>JAJHZJ010000035.1:3003903-3603903 GCA_023548195.1 Bettongia penicillata ogilbyi | reverse complement strand
CAGATTACAGCTAAACCTGATTCCACATTATAGAGCTTGAACTAGTGCCGTTATTTGACTGTTGGGTGTTACTGTGTGCTAGAGTCCCTTTAATAATCAACAAATATTTTAGTAACAGAACTGTTTAACTCATTCTTTAGTTAATTACTTTAAAATTTGTACTATTCAGCGTTTTTATTGACACTTGGTTTTAGGAACTAATGTGAAAGGGATTAGAAAGGTCTCACAACTGAATTCATGACTAATGATGAAGTAGTAATTAAATGATGTTGACTGGGAGTAGAGATATAAACCAATTAGTATACTTTTGATTTTGCCATCAGCTAATTATAGTGAAAAGCATTTCCACTGGACCTTTAGACTGAATGTTTCTTCACATTGGTTTTTATCAAGTTCAGGTTGTTATTGATGTAATTGCTAATACTAACATTTCTGATACCTTTTTAAACTGTAGCTACAACAAACGTATTAATGACATAAGAGAGTGCAAAGAAGCAGCTGTGTCACATGCGTAAGTATTTTTATAATTTTTCACTTTTGTGTAGTGTTTTTTTATTAAGGATTATTCAGTATCTTCTTGAAATAAAAGTGCTTTTTGTTGAAATAAACATTGTGTATACTGTAAATTTGCACAATATTAATGCTCGTTGGAGGGAGGAAAATTATTCTTGACTCATAATGTTGACAACTAAGTATTTTAAAGTACTTTGAATTTAAAGTAAGCAGAACTTAGAAATTTTGAAATTTTAATAAAAAGTTAATACTTCAGGCTCAGCAGTCTCTGGCTCTTCCATAAAGACTGATTTTTTAATACTGCCTCATCAGTTACCAGTAGATCCTGTTTTAAGTTGCAGCTCACTTCTATATCCCTTGTTTAAGAATTGATACATACACACATCTCTTTTCCTCTTCTCTACCCAAACCCTAAAACATAGAACACATCCTTCCATCTTATGGGTAGGAAATATGCATAATATTGCAAATGAGTTTCTACAGAATGAAGATTTTACAGTTGAAATTTTAGTTCATAGATGTGATCAGTCTTCCTCATTTCATTTCCCTGAACTCTAGTTTTCTCTTTCTCATGAGGGCAAATTTAAAGTGAAATGAAATGTTAGTGTACTTAACAGCACTTTTTGACAGTTTTTCTGGTTTCCCATGAACTCTAAGTCATTTTACTTGGTTTTAGTTCTCTCATGAGTTTTCTCTTATTTTAGTGCTTCCAGTGCAGTTGGAGTGAGTTAAATTTCTTTATAAATCTTATTAAATAGTTGAATATCCTTGTAAGACAAATTATACAACAGTTTCATGATGCAGGAAGATTTTGGAGTTTTTCCTTTCCTTTTGGAGTTCCTTTCCTTATTTTTAAGTGGATGTAATAGAATATAGCAGATTCTGTGCTTTGAGTATAGCTGTCAGTGTTTCTAAAATGCAAACAGTGTACTTCTTAATTCTTGACTTAAACAGGATCAACTATTTTTGAAAAAACAAACAGAAAAGCATACAACTTGCTGGTTAAAAAAAAAAAATTGGTCATTCCCTGAATGTAGCCTGCACTGTTAATCTTTTGGAAAATTGGAGGGAGGATTAACAATGACAGATTTTATCAGTTCATTCTGAAAGGTACCACTGATTACAGTTTACATTATTTCTTGTAGTAGTCCTATACCAGCCAGCTTTGCAGGGGAAATAGATAAGAACCAGTATTGCACATTTGCCCTGTAATGTGAAACATTGTAGAAAGTATATAATGTCAGATCTGTAGAAGTCTATTTTTCATGAGGAAATGTCTATACTGATGTATATGTTTATACTTTGTCTAAGAAATAGCAATAATTAAATTTATTACTGTATTCATGAATCACAAAATGAAAGCTATTGAAATAGCCATTTTAATTAGCAAAAATACTTAAACTTTTTAGAGTAGTTTATAAATGTTTCCTTTTCCTATTCTATGTCAACATTAGTATCCCATTTTTGTTTTCATAATTATTTATGTGAGGAAACATATATAACTTTTCCCAAGTTCCTTATTTTACCACCAGGACTTCTAATTTCTTGCTGTTCAAAGTTTAGATATGAAGACATAGTACATATATAGTACTTTCATAAAAATCTATAATTTCACTCTCAAAAGAACCTTGTGAGTTACTATAGGTATTCTCATTTTACAAATGATTAAAACTAAAGCTCTGAAGGAGCAATGAGTTGACTGCTGTCATTTAACTGGGAAATCTCAGAGGCAGAATTTGAATGTTGGTCTTCCTTACTCTTAAGTCCAGTATTCTTTCCCCTATACTCTGCTACTTCCACATGTTTTTAAATATTTAATAATGACTTAAATCAACAAGTATTAATTGAGCCCAGAATTTTCTTGTGTAGTAGAGGATAAGGGATACCAACGAATATAAGATGTGATGGTGAGATAAAAATTACATATAAAATTAATAAAGAATATGTGGTGAATATGTACAGCCTTGTACAGTAGAGTGCCAGGCCTGGAATCAAGAAGACATGAATTCAAATCCAGCCTCAGACACTTACTAACTGTTTGACCCTGAGTAAGTCACTTAATCTCTCTGCCTTTGTTTCCCCATTTTTTAAATGGAGTACATAATTTCACCTACTCCCCAGGGTTGTTGTGAAGATCAAAAGAAAGAATAATTGTAAAGCTCTAAGCACAGTGCCTGGTGCATAGTAAACACTATATAAATAAATGTTAGCTATTATTGTCACATTGATGATACATAACTATCTGGAAAATAAATTGCTGGGGGCTAGAGTAGTGGGAAAACTTCATGAAGGAGAACAGAAATTGAAATAGGGTTTGAGAGAGGAACAAAATTAATTTAAGAGATGAAAGTGAGGGAAGGCTAGGTAGGGGAAAAGAATGAGCAGAGCTAGAAATGGATGTAGATCTTAGAAATGAATTGAGTATTTAAACATTAAAAAATGTCAGACAATATTATTTAGAAGACTGTGTGTGGTTATGGACTCCTAGCTAACAGTTTTGGAAGAACTTTTCTTGACTTTGACTTAAAATCAAAACTAGAATGTCTTAAGGGATGGTACTTCATAACTCAGTGGACAGAGTGCTGGCTAGGTCTGGAGTCAGGAAGATCTAAGTTCAAATCAAACACTAGCTGTATGTGACCTTGGACAAGCCACTTAACTTCTGTTAGTACACTGGAGATGAAAATGGCAACCACTCCGGTATCTTTGCCAAGAAAACCCCAAGCATTGGCATTATATGGTCCACAAGGTCACACGTGATTGAACAACAACTTCAGAAGCTATCTGGTTCAGTCAGCTCTTACCAAAAAAGGAAATAAGCTTGGCTTGTTGATGAAGCAATGGTATATTTTGTGATTACTATGTTTTTTCCTAGATGGACATTAATATTACTTTTAATAATGTGTTGTAGAATTGTCCCATTTGTCAGTCAATCAAAATCTCTGGCATGTTTTTTGAGGACTCCATTCTTTGCCCTTTTAAAAAAAATATCGGAACATTGGCTCTTCAGTCTTATGATTCCTCTAGTATTCTTCAGAGTCTTTCACAGATCACTGATACTAGCTCATGCCATTTTAACTGCCCCAGGCTTTAAATCTTTTGGTCCAGTTGACTTGAATTTATTAGGGATGTCTGGATGTTGTCTTATGTCTTTACTTACCATAGAAGGTCAGCTAGGTGGTACAGTGGATAGAGCATCAGTGCAGAAGTTAGGAGGACCTGAATTCAAATCTCACCTCAGACACTTGACGCTCACTAGCTGTGTGACCTTGGGCAAGTCACTTAACCCCAATTGCCTCATCCTGTGTCATCTCCAGTCATCCTGATGAATATCTGGTCTCTGGATTCAGATGTCTCTGGAGGAGAACTGAAGTTGGTGACCTGCACAGCCCTCCCTCACTCAAAACAAAGTCAAGTGCAAATCATGTCGTTATTTCTGTGATGGCATGGTCTTCTTCGGCAATGAAGGACAAACACACTTTTATCATAGGTATCAGCTCCTTGTTAGCCTTGTTTAATACCTTTTTTATTCAAAAGATCATTCTTACTGGTTGAGAAAAAAGAAAACAAAAAGAAATTAAGAAACCTATCCACATATTATTGTCCTTTCCACTCAGAATGTCTGTCCTGTTCCTTCTGTGGGCATCCTTTTTTCCTGAACATAGCTTTAAAAGACACTTTTTATTGTCCTAAACTTTCCTTGCAAGCTGCGGTTCATTGTGGGCTGTAGTGTTCTTGATGTAGGATTTTTGAAAGATTGTGCCATACTTTAGAATTCGTTCTTTTATCTACCTGCGTTTTTGTCTTTTTTAACATGTCTTTTTACAGAATCTGAGATAACTGGTAAGTTCCTTTTGTGTACACATGGGTTACTTTATTCAGCATTCTTTGCTCATCAAAATTGTTTTTCTGCATGTCATCAAAAATACATTTTGGAGAGTTTTCCATTTTTTCTGGACTGAGTTCTACAGAATTTTAGTTCATGGATTTTTAATATCTTTTCCCTAAGTGCTTTGAAATCTGTACTCAAAAATCTTTTTTCTCTTCTGTCTACATTCTTAACTGTAGTGATGGTGTCCCTTCCATGTTCCCATCTTTTTCACCCCAGCAGCCTCTTTCTTCCTCTCTATTGGTAAGAATGAGATTGAGAATAAATTTTCCTGCAACTTTTGAAGGATAAAGTGATAAAACTATCATTATGACAAGTTTAGAAGTATAGTATGCTTTTAGGAGAGTAATTCCAATATATGTCTAGTTAATTCAAGTCTATCTGGCTCTGCCAGTCCTGTGATCAGTTTCTTGAACTATTCATCCAGTTGTTTCTAGGTACTCTGTAGTATATTACAATGATAATATTGTTTCTGTTTTAGCATTCATTTATTGTCACCCAAATTATTTTGATGAAAAACAAAACCAAAAAACTTAAAGATGCAGTAAACAACTAATACTCAACTTGTGAGACAATTTATTTCAATTAATGAGTAAATATCCATTTTTTTCTTTTAATATAGTGGTTCTATGCACAGAGAAAGACGCAAGTTTTTAAGATCTGCACTGAAAGAATTAGCTACTGTCTTGTCTGATCAGCCTGGCTTGCTAGGGCCTAAGGTAATGAATTTTTACATTTATTTTCACTAAAAAGTCACATTTTGAAAAATTCCATATTGAATCATTGAATACTGTAAACTCATTTTAAACATTTACTTTGGAGTCAGATTACTTTTAATTAGGTTGAGTAAGACTATTTGGAAGGGACTTGAGAAGTCATCTAGATCAACCTGGACCTTAAGAGGAATTCCCTTTTCAATATACCTAAGTGGTTGGTTTGTAATCCTCTGTGTTGAGAATTCTAGTAAAAGGGAACCCATTACCTTCATAGACAGGCACCCTGTTTGATTTTTGGATACCTCTATTAAGGAGTTTTTTTCTTACATTGGTTCCAAATTTATTTCTCAGAAATTTCTTCTAATTCTCCTACTCCTCATTCTTCCTATTAACCATTTCTCTTAGTTTGGCTCAATCTTTTAAATAACCCCTAGACTGCGGGGCAACATTTTTTCTTTTCCCCTTCAAGTTTCCCTTATCCTTTAATAGGACTTGTTACTTTGTGTTTTCTCTTGACCTATCTCCCTCAGGTTATCAGGAGCCCCCAGTTTATTGTGGGTAAGAAGATTCTGAGGGATAAGGGAGGGGGACTTGACAGTAAATGAGAAGTGTAGTTGGATAAATATTCTTTAAAACTTTGTGTTAAAGCATAAGCTCTTTAATCTTTTGTTTTTCAGGCACTTTTTGTATTTATGGCATTATCTTTTGCTCGTGATGAAATCATTTGGCTACTGCGTCATGCAGATAACATGCCAAAGAAGAGTGCAGATGACTTTATAGATAAGTATGTTAGCATATTTTTTTTTTAACATTTTTTTAATGGATTTTCAGTGGGTATTGTTGTAGTAAAATTATTTAAAAAGGCCACCACCATTTATTAGTAAGACATTTAAGCACCTACTGTGAGCCAGGCACTGTGGTTAGTGGGAGTTAAACTACTGGGTTAACAGGGGAAGACAATACATAAAAGGATGTTTGAAAAATTGGAGTGGGAGGAAATGAGGAATGCATGATCATGGGAAATGACCTAAGAGCCCTCTTTAAATGAACTTTGTGAGTAGTTCTTGCTCTGCCCTCTAGTACTGCAATCAGAGGGGCAGAAGGTATTCAGGATACTAAGGAGGTATTAGACTAGCCAAAGACGATGGCAGTCTTCTGGGATAGTCCTCCTCCTTATGAAGTTCCCTGGGGGCATTTGGAGTCCATTCTAAGGAGTACAAACTGGTGGGAAATAATTATTGATATAATGACCTTGTCTTTTGTCACACATTGTCCAAATTTGAAAACATTTCATAAGGAAGCAAAATTTAAAGATGTTGATGAAGTTGACATTAAAAAGCTAGGATAAGAAAGATTTTAATTTAGCTTTCAGCATTTTGCAGGGTGTAACTATGAAAGTTAGACCTTTGTGCAGTTATATTTCTAGTCCTTTGGCTGCTATGTAATTGATGAAATAGATAAAGTGCTGGACTTAGGGTCAGGAAGACTTGAGTTAGAATTATGCCTCAGACACTGGCTATGTGACCCTAGGCAAGTCACTTAACCTTTCCGTGCCTTAGTTTTCCTCATCTGTAAGATGAAAAAGATAAATTCAGTGGCCTTCAAGATTTTTTTTGGTTCTAATCTTAAGGTCCTGTAAATTATATGCATCTCTTTAGAGCTTCAAATGCAGTCCTTGAAAGAAAAGAGAAGAGGGAATATAAACTGAGGGGATGGAGGGATGTGAGGTTTTGAGGTCTCCGTGAGGACAGGGAATAATATTCAAGGTAATAAGGTAGAAGAAAAGTTGTGGAACTTTTAGTGATTCTGAGTTACTTGGCAGAGTCCAATATAAGTACTTTGTCCAAGATTATACAATGTATCTCAGACTACTTGTACACACATTTTGCTTACTGAGACTAGCTCATCATTACAGTACATAGACTTTTTATTTTACTCTGTAGTATGTTCAAATAATGAACAGTAGTTGAGAATTGCTTTCATTTTCTCACTTTATGGGTATTAGTGTGATGAGTATAGAATTATGTTGCCTTTTTTTTTTAACTAAAGTTAAAGGAAAAGCAACCTGAGTCACCTGAATCATGTTTTTCCAGCTTGTTTTATAAAATACACTGTAAGTTATACCTACTTTTCAATTCAGACACGTGATTTCTTCAAGATATCACCTTTGCACAGATTGCAACCAAGCAGATGGTCTCAGAAAGTTAATGTTTCTAAAAATTCATTATCCTCCAGACTTGGACACTTTTAAAACTTACTAAGGTTAGATACAGTTCTTAAGCTACAAAGGGTTCCCTGGGCCTACATCTGAATTCTTTTCAGCAATATAGGAAATGCTAAAGCTTGCCCTGGCATAATTTGGATTTAACAGTAAAAAAAGCCCAGATTATCATTATCATAATGCATTTTTGGTGACTATTTCTCATCTAACTTGTTTTTAGTAAAAAGAAATATAATCAGTCACAGCATTTCTGTTTAGAGATATTTTCTCAAGAATTTTTCATATTTTTCAAGTAACTGCATGAGCAAACAGTATTTGCAAATTAATTTCACTCTGTATAAAAATACCTCAAAAGTGTCTAAAAACCAAAATACTCTGTGGCTGATAAATTTAGTTCTTCACTTTTTAAAGGTGCTTATTGTTGTGTGTATAAAGCACTGTGTTGGGAATACTAAGATAAAAAATGAGGGGTGCTTATGAGAGATGGCTTCATCAAGGACACATGGCAACTTGACTGAGCCTTGAAGGAAGAGAAGTAGTTTTTCAGACAGAAAAGACTTACGGGAATGTCTGCTAGAAGTGGGAGGCAATATACGTAAATACATGGAGGTAGGGAGGGGATAGCATGTTGACATAGACTTGAAAAATGTCAAAAAGAATATTGTGAGCTATAGAGACATTTGAGCAAGGGTATGACTGGAGGTTTTTGAGGAAGGCCATGACAGTTACAGTATTTGTATTGGGAAGATTATTTTGGTTAGGGGTGTGTGTGTGTGAAGGATGGATTGTAGAGAGGGGACTTTGAGTCTGGTTAGAGGTGATGAGGGTCAGAATTAGAGTGGTGGGAGAATGAGTGAAAGCAGATAAGGTGAATTCAAGAAATATTATGTATTAGTAGTATTTAGTTGCTGTAAGATTATATTTGTGAGGCAGAGGGAAGAATCAAAAATGACTCAACTCAAAAGATGCTAGTGCTATCAAGAGAAACAAGTTGGGAGGAGGGGCAAGTTTGGGATATTGATGAGTTACTTTGTACATAATGAATTTGAGGTACTTTCAGAAAATCCAGGTGAAAAATAACAGACATAATACTAAAGTTCAGAGTTGATCAGAGCTGCAATTATAAACTTGGGTCACTTAACCTACACCTTCTGAGGAGGCAAAATTAAGTAATGGCAGCAGACATAGTTTGGAAGTAAAGTAAATTTGTCCCAGTTTTGTGTTTAGGAGTATATATAAATGAAAATATAAGCACCCAATATTGAAGGTTGTATAGGAAGGTCGTTTAGGGGAAATTTCAGTTACAACTAAGAATTAGAAGTAATGTTGAAAGAATTGAAGATGAAAAGGGAGAGACAGGATAGAAGACAGAGGAGGGTAACAATTAAGGAGGCCTGGTACTGGATTGAATAGTGATAATGACAGTGACAATAGAAGATCATTTTTTGTGATTTTGAGACATAAGAATTAGAGGATCTAGATATTTCTAATTGCTAATAATAGAGCAGGAAAAATACCAAATAGGCAGTTGCTTGTAGACTTAATTATCTCTGAGATTTTAATTAGAATATCGATGTGATGGTGCCCATTAAGATCAAGTTTTTGCAGCTCCCCTAAATGAAGAAAGCCAAAAGATATGTGTAGATCATGTGGAATGATTGTTTTTTTAAAGCATTTTTTAAAAACCTCATTTGTCATTGTAAACAATTAACACATAAGTGTAAATGTACTACTGAAGCGTACTGTATCACTTAAAATGTTTGCTATTTTAAAAGCTCTAAGCAGTGAGTAACAGAAGAATTAAGAATCAACAAAAAATAATACTTGGTCTCTTACGGTTTTTAAAAGAAGACTTATGAGTTTTAAAATTGTGTTGTACTTTGCAATAGAATTAAGGTATATTTAAATCCTTACAAAATATAAGGAAAGAGGCATCATGGAAAGAACACCAGCTGTGAACTGAGGAGGATCGTATGTATGTCTGGAAAAAATAGAAAGAAACAAACGAAAAAGGGATATTTTGGTTGTTTTTCAGGAGCAATTAATATTTTAACTTTTTTTCATTTTTTTTAAAGGCACATTGCTGAACTGATATTCTACATGGAAGAGCTCAGGGCACATGTGAGGAAATATGGACCAGTAATGCAGAGATACTATGTGCAGTATCTCTCTGGCTTTGATGCTGTGGTTTTAAATGAGCTTGTTCAGGTGAAAAAAAATTCAGATTTCTCACTTTTTGTCATTCTGTCACTTGTTCCTGCTATAACTAATTTCTAATAATTATTACTAATAATAAGTACCCCCATTTACATAGTGCTTTTTGATTTGTAAAGAACTTCAAAAAGCCCTCTGAGGGAGGTATTTTTAAATATTATCCTCACTTTATAGTTGAGGAACCTGAGACTCTAAAAGATTAAGTGACTTGCCTTTGACCCATTGTATGACAGGTAAGATTTGAAATCTAGTCTTTTAACTTCCAAGTTATCAAGTTTACTTCAATTAAGACCTAATAAGAAACTGGAGGATAAATCTGGAAAGACCACCAACTGGACTTGGGGTCAGAACACTCCGAAGAGCTGGTCTCTAGTGTGAGCTCTGACATTTGGTAGTTTGTAATCTTAGGACAAGTCATGTCACTGCTTTGGGATTTAGATTCCTTATTTACAAAATGGGGTTGAACTGTTAGAATCTTTCAACTCTAGTGTTAATTTGAGTCTGTGAATCTTTTACCGTTCTTTAATTTTTAACATGTATTAAAAAGAAAGGCTGATTTGTATTTGTAAGGGGGTGTATTTTTAAACTTGTTTTCTTCCCTTTGATTTTTCATTTTTGTTGGTATTATCGCAATTGTAGGTGTTTTCAGTTATGTTTTTGTGTTTTTCCCTCTTCAGGAGATGTCGACTACACCATTTATCCTGTTTTATTAGTATATAAGTTATTAACATCTCTATCCCATTGAGTTATCCGACAAAGGGAAACCATTTTACTTTTATTTTCTGTAGACTTTATGAAATAACTGTCTCTCAAAAGTATTTTGAAGTACTAGAATATGGGAAGAGTGATAAAAGTTTGAGATTATAGTTAGAACTCCATAAATTACAAACTGAATGTTATGGTGAACTACCTTTATTTTACTTTTCCATAGAATTTTTAAATCTGTTCTGCCCTTTGATTGACAAGTAATAATAAGTTTCTAATACGGAGTCGTTACAAATCTAACTTGTCTTTAGGATGTAGGTGACTGCAACAAAAGACTTGTTTAAAGTCTTTCTCTCATTGTATGGTAGAGATGATTCAAATTTCTGGGTACTTTCCTCACATATCCACTAGATGGAGCTCAGATGTTTCCATTTTATAGTTTTCATTAAAATTGAATGGATAACTATTAACTTTATCCTTTAGGACAGAGATAGCTTGTGGTTTTTATCAAAATAGCTACAATTATTGATTTCCGTATTGCCTGCATACAGCATTTTCTATTGTATATTGTAAGTAGCCATCAGATTTGTATTATGGGCCAATATATCAGTTCATTGTGATCATCTCATTAATTGTTAATAAGTATCATAATCAAATTTTGCAGCATTTAACGTTGATCTTTAAAGTGACTATTAGTTTTTGTTATGGTTTCTGTTCTTTCAGAAATACGTGAGTTTTTATAGTGAAAAAACAGATCTAGATCTCTTAACTATTATGTGACTTACATTGGTCATTTGTTAAAGCACTAAGCTGAAAACACATTGTTTAGCTTCAGAGCTAATATTTTGTACTTGATTATGATTGATTTTAGTATCTTGAGGGGGGAACGTTTTGGATTCTTTGTTAAAGCCAATTTAAATTATTTAAAAATTTAAATCATGCACTGGCTTTTTCTGGTTTCATTTCAGAATCTTTCAGTGTGCCCTGAAGATGAATCAATCATCATGTCCTCCTTTGTTAATACTATGACTTCCCTAAGTGTAAAACAAGGTAATAAATCTAATAAGGATGAAATAAAACAAACTTCATTAAGAGCTTTTAATTGTTTTCAAGTCTGATTTCCTTAAGATCACATATTTACAAGATTTTTAAAAAATTTTTTTGATGTTTGGTCTACTCTGCTTTGTTTCCCTCCTTTTTTTCCCCCCATGAGAAATATAAATAAAATGGGTATTATGTGATTATGTTTAAGAAAATCCTGTTTTGTTAATCCAACAAGAATTGATTATTGTTAATACTATGACTTCCCTAAGTGTAAAACAAGGTAATAAATCTAATAAGGATGAAATAAAACAAACTTCATTAAGAGGTTTTAATTGTTTTCAAGTCTGATTTCCTTAAGATCACATATTTACAAGATTTTTAAAAAATCTTTTTGATGTTTGGTCTACTCTGCTTTGTTTCCCTCCTTTTTTCCCCCCATGAGAAATATAAATAAAATGGGTATTATGTGATTATGTTTAAGAAAATCCTGTTTTGTTAATTCAACAAGAATTGATTATTCTTATCCTTTTTTAAAGCAGGAAAAGCTAAAGACAATTTAGTATACATATTGTAATAAATTGGATATATAACTTTTAATCTACCTGCCTTATGGAGGCAGTGTGGTATAATGGACCCTCTGTCGGGTTAGGAGATGGGGAGAGCTGTGTTCAGATCTCTAAAACTTATTGTGACTGTGTTTTAGACAGATCCTTAGGACTTTACTAGTAAGTGTTAAGGGTTGTTAAGAGGTCCCCTGAACTTGTCTTTTTAGTTGCCATATTTTCCAGAAATACTAAAAAATACTTGGGGCATACAGGAAGCCCTTAATGTGTTGTGGACAACTCCCTAACCCCCAGCTAACATAATTTTTTGTGTTGCCCCTCAAGGTGGGTTCCCTCTGTGTTTTTGGGAGGTAAGATAGGGACTAGCCTGTTTTTTAGAGTCTGGGAAAGTGCTTGTTCGTCTGGGTCCTTTGCAGATTAAGTGGACCTTCTATCTTCATAGTCTGGCTGTTCCCAAGGGAAAAGAATGCAGCTTTTGCCATCACCTTGTTCATCTCCTTTGGGGGGAGGAGTTTTGTCCTTTTCTACCTTTACTATACTTTTCCTCTCCCATGCCATGCCTCTTGAGGTGGAGATCTGTGTTTCTTCCTTTTCCTTTTGTTGTATTGTCATAAATATGCAACCTTTTGTAAGGACTGAAGTCTTTGGATTCCACATTCATTTCTCTTGTAATAAACCTGCTTTTCACATAACTCTCATGACATTGTGATTGCCTGTTTGACATAAGTCATAGAAAAGTTAGAGGAATTCCTCACTGGGAATTGCTCATGCCAATGAATTTGATCCTTCCAGTATTCAGGTGTATTTGCATTATATCAAATTAGTTATTTGGTTTTCAAAAAGTTTTGAAAAGGGATGATACAAGCCTTCAACATTAAGACATTTTCTGTAAGTTCAACTAATTTCATGATTAGGAAATTTAATTAAGTTTTAATCATGTAAAACATCGTATAATAAATAGACTTCCCTTGTGTGTGTTTATTTTAAAAGTGCACAAGAAAGACTATGAAACTCCTTCCTTTAAAAAGACCAGTCTTTATAAAAATTTAGTATTTGTGTTGTAGAATTTTACAAACATTTCTGATGTTGACATGAAAAATAGTTTATTTTAGAAGAGCAGCATGGTATGGTGAATAATCAGGAATAAAAAAATGGAGACCATGGACAAGTCACTTAACCCTCTTGATGCCCCAGACAACTCTCTAAGAAAATTGATTACAGAGCAGTTACAAATTTGCATTGATAAAGGAAATTACTTTACTAATTCCTCACTTGGGAGACCAGGGAAAACACAGGTTTGAGCCCTCAAAAATTAGAAATGAAACTTTTTTTGCATGTGTCTTGAAAATGCTAATTTACTTTGTACTTTTTTCCATCTTAATGCAGTTGAAGATGGGGAAGTATTTGATTTTCGAGGGATGAGATTAGACTGGTTTAGATTGCAGGTAAGTATGATTTAAATTTTGATTATCGGTTCATTTTTGCTTGTTGATTAGCCCAGATTATATTTATTATATGAGGGAAAATGTTAAATTCACGTAAACTGTTAAGAACAATTGCAGTGTAATTAGTAAATATTCCTAAGAGGGCACTGAATGACTCTACTGTATTTAACATAGTATACTTCTTGTGCAAAAAATAGAGAAATGTGGATTAGATGATAGTGCAGTTAAGTCGTGTTGGAGCTGTGCAAGTAACGAGACTCACAGGAGTTATTAATGGTTTCATTTCAAAGTGGGCTAGAATAATGGTGGCAGTTCCAAAGAGGCAAATTTTGACTTGATATATAAGGAAAACATTCCTAACAATGAGAACTATCCAAAAACGAAATGGATTAGTCCGTTTTTCTTTATTGAAGATCTTCAAATTGTAAAATTATACATTGCAAATTCTTGCTCATATGCAAGTTTGTCTAGATGGTCACTGAGGGTTTCTTTTGGTGCTGGGATTCCATGATTCTACAAGTTAGTACTCTACAGGTATATGTAAAATAAGCCTTTTAGTTAGTCTTAAAAGCTTAAATGAGCCAATCAAATGATTGTATCAAAAATGTATTTTCAACTGTACATAAGTGGTTGCTTGGATTGAAATAATAAGACGTAGTTAAATGCTTATCTTTCTTTTTTAAAGATCTTTTGAATTTGCACACTAAGAATATCAAATACATTTTTTACCGTTGTCTGAAACAACTTCTTATATTTTAAACATTCTCCTAAATAGTCTGATAAAAGTTGTTATTAGAGGAAACTCTGGCCTGGTATTAACTCCTCAAAAATCACAATACATTTTGCACAGAGGTTATAGTATTTGGAGTGCATATAAGATATAGCTTGATAAAACACTTCTTAGACCTTAGAAAAGATAGACCAGTTGACAGATGATTTATTTGAAGTATGTTGACTTAATGAATTTAATACCAGGCAGTCTTTAAAGTAGTGAAATATTCCTTGAGAGTGTGATAGGAAATCAGGAAGTAAAGGCTACTTTCTTGTGGTGAGAACTCGGGTTAAGTTGAATAACCTGAATTTTTATAATATGAAGTTATTACTTTATTGCTTTTCACATTTTGGGAAGTAGTACTGCTTGCACTCTTCATTCATCCTTCATATGTTTTACATATGAGCTTATGCTTCAAACATGTTTTTTTCCAGGTTTCTTCACTTGACAAAGAGATTAAGTGTTTATTAGCTAAGGTGGTTTAATCTTCATTGTGATAACTGCATCTAAGAAATGGTGGCAATTTTTCTTAGGTAGCAGCTCTTAAAATACATTTGATTGGAATTGCTGACTTTTTTTTCAGCTCTCTTCTGCAAAGCAGAAGAGGTGGGTAGTTGAGATAATCTAAGGCTACGATTTATAGCAAGAGATGAGTGGTGATAGACTCAAAGTGAGAAGTAGTTGAGAGCTGATGATTATGTAGGTTTAAAATGATTAACTACAGTTTTGAGACTGAAAAGGGAAGAAAATTAAGTTATAGCATGGCCTGAGAAAGTTTCAAGAGGTGGAAAGATTGGAGATCTCGGTGAGAGTGAAGAATAGGTTTAGAAGTAGTGAGTAGTAGGGGAAGATGGCATGATAGAAAATTAAGGTCAGATTGAAGAATATCAATTTCCAGTTAAGGAAGTGGAACCTTGATTGGTAATATTGAGACTGAGTGTGTGACCCTCCCTGTGTGTGGCTGAGGTAAAGCAGAGTAGGAAATGAATGGAATTTAAGGAAGCTGTAAAATGGGGAAGCTTGCGGGTTTAAGAAAGCATCACTGAATATTCACATGCTAATAGAAGCCATAGAAGAGGAAAAGTGTGTCAGTTGTTGAACTCTTTGAGAAAGGGAGAATGACCTGGGGGCCAGGCTTATAGCAGCCATCATGATTTGAATTGATTTACGCACATATATGACAATATTTGTTCATCCCGATCATGATGTGGGCTAATGCCTGACCTGTTTTTTTTTTTTTTTTTGATTGTTTTAGAAGAACACTAAAAGGAAGTAAAACACAGAATTAAGTAGTGGGGACTAGTTCAAACTCTGACGTGTGGACTCAAATTTAGCTATGAGCTAATTTAGCTAAGTTAAATGGTTACTTTCCATCTTTTGTGTTTATCTTGTATTATTTTTATATGTTGTCTCCCCCATTATATTTTAAAGTCTTTAAATGCAGGGACTTTTTTCTTTTTATCTCCCAGTGCCTGGCACATAGCAAGCACCTAATAAATGATATATTGATTTTTCTTTTTGGGTGAGTTGACTGCCAAATATTAGGTAGTTGAACTAATAAGCAAATACTAGATAGCGTCTCTGTTTGTAAGTTTGTGCAATTATTTTCCTTAGAGAGGTTGCATGATGTGATGGAAAGAATACTGGATTTGAAATGTTCAGAATCCTGGGTTTGAATTCCTTCTTTGATATTCATTACCTATGTAACATCTGAACTTCAGGGTCTTCATCTTGAGAATAAGGTTAATAAAACCTAAGTACCTAATTCACAGGGTTGTTGTGAGCCTCAAATGGCATAATATACATAAAATGCTTAGTCACCTGAACATTAATTTAAGCTATTAGTATTAGTTCTAAGTTTTCATGTATCACCAAACATCTTTATGCATCCTAAGAATTGTTATGTGCGATACACTGCCTCAATATTATGTTGTCTAGTCATGAAGCTTTGATGTTAGCGAATCTCTTCTATGATAAGATCTACATGAAATTCAGATTATTTAAGGGGGCCACAATAAATGCATTTTTATAGGATTTTATTCTGTAGAGAATAATGCTCTGGTATATTTATTTTAGAAATTATATCTTTAAGAAGATTGACTTTCTGGGTAAACTGAGTAGTCTGGGTAATGTTATTGTTGGGATATATTTTTGAATTTTTTCTAATGATGGTGATGTTCAATGTGCTCAGTGAGTGTTTAAAAATAAGTTGTATTGATACAGTTATGATTATTAAAATAATTGACTAAACAAAACGTTCTTTTTCAGGCGTACACAAGTGTCTCTAAGGCTTCTCTAGGCCTTGCTGATCACAGGGAACTTGGAAAAATGATGAATACCATCATTTTCCATACAAAAATGGTAGATTCTTTGGTGGAAATGTTGGTGGAAACCTCAGATCTCTCCATATTTTGGTACGTTTAAAATTTTTTTTCTATTCTTAAAATATAAGGCATCTTGAATATAATTTTCTCACTTGATTTTACATTAACCTTTTTTATACATTAAATTAATAATAGTGAAACTGGTGATTTGACCACGTTTCATTACTGAAGGGAATGAGAAAATGTTGATGCTGTTGAATGCCTGTGCTATTACTTAAATTTTTCTTTTAAACAACACATAGCCTCACAAGGTCTACCTCAGGATGGCAGTGCTCTCAAGTATGGATAGTGACTGGCCACTAAGACATGTATGAGGACAAGAAGTATTTAAGGACCTTCTAAGTGTGTCTGTCACCTTAACTCAACCAGTAATAGGGACAAATCCACTTGGGAGTATAGGTTCTGATAATCTGGAGAAGAGGCATGCTTAAAGAAACTTGGTGTTAGCCATGCCATTATATACATGGCATAGCTAAAGGAAATGATTCATATTTGAACTGTTTAGTAGAACATGCTTAAGGGAATTTGCCAATGCATTTCTGTTTTTTAATAGTAGTATTTCTCCTACAAGGCAATGTGCCTGGTATAGGACTACAGAAACAAAAATGAAAATTTTTGCTCTCAAGGAGCATTGTGCACGTACTCTCGCTTTCTCTCTTTGAATCGGTAAATGAATATTAAGTGCCTGCTACATAGCAGGCACTGCTGATCACTGGGGATACAAATATATACATAGCAGGCTATATACAGAATAAATAGGAAATGATTAACAGAGGGGAAAGGTACTAGAATTGAGAGAGATTGGAAAGGCTTCTTGTAACAGATGAGATTTTAGTTGAGACTTCTTGTCCTCACATATTTCACTTAAGCCACAGAAGTCAGTAAAAGGAGGGCAGAGTGTTCTAGGATTGGGGGACAGCCAAAGAAAATTCCCAGAGCTGAGAAATGCATGTCTTGTTCATGGAAAAGTCAGAATACTGGAATGTCACTGGAGTCTAGTCAGTGTCACTAGATCAAAGAGTTTGTATTGAGAAGTAAGGTGTAGGAGGAGGATATGTTATGAGAAGTTTTGAAAGGCTTTAAATGCCAGCAAATTTTGTATTTGATCCTAGTGACAGGTTACCACTAGAGTTTAATTAAGTAGGGGGGTATGAAATGACATGATTGGACCTGTCCTTTAGGAAAATCACTTTGATGTCTGAATGGAGTATGGATTGGAGTGGAGGGAGACTTGATGCAAGTAGACCCATCAGTAGTCAGTCTATTGCAGTAGAACAGGTGAGAGATGGTGACAGGGTCAGAAGAGAGAAATATAGTCAAGATGTGTTGCAAAGGTAAAATTGACCAGTTTTGGTACCAACATGGATAAGGGGGCTGCCAGATATTGTGCTAAGTGATAAGGTACAGGGACTAAAATGGAGCAGTCCTTGTACTTTGAAATAGCATATAAATATGTATGGAAAAGATAAATGGGTACAGGGTAATTTAGGGATGAAGGGAATTTACCATAAACTTCCTCTTCTACCTTTCTCTCTTCCTAAAAACCTCTTGGTGTCATCTCTCATTTTCTCATCCTTTATTCCAGTCTCTAATGAAGAGGTTAGCCCGTCATTCTAGGACCAAGCTTACTTGGTGTATTCTGATCCCTTCTCCCCCATCTTCTCAAGCATGTTGTTATCACAATATTCCCCTCTTTCTGTTCTTGTCTTCCCCAGTCTGCTGGATCCATCTACTACTACCTATGTGTCCCCCACCTCTCAGTAGATCATACTATCCTCTCTGCCTTACATGGTTCCTTCCTTTCACAGCCATAATCCGTTTCTTTTGTCTTTGTTTTTTTGGGGGGGAGA
Source organism: Bettongia penicillata ogilbyi (assembly GCA_023548195.1). Classification (NCBI taxonomy): domain Eukaryota; kingdom Metazoa; phylum Chordata; class Mammalia; order Diprotodontia; family Potoroidae; genus Bettongia; species Bettongia penicillata. The sequence goes on along the minus strand of JAJHZJ010000035.1, from coordinate 3,585,587 downwards.
TATTTGGGAAGGAGACAGGGTACTATTATATGTGTTGCCCCTGCTTTCTCTTCCTCTCACTCTTCAAGGCCTTGAAGACAGTCTGATTTCTAAGCTCATCTCTATTCTTTCAAGAGTTAATTGATTAATCCCTTAATTGATGAATCTGGTGACCTTTTCTCAATCTTAATCCTTTTTGATCTCTGCAGCATTTAATACTGTTTACTCTTTATGTCAGATGTCTTCTCCTACTATCTTTTCTGTCACTGGTCTCAGCTGATTAGATGACTCTTACCCTTGCCAAGACCAACTCCTGTACATGAACCATTGATTTATTGCCTTCCTATCTTTTCCAGAAGCTTGCCTGTATTATCATTCCCAGTGAATCAACGAGTATTTATTAAGTGCCTGCTATGTGCCAGGACTTGTGTTGAGCACTGTGGATACAAAGAATGAAACAATCCTTAGAAGGAGCTTACAATTCCACTCTTTAATCATCAGTTTTTCCTTACTAGTGCTTAATTCTCTGCTGCCTTCTTTTTTTGTGCCTGTGTCTACCATCTCATTTTCTTTTCTTTCTTTTTTTTTTCTGGGTCTATCTATCTATTCATTCATTCATTCATTCATTCATTCATTCATTCATTTATTTATTTATTTATTTATTTATTTAGCTTTTTGCGATCATTTTCACAAAATTTTGGGTTCCAAATTTTCTCCCCTTTTAACCCCTCTCCCCACCCCAATACCCCAAGCAATCTAATTTTCCCTATCTCCAATCTGCCCTCTCTTCTGTCATCCCTCCCTTTCTTGTCTCCATCTTCTCTTTTATCCTGTAGGGCCAGATGACTTTCTATTCCTCATTAACTGTATGTCTTCTTTCCTAGTAGCAACAGCAATACTAAACAGTTGTTCCTAAAACTTTGAGTTCCAAATTCTCCCCATCCCTCCCTCCCCACCCATTCCCTTTGGGAAGGCAGGCAATTCAATATAGGCCCTATCTGTGTAGTTTTGCAAATGACTTCTATAATAGTCGTGTTGTGTAAGACTAACTGTATTTCCCTCCATCCTATCCTGCCCCCCATTGTTTCTATTCTGTCTTTTGATCCTGTCCCTCCCCAAGTGTTGACTTCAAATTGCTCCCTCCTCCCATTGCCCTCCCTTCCATCATCCCCCCCCCCCTTGCTTATCTCCTTCTCCCCCACTTTCCTATACTGTAAGATAGGTTTTCATACCAAAATGAGTGTGCATTTTATTCCTTCCTTTAGTCAAATGTGATGAGGGTGAACTAATTGTTGTTTTTTTTTCTCAGCTCTCCTCTTTTTCCCTCCACTAAGAAGTCTCCTACTTGCCTCTTAAATGACATATAATTACCCCATTCCATTTTACCCTCTTTCCTCCCACTACATTTCTCTCTCACCATTTACCTTAATTTCTTTTAAGATATGGTCCCATCCTATTCAGTTCACTCTGTGCTCTCTGTCTCTGTATGTGTGTGCATGTGTATATGTGTGTGTGCGTGCATGCATGTACATGTGTGTGTGTGATCCCACCAACTACCCAGATACTGAAAAGTTTTAAGAGTTACAAATTTGTCTTTCCATGTAGGAATGTAAACAGTTCACTTCTGGTAAGTCCCTTATGACTTCTCTTTGCTACTTACTTTTTCATGCTTCTTCTCATTCTTGTGTTTGAAAGTCAGATTTTCTTTTCAGCTCTGGTCTTTTCATCAAGAATGCTTGAAAGTCCTCTGTTTCATTGAAAGACCATATTTTCCCTTGAAGTATTATACTCAGTTTAGCTGGGTAGGTGATTCTTGGTTTGAGTCCTAGTTCCTTTGACTTCTGGAATATCCTATTCCATGCCCTTCAGTCCCTTAATGTAGAAGCTGCTAGATCTTGAGTTATCCTGATTGTATTTCCACAGTACTGGAATTGTTTCTTTCTAGCTGCTTGCAAGATTTTCTCCTTGAGCTGGGAGTTCTGGAATTTGGCCACAATGTTCCTAGGAGTTTCTCTTTTTGGATCTCTTTCAGGTGGTGATCGATGGATTCTTTCAATACTTATTTTGCCCTTCTGGTTCTAGAATGTCAGGGCAGTTTTCCTTGATAATTTCATGGAAGATAATATCTAGGCTCTTTTTTTGATCATGGCTTTCAGGTAGTCCCATAATTTTTAAACTGTCTCTCCTGGATCTATTTTCCAGGTCAGTAGTTTTTCCCATGAGATGTTTCACATTCTCTTCCATTTTTTCATTCTTTTGGTTTTGTTTGGTGATTTCTTGGTTTCTCATAAAGTCATTAGACTCCATCTGTTCCATTCTAATTTTGAGAGAACTATTTTCTTCAGTGAGCTTTTGAACCTCTTTTTCCATTTGTCTAATTCTGCTTTTGAAAGCATTCTTCTCCTCATTGGCTTTTTGAACCTCTTTTGCCAATTGATTGAGACTATTCTTCAAGGTGTTATTTTCTTTAGCATTTTTTTGGGTCTCCTTAACCAAGGTATTGACCCGTTTTTCATACTTTCTTGCATCTCTCTCATTTCTCTTCCCAGTTTTTCCTCCACCTGTCTAACTTGCTTTTCAAAATCCTTTTTGAGCTCTTCCAAGGCCTGAGCCCACCCGACATCCCCCTGGGGTGTCTGGGGTGCTGAGGCCCCACCCTCCACGTCTTTCCCTGATGGCAAGAATATTTCCTCGTCCTCGTCAGATCCAAATGTCGGGATCATTTGCATTTGTTGGAAAAAACTCTCTATAGTCTTATTTTTCTTCCCTTTTCTAGGCATTTTCCCAGCTGGTTACTTGACTTCTGAGATTCCTGTCCCTCCTCGCCTAGATCCGCCCAGCTAGTGCTTGGGCTCTGAGATTCAAATGGGCTTTTCGCGCCGCTAATCAATGTGAGCTTTAGTTCTGTCGCTGGGGTGGGGGCAGGGCCGCCTCCCAGGCTCAGCTCCCTCAGGGGCTTTATGCAGAGGCCTTCAGTAAAAGAGCGGGGTGGGGCAGCGCTGTCTCCCAGGCTCAGCTCCCTCAAGTTGTTTATGCAGAGATCTTCCTTAATGAGGATCCTGCCTGCTGCTGGGGGGAGTCCTGGGCCGGCCGGAGCCGCTGCTGCCTCCGCTGCCGCCCATGCCTCTGCCGGTTCCTGCCCCCGTCTCTGCCACCGCCGCTTCCTCCCGAGGGGACCCGAGTCACAAAGACACTCCGCTCCCCCTCTCGTCCAGCCCAGCCTTCTCTCTCACTGACCTGTAGCTTCTGTGGGCGGAGGGACTTTCCAGGCTACTGGAGCTTCCGTCCCTGAAGCCTGCTCGGGTCAGCTTCTCTGGGTCGCGGCCAGGGCAGCGCTGGGGGTGGGGTCTGCTTTCCGGGGCGCGACGGACCCTGGGGACGGGTCTCCAGGGCTCCCTGGAACGGAAATCTCTTCCACTCCGTTTCTGTACCCCTTTCAGTGGTCCAGAAGATATGGGGTCTCTTTTTACATTAATTCTATGGGGTGTGGTTTCGGAGCTCATAAACGTGCATCCTTCTACTCCGCCATCTTGGCTCCACCCATCTCATTTTCTAAAAACACTCACATGATCATCCAAGCAGCAATCTTACTCTTGTCTCTTGAATGGCTGAAACCCTTGAAAAAGCCAGCTATACTAGGTGCTACCATTTCCTTTCTTCTCTTTGCTTTATAAATCTTCTGCACTTATTCATTATTTTCTCAATCCTCATCCTTCTTGACCTCTAGTGTTTAAAAATGTTGATCACTCTTTAATCTTAAGATACTTTTCTCCTCTCTTGGTTTTTATGACACTGATTTCTCTGAGTTCTCTTATTTAACTATTCCTTTGCAGTCTCTTGCTTTTTTTTTTTTTTTTTTTTCCATATCTTGCCAACCCATAGCTATGTCCTGGGCCTTTATCTCCCTCTATCTGTACTACTATCTTATTTGATAGTCTTATCAGCTTTCATGGATTCAGCTATCTATGTAGTTAATTTCTACATCTGTATATCCAGCCCTGGTCTCTATCCTAGATTCTCTCAGTCTTGTATCACCTACTGCCTTTTGGATATCTTGAAGTAGATACCCTGTAGGCAAACAACATTGGGAGTTTCCTTGGCAAAGTCTGTTGAGTAGTTTACCATTTCCTTCTCCACCTCATTTTGCAGATGTGGAAACTGAGGTAAATAGGATTAAGTGATTTGTCCAAGGTCACATGGCTAGTAAGTGCCTGAGGCTAGATATGAACTCAGATCTTCCTGACTCCAGGCCCAGAGCTCTATCCACTATACTATCTAGCTGCCCAGGTATCTCAAATTAAATGTGTTTAAACTCATTCTAAAAATAGAAAAAAAAAAAAAGAACCTACCCTGCTTTTTGATTTTCCCTATTTGTGTTAAGAGTACCACCATCCTTTCAGTCACTTAGGTTTGTTATTTTTAAAATTTATTTATTTTAAACTTAAATAAACAAGAAAAGAAAAAGGAAGATATTAAATACTAAAGCTTAAGTACAAAATAAAAGAAAAAACATTGCCATGTGTATAACTGAATGTAAGAGAGGATTCAAAATATACAGCAATAAATTTCCATTTCAAGAAACTCTATGTAATAAATATTACTTTGTCCATCAGTTCTTTTTTTCCTTTTAAGTTTTTTGTTCTCTGCCGTGCACTTTTTAAAAATTTTTACCCCCCCCTTCCACCACTCTCTCCTCCAAGAAGGCTACAATTAAGCATGGATATATTTTTAAATATATCCAACACATACCTACATGTACATATAAACTATATACACACACATACACACATGCATACTTATACATATATAGGTACATATACTTAAATATGTATAATCATGCTCATATATAGACATTTACATTCATAGGCATCATAGGCATCTGGGTAAGACCATACTATACTTGTTTGTCCTCTATTTCTCTGAGGTGGATAGCATCTTCCTTCATAGATCCAAGTCTTTCCATATTTTTCTAGGTGTACCAATTCTTTATTTACTATATCACAACAATATTCCAAATTTATGTAGTCTAAAGCAATAGTGATTAACATGACTGACATATAGTGTAGTTTCCTTGTTTCTCTTTTGATTAAATCTATTTTAACTTTAACTTTGAGTTCATGATTACTGCCTCTGCTTTTTTTCCTAATCAGTTCTACTCCTGATCCTTATTATGTTTGTGTGTATCTTCTATTTCCTGTTCCTCCTGACTGCTTTGCTTTACTTCTATCTGCTACTTTGCCTTCCTTTTACTTACCCTCCCCCCCAATAAAGATATTTCCCTCTTCTTCTCCCCCGAAACCTGAAATCCCTCTTTTATCCTCTCCTCCTCCCCACCTCCCACCCCCATCCTCTTAGCCTTTTATTTCTTTCTGAATTTAGCCATCTGGATATATATATGTATATGGAATATTCCCTCCTTAACCCATTCCTGATGAGAGAAGAGTTCCAGAGCTACCAGCCCTCCTCTCGCATCTAATTCCTGTCAGTTCTTCCTCTCACACTCACTTGCATAAAATAATTAATCTTTTTAACTTTTCCTAGAGATTTTAATTTTTAGTGTCATACAATATTTAGTTTTACCCTAATCTTTTTTTCCATTTACCCAACGACAACAATCTGAGATGTAAAATTTACATTTCCTCTTATAAAAAATAAATTGTCCTTACTGACTCCCTTGTAATTAGTCTTTGATGTTTGCCTTGTATTTCTCTTGGATCTTATATATCAGATTTTCTATTCATATCAGGTCTTTTTGCAATAAAATCCTTAAAATCTCGCAGTTCACTAAATATCCATTTCTTTTGTTCAGGATTATGCATAGCTTTGTTGGGGTGATGTTTTTGATGGCAACCCCAGTTCTTTTGCTCTTCGGTATATAGTGTTCCAAGACCTGTGATGTTTTAGCGTAGGTGTTGTGTGATTCTAATTGTAGCTGTGCCATATTTGAATTGTTTTTTCTTGTTGCTTATGTTATTTTCTACTTGAGCTGAGGTTTGGAATCTAGCTATGATACTACTGTAGGTTTTCCTCATAGGATCTCTTTCACATGGTGGAGTGGATTTTTTTCTAGTTCCCAAACACTTCAGGGCAATTTTCTTTAATCATTTCTTGTATGACTATAGATTTGTTATTCTAATTTACTCCTCTCTCACCATCACCTTACTAATCAATTGCCAAATCTAGTAACTTCTACCTCTTTAGTATCACTTTCATGTATCCTTTTTTTCTCTGTTCACACAATCAGCACTTTAGTTCAGGGCCCTCATCATCTGTTGCCTCAACAATTGCAGTAGCCTTCTTTTTGGCACAGTGAATAGAGTACTCTGCCTTTAGGCAGGAAGCTCATCTCTGGTCTCAGACACTTAATGGTTATAAGACCCTGGGCAAGTCTTTTATCCCTGTTTGCCTCAGTTTCCTTATTTGTAATAGAAGCTGGAGAAGGAAATGGCAAACCATTCCAGTACTTTTGCCAGGAAAACCCTAAATGGGGTCACAAAGAGTCTCTGAATAGTAGATGTTCCCCACTTTCAGCATAACATCCCTACTCTGCCATTTGGTTTGTCCCTGTCTCCCAAATTCACAAGGGATACCAGCTGGGAAACCAGTGCTTTTTACAAAACTTGGTAACTTGTTTCTTTAGGAAGCTAAAACCTTCAATGAAGGTGATTATAACCCAGGGATTTTCCCTATCAGGATTGGAGAGTTTAGCAGAGTTTAGTATGCTGCCTCCAGGGTGACTTGCCCATGGTTATTACAACTAAGTGTCTGAGGTAGTGTTTCAATCCTGTGACTCTTAAGTTCAGGACTCTTTCCATTTTGCCCTGCTTTTATCTTTTTCTGTAAATGGCCTGTCACAAAGATAATTGCAATATGAAAATACATCAACATACACAAAGAATGAAGAAGATGAATTGCATAGCCTGCCAAGATCTTATAAGTGGTTTATTGTCCATTCTTGAAGTATTCTGTAAATGCTTGCCATTAATGTGACTTAAACATGGATTTGTAAAACCCAAAATTGTTTTTGGTGCTTTAAGAAGTTGAAAACTTGATGAATAGAGCTACACAACTGACAATAGAATATGTTGTAGATTGTAGAAATGCATCAACTGCTATAAGTGTATTGTGATAAAAGGTAGGTTAATGTATGAAAATTTCAACTTAAGAGTTTGATGATTTTCTGATAAAGTCCTGAAGACTTAATTGTGAAATTTTGTTTAATTATGAAGACCTCTAAGTCCTGAGTTGTTATTTGCTTAATGAGCTATTCATAAAATCAAAATTTATATATAATAGTACACATTTCATAGAGTAGTCAGTGAAATAGTAGTATTTGAAATACATATCCAGAAATACACAGAGTAGTTTGCTATATAGCTTCCTGATAGCTCTTTTAATCTGTTTGAGGGATATCTGTATTTATATTCCTCTTTGTAATAGTGTATATAATTTTTGATGTAAACTGTTAATATATTAGCTTTTGTATGCTACAATTTTATATAAGTAATATTTTTATGACTTTGAGGTTTCCCTGAGTTTCTCTTTTAAAAATAAATGTGTGGCATGTCCGGAATAAAACATTACAAATTTCATAATTCATACCAGTTTAAAATAAAATGTGCTGTTGTAAACTTTGTTTACTTACAATAGTCTGAAATACTGATCCAAACTTTTAATTTTTTCCCAATATAGTTTTTATAGTCGTGCATTTGAGAAGATGTTTCAGCAATGTTTGGAACTTCCCTCTCAGTCAAGATACTCAATTGCATTCCCACTGCTTTGTACTCATTTTATGAGTTGCACACATGAGCTATGTCCAGAAGAGGTAATTTCTTATTTTTTAAAATGGCATAGATGACTATGACTAATATTTATAGATACTATTATAACTGTGGGTGAATGAGTATGAGTGACATGTTGGCTTTGTATTGAGGAAGACAAAACTTCAAATTCTGTGTCATACATACCAACCAAGAGTTCATGGGTTAATCTCTCAGTGCCCAGCAATTCTCTTAGTGGTTCGCTTACCATTGAGTGCTAACATATGTCCATGTAGACCTTGTGCACACTGGAAATTACTTACACAAATGAGATAAAATTACAGGTCCAGACTTTCCCCTACCAGGTATATCTTATTTTACATTTATGATATACTAACTTCACCCCCACCACCTCAGCTTCCCAAAGTTGTTACTGACCTATTTTGGGGAACTTTTTGAAATGGAGTCATTTAGAACAGTAGAACGTCAGTGGGAAAGGACATTAGAGATCATTCTAGCCACTTACTTTGTAGGTGGAAAAATACTGAGGCTAGGACAGGATAAATGATTTGCCAAAGGTCTCACAATTTGTGGCCATCCGGAATAAAACCGAAGTCTATTAACTCCAAGGCCAATATTCTTTTTATTGGACACTGGTGAACACATTTGTATTTATTAAGTTTTAAAAATTAAATATCTCAATCATTTGCTTTTCTAAGCACATATATTTCAAAATACTTACGAATTGTTCAGTTAGCTGGAAAGCATTGCTTATTATTTATTCTCTCCTGATTTTTTTTTTGTGAGTGTACCTCTCAGTATGAGAAATAGCTATAGAATCTAATGGGGCAATGGAAATAGTTCTAGATTTGAATTGAGAGATTTTGAATTCCAATTCTATTGTGTGACTTGTATGACCTTGGGCATGTCTTTCTGGGTCTCAGTTTTCTTATGTATGAAATGAGAGGTACCTCTTGAGATCCCTTTAGTTCTAAATCTATGGTCCTGTGAATATATGGAGATGGTATTTACCACCTGGTGTCATTTAGCACATTCTCAAGACATTGAATTAGACATTTTTAGGGATGTAAAGGTGAATAAACTACAGTCCCTGCTTGAGTAGCTTATAGTTTAGGGGATGAATAAACAACAGATAAGTATCATCTACCTACCTTATGTATTGGAGTCATAAAATGTACGGGCTAGAAAGTACTTTAGGAATCATATCGTTAAATCCTCATCACTGATGATGAGTATTGACTCATAACTTAGGATTCAAAGGCAGGTGTCTGAACTTTGGCCAGTATTCTTCTGGGTTTGTCATGGTGCTGCAGAATATAAATTTTATGGTGAAAAAAGCCAGGACAATTCAGTAGCAGTTGAAAACACTATGAAAATGTATAGAATACAAAACTGTTCCCCACTGGATCATTCATAAAGACAGAGCCTTGGTGAGTATATGTGAGTTGGCCTCAAAGTGAACAGAAAAATCTGGGTTCAAATTTTGCCTGTGAAGCATATGGCTGTGCCATGTGAAAACTTGTCGTATGTGAAACACATGAAAAGTTACTTAACATCTCAGTGCTACAGAGAACTCTCTAAGACTATGTGGTATCCTCATCAGAAAGTTCCTCATACCAATGAAACCACAGATCTAGTCACTATCCCTAAGATCATTTCTATGTATTAAAACGGTAGATAAAGCTTTCCAAATTCTTTGTGAAATAGAATTCAGTGATTAATTACCAGAGTTAGTGACGGTGCGAACAATGAAACTTTAGTTGTTTTGTTGTTTGAAAATCTCTACCATTTAATGTCTTGTAAAGTAGTTTATTTTTCAGGTAACAAGGTTGATTAATCTGTCCCTCTCACTGACTCCTTCTTTTATAAAGCAGATTTTAAAAAATATATGAAAAACTGAAACAAATCTCTCAGTACACAACTAGTTATTGGACCAAGCAAAATCCCATATTAACCATGACTAAATATATGTTTCTAATTTTAAGCTAATCATCTCTCTATGATGAGGTGAGTGATGTGTTTCATGTTGATTCTTGTGATTCATGGTTTATCATTGGGATGATCAACATTTTAAAGATTTTGAAAATGGTTTTTCCTCTGTAAGAGTTATCGTTGTGTAGATTGTTCTCCTGGTTCTGCTTACTTAGGTCTGTATCGTTCATAAAATTCTTCTGAGTTTCCTCTGAAATTGTTTATGTAACCATTTCTTATAGTACAATAACATTCTATTGCATTCATACATGTATGTATATATTGCAGTTTGTTCAGCCACAATTTATTTGTAGATTAAGCAAATCATTAATAAGCTATCCTTTTTTTTTTTTTAAAGTAAGCCAGTAACCTATCGGTAGTAAATAATAAAGTGGAATCCCTGGAGTGAATGAGCATCCCCTCTCTTCCATCTGTGGGTCATTTCTTGGCCTAGAAGCATCCCTAGTAATTTTGGGAAATCTTTCTCCTCCTTCCCCCCCATTCACCCCAAGTATCACTTTTGTTTTTAATGGTTTTCCCATCAAGGTTATTGGTTTTTCTTTCGTCTTTTTCCTTTATTTTTTTCTCCCTTTGTCCTAATAATATACACTTATTTTTGTTTTGTTTTGTTTTGAGAGTGACATTCACTGAGGGTCTTGGAGCAAGGATTATAATCAAAGTGATCAGAAAAATTATGAAATATTCACTGGCTTATACAAAGGTATTCTAAATAGTGGGTTTTAATCTCTTCATGATCATTCAACAAGTTTTTATTAAATACCTGTTATATGCCAGGTACTGTGCTAAGTCCTTTACAGTTATTATCTCATTTAATCTACACAACATCCAAGAGGTAGGTGTGATTGTTTTACAATTTTACAACTGAGGAAACTAAGGCAGGCAGATAGACTAAATGACTTGCCCAGGGTCACACAGTAAGTGTATGAGGCTGAATTTTAATTCAGGTCTTCTTGATGCTAAGTCCAGGGCTGTCTACTGTACCACTTAGCCTTTGGGGATACAAAGTCAAAAATAGCCCTTGTTCTTTCAGGAACTTACGTTCTGTAGAGGGAAACATGCACTTAAATATATAGAAAATAAATGCGAAATTATTGGAAGGTGGAGCAGTAATATCTTGGAGGTAGAAATAAGGAAAAACTAAGTACAAAATTATACTAGAGCTTTGAATGTAATAGAAATTCTAAGAGGAAAACAGAGTGTATTTGAGGCATGGAGGGCAGCTTTGCATAGGTAGCAAAGGCACAGAGATGGCAGCTGTGTCTTGTATACATATATACAGAAAATAAAGGCCAACTTGGCTAAACCAAAGAGCACTTAAAGGGGAATTATTTATGGTAGGATGGAGGCAAGTTTGGAAGGATTTTAAATGCTATATAGAGGCATATGCAATTCTAGAAGCAGTTGTGAGCTTCTGGATTTAATTGAGTTGGAGAGTGATATATTCAGATATCTTTTAGGAGAGTAACATTAATAGCTACATAGAGTATGAATTATAGAGAATTAAAGTAGAGAGACACATTAGAGGCTACTGAAACAGTTAAAGTAATGAGGGCCTAAACTAGAGTGGTAGCATGAATGGTAAGAAATTCTCTGAACTTATGTTTTTGAGTTGCCACATTTCTCAGTATCACTGGACTCAGAGTATGCAGGAAGCTCTGACATAATTTGTTGTTTGTACCCTAAGCTGGATTCCCTTGTATCCTTGGATGTCAAGACAGGAGTGCCAGTCAATCTGTACTAGATTGGGGAACTTCTTGCTTGTGCAGTTGGAACCCTGGTAGATAAGCGAACCTTCATGATCTAACAGTTTCCAAGGGGAAAGAATATTGCTTTTGTTGTCTTAATTATTCATGATTTCTCCTCCCCTACTGTTTCCATTTAGGTGGAGATTTCTGTTTCTCCTTTTTGCCATGATTTCATAAATACGCAAACTTCTGTTTGGATTATGAACACTTTGCCCTGGTTTAGGGTTCCACATGCATATTCATTTTTCTTGTAATAAACCTTGTTTTCATGTAAGTTTCATAAAATTAGGATGACCTGTTGACAGGAAAGGGAATGGGATGGGTATGAGAGGAGATATTGAGGTATATGAACTTTATAACTGTCAGATATGTGTGATGAAGGAGAATAAGTAGTTGAGCATGATGAGATGAGGCTACAAATGCTGTTGTCTAGAAAGGTGATGGAACTCTCAACAGAAATGAGAAAATTGGGCAAAAGTGTGGGTTTGAGGACAGGTAATGAGTTCTGTTTTTCTTTACATCAAATTTGAATATACCATTAGACATTCAGATACGAATGTTCAATAGGCAGTTAGTGATGTGGTAGACATTTGAATAGAGGTGATATTTAAATCCATAAGATCTGATGAAGTCACAAAAAGATAGTGTAGAGAAAGGAGGTGATAGAATCTAGAATAGAGATATAGGGTATAATCACATTTCACCCTCATTAAGGGGATGGATTATATATGAAGATTTAGCAGAGGTGATTAAGAAGGATTGATTAGGCAGTTAGTATCAGGGGAACTAGGAGAGAGCAGTGTCACAGAAACTCAGAAGAGAGGTTAGTCAAGAAAAGAGGAATATGAATACATATTGAAGTAATGACAACGGAAAATACTCCTTTCTAGAAAAGTTAATTGCCTGTTCACATAACCACAATTGCTTTGACTTTTAAATCTATTTTTAAAATTTTATGTTTATTTAAATAGATTGCCTTCTTAATTTGTATATATTACGGTTAAGATATAGAGTGACAGAGTTAAAGAGGATCTGAGTCTCCCTAGTCCAATTTATCAAGGATCAAGGAATTTTTTGAAAAGATTATGAACTAAATATATGCTAAATGAAACTATTTGTATTCTTTTACATTATGGAAGATCTTCTTGACCCTTTTAACCTCTTTTCAAAGAGTAGTACTTTATAAAACCAAATCAATGAAATTAGATATTTATTATGTACCTTTAAGTGCTAGGTAGGTATATAAGAGAGGCATATAAAAAATATAAGATAACATGTCTGTCCTTTACAATCCAGTGGAATTTTAACGTTATTACCTTTCTTTAGTCAAGAATTATATCATTCAATCTGATTCTTAAAGAAAATGTATATTTTAAAGCATTTATATATTTTGTTTTGACAGAGACATCATATTGGAGATCGGAGTCTTTCATTATGTAACATGTTCTTGGATGAAATGGCTAAACAAGCTAGAAATCTCATAACAGATATTTGCACAGAACAGTGTACTCTTAGTGACCAGGTAAGAATTTATTTTTTCCTTTCAGTACAAATAGGAATTTTGTTTATGAACGTAGAAAAATGTGATCAGTGGTCCTATTTTGACTTTTGATTCTGAGTTCCTTTCAACTTTTCAAATTGGTATGGTTTTATGAATGTTGGAAAGTGGAAACTGGATTGAAGAAAGGACATTAACAATTATAATTTCCTACAGAAATTTAAATAATATAAATTAATTTTTATAACAAAGAATACCCCAAAAACTTAAGAAATATCCTATATAGCAAACATTCAACTCACCAGGTGGAGATAAATGGCAGCCATGGGCCACACCAATTTAGAATATATAAATTCATTTACAAAATCTTACAAAAAAAAAGATGTTGGAAGATTATGAGCAGTATCACTTCACAGAACAGTGAAGAGGGGGAAAAACAGCTTAAAGAAACATTTTCCAGAGCTTGCAAAACTAAACAAAGTCATCTTAAGGAAATTATGGATGAAGCTGGAAAGAGAAGAATAAATGATGGAAAAGACCTGTAGAGGTTTTTATAACATACTCTTCACCATCAAGTATAGAGGAGAGACTAACATCAAAGTCCTTGATGTGCTTGTAGAAAAAATGGAAATGTTGCTAAAAAAAAAACAAAGATGAGTAAAAGCAACTAGAAAAACAAGTATGTATGGAGGAGATCCGAGGTCATTTGAAGTGACAGAATTTTCTGAAGGATGTGAAGAGACCAAAAGCATGGGAGAAAAATTTCAGATGTTAATATTACCAAGAAAAAGCAACCAAGAGGAAAATGAATACTTGTTATATGTGTGCTTTCCCCATCTGTTTAAAATTTTTATGAGGTTAATCTGCACATACATGGAGTATATCCTTGATGGAGATATTAGAAGGGAATGGGTAGACCTTCCACATCAAGAAGATTGTAGATCTGTTTCATTATGTCAGCCAAAACATAGCATAAAATCATAAAAACTGAAATGTACAGAAAGAAGAAAGATTTCACAGAAGGAAGATAAAACATCAGAAAGAATGGGGAGAATCTTGGCTGGGAGAAGAGTGATTTTTCAGGCAAAGAAGCAGTGAGGTGCATCAAGACATAGATGATATGTTGCACAAAAGTGATGTCACTGAAGGAAGCAAGACAATGACTGTCGACATTTGTATAGCAGTTTAAGGTTTACTTTACCTCATTTGATTCATATAACTTTGTGAGGTAGGTGGTAATAATAGCTAATATTTATAGAGCACTTACTGTGTGCCAGGCACTGTGCTAATTGCTTTGCAGTTACTATCTGGTCTTTACAACAAACTGTATCACTAAGGCAATATTCACAACACCAATGGTGGCTATGAATATGCTGTTGTTGTTCTGAATAGAAAAATATAACAGACTTGCCATATAGAAGGCAGAAGAAAACATTTATTCAGGCACCAGAAAGCCAAATCCCAACACCAGAAAACCAAATCCATCATAGTAAGAAATAAGTTAATACACATTATCACTGCAGGGGACACCTCCATTCTCAAGCCTTCCTCACTCCCACCCTGACTCCCCGCCTGAGGCCTTCTCATGAGCAAACACTCATAATCCTAGCTGTCTGCCTGACTGGGTTCTCTCTCCCTGAACTCTTAACTGCTCTCACTCACTTCCTCCCAGTTCTTCTCCACTCTGCCTGTTTCACCATTCAACAAGCTCCTCCCACCACTTGTGACTTAAACTTTCCTTGTGATTTAAGCAGGTCACGTATGCCTATTATTGGATAGGAAAGATCTTCAAATTAGGCAAAAACATTAACAATACACAATCCTGTGAGGTGTTTCAGGAATGATTATCATCTTTATTAGAAAAGGAAACTAAGGCTTAGAGGTTCATTAATTTACTTTGTTATACAAGTGAAGCTATCAGAAGCAGAATTTGAACCCAGGTGTCTTCATCAGGTTCTGCATCTTTTTACTAAAAACATTTCATTGCTATCAGGTAGGTTCAGTTCTCCAGGTGTTTAAAAAGCATTCAGCAAGAAATTTCCATAGAGTCTCAGGAGCCTAAAAATTGCTTTTATACTTATCTTGCTCTAATGGCCTACAACTAGGTCCCATATTAACTTCCTTATGCAAAACAATCCTAACTGGTAGTATGTGGTAGAAAACACTAAGTGTTTTCTATTTCCGAAGTCTCAACACTTTTTCCATTATATCATTCTTGTTTCTGACATTTAGAAGAAGTAACTGTAATATAGAGGCAAACAACCCTATATACCCCACTGAGATCATAGATTTAGAGGAAAAGACTGAAGAGATTATTAGTCCAGGCCTCTTCTTGTAGATGAGAAAGTTAAAATGAAGAAAGACATAAGTAGATTTGAAACCATTTCTTCTGATTTCAAATCTAGGGAAGAGGTCTTTATGGATCTTGGCATATGGTTGAGCCATTTTTAAACCAGTTATGGAATCCTTTTATAGTCTAGCCTGGGATGCCATTCACTGAAAAAGTAAGCTAAATCCTGCTAATTTCAGTAAATCTTTATAGTATTCTATATTTAAGCATCTATTCCACAATGTGCATGTCATCATGGTTATAATACATAAATTACAATATAAAATATACAAAATACAAAAACACAACAGTCTGTGACCTTAAAGAGCTTGTAATGTATTGGGAGGATAGCCCATATACATCTGTAGCTCATCTTGTCCATTTAATACAATTGATATGTTGACATTTCCTGTTTCCTGACCCTGGTACTTATGCTTGTTAACTGATTGAATTGAAGATAGAAGAAGAGCCATATCTAGACAACAGATTCTGTGAAAAATATGTGACTTTTGGTGGACTACTGATTCAATAGGAGTTAATAGTATGAAAGGAGAGTCAAGAAAGCTAGTGTAATCTTTGGCTATATTAAAAAAGGATAATACTGATGGTTTTGTCTGGGTTGAACCATGTCTGGAATATTGGTGTTTGACTTGGGTACCATCTTCTCAGAAGAGCATTAATAAGATGGATGAATTAATGATTAATAAGATGATCTTTGAGAAGAGTAATTAGTATGGTCAGGGGTCTGTATTACTCTGAGGTTTTGTTAAAGGAATCGGTGACATTAATCATGAATAAGGGAATACTTGGAAAGAAGTGATAGCTCTCCAAGTCTTACAAGACTGTTTTGTGGGAGAAAGATTAGATTTGTCCTGGCCCCTAGATAGCATTAGGATGGGAAATGGAAGGGAAAGAGTGATTTCTTTTCTCTCTCTCTTTTTTTTTTTTTAGCCCAACATGTAGAATGAAAATATCAGGAGTGAAAGCCAAAGGGGAATAAGCCAATAAATTTAAAATTAAAAGTGGTAACCTATTTTAAGAGAAAATTCCATATTAGTCAGAAATAGGCCACTCCTTAGTATAGACATTATTCCTTAAAATCAGACAGTATTAAAAGAAATGGTTTTTCATGTTTTCTTGTAATGTGCTTTTAATTATAATTATGCTCTTAATTTCATTTATTGAAAAAGAGATTTTTCTATCTTTATTTTTTAAAATACAGTTGCTGCCAAAACATTGTGCCAAAACCATCAGTCAGGCGGTCAACAAAAAATCAAAAAAACAGACTGGAAAGAAAGGGGAACCTGAAAGGGAGAAACCAGGAGTTGAGAGCATGAGGAAAAACAGACTGGTGGTAACCAAGTAAGTCATGCTTTAATTCCATAGTCTCTGTCCCTTTTTTCTTTTAATTTTATTTATCTTATTTTTAATTTATGTAATAAAACAAGCATTTCCATAGCATAGTATAATAAAAAAAGATGATTGCACATGAAACTGTAAATCTATTATGTACAACTTGCTATTCTTTTAAAGTACATAATAAAGTGATGTAAATTTCTCTTTGTCCCCTCCTCCTCAAGCTGACCACCATTAGACACAAATATGTACTTGTGTACATAACGTATACACACACACATACACATAAAATCATTCTATACATCTGTTTATCAGTTTTTTCTCGCATGCAGATAGTGTCTTCCTTTGTATCTTCTTGGTAGAAAATTTGGGTGTTTATAGTAGTCAAAATAGCTTATTTGCTTAAAGTTGTTCTTAAAACAATATTGCTGTTACTGTGTACAACATTCTCTTGATTTTGCTCACATACTGGGAAATTGTCACCATTTTGGAATTTAGTGTTTCTATTTATTCTCTTCTTTTATGTATTAGGGTTGATTTATGATTGCATTATGCAGGTTGATAAGGGGAGAGCCAGTCTTTTTTGTAATTATTATCGTTTTTTGCTGTGAATCTGGCTAGTTGTAGTTACTGCTTTTTCTAATTCTAAAGTTTAGTCCTAACATGTTGCCCTGAATTTAAATAAAACATGAAATGATACATGGTACCATATGTACATATTAATGAATGACTTAGAGGAACTAAGTGTTCCTTGGATGTATAATTTCCTATCAATTTTTTTTTTTGAAAAATCAATGGTCTTTGAGTCATTTGTAGCTTCAGCATGTTTTATCATATAAAAATATAACTCATTTTCTTTTAACTTTGTTTTTAGGCCCATTAAATACTAAAGGTTTTGGTTTTGGATAGAAATAGTGAAAGTTTTTTTTATAACATTTAAAAAATTTGTTGTTCAGTCTTTCATTTATGCCCTACTCTTTGGACCCTTTGGACCCTGCCAATACTGTCCATGGGGTTTTCTTGACAAAGATACAATAGTGGTTTGCCATTTCCTTCTCCATTGGATTAAGGCAGACAGAGGTTAAGTGACTTGCTCAGGGTTACAGATTTGAACTCAGCTCTTCCCAACTCCAGGCCCAATGAATTCACTGAGCCACCTAGCTGTCTTCATTTTTCTTTTCTTTTTCTTTGAAAATTTTAAAAAATAAAATAAAACTTTTTTTTTAATTAAGCATTTACATTTCCCCTCCACCTGTGGTCATGGTTCAGAGGGAAAAAAAACACCTTTCCACAGTCATCCATAATAAAATCCCAAATTAGCCATGTCCAAAAATATATGTGTCATTCTGCGTTTTATATGATTTAAAAGTAAAGCTCAATCAAGCTATGGAAGCTATCAAGCTATTTTGTAGATATTCTTTAAAAACTTGTACTTGACCTTTTATCTACTAAAAATGTCATGAAAGTATAACTGCAACTGGGGATAGTCATAATTTACTTACAAATTGAATGAACTTAAAAGTTTTTTCCTTATTGATAATTACATTCAGTAGTGTTGTCTGTGTATAGAGACCAAAGGAATACTCTTGAATTTAGAAGTAACTTTCGTAATACATGTGATCTCTCAGAACACTTTAATGTGGTCTACTTTATATCAAGGGAAATTATGTAGAAGCATTTCTTAGTCTTTACCTTTTCATAGAATGATACTACCTTAAATCTGGTGATGTTAAAAGTGAATTTGTTTCTTTACACATTATTTAATGCTTTACTTACTATTTTTCTCTGTCTCTATTTTAGCCTTGATAAATTGCACACTGCACTTTCTGAACTTTGTTTCTCTATAAATTATGTACCAAATATGGCTGTTTGGGAACATACCTTTACTCCAAGAGAATATTTGACTTCTCATCTGGAAATTCGCTTTACCAAGTAAGACAATATATGAACTATATTTTCCTCTAATTAGAACTGTTATATTAAATCTTAGCATCTCTGTAATGTTTCCTTGTAGAACTTGGGAGTGCAGATAATAGAATTTTTCTTTTTACACAACCCACATGCTCTGCAGTCCAGGGGCACTGGCCTTGCTGTTCTTTCAACTGTATCTCCCATCTCTTGACTCTAAGCATTTTCACTAGCTGTTCCCATGCATAAAGTGCTCTCGCTCTTGGTTTTCTAGGCAGTTTTTCAAGTCTCAACTAAAATCTCACCTTCTACAGGAAGCTTTCTTAAACCCCTTCAATCCTAATCTTGTTCCTCTCTTGATTATTTCCGGTTTATCCTGTACATAGCTTATTTGTATGTAGTTGTTTGCATGTTATCTTCTCCATTAGACTATTAACTTCTTGAGGACATGAACTGTCTTTTATCTTTCTTTGTATCTCCAACACCTTTGCACAATCCCTCGTGCATAACAGGTACTTGATAAATATTTATTGACTGACTAAATCTGTAAACTATCAACCAGTTAATTTGACATTGACTTCCAGGAAAATTATTTGACGTTAATGAAGAGATAGTGACTTTCTATAAAACGATATAGCAGTCAAAAAGAATTAGTATGGCTTTCTCAAGAATGACTTCTTCACCCCTTAAAATGCCTTGCTTCCTTCAAATTTAACTCAGGTACCACCTCCTGTGTGAAATCTAACCTACTCCTCTACCCTGAAAATCACTCTCTATTTACTTTCTGTATGTATTTATGTGTTGTTCATGGTATTTTTTCTAAAACAGTGTAAGCTCCTTGAGTGCAAGAACTGTTTAATTTTTTTTTATCTTTGTAGCCTTAGTGCATAGCATATAGTCAGTACTTAAGTGTTTGTAGATTACAGTGATAAACCTGACAAATGATATAAATCTAGTTTAAGCAGACTTTAGGAAAACATTTCTTTAAAATTATCTTGTATTCTTGTGAAAAATGTAGCTATAGGTTAGATTATATGTTTTAGACATGCACATAAGAGATTTTATATGTAACATGTATACATATGGATTTGAAAATGGTTTTCAAAGAACAGTGATTAATTTTTCATTTTTTTTTTAAATTCTAAGTTCTCAAAACAATTCCATTATCATTTCTATAGGGCTGCTTCTCAGATCTACTTCGTTTTATTCCCTTTCCTGCACTCCTGTCCCACTTTATCATCTCAAGCTGGATATCCCACAAACATCTCAAATTCAGTATGTTCAAAATACATCATTATCTTTCCACCAAAACGCCTCCCCACTTCGGAACCTGTTACTGTCAGTAACATCACCACCTTCCTAGTTAACCGTGGTTTGCAATTTTGACATCATCGTCATCTCCTCATCTCATTTCTACAGTCAGTTGCCAAATGTTGCGTTCTCTCTCTCTCTGTGTGTCTCTCTCTCTCTCTCTCTCTGTCTTTCTCTCTCTCTCTCTCTCCCTCTCCCCTTTTTTAACTATGACCACATCTCTCACCTGACTCCTAATCCATTTACAAAGCCATCACCATCAGATCTTCTCATTTATATCTTCATAAATTCCCTCTTGTGCATCTTCTTTTCACTAATCACCTACCTATCACCTTTGTTCAGAAATCCATCCCTTCTCACCTCAGCTGTTTCTGTAGCTTTTTACTTCACCTTGCACCAAACCTTTCCCCACCTTAGTACCTCTACTAATCTGCTGAAAATGAGGGTCTGATTATGTTGGCTGTCTTTCCCTCAGCCTCCTGCCCTCCCCTTGATAAATCTCATTACCTTTCTGTTACCCATAGAATTAAGCACAAAGTCTTTCGTTTGATATTTAGAATCCTTTACACCTGACTTTTCTACTTTTTTTAGTCTTAAAATATTTTATTCACCTCCACAGACACCATACAGTTCAGCTCTACTTGCCTACTTGCTGTTTTTTACACATGAAATTTCATCTCCCATTTATTTGCCTTCACCCTGGCTTTCCATCTGACCTTTCTCCCTACTTTTACCTCTTGTTGATAGCTGATCACCTTAAAGAACTAAATTCAAATATCAGCTTCTATGTAAATATATTTTTATCAGTGAGTTGGATAGTGAAATCACAACCCATTAAATAGGAAGAATTATCTGAACCTTTTATGTATAGTTATATGCTTGCAAAACTGAGAACACAGTGCCTGGCACATAGTAGGTGCTTAATAAATATTTATTAAATGAATACAAAATAGCAGAACATTTAAATTGTCAGAAGATCAGATAGAGATACTAACTCAATCTTAGAAAAAGAAGTGGGACTAGATGTAAAGGAGCTACCACAGAAAAAAATTCCTAGTCCAAATGAATTCACAGGAGAATTCTATCAAACTTTTATAGGATAGTTACTACCAATACTACACAAATTATTCTCTAAAATTGAAAAACAAGGTGCATTGTCAGGAAATCTTTTATGAGACAAATATTGTCCTAACACCTAAACCAGGGAAGGAGAAAGCACAAAAGTAAAACTGTAGGCGAAGGGAATAAGCATTTTTATAGTGTAGGCACTGTCTTCATAATAGCCTTACAGCATAGGTACAGTTATTATCTCCATTTTGTAGTTGAGGAAACTGAGATATAACAGAGATTGTGACTTGCTTAGGATCATACAACGAGTCAGGTCTTTCTGTCTCTAGACCCAGAACTATCCCATGTGCCACCTAACTGCTTCAATTAATTGAACAGCAATTCAGAAATTCTAAAAAGAAGTCCCATCAAATAAACTAGCAGTTTATCTAAGAAATTATTCATTATGACCAAGTTGAATTTATAGTAGGAATGCCAAGGATGGCTCAATATTAGAAAAAGTATCAACATAATAAAATTTACTTCTAAGAAGAATGGACTGGTCTCATGACACAGGAGACTCCTCCTGTCCAAGCAAAGATAAATATAAACATTTGTTGATTGTGACATAGAGACTTGTTTAGGAATGGATTGGACTAAAATAGCCACTTGGGATCCCTTGCAACTCTGAAATTTTAGATAATCCTTCCCTGGACCCCCTTAATCAAAGTCCTTTCTAGAGTTAGAACCTGATTCTTTGTATTCCTCAAGTCCAACTCAGAAAGTTCTAACTTTCCTCAGTGTCACCCTTACGTCTCTCTGACACATTGGAGTAAGACTTTCATGAAGGATTCCTTTAAGTTCATAGGATCCTTATAAGTTCATTATGTTACCAATTATCATAGATTATGAATATGAAGAAATAGAATCCTGGAACCTATTCTGCTTAAGGTACCTAAACTAATTGAAAAGAGATTCAATTTTAGTGAGATACTATCTTTTATGTTCATTCATGCCAGATAAGTAAACTTTTAATTACTTTGTTCAAAAGTTATTTTTCTTATGATTTTAATAATTCTGAAAACTTTCAGCATTACATTAAAAGAACAGCAAAAGTATAAATTCTAAAATAAGAGCTGAGCAAGAAAAATATTAAAAATATCCTTAAATTTTGTTAAATATAACACGTTTGTTTATTTTTTGCCATTAGGTAGTTTACTCTAAATACAAAGTATTTTTCATTTTAAGTAAGGTAGAAATTAAAGTCAATTACAATGTCAGATCATCAGGTTTCTGTGTGTCATTGAGACATCTATGAAGAAGCAGAGATCATATTATAATAGAGCTAGAGTTAGAGGAGACTTTAGAAAATATATAATCCAGTCCCTTCATTTTACAGGTAAGGGAACAGAAGCCCAGCAGGGGATTAGGTCATGCAGGTAGCTATTCATCAGAGATGGAATTTCAGCCCAGGTGCTTTTACTCTTTGCCAACTCTCATGTTGCTGTTCAACTAACTCAATTTTCCACAACTTTCAATTCTTACATTTGCTTTATGAGACAAGGATATGAAATTATTGTCTTTAAGGTCAATAAGTAAACTTTTTGGGGGAAGGGGAGAAAACTGAAAGATACCCAAACTAAAATTAGCATTTGTTTCTCAGTACAAAGATGAGAAATATTTCAAATTCACCCTCAAAACTACTCACCAAAAGAATCAGAAATAAGAAAACCAGGAGTAAGTTGATCTTATAAAATTGTTAATGATAATATGAAAGTGTTTCGTATAACTCGCTGAAAAATATTTCACATATGAATGAATGTATCTTTTTTTCAAAAACACTTAATTTTTTGGTAATGTATTGTATTCTCAGAATAAATTATCAAACCCAAAAATAGTCATGAAAAGAAAAATTTTAAAGCATCAATTTCAACATATTCAATTAACAGCATGATTCAGCAGAAAAAAATCTTTAAAAGAGCATTCCAGTTTTACCCTTGTCATTAGCAGTTAATTGTTTAAAGATTCTGCTCTGAATGGTAGAGCCCCATGGCAGCTTTACTGAAGGGCAAATTATTCTTTGAGCGGTGGGCCCCAAGGGCAAGATGAAAGTTTAACTAAAGGTTGAATATGACCTTTGCAAGAACTACAAAACCTTGCCACAGAATTTTACAGTAGTGGACAACTGAAAAATATATATGTAAAAATTATCTTGATGTGATTGTTACAAAGGTTTATTTATTGGTGTACTTAGAACTTTAAAAATGGAACTGAATTGAGGTTCCAGAATATCCCATCTCCCTACATTTCAAGATTTTGTAGCGTGTAAGTTATTGTTTTCCTTTTAAATAATTTTATGTCATTAAACTATATCTTATATACAATCAGTCTTACATTTCATTTACTTTTTTCCTTTGAAGGTCAATTGTGGGGATGACAATGTATAATCAAGCTACACAAGAAATTGCAAAACCTTCAGAGCTCTTAACAAGTGTAAGGGCATACATGACAGTACTCCAGTCAATAGAAAATTATGTGCAAATTGACATTACAAGGGTATTTAACAATGTTCTTCTTCAGCAAACACAACATTTAGATAGTCATGGAGAGCCAACCATTACAAGCCTCTACACAAATTGGTAAGACCTTAAATTGAGTGTATGCTTGTGTATAAATTGAATTTATGCTTACGTATAATAAGTCTCTTTTTTGTGAGTGTATGCTTGTGTATAATAGTTTTCCCTTTTTTGAAGAAAATTAGACTAGGTAATCTATAAAAGTCCCCTCTGAAATTGAAACCTCTTTTATAAAAATTTATCCTGTAGTAAGTTTTGAATTACTGCTTTGATTTTTCTCTTCCCATAATGATCATATGTTTCTTATTAGGTATTTGGAGACCTTGCTGAGACAAGTCAGCAATGGCCATATAGCTTATTTTCCTGCAATGAAAGCATTTGTGAATTTGCCCACAGAAAATGAGCTGACTTTCAATGCAGAAGAATATTCAGACATATCAGGTGAACTTGTATGAAAATTTCTTGTTTCTATAGTCTTAATTCTTTAGGTTTCATTGTAGAAAATTAAATACTTAACTGGAGTCATTTTCTTTTAAGTAAAATCTTGGCTTTGTAGATTTCTTCTGTCTTCTATGGGTTACCTTTGGACATTTTTTAGAAATGTCTTTTCTCTGATCTGTGCAGTTATGATTTCCTTTAAGTGAATGAATTAAATTATTTTCCTTTCTTAGAAATGAGGTCTCTATCAGAATTGCTAGGTCCATATGGTATGAAGTTCCTCAGTGAAAGCCTTATGTGGCATATTTCATCCCAAGTTGCTGAACTTAAGGTAATAGTTTTCACTATTTTTATCTATATTTTAATTCTTTGAAATTAGTTTTGAAATGTCATTGTGGATGTGATTAAGTAAAACGTTTTATCTAGAATTTTAGTTATTTCATCACTTTTAATAACAGTCACAGAATTTTAGAATGGGAAGGGACCTTTTCTAAAGAAGTAAGAATCAGCTCTAGACTTCCAACAAATGGTGGTCCAGAGATAACATGAATAAAGTGATTTGCAAACTTTAAAATTTTTAAATGTGAACTTTAATGATGATCATTAATCAGCAAACGTTTAGTTACTCAGCACTAGCTAGACAGTAGGGGCCATCCCCAGTCATCCTGATCTATATCTTTCCACTGGACCCAGATGGCTCCAGAGGAGAAAGCGAGGCTGGTGACTTGACACGACACCTCCCTCATGTAAATCACATTCATACTTGCAAGTCATGGCATCACCTTCCTGATGTTATGGTCCTCTTCGAGATCAAAGGACAAAAAGCGTCAACATCAAGACAGTCTTTCTATATAGAGAGACATAAAAAAAAAACCCAGTCTTTAATCTCAAAGAGCTTACTTTCTTTAGAAGAACACAACATGTATATATAAGTTTATACAAAATAATTACAAATTAATTTAGGGGGACTAACATGAGCAGCCAAGATCAGGAAAGGCTTCATGTAGAAAGATGATTTTGAACTGAGCTTTGTAATTAGTGGATTCAGTAAAACATGTTCAATCTGTTGTTAAGTTCTATAAATATTACCTTTGTAACATCTCTCATATACTCCCCTTCTCTCCTGTGACACTTTCATCATCCTAATTGCAGTCCCCTATAATTTCTCACCTAACTATTGCAATAACCTATTTGTTGGTCTTAACATGCAACCTTGTCATCCCTTTATTCAAATTCCAATAACTCCCAGTTAACCTCTTAGATAAAATATAAAGCTCTGTTTGGTTTTTAAAGCCTTTCATAGTCCAGCCTTATCTATTCCTCACATTGAATACTCCCATCTCTTTTGTTCTAGAAATCCCATTTCTTTCCTGTTTATCTCTACCTCACAAAATCCTACTCAAACCAAGTCCCATCTTGTGCTTCAAATGCTAGTGCTCTTCTTCATAAAGTACCTAATATTTAATTTTTATTTATTACATATTTATTCACAATATACTTATATATGGATACATTATCTTCCCCAGTAGGATGTAAGCTCTTTGACAGAATTATTTCATGCTTTTTATTTATATAATATATGGTATGTAGCAGGCATTTAATAAGTGCTTGTCAATTAATTAACATGGCAATGTCTTCATCAGACACTAGAGTAAAGGACAGAGAATGAGTGATGATTTCAAAAGCTTCTGAGATGTAAATTGGGGAAGAAAAAGGAGTTTGTCGGTTAAATTATGAGGTCAGACTTTCTCCTGGTAAAGTAGGATTGAAATACTCGCAAAAGAGAGTTTAGAAGAACAGATTTGAACATTTTGTGTTCCCCACAGATGGTGAGGAGTGGGGAAAAATAAAAGGATTGCTTTACTTTGGTGAGGGACTAGTTCAGATTGTATAGCAGTTGGCATGGTTATGTCACTTCTTTCAGCACCGATTAACAAGAAAGGACAAGGGTGCAAGGTATTTAAGACTAAAGGACACACTCTAATGTGAACTGGTTTAGTGTCAAGATTTAGAAGAAAGAGACATTAATACAAATTAATACAAAAAGTACAAATATTGGGAATAAGTGGTTAATGCAGGCTCAAGGGACTGGGGGTCAAAATGAAGACAGAATAGGTTGAGGTGGAATTTAGAATGTAAGGGTAGGCAGTGATAGAATATTTTGGCCAGTGAAAGGAAAAGTACTATACCAAGTCAGTTGATGATCTGAGTTTCATAACAAATTTAGGAAATATTAATTCCCAGGAGTAAAGATATTTTGATGAATACATATAATACTAAGTATTTTGGTTTTTTATGACATTCATTATACCATTATTTCCATTTCTTTCTTGATTCTACTACTTTACCTTATATCTGTATGTAGGCAGTGAGGCAGCACAGTGGATGGAGTGCTGAGCCTGGAATCAGAAAGATTCATCTTCCTGAATTCAAATCTGACCTTAAACACTTACTATTATGTGACCCTGGGAAAGTCACTTAACACCGTTTGCCTCAGTTGCCTCACGTATAAAATGAGCTGGAAGAGGAAATGGCAAGCTACTCTAGTGTCTTTGCCAAGAAAGTGGGGTCACGGAGTCACATATGACTGAAACAACTGAGCAACAAAAATATCCATATATAGTTTATATGTAGTTAATTAGGATATTACTTTTCTATTTTTGTTCATTATGATTTATCAGTCTTATTTATTCTCCTTTGCCCTTACAAGGTCCTACACTTTTACTCAGGAATAGGTAACACATTATTTATCTTTACCTTATTAACTCCTGTTCTACCAAAAGGAAGTTGATGATTGTGGAAGAAATATAATTTTGATTTTTGTTGATCTTGTCTTTCAATTTAAAGATTATAAGAAATAAATACTTCTAAGATAGTATCATCAGGTTTTGACTTGTTGACTGGTTGTACTTAGTAGAAGTGATGTGAATTAGCCTTCCTGTGTATTATGTTTTAATAGATTTCTCCCTGCTCCTTCCAATTGATTAATATCCTGATAACTGTCACTCAGTTTTAATTATATGAAAATAATAATATTCCTCAAAAAATGTATTTCTTCCCAGAAAATGTCAAGCTAGGTCAGTTTTACAGTCGCAGTGCTCATAACATGAAGGTTTTTTATAATGTCATTGAGTCATTTATTTATTTTGGGAAGTTGCAGCTTTGTCTCTGGATGAAGTAAAATTCTTGTTTTGAAGGATTTTTTAAAAGGAGTTTATGATTTTTGGATCTGAGTCATTAACCTCAATCAAAACAAAAACTCCCAGAACTTTTTCCCCATACTTGAGCTTCTTTGTCTCAGAGATCTCTGCGTGTGTTTTAAGATTCTCAAGTAAAGGAAAAGCAGTTTAAAAATAGCAACATGTTTTCATACAAGTTTTTAAAAAGTTCTTAAACATGAATTACCCCATTATTGACAGTCTTCCTTACTTGTGACAGTCATCCTTAAAATCCCTGGGATTTCTTATTTACCTTTATATTAACCAGTATATTTTGTTGATTAGTGTCATTTCTTGATCAAGTATGATAATTCTATTTATAAAGAATAAAACAAGGTGGTTTTTAAAAAATCTCTCTCTCTCTTAACTGCATAAAACCTTGCTTATACTGTACTGTTTGAAAGTAATATAATTAGGGAAACCTATGGCAGAGAAACTTTTTTAGTACTAAAAGAATTCTATGAATTTTGACAGCACTTTGAAACCTATGTATGAGACTAAAGCAAAAATAAGGATTTATTCAGAAATAATCAAGAAATATTTAAGTGCCTATCAATTATTGTGCTATTGATAAGATCATTCGGAATCTGATAGTATTGACACAACAGAGTACTATAGTTTATTTTTTGAGTGATATATTTTAGCATCACAAAGATTGTTTTATTAAATGATTTATTTTAGCACCATTGTGATAGCTACCTTGCACTTTCTGGAAGAGGTCTATTTGAGAATTACATGTTGTCATACACTAGAATCTTTGTAAAATCTTTGTATTTCTACTTTATCGTATTACTTGTTGAGTCTTACCTTATTAATGATTCTGTCATGTTAATAGTTTGATAAGTGGTCTTCTAAGGTTTTTGGATGACATTTGTTACAGATTAGTGTGGTGCATACTAATCTATGGTATTGAAATATTTTTCTGAAATTCTCTTATTGGTGATTTTTAAGAATTTTC
Organism: Bettongia penicillata ogilbyi; assembly: GCA_023548195.1. NCBI lineage: Eukaryota > Metazoa > Chordata > Mammalia > Diprotodontia > Potoroidae > Bettongia > Bettongia penicillata. The sequence goes on along the minus strand of JAJHZJ010000035.1, from coordinate 3,557,451 downwards.
CCCCAAAATTTATTAATTTGTTTTCAGTTTTCAGCAATCACTTCCATAAGTTCCAAATTTTCTCCCCTTTCCTCCCCAAAATGGCATAAGTTTTATAGGGGTTCTACACATGCATTCCTTTTAGATACATTTTCACTTTAGTTATGTTGCATAGAAGAATTAAAACGAATGGGAGAAACCATGAGAAAAGCAAAACATGACAAAGGAGAAAATCGTTTGCTTCATTTTGTGTTCCAACTCCACAGTTCTTTCTGTGGAGGTGGATGGTATTTTGTATTGTGAGTCCTTTGGAAATATTTTCTGTGAAGGGGCTAAGTGTCAAAAATAGTCCTGAGACTGTTAATGTGTATAAAGTTCTCCTGGTTCTGCTCCTTTCACTCAGCATCAGTTCATATAAATCTTTCCAGGCCTCTCTAAAGTCTTCCTCTTCATCATTTCTTATAGCACAAGAGTATTCCATTACATTCATATATCACAGCTTGTTCAGCCATTCCCCAATTGATGGGCATCCCTTTGATTTCCAGTTTTTGCCCACCACAAAAAGAGGTGCTATGAATATTTTTGTACATATGGGTCCTTTCCCCATTTTTATGATCTCTGGGATATAGCCCTAGAAGTGGTATTGCTGCATCAAAAAGTGCACGTTTTTTATCCCTTTGGGCATAGTTCCAAATTGCTCCAGAGTGGTTGGATCAGCTCACAACTCCACCAACAATGAATTAGTGTTCCAGCTCTCCTGCATCTTCTCCCAACATTTATCATTTTCCTGTTTTGTCATGTTAGCCAATCTGATAGGTGTGATAGGGTACCTCAGAATTGTTTTGATTTGCATCTCTCTAATCAGTAGTCATTTAGAGCATTTTTTCATATGACTGTACATAGCTTATAATTTCTTCCTCTGAAAACTGTTCATATCCTTTGGCCATTTATCAATTGGGGAATGACTTGTATTTTTGTAAATTTTACTCAATTGTATATTTTAGAAATGAATCCTTTATGACAGACGTTGGTTGTAAAACTTTTTCTGCTTCAGTTTTCCACTTCTCTCCTGATCTGGGTCGCGTTGGCTTTGTTTGTACAAAAACTTTTTAATTTGATGTAATCAAAGTTATCCATTTTGCATTTCATAATGTTCTCTAACTCTTGTTTGGTCATAAATTCCTCCATTCTCCATAAATCTGTATCATTGGTAATTTTGAGGATAATTATGAAACTTCTACCTTTCTAAGCACTACATAGTTTTAATATCACCGCTCCATTAATTTCCTATAATAATAAAAGCTCATTTATATAGTATTTGCTGTTTACAAGCTTTCAACCTGTGAGGTAAGAAATAGCCTATAAGTCTTTGCTTTAGTCCTGGATTGTTGTTAATTGACCGGATGGTAAAGCCTCTGTCAGAGACTGTCAGACTCTCCATTCCAGTTTTTACCTGACATCCAGTGTTCTTTTCAGTATACCATGCTGTTAGAAAGGATGAAGTTAAACTTTTTTGTCCCAAAGTTCTCTTAATATTTTATTATTTTCAACTAAATGTGTCTATAGGTATTATTTTTCCTTTCCATTTTCAAGGTGATTTCACTTCTTTCCCAGGCAGAGGACTTTTTTGTTTCAGTTTACTTGTGTTTGGATTAAAAAAAGCAGCAATTTTTTTTTTCTGTATCTGGTGGCTCTTGAATAAATTGTATTTCAGATTCAGTCAATACTTTATGCATACATGCTGCTGGCAGTAAAGTGTGTGTTTATTACTTTCTTGGGGAAAAACAACCAGTCATCTCTCCCTGCTCAAATTCCTGGGATGTTGCATTTGGAGCCATGCCCATTGAACCAATTGCTTTCCCTATCCTCCCCTGCCAAAAGAATTCTTTTCAAAATTTCCAGATCAATTTTTCCTTCTAGTTCCTCATAGGGACCCAGAAAACACATGCACAAATTAAATAAATCAGGATCTTTTCTATAAATTATGCCAATTAACACAACAGTAAAGGAAGAAAATACTTGTTTTTCCTTGTACTCAGTTGATTTCAGTATTTAGTCTGCAGTCTAATTGTTGGTAAATAAATATCACTCCCTGTTTGGATTTCAGTCATCTGTGTTGGGATTTTATGCTTGGTATTACTGGGGTAGAGGGGGATACAAAAGGAATCTCATTAAAAGCTACTTTTTGAAGGAAAGATAGACCATATTCTTAAAATTATAAGACTCATTTTTAGCCAATAAATCACAAGTACAAGTATGGCACTAAAGATTTGAACCTGAAGTGATCTTCAGAGTAGTTCAGCATCTTTACTGGGAGAAGCTTGAGCCCCTGAGAGGGTGTAAGTGACTTACCTAAGGTGATAGAGTCATAATAACTAGCAGAGTTGGGATTGTGACCCAGGACCTCAGATTCAAAATCCAGTGTTCTTTCCAGTATCACAGTTAGTACAAATTATACAGTGCCTACCACTGTCAGGCACGTCAGTGAGGAGTCATGTTTAGGAAATCAAGTAATGTTGGTAGCAGATAAATTTAAGTGTCAAACATAACCCAAACACTAGATTGACAGGTGAAGAGACATTCTGATTAGACTGGCAAATGTAAAAGGCATGCAGGTGGGAAGTAGCAAAAAATAGAGCAGTTTTTAAAGTTGGAAGAGATCTTGGTATAGTCATAGTCTAAACGCTTCTTAAAGCATGAGTTCCTTCTACATCATCCCGACAAAATTGTTGGTTTTTCAGCCTTCACTTGAATACCTCCAGTCCCAGGAAACTCAACGCTGGAGGTATCATACCTCTTGCTTCGTTTTTGGACAACTCTTAAATATTTCAGCCTCAAGATTGTATCATTATTTCAATGTCACCTTTTTTTTTTTAGGCTAAATATCCCTAATTCTTTAACCATTTCTTGAAAAACAGGGTTTTAAATCATCTTACCGTATTAGTTGGATGAACACTAACTTATCAATGCCCACCTTAAAATATAATGTCAGAATTGAATGTAGTACACTATATATGGTCTGACTCAAGGACCTAATACATTGCAACTATCACCTCCCTCATTTGATAGGTAGAATTTTTCTTTATGTAACCCAAGTTCATACTTGATTTTTTAGTTGTCACCTTGCATAGTTAACTCAGTGAGTCATTAGTTTAGATGCTTATCTAAATATGTGAGTAGTAGAATGGAGAGAAATGAAGTTGAAATAAGGTTATACAGGATCTCTTCAGGTAGAAGCCCTTGAATCCAAATTCTGAATTTAATTGTGGTGTACTCGATAAATACTATTAGTTTTAGTTTTTGAATGGGGAAACATACCATGAAAATACTGTGTAAAGATTAATTTTAATAGAGTAGAGCTAGATTTGTAGATTATTATAAGAATGAGTGATTAAGGCCTTGAGCTCATCTAATGGTAGGAATTTCAGAGTAGGAATTTACAGAAGTCAGTAGTAGATTTGTATAGCACAAGTAATTGGTAATGATAGAACTAAAAAAACAAACAAACAAACCTCATTATTTTAGAACTAAAGGAGAGAGGAAGAATTTTATTATTATTCAGTTCATCTCCCTGCCAGAATGGTATCACTTCTATTTGGATGAATTTTGAATTTTTAGCTAAATGAAATGTACAGTGTTTCCATTAGAAAATTCCATTATTTTTAATGCATTTTTATAATACTAATTCCTCCAATTTGTGTATTTAAATGTATTCCTTTCTTTTTGATAGCACTTCAAATATTTGTATTTATTTCTAAGACTTTGTTAGCTTTAGCCTTCATAATTTGTCCATGAGTCAGTCCCTTATTTCATTACTTATTTTAAATGCTTTTCAGCCTCCTACTTCACCTCCTACCTTTCTGTCTTGGTGCATTAAAGAAAAAACTAAGACTTACTTCCAAATGATTGTATGGTACCTTTAGAAAAAAGATAGTTTGGAGCATTTGGATTTCACGAATTGTATTCCTTCTTGCTAGATTGTAATTTCTTACATATGCTCTTATTAACGTACCAAGGTGCATGCCTGACCTAAGGTCTTTTTTTTTTTTTTTTTTTTTTTTTTTAGAAACTTGTGGTGGAAAATGTTGATGTCCTAACACAGATGAGGACCAGCTTTGACAAACCAGACCAGATGGCAGCTCTCTTTAAAAGATTATCTTGTGGGTAACTCATAATTTTTTTTAATAAACAAGAATCTTTGGTTGTACCTTGATGTTTGCTTTTGTCTTGAACTTAAGAACATAATGAAATGTTAAAAAAAAATACTGTTCATCTACAGTTAGAAAATATTCATGCAGCCAGAAGTTAAGTACTCAGGCATTGTCTTAAAAGTAATTTTTCTTTCACTCTAAATCAGCATGTTGGTATGCCATTGTTTTTGGCAAAGATAAATTCTTATTATTCTTAGCAAATTCTGTGGATTATCTCTTAACTTTTCATTTTGATACAGTAAAACTTCGTTAATTTAGACTTCACTAATTCAGTTTTTTTATGAATTCTTAAATATAAGGATGGTTTTTCTGAAAGATAAAGGCTTGCTAAATAAATAATATGAATAAGAATAGAACAGATCTGTTCAGCTTAGTTTAGAGAGAAAACTTTTAAAAGACTTTTAGACAGTAATTGTGTGTAAAGGGATGCTTCTAATTATGAATGAGTTTTATCTATTCATTAAATCAGGCCCAGCAGGACATCAGCTTAGAAACACTTTATTTGCTGGTTAGTTCAGTTTATGTATTTGAAGTAATAAAACTTGTATTTCTTAAAGCCAGTACTACAATTTCATTTTAAAAATCTTCATTATTGGTCCAAGTTAGTATGGTTTTACTGTATAGGATTTGGACTTACGTTTTACCATACTTAAAATTGTCCTTTTAAGATAAGAATTAAGGTATATTCATGCATTTTTAATGCTTACGCTTCAACCTTCTCATTTCCTTAGAAAGGGTTTCAGTGGATGTTTAGTTATAGCCATAATATATTTGTATTTTTAAATGAAAAAGGATGGCCACAACAGGAAAAGGCTTTAAAGAGAGAAATTTTGCCAGCCTAGTCTATCTTATTCTCAAAAAAAAAAAAAATTGGAACACTTAAGATTTAGAAACACAACTGCATTTTTCAAATTACGTTGATGGCAATTGAAATCCCACTATTTGTTGAAAATAAATACGTGAAAAATATTTTCAGTTACTCTGTTTTTCACAGGCCACCTGAAATCCTTTGGCAAGCTGCCTCCCTGGTCACAACTTGGGCAGGCCTGCTCTATGGCTTTTCCACATTGTTTTTTCTTTTTGCTTTGTTCCCTCTTTTTCCTCTTTTTTCTTTCCCCCCTTTTCTATCATTTACTTGACAGCGTTTTGCATTATGTTCCATTTTGTTAGAATCAGTCATACCATTTCAGTATTGAGTACCATATCTTCTTTCACTACTAATCTTAATGTTTCATTAAATGGAAACAATTGAATTTACTGAAATTTTAAACAGAATTTGTCAATTTTCAGAGAGAACATTTTGGTAGGCTTTTGCTCAGATTCATATTATTTGAACTTATATGTACATAATGTAGTTAACTTTCAGTTTTCACTCTTAGAATTTTCAAAAACAAAACCCATGAGAAGTCTCCAGCCTGCATAGTTTTAAATTTGATTCCTAGAATATTAGGGTTGGAAATGTTATCTAACCAAGAAATCAGTGTAGTCCAATTTCTCTTTTTATAGATGAGGAAATTCCATCCCAGAAAGGTAAAATGAGTTGCTTGAGAATGCACAGTTAGTTGCTGAGTCAGAACTTGAATCTAAGTCCTTATACCACCAAGTGCATCGTTCCTTTTCCTGTACCATGTTGCCTCTTTTTCAAATGGTTATGAAACAGTTTTCAATTTAGAGGATTAGGTTTATTGTTGGGCTTGGAAAGCAAATAACTGAAGAAGTAGATTCTTTTAAAAAATTTCTTCTGTCTCAAATGTTGTGCTCTGTTCTTCCAAATGGGTCTTCCCTTTTGCTCAAATTCAGGTTTTTTTATGCTTTTGTAACCCCTTTATCTTAAGGATTTCCAGGAATTACACAGTAGGAATGATTGAATAAAAACATGAAAAAAAAAGTTTTTAAACACTTATATACTAAGAATTGTACAAAAGTAAGGCATTTCCTACCTTTCAGGAGTTTATATTTTAATTGGGGAAGCAACCCATAAGGGCTAATTAGCATAGTTCAGGAGAACCATTTTGATTAGGAAAGCCTCAGGAATAGTGAAGAAAACCATAGCAGTGTACATTGACAATCTTTATCAAGTAGATGTGCTGTATTAATTGTTTATGATTTCAAAACAAGAGGAGGGGGAAGAGTAGCAGGTCAGAAACCAAAGAAGTTGGCCAGTGTGTAAACTGAAGCTACTTGGACTTGATAAAGTAGATTATGTGTAGCACTCATTAGTCAGTACAGTGTGGGCCCAGCATGAGTGTTACAAAGCTAAATGTTAAATGTCTTAGGACAGGATCTCTAGTCACTCAGGCAAAACATTTATCACAACCTTACTATTTGACAGGTACTTTGTTAAACATTGAGGATACAAGGAAAGGCAGAAAATACAGACCTTGCCCTCAAGGAGCCCACATACTAATAGGAGAGACAGTTTGTGAGCAGTTATTTAAATATAATATGTATGTGTGTATATGTACATATTGTATGAACATGTGCATACATATATACATTGTATATGTGCATTATATTTATACATGTTTGTGCATATGTTTGTGTGTACAACACAGGGCATATGTGTATGTATGTGAATATGTATAGACATGCATATATTCGTGTACACATGTATATACACATACATGCACACAGATATTAATATCAAAGAGAAGATGCTAGCAGTGGGGAAAGCCAGGAAGGCCTCTTAAAGAAAGTAGGATTCATGCTAAAACTTGAAAGAATACAGAGAAGCCAGGAGACATGTGGTAAGGATGTAGAATATTCCAGTCATGTGGGGCAGTCAGTGAAAATATGAAAATACTTATATTTAGGAGATATTGTGTCATGAGCAAGGAATAGCATAACAAGATGAGTGTTACTAGATTATAGAGGGCATAGTAGAGAGTCGAGTAAGAAGTATGGAAAGGAAGTGGAAGATGAGTTTGAATGGGGAGAGACTTGAGGCAGGGATGCCAATTAACAGGCTGTTGTAACAGTCAAAGCATGTGGTGATGAGGGCCTGTACGCAATGTGTCTTTGTAAGTGGATATAAAAGGTTGTGAAAGTAGAAATGTTAAAGCTTCCAACAGGTCGGATATGTGGAATGAATGTGAGTGAGATGTCAAAAGATGAAACCAAGGTTGCAAGCCCTTGTGACTAGGACGATAGTAACAGGGTCATTGGAAAAAGGAGAAGAGGGTTGAGTGGAAGATAATGTGTATTCTCTTTTGGATATATTGAGTTTAAGATATCTATTAGACATCCATTTGTCATGGCCATGATGCAGGAATACTGATAGAAAAACCATTCAATTCCATTAGGATGTTAGATTTTAACGAAAAAAATTTAACTCATTCCAGATTAATAACTTGACTTTGAACTATCTTATGCCTATCCCTTTGAATATTTCAGCTTATTTTAATAGCACTTATAATTTACTTTTTAAGTTTGTGATGATTACATTTGAAGAGATATATCTAATTTATTTTTCTTCTTTCATCCTTTAAAAATTTTTAGCTGTTGACAGTGTTTTGAAGAGGATGACTATAATTGGTGTAATCCTGTCATTCCGATCATTGGCCCAAGAAGCACTTAGAGATGTAAGAATCCATTGTAAACATGCTCCCATATACTAGCTTTTTCCAGAAACTGTATTTATATCTCACTCAGATATAAGCCATATATAAGATCAAGTCAGTTCCAGAATTCAGGCTCCTTAAAATTTTGTGTAGTGTTGTTGGAACTGATTCCAACTTCAGGTTTAAAACTGGGTGATTAGACTGGGTGTCAGTTTCCATGTTTTTCAATTTTAATAATGCTTAAAACATTTTTCCCTTTTTGGCAGTTATCATTTCAGTATTCAATGCATTCCACTTCCAGATATCTAAGTGCCTTAGAAAACCATTTGATAATGCACAAAATAAAAGTAACTTTCCTGAAAAAATAGAATAAATCCAGTTTTGCACTTTTGCTTTTTAGAGATTTCTGTTTTGAAATAATCTAGGTTGAATATGTATTTGTTGTCCTTCCTAGGTCTTATCCTACCACATTCCTTTCCTTGTAAGTTCAATTGAAGATTTTAAGGACCACATTCCAAGGGAAACTGATATGAAGGTAATATTTTTACTTGGAAGTTTCATTTTTATAGTTCATAAAAATTAAATATTTTTAATTAATTGTGTAGAATCTGTGAAAAATCCCAAACCAAGTTGGTTCTTGCTGTTTTAGAGATCTCATGTCATATGTTTGTCCTTGAAATTAACTTTAGACAATTTCCCTAAGTGACGGAAAAGACAATTCAAAACTTGTCTCTAAGATGCATAGGTATTCTGGTTATCTATGCTCTTTGATCATTTTATGTAGTATAAAGTTGACTAAAGATAATTTTCCTTTACTTTGAGCTTAAAACCATTTTAGACTTTTGTAAATATACAAATAGACTTCCATGCCTATTTTAAACTCTGTTCAAATATAATACATTCTTGATTCGGTTGAGGGCTTGGCAATGGGCCTTTGAAACTGAATAAATGTAGGTATGGCTCTCTTGAGAGGTGAGCCTTGTAACTTAATTAAAACAACGTGCGTACAGTAAGGTAATTTTACTAAGTATGCAGCTGAACAGATTATAGTGGATCATTAAGAGTGTCTTATTATCCACTAAGGACATTGGAAGGTTATGAGTTATGTGAACAGATCAGGAAGACTTAAAATTTGGTAGCTTAGATAGTTATGAAGAGTGTAAAGGTGAAAATGGTTGTGGGGAAACCCTTTGGCATTGGCAGCTTGCAAACCAAATAACATTGCTTCTAAAAATGAATTGAATTATAAACCATTCTTGATAGATAGAGCAATTCAGAAGGATCTGGGTATGTATTGTGTAATGGCCGTGAAAAGAAATCATAAAAAGATAAATTTCAGAGTACCTATGTATACTTGTAAATCAGGCCTTACAAATCATTATATCACTATTGGCCCACATTGTATGACCTGACAAACACAACTCAAGGATGTTCTGCTATTTTTAGGTTTTTTGAAAGTTCTGCAAATACAAATTGACTTTTTTGTACATCGTTCACAATTTTTTTGACTTGATATACTGATCATAGTTAACTCTTCTGTGTTCCCCAAATCCAGTTAATATCTGAATCTTGATGGTTCTGTTGTTGCAGTCCTTATTAAATCCATGAATCAGTCAAGATTCAGAAGTCTTTCTTTCTTCTCTCCAGTCTTTCCTTCACACATTTGCCAGAATTCCCATCCTAATGCACAAGTCTGATCAGAACACCCTCTATGATGAAGTACTATTACTTTCGCTTAGTATTAAAGACTTTCTGTAATTTGGCTCCAACCTACTTTTCCAGCCTTATTTCACTCTATTTCCCTTCACAGACCCCATTGGCTAAGTTGTATTAATGACCTCCATCACTGACATTCAGCAGTGCTAACTTAGGGATATGACTATCCCTGTGTAGAGCTGGTTTAAGAGTAGAGGAGTAAATCATTGGAAGAAACTTAAGGTTAGGGCATTTGATATAAATTATTAAATTTATTGTCTTTCCTCAGTCTTCATTCTGATTTGCTTCTCTATGGTTTTTGTCACTGTTGACCACCACTTCCAGATAAACACCTCTTCTATTAAACTTTTTATGACAGTTTTCTTTGAGTTTGAGTCACCTGTGATAAGTAATCAGCTTTTATTATTGGATCAATATCCATCTCCTTCCTGCTTAATAGAGTCCCCCAGGCCTCTGTCCTGACCCATTAGTTTTTTTTTTCCCAAGTTGCTCTGTTCTTCTGGGCTCAATTATCATTTCATTTTAAGATCATGGAATCTTGGCCCAAAAGCTGAAAGGGATCTCAGAACCCATCTAGTTCAACTCTCTCATTTTACAAATGATGAAAGTGAAATTTGCTGGGATTTAATTTTTCTTACTTTGTAATGCTCATTATTTTTTTAGGTTGCAATGAATGTTTATGAGTTGTCCTCAGCTGCAGGATTGCCCTGTGAGATTGATCCAGCATTGGTGGTAGCGCTCTCCTCACAGAAATCAGGTAACAAATGAGATATGGCAAACAAAGTATATTTGTAAATACATCCTTTGTACTTTTTTGTAAATTCATTTTAAAGTAAATTATAAACAAAATATAATTCCTATAAAAGTTTAGTTGAAAACTAAAAAAGTTTTAGTTGAAACTGCCAACTACGCACAACAACTTCATGAATCAAAATATCCTGAATGGTAGAATTCATTATTAGAGTGATCATTTTTACCTTAGCTTTTAGGAACTGTTATTTTGACAGTTTCTTTCTTTAGAAACATTATCTTTGAATGAAGAGTTTTTTGTATATATGAGGAACAGTAAAAAGTTAAGTTTTATTGGATTGTACTGTTTGTTGAGGGAGGTAAAGGTAGGTTGGGACCAAGGTGTGAAGAGCTTATGTACTTAGTAGAAGAGTTTATATTTCATTCGTGGAGGTAGTAGAGAAACTGCTGGAGTTTGTTGAATCAGGGTGAAGGGGGAACAGTGATATCATCAGACTTGTACTTTAGAAAAAACACTTTGCCAGCTGTGTGGAAGATTAATTTGAGTAGAGAGAGACTTGAGGCAAAACCCTGATTATCTTTATTCCTGTTGGAGCACTGTTTTATTACAATAAATTTGTTTACAACTACCATAATCTTTTCAATTATCTGTGGTACTGGGACCAGAATAGTTTGAACTTCATGAGTTACTCACAAAATTTAGTCAGATTTCACCTTCTCCCTCCTCTACATCTGTTTCCAGAATTTTTCCTTACTTATTCTTTGATGGAGATTCTAATGTGTATGTCATCTTTGGTGTTCCAGCCTATCTTGTGTGACTTCTGTCAAATTGGATTTAGTTTTTCTGTTTTCACAGATCCTATTGAAGAGGTGTGGTTTCAAAATTTTACAGTTTGGATTCTGTTTTACTTGAGTGACTACCTGTTAGGCCAGCCTTGTTAAAAAACCCTTTATTGTGCTTTTACTCTCAATTGTTTTTCCCCAGAAAACATTAGTCCAGAAGAAGAATATAAAATTGCCTGCCTTCTTATGGTTTTTGTGGCAGTTTCTTTACCAACACTGGCCAGTAATGTTATGTCTCAGTACAGCCCTGCTATTGAAGGTAATAGAGCTTTGTATTTTCTAATAAGAATCTTTGGCTATTGCAGAGAAATGACATTTAGTGTTAGATGGTTTCCTTTTAAGCAATTCGTATTGTATTTTTTATTTGTCCACAGACCACATTATAACTACTGTGTAAAATTTCTATAAAGGTTTTTTGAAATTTCTTACTTTACCTTATAACTTCATTTTCTTAGTACACAGTTGAGAAGCATGATATATAGTGCATAGCTATCAAATTCAGAACTGCAAAACTCCCTCATGTGCAGAACCAGATTAAAATGTAATTGAGAAATATTTAATAAAATAAAAATACAATGCAACATAGATAATATTAGTTTGTGGCTTTCTAAGTCAATATCCTGCTTTCAGGGATTTGTTTCTATTTACATTTGATAACTCTGGCATAGTAGATAGATCACTAGATTTGGAATCAGTAGATCTGGTTTTGAATCCAGCCCTCAGCCACATTGGTTCTATGACCATTGGCATTGTATTAGTTGCCTCATTTGTAAAATAGGGATGCTAATCTTTCTCAGGGTTAAGTAAGGATTACACTTTGCAAAATCTTAAAGTACTTCACAATTGTGAGCTATTGTTATTATAAGGCTCACCATTTTACTTTTAAGCACAAGCTTAGGGTATGGGTACATGTATGCTAGTTTTGGCTGTATTGCTCATGGTAATGATGAGTAAACAAGATGGTCAGTGACTTCAGTACTCCCTTGATCATTCCATGATTTTCAGTGAATTGTATGGTTCCTTACATTTTTTGAGACCATAAAAGATTAATCTTGAAGCAACAGTCTACTAAATATTTCTTCCCTTTGTTAAGTATATAGGATCCATAATAATCTGTCAGCATTTTGGTTTAGGACACTGCAACAACATACATTGTCTGGCAAAAGCCATCAACCAGATTGCTGCAGCATTGTTTACTATTCACAAAGGAAGCATTGAAGATCGCCTTAAAGAATTTCTGGCCGTATGTATTATTTAGCTTCAAAAATTCATGACTTACACGTTTATTTTAAGGCAAGGATTTGTAATCTTTTTTTACGTCACTAAGCCTTTGACAGTCTGGTGAAACCTATGGAACTCTTAGAATTAATGGTTTCAGATGTACAAAATAAGGTACGTAGGATTACAAAGGAAACTAATTGTGCTAAAATTATTATCAAAATTTTTTTTTAAAAAAACATAGATCCTCGATTCAAGGTTAAAAAAAAACCTGCTTTAAAGGAAAATATGAATGCTAGGTCACATGAGTAGATTACTTACTTTTCTACAATCTGAAAATTTGTTTTCCCTTTTTTCAAAAGTCCATCCTTTTTCCTTTGGAGTCTACATTATATATTGACCTTCTCTCTGTTCACCCCTTTTCCCCCCAGTATGACATGCTACCCTTTGACCTGTCCTGGAGATTCTCTTATTGCTTACACTCTAGATGCCCAGGTTGTATAAAAGGAAAGGATAGGATAACTGAATTTAGGCAAAGAGAATATGCTGATCTAGAGGCAGGCAGATTTTCTTATGCATGTTCCTATTTCCTGTTGGGTTGAAGAGGAAATGAATGGTGGAAAAGTTTAGCAACAAAAGTAATGCGCATTGCCAAAAGAAAAAAATTTTTTTTAATCTAGCCCAGACCTAAAAAGAATGGCTAGACTAGTCTAAAATGGTTGTTTTTCCTTCCTATTAATAATAGCTCTTACCAGTGTTGTCATCTCCTAACATTATGATTTTAAATATGGTGGCCCACAGAAAAATATACATATGAATATTTTATCATTTTAGGTTACAGAGGTATATTCAATGAAAAATAACTTCCATTTTAGAATCCTTGTTTCTGTGTTTATGGAGTACCTAAGATAGACATAAGTAAATGCTAATATTATTTTTAAGTACATATAGGCTATTCTGAAATTTTCTTCTTAGTTGTATATTCCACATAAAAATTTTGAAGATGAAGTAAAAGATAATTTGTTCATTTGTGGATCTTACTACATGCATAATTTTAAAAAGATTGAATCTTTAAAGTGTCTTCTACATTTTTGGAGCTAAAAACAAGAATGATGATATTCTATAAAATTCTTAAGTGTGAAAAGACATTGGTTATGTACATTTTATGTAAATATATAAGTTAATATTTGGATGTATTCTCCTAAAAGTATCTTATTTGAAAAATTAACAGTTTCTTACAGTCAGATTGATAAATTGTACTGATGAAGCTAGATTATAAAATTCAAAGAAACTTGGGAAGACTAAAAAACATTTATAAACTTTTTAGAACCAAGTAAGTAGAACAAAGAAAACGATATACAAAGAAACTGAAATAAATAATGCAAATAGTAGGAATCACAACAAAAAGAAACGTGAATCCTTTGTAATCATAATGATCAAACTTTGCCCCAGAAAGGGGAATCTCTCTGCCCTTCGGAGTTGGAGAATTATGAATAATGGACCACTGCATATACTCTCATATTCAGTTTGCTGTGTTGGTAGTTATCTGAACATTTTTTCTTCCTCCTCCCCTTCTTCAATTTTCATTGTTTTAAATGATGGTCTAGTAAGGCGGGTAGAAGGGATATTTTTGACAGTGAGGGTAACAGTGGAATGACAAAAAGATACTAATAAAAGTTTTTAAAAAGAAAATAGACACCAAGTAATAAAATTAAAATGTCTTTTCAGCTTGCATCATCTAGTCTATTGAAAATTGGTCAAGAGACAGATAAAACTACAACGAGGAACAGGGAATCTGTTTATTTATTGCTAGACATGGTAAGTCTGCATTTTGATTATTTTTAACAATTCAGTAAGTTCTTGTTAGCAGTGGTTTTGAGGAACACTAATATTTTATTACTTTTGTAATTACACAAAACTTAGAACTGAAAGCTTCTTTTGATCTTTTTCATTCCACCCTTTGTTGTACTGTCATTTTAGAAATTACTTTAACAATAATTAAGTCTTTGTGTTTTAACATCAAAACAGTTATATCAGGTTAAAGCAGATTTCAAGACCAAGTAGAGAGCTATTGGGCATTCTTTGTTATATGTATATATTATGTTACTTGAACTATTGGGAAGTTTTTATGATTTACTGCTTCCTTTGGCAGCAAAGTTCAGATTTTTCTGCCTGACTTTTGTGTTATGTGGTTTGGTTTTTTTACATTGGCCTTGAAGCCTTACTTTCCCACTATTCTAAAACTTGCTTTCTATACTTTTAGCATTTCTTTTGTCTAGAAAACATGTTCCATATGTTCACATGCACACTGCCATCTCATGATGTTCTCATCCTCTGGAATTTCTTGCCTTTTCCTCTTTGCTTATCCAGATCTTTCCTAAACTTCAAATCTTTCCCCCTTCAGGAGTTTCCCCCTCATTACTTGAGCCTTCGTTGATCTCTAAAACTGTGCAGTGCTTGGAGTCTGGACTTGATCATTCAGTCTTTTAGTTATTTACTGTAGTTCCCTCCAACTAGATTCTTCTATTCAGTAAATATTTATGTCTTTAGGGTACAGACTTTGCTCTACACCTTTTTGTTTTTTTAACTCAGCACAATGACTGACTAACACAATGTTGAGCATAGTTCAGGTACTTAATAAATATTTGTTGATGAAAGCCTGTAGTAACCTGGTTTAGTTTTGTACTTGAACATGCTTGGTACCTAGCATTTGCTATTATGGTTTTCTGTACAAGTAAAATAATAAGCACATTTTGTGACATTGGCCCAAAGCAAGGCATGTTCATAAATAAAGCAAATGCTATATAATTTTATGAGGAATTTTAATTCTGATGCATTTCTGGTGTTTTTCAGATTGTGCAAGAATCACCATTCCTGACAATGGATCTTTTGGAATCTTGTTTTCCTTATGTCTTGCTGAGAAATGCCTATCATGCTGTCTACAAACAAAGTGTTACATCCTCTGCATAAATATCTACTTATCAAAAATAAGCACGCATTTTTGTTGCCTCAGTTTTACCTGTAAACTATGGAGCTATTTTATTTTATGGCCTGACAGTTTTGTGGATTATGGACTTTTTTTCTTATATACAGTTGTATTTCTGATCAGTGGTTTCTTAATATTGTTGTATTACAATATAAAGTTGGTTGATTTAGGTTGCACATTCACTGACATTCATTTTTCACTTTAGAACATAATTCTGTTTGGCACTACGTCAACTACACGTTTTTGATATTTGATGATGCAAAACCATACTTGCTTGTTGATTTCTTAAAAAAATGTATTTAGTGATTATTTTAGATAGTGTTCTAGCTTTCATCTGTGTGTAAATTATTCATATAGGCAGAATTCTGAGCTATACCTATTGTTCTTATTGAAAACCAGAATTGGATGTGCATTTCTGTGAAGTAATGACATTTCTACTTTTTTCTTTATTTTGAAACATTTGCCAAACTAAATAATATGACACTACTATATAACATTTAAAATGTTATGGAACTGCTGATAATTAGAAGCAGACCAAGCCCCCATATTCCTAAACAGCAGCAAATGTTGTTGTTTGTATAAAGCATAGTGACATTTTTTTAGACTAACATCCATGATGCCCTATTGGCATTAGCACTACTATTGTATCCTGCTGTATAATAAACATTCTTATGCATTTATCAAATGTTGATAAAATGTTATCCCTTAACCACTTTTATATGTTTTAAATTTTTGAAATTCAAGTGTATCTTCCATAACATAAATAAACACTAGACTGTATCACATTTTGAATGATGTTACTTAATTTGTAAATTTTTGAAAGTTCATTCATTCATTTAGATGTTTTAATACTGCTAATATTGTTCAGAGAGTCCATATGGACAGGCGTCTGACACATTCTGGTTTTTTGTGTAATTCTGATTACATCTCTTAACTTCTCATTGCCCTAGACAACTCTGTAAGACTCTTAATTTTCAGAGCAAGTGCCAGCTTATTGTGGAAGAGGAGGTTCTTCACCAGGAATTCTGGATACTAGTGAAATCACAGATCCAGTACAAAACAGCTGCTAAATTTTAAAAATTACTCAATTTTAGGACTAATCAGTTTTTATTTATTAAAGATTCCTTTACAATCTGATTATACAAGTTATTTTTAAGTGCCTTTCACAGGTAGCGCATATATTACTGCTTTTAGAAATATAGCACTGAAAGGGCAACTTGGGTGCCTATCAATCTGAGTTGTACCTGTAACCAAATATACTTATTTTAGAGGATAGAGAACATGTGAACATGGAACCAGTGAGAATGCTGTTTAAAATTCCTACGTCATTAACATATTTGAAAGAAATATAAAAACTATTAAAGTTGATGTTAAAGTGGCAGGAAGGGTATATTGTGCTCACTTAGCTTGAAAGCAACCAGATGTTTTCCTCTTTGATCAGTATAATGAAAACTGCTTTTCAATAGCCTTGTATCTATATACTGTATAAAGTCTCTGTTTGCAAATGCTGCTTATGGACACACTGCTAAGATATGCAAAAATCTACTGCATTCTTATCAGTTATAATAGTTCTCTGCTGTCATGATCTTCGAAAACAAAGGACCAACACAGACAGACAGTTCTCTTGGTTAAGTGCAGTAGTTGGAACATGAGACTATTACATTACATTTGTTTATTTCATGATCTCTCTATTTATTGAAAGCAGAAAAGTTCATGTTATTGTAAAATGTATTTTGTAGTACTGCAAGGTGAAAAAAAGTTACCAAATTTATTCATGGTTAGCCTAAATTATATTTGACCCAAAACAGTATCATTTAAGTAAGTTTTTGCACCTAACTTGAGTTGTCCCATTTGTCATCACGAAGATCCAGTATGTCTGTGGTATCTATTTTCAAAGTTAAAAAGCCTTAATATTTGCAGTTTTTGTGAGTCCATTAAGATATTAGCCAGTCAGATGATGAAAGCTGCTATCTCCTTTGTTGTCCTGTTAATTCTTTTTGTCAGGTTAATATTTATGTAATTAAATGGGGGCAGCTGTAAGTGGTTCAGTGAATAGGCTTTAGAGTCCAGATCCTTCCTCAGATAGATACTGGCAAGTTACTTGATTTCTCTAAGCCTCAGTTTCTTCATCTATAAAATAGGACAGTAATAGCATCTGTCAGGGTTGTGATGAGGATCAAATGACAAAATATATAAAAGTTTGCAAATCTAACATGCTTTAGAAATGCTTGCTAGTTTTTAATTTTATGCTTATTTGATAAAGGGAGTGGTGGTTTTCCAGTGTCATAGGTTAATGTCCCAGTCTGTCAGCATTTCATGACAGAAGACAGGCTATTTATATAACAATATTAATCACATGAACAGTTTGAATTAATTACCAACATATTTCCTAATTTACTCTCACATAAATTACTTTTGAAAAGGAACATAGTTTTAATTTGAAACTTCTTAAAGTAGGAATTGAGTTTAATAAACCTTGCATTGGACTTTTCAGAATGACTATGTATGTAGATATGTAATGTTTTTCAATTGATAAATTTGACTATATTATTGTTTAGTCTGTACAAGAACATCAAGCCAGGTGGTTAAGTACTTAATTTGTGCATAATAAGTCTAATAGGAGATTAAAAGAAATTAAGATATTTCTAAAAAAGATATTTGTCTTGCCATCCTATAACAGAACATTTGTTAAATAATATGCAAATTTTGATACTACTTATTCTTGTCTGGTCTCTCTCCTGCCATTACATGCTCATTTTCTTTCTTTTTTTTTTTTTATAAATTTATTTATTAAACTTTTTACATTCATTTTCACAAAATTTTGGGTTCCAAATTTTCTCCCCATTTGTCCCCTCCCCCCACACCAATACACCAAGCATTCTAATTTCCCCAATCACCAATCTGCCCTCTCTTCTATCATCCCTTCCCTTAACCCCATCTTCTCTTTTGTCCTGTAGGGCCAGATAACTTTCTATTCCCCATTAACTATATTTCTTATTTCCTAGTAGCAAGAATAATACTCAACAGTTGTTCCTAAAACTTTGAGTTTCAATTTCTCCCTATCCCTCCCTCCCCACCCATTCCCTTTGGGAAGGCAGGCAATTAAATATGGGCCATATCTGTGTAGTTTTGCAAATGACTTCCATAATAGTCGTGTTGTGTAAGCCTAACTATATTTCCCTCCATCCTATCCTGCCCCCTATTGTTTCTATTCTCTCTTTTGATCCTGTCCCTCCCTAAGAGTGTTGACTTCAAATTGCTCCCTCCTCCCATTGCCCCCCTTCCACCATCTCCCCCCCCCCCCGCTTATCTCCTTCTCCCCCTCTTTCCTGTATTGTACGATAGGTTTTCATACCAAAATGAGTGTGCATTTTATTCCTTCCTTTAGTTGAATGTGATGACGGTAAACTTCATTCTCTCAGCTCTCCTCTTTTTCCCTCCACTAAAATGTCTCCTGCTTGCCTCTTGTATGAGAGATAATTTGCCCCATTCCATTTTACCCTCTCTCCTCCCAGTATATTTCTCTCTCACCATTTACCTTTATTTCTTTTAAGATATGATCCCATTCTATCAATTCACTCTGTGCTCTCTGTGTCTGCCTGCGTGTGTATGTGTAATCCCGCCAACTACCCAGATACTGAAAAGTTTTAAGAGTTACAAATACTGTCTTTCCATATAGGAATGTAAGCAGTTCAACTTTGGTAAGTCCCTTATGACTTCTCTTTGCTGTTTACTTTTTCATACTTCTTCTCATTCTTGTGTTTGAAAGTCAGATTTTCTTTTCAGCTCTGGTCTTTTCATCAAGAATGCTTGAAAGTCCTCTATTTCATTGAAAGATCATTTTTTCCCCTGAAGTATTATACTCAGTTTTGCTGGGTAGGTGATTCTTGGTTTTAGTCCTAGTTCCTTTGACTTCTGGAATATCCTATTCCATGCCTAATATAGAAGCTGCTAGATCTTGTGTTATCCTGATTATATTTCCACAATACTTGAATTGTTTCTTTGTTGTTGCTTGCAATATTTTCTCCTTGACCTGGAAATTCTGGAATTTGGCCACAATGTTCCTAGGAGTTTTTCTTTTTGGATCTCTTTCAGGTGGTGATGGGTGGATTCCTTGAATACTTATTTTGCCCTCTGGTTCTAGAATCTCAGGGCAGTTTTCCTTGATAATTTCATAAAAGATGATGTCTAGGCTCTTTTTTTGATCATGGCTTTCAGGTAGTCCCATAATTTTTAAATTGTCTCTCCTGGATCTATTTTCCAGGTCAGTTGTTTTTCCAAGGAGATATTTCACATTATCTTCCATTTTTTCATTCTTTTGGTTTTATTTGGTGATTTCTTGGTTTCTTATAAAGTCATTAGCCTGCATCTGTTCCATACTAATTTTGAGAGAACTATTTTCTTCAATGAGCTTTTGAACCTCTTCCATTTGGCTAATTCTGCTTTTGAAAGCATTCTTCTCCTCATTGGCTTTTTGAACCTCTTTTGCCAATTGAGTGAGCCTATTTTTCAAGGTGTTATTTTCTTCAGCATTTTTTGGGGTCTCCTTTAGCAAGGTATTGACCCGTTGGTGTGCGCTTGCTCTGCTCCAGAATTTGTGGGGAGTACTTTTTACAGGAAATTTATGGGCTGTGGGTTCGGAGCTAGCATATGTGAGTCTTTCTACTCCGCCATCTACTCCGCTCCTCCCACCCCAAACTTCAAGTCTTGTTTCTGCTCTCAGAGTTAGTTCTGAGGCCTGTAAATTTTTAGTTCTTTAAAGGTGTGATGATCTAAGAAGTGTAGTCCCTGCTCTCCTGATCCATGCTCTGCTCTGTGAGTGACTACAAGCACCCTTTCCACCCTGGAACTGTGACCACAGTATCTGTTCCCCTGGGGTCACAAACTCTGGTCTGTTATTGCTCCTCCTGACCTTGAGACTGCAATCCAGAAGTGCAACTTCGATCCTTATCTAGGCAATGCAACAGTCCTGTATCCAGTGCCAGCAAAGGGACCCCTGTAATCCCTCTCCAATGAATTGTCTGACCCCCTTATTATCTATGGACTCAGAGCTCCAGAAACCATTCTCACTACCCTTGATTCAGTTGCCCCCAAGGTCTGCTTTGGCTCAGCCTGTGCTGGAGCACTTGGCACTGAATGGTGTTTTACTGTCACCTAGGTGCAACAGACCTTTTACTGACAATTCTAAATTACCTTTGGCTAGAAAATTGTTTCACCCTGCCCTTTTGTGGGATCTGCTCCAGAATTCATTTTGAGGTATTATTTATAGTTGTTTGAAGGAGAATTTGGGAGACCTCAGGCAAGTCCTTGCATTTTCTCTGCCATCTTGGGTCTCTTCCCTCTCCTTGCCTCTGCCCCAAAGTAATTTCTTTATCAAAGAAAACATAAGGAAACTAGGATGTGAAAAACTACATTGTCTCTGATGTCTGTTACCATAATATATCTAGCTTAGCAAAGGTGCTATCCCTTCTTTGAGCCTCCTTTTCCTATAATAATGGCATTATAATAAAAACAGACTCTTATTCTAAACTTAATCCTTCCAACATAATGACTGCACCATGTAGAACTTACTTTGTCAAGGGTCCCAGATTGAATATTGATTTGGTTTATTGTTTCCTGGCCAGGAGGAAAGGACTAATTTGGGAGGTATTAGGGCTAATGGAAGGCAGCTGGTTCAGGTATTTGGATGGTCTAAGTCTGGTGTCTGCAGCCTAACTGCATGTGAACAGTTTTATTTGTTTACCTTTACCAGCAAGAATAGATCTGTCCCCAAATCCCAACTCAGATGTTAATGTGATTATCACCCTTAAGTGGAAGTTTAGGTGTTGTTCTGATCCTGAGCAATGTGGAGCCTTGGTGTGAGAAGCCAGTCAGTTTATCAAAAGTAGTAGAATAGTTAAGATCACAGATTAAGAGCTGGGAGAGAATTTAGACATCATCCGTTCCAGTCCCTCATTTTACAGATGAAACTAAGGCCAAGAAGGTTAAATGATTTGTCCAAGGTAATAGTAATTTTCAGGGTCTGGATTCAAACCTAGGTCTTTTGAATTCAAATCCAGTCCTCTTTTTGCTAACCTCCAATTAAGGCCAAGGTTTGACATGGGTCATTGCTAATATTAGATAGTTTTAGAGAGCTAAGTGATTCTGATTTGTGGATGGAAGAACAAAGAGTAGAATGGTTACATGATCTTGGAGGATTTCCAGCACAGTGTCCAAATGGTACACAAATCCTCTATAGATGAAGAGGTCTTCCAGATTTGAAGATCACATTGTGGTGAATGAATAAAGCAGCAGTGTACTATACAGCCTTCTTAATGAGATCCACAGCCAGTTAAAGGAGTTTGAGCTAATAATCTACACAAGAAGAAAACAAAGCACACTTGTTTTCCAGAGTATGACATGCAGTTAGATGAGTAGTTCTTTGAGTTAGAACATCAAAACATCTATTAAAAACAGGTACTGCAGATGAATAGTGGACTGTGCCCAGAACTAAATAGAAGGAAACAGTGAGTTAGATTGTATTTGGGAAATTATACAATTCTTTCAACAATCCTAGGTTTTTCCCTAATACAAAAACCTATCTTTTTAACACTACTGTTCTCCCAGTGATGTTATATTGCTATGAATTATAGAACATTATAATCTTTGAATGGTCATAATCTGAAGTGATAGTGGAGGTGCAGTGGGCACCTAAGTCAACTTAAGTAAATTAGAAATCATGGCTTATTCACCAAAAGGACATCCAGGAAATGCATGATTAGAACAGGAGTTGAGCCAGTCATTCAGAGAGTGAAGAATAATAGACAAACGATCCAGTTCTTACAGTGGTACCACTAGACATAAAAGCCTCTAGGCAAAGGATTTCTGGGAATTGGGTCATATTCTCAAATGAAGGATTTGATTGAAATGATCATGTCTGGTAAAAGCATTAAATTTGAAAACATTTCCCATTCTAAGTTCAGTGATATGAATCAAAAGCAGAATACCTCTATCAGAATACTAGTGATATTTGTATAATTGAATGATAATTGTGTAATTTGTGTAACTGAATGGATATTTAAATGCTATGGCATGTCTCAGAGTCCATCAGGGTTAACTAAGAATAGCACTGACTGTGAATGGAGAGAATGGTGAGCACAGATGTCTAATTTATCTATTCTTGGCAACCGACTTTTCAGTCTTCAGAGAAGAAAAATATAACATCAAGATAACAACTCATTTTTGAAGGGACCTGAAAATTAATTTAAATCAACACAGAAAGGTACTTAGTTTGTATTTTTTAAAAAAATGCTGTCAATGAAGAAAATAGGATTATAGATTTAGGGCTAGAAGGAATCTGAGAAGTAAATGAGGCTTGCTCCCTCATTTTACTATCAGCTTGTTGTTGGTCTCTCTTATCCTCAGTTTTCAGAAGTTGAGTGGGCAGATGAACAATAGTGGTTCAAGGATATTCTGGCCAGAACCAGCAGACATGTAGCCAATCCTAATATCTCTAGCCAACAGTGTTGGGGGGAAGGGTGGTGATAACTTAGTGAGACTAAGTGGGGCAAGAATGGCATGTTGGCATGGTGGTGGCCATATCCTGGCTCTAGTTTGTGGCCTGGGTGTCACATTCTTGGCTCCAGCCAAACTCAATATAAGACCACATGGGCAGTCTGAGCTAAGACCCAGCTGTTAAGCCCCTCAAGGGAGTGGAAATGGAGAGGAGAATTTGACCCTGTTTCTTTGGAATGTTTTTAAGGGTTGGATAAAAATGCTGCAAGTGGCAGGCCTCAGCTGAAGTTATTTTGAAAAGATCAACAAATATGTATTATACCCTGTTATGTGTAAGGTACTTCATTAGACGTTGGGAAGACAAAGATGAAAAATTACATAGTGCCCTCACAGAGCTTTAAATCTAAGGTCAAGAGCTGAGATGTATACATAAATAAACAATATAGGAGGTAGAATATGATTCAGGCAAAATATGTGTTTCCAGATAAAATACTATGACAAATTTGAGGAAGGAGTAATCACTTATGGTTGGGTGTGGAAGCAGTCAAAGGATGGGGACTCAATACCTGAGTTGGACCTTGAAGGAAGACAATTTCAACCAGCAGATATGTGAAAGGGGTGTGTTCCAGGTATAGGATATGGCTTGTGAAAATCCACACTCACAAAAAGGAAGGAAGAGATCCAGGAGAGGATTCTGGAAGGATGATGGAGTAGGTTAAAAAATTTCAATCTCTCAAGATTTTCCCCCACAAAAGAATTAAAATAGAACCTTAGTGCAAACAAAGTATGGGTGGAGAAATATGAGAATAGGAGTACTACAAGGTCTTCAGGACAATTTGAGAAGATCAAAAGAAAAATCCCTTGATGAGGTTTGGTCCTTCGGAAGAGTAAGCACCTCTAGGTTAGGTTCCATTTTAATAACAAGTGGCAAACCCTGGGTTTAATTGATTTCAGATGCTGCTTCAGCCCCAGCCACAAGAAATTCTACACCTAGATAATGAGGGTAGGTGGGCATTTGAGCCCAGGAAAATTGAGGGAAACTCGGCTGATAAGGAACACCAGACCCAGTTGTGTTGTGAAAAGCACAACTAAGTGAGAAGGAGCCAGAACATGCCCCATGAGTGCAGAAACAGTGGGGCAGAAAGCTGGGGGTAGCTATGGGAGGTTTGGCTTTGATTCCAGGCTAGAGGGAAGAACTGAAGATCTGGGTCAAGAGGCACCATTTCCCATCCACCAGGGCTAAAGGTGATTCCAAAAATAAGCTATTGCCACAAAAAATGCACAGGCAAAGGAGACAATCCAGCTATAGAAAGTCATTATGGGAATAGAGAAGACTACGGTTCATCTTTAGAGAAGGATATTGAAGCAAAGAAACCCCCTTCTACACCAAAGAGTAACGTCAAATGGTCACCAGCCCATAAAGAATTCATAGAAGATCTTTAAAAAGACTTTAAAAATCAAATGACAGAGATGAAGGAAAAACTAAAAAAAAATAATAATCCAGGAAAAACAAGAAGGTTATGAAAGGAAAGTCAACCAATTAGAAGAGGAGATCCAGAGTCTTAAGGAAGAAAATGACACCTTGAAAATTAGAATTGGGCAAAGTGAGGCCAGTGAAATTATAAGAGATCAAGAAATAATTAACCAAAATATGAATATTGAAAAAACATAAGAGAAAGTGAAACATAAAAACAACAGATTTGGAGAATCATAAGAGAAAATATAAAAATAATCAGACTAACTAAAAGTTATCAAAAAAAAGAATCTTGGGGGAGGGGAGCCAAGATGGTGGAGCAGAAGGACAGACATGCTCTAGCTCTTCTCCCATAGCCCTTAAAATACCTGTAAAAAATTGACTGTAAACAAATTCTGGGCAGCAGAAGCCACAAAATGACAGAGTGAAACAGATTTCCAGTTCAAGACAGCCTAGAAGGCTGACAGAAAGGTCTATCGCACCAGGCTTGGAGCAGAGCACAACCCTGCTTGGACCAGGCAGCACAGATGGGACTGGAGCAGGCTTCAGAGTGCTGAGTCATGGTAAACTGCTGGAAACTGCTGTTTCCAGATTTCTCAACTCACAAACGCCAGAGACAGCTTCAAAGGTCAGTAAGAAAGCTCTTTCATCTGGGTAAGAGAGGAGTGTCGTCTGACCCCAGCCCTAGCCCCAAAGTGACTGCAACCACTGGGGCAGCAGGTTCCACTTTTAGAACACTCCTCCTAAAGACCCTGGGGGAATCAAGAGGCTGATCTGGGTCTCAGTCCTGTGTGGTGGTCCTAAGGTGAGGAGGAGTGCTGGTATGATGGAGTTTGTGGTAGCTGAGGGGAGGGAATCCAACTTGCAGTTCCAGAGCAGAAAAGAGTGCTTTTGGTTACTCACAGATCATCAGGGAAAGACATAAAAGTCAATGCTTCTGTATCCCAAACATCCAAAATAAATATTCAATGGGCTTAGGCCATGGAAGACCTCAGAAAGGATTTTGAAAAGCAAGTTAGACAGGTGGAGGAAAAACTGGGAAGAGAAATGAGAGAGATGCAAGAAAAGCATGAAAAGCAGGTCAGCACCTTGCTAAAGGAGACCCAAAACAATGCTGAAGAGAATAATACCTTGAAAAATAGGCTCACTCAATTGGCAAAAGAGGCTCAAAAAGCCAATAGGAGAAGAATGCTTTGAAAAGCAGAATTAGCCAAATGGAAAAGGAGGTTCAAAAGCTCACTGAAGAAAATAGTTCTCTCAAAATTAGAATGGAACAGATGGAGGCTAATGACTTTCTGAGAAACCAAGAAATCATAAAACAAAACCAAAAGAATGAAAAAATGGAAGATAATGTGAAATATCTCATTGGAAAAACAACTGACCTGGAAAATAGATCCAGGAGAGACAATTTAAAAATTATGGGACTACCTGAAAGCCTTGATCAAAAAAAGAGCCTAGACATCATCTTTCATGAAATTATCAAGGAAAACTGCCCTGAGATTCTACAACCAGAGGGCAAAATAAGTATTCAAGGAATCCATTGATCACCGCCTGAAAGAGATCCAAAAAGAAAAACTCCTAGGAACATTGTGGCCAAATTCCAGAATTCCCAGGTCAAGGAAAAAATATTGCAAGCAGCTAGAAAGAAACAATTCCAGTATTTTGGAAATACAATCAGCATAACACAAGATCTAGCAGCTTCTACATTAAGGGACTGAAGGGCATGGAATAGGATATTCCAGAAGTCAAAGGAACTAGGACTAAAACCAAGAATCAAACCTACCCAGCAAAACTGAGTATAATACTTCAGGGGAAAAAATGATCTTTCAATGAAACAGAGGACTTTCAAGCATTCTTGATGAAAAGACCAGAGCTGAAAAGAAAATCTGACTTTCAAACACAAGAATGAGAAGAAGTATGAAAAAGTAAACAGCAAAGAGAAGTCATAAGGGACTTACCAAAGGTGAACTGTTTACATTCCTACATGGAAAGACAATATCTGTAACTCTTAAAACTTTTCAGTATCTGGGTAGTTGGTGGGACCACACACAGACATACACGCACACACACACGTACATGCGTGCGCACACACACACAGAGACAGAGAGCACAGAGTGAATTGAATAGGATGGGACCATATCTTAAAAGAAATTAAGGTAAATGGTGAAAGAGAAATGTAGTGGGAGGAGAGAGGGTGAAATGAAATGGGGTAAATTATATCTCATTCAAGAGGCAAGCAGGAGACTTTTTAGTGGAGGGAAAAGGAGGAGAGCTGAGAAAAAACATGAAGTTTACCCTCATCACATTCGACTAAAGGAAGGAATAAAATGCACACTCATTTTGGTATGAAAACCTATCTTATAATACAGGAAAGTGGGGGAGAAGGAGATAAACAGGGTGGGGGGGGATGATGGAAGGGAGGGCAATGGGAGAAGGGAGCAATTTGAAGTCAACACTCTTGGGGAGGGACAGGATCAAAAGACAGAATAGAAACAATGGGGGGCAGGATAGGATGGAGGGAAATACAGTTAGTCTTACACAACACGACTGTTATTGAAGTCATTTGCAAAACTACATAGATATGGCCTATATTGAATTGCCTACCTTCCCAAAGGGAACAAGTGGGGAGGGAGGGATGGGGAGAAATTGGAACTCAAAGTTTTAGGAACAACTGTTGAGTATTCTCATTCTGGCAACTAGGAAATAAGAAATACAGTTAATGAGGAATAGAAAGTCATCTGGCCCTACAGGACAAAAGAGAAGATAGGGACAAAGAAGGGAGGGCTGATAGAAGAGAGAGCAGATTGGTGATAGGGAAAATTAGAATGCTTGGTGTATTGGGGTGGGGGGAGGGGAGAAATGGGGAGAAAATTTGGAACCCAAAATTTTGTGGAAATGAATGTAAAAAGTTAAATAAATAAATTATATTAAAAAAAAGACTTGAAGCTTGGGACAATGCCCCTTCCACTCCAGGAGTAAAGCAGTACTTTAACAAAAGGTTAAAAGTCAAGAAATAGGTTGGGGAAACTGAGGAAACCACACACACACACAAACACACACACACACAAAACCTGACCATAGAAAGTTATTATGGTAACAGATAAGATCAAAACACAAACCCAGAAGAAAACAACAAAGTAAAAACTGCTACATTCAAAGCCTCAAAGAGAAATGAGGATTGGTCTCAGGCCCAAAGAGAATTCTTGGAAAGAGCTCAAATAGGATCTTAAAAATAAGAGAGGCAGAGGAAAAACTGAGAAAAGATAGGCCAAATGGAAAAAAAAACTACAAAAATCCATTTAAAAAACAGACTTGACCAAATGGAAAAAGAGATACAAAAATTCACTGAAGAAAATTTCTTAAAAATTAGAATTGAAGAAGTAGGAGATATGAGGAACATTAGGTCTAGACAAATAGATCTGAGAAACCATCTTCATAGAGATGATAATTAAACATGGGAGCTAGTAAGATCACCAAGTGAAATAGTATAGAGGGAGAAGAGGGCCCTGGATAGGACCCACGGCACCATTTTGGTTAGCAAGTATGAAGTGGCTTTATGAAAATGTAGAATGTATAGAATGCTTTTACCTATATACATATTTGTGTCTAATGGTAGCCATCTCTAGTAGAAGGAGAGAAAAAAAGTCACTTAACTTTATTATATATCTAAAAGGAATAAGTTGTACATAATTTGCAGTCTCATATACAATCATCTTTTTTATTCTACTATGTTATGGAAATGTTTGTGTTATTTCACAAATTAAAAATAATTTAAAAAAAGAAATGACTGCAGTTGAATAGTCTTCATTCTTATACTTGTATATGGACATAGAAAGTCACTGAGGGGTAGCATAAAGAATCCCCCAAAAGAAAGAATGTAAACCAAGACAGCATTTAAAAAGGATAATGCTAAATTTTCCTCAGGAGTGCAATATATTTCTTGGAATTGGGAATATGGACAAATGTGCCAATTGCACTCAACTGAGGACAGGCAGAGTGCTACATCAGTCTAAAGTTTCCAGTCTTACACATACTAAAAATTATAATTCTCTTTGGAGTTTCCATTGTGGGGCCCCTAAATGATGGAACTAACTCCCCACCTCAAAACATTTCTTCAATTCCAGCAGAAACAGCTACTGCTTTCTTGCTCGTGAATAGAGCCCACGTACTGGCTAGAAGAGCCTCTGGGTTTGTTGCTTTTGGTGTCATTTCCCCACTCAGGCCTCAGAAACAGCAGCACCCACAGTGCTCCTGCTAAACACACAAAGAGGCTGCATCAGAGGTCAGTAGCACTTCTTCTGGTTCACCTCTGACACATGGGATCCTTAGCTTCATTCAAAAATTCAGCTCAATTACCACTTATCATATGAGTCCTTTCCTGATCCTGCAGTTAAGAGTCTTACATTAAAATTACTTTCTATTTCTTTTTTGTGTATTTTATTGTTATTGTCCAAGAGTTCTTGGAAAAAAAACAAACGCAAATACTACCACAGATAACATCAATAAATCTCTGATCATTAGTATCAGGTGAAGGCATTAAAAAAAAAAAAAATAGATGTATGCTTGCCAAAGGTGTTTGCCACTGTCATAAAGGAAATCTGGCAAAGAGTAGAAGGATGGCCTGTGGATGGCAGGATCCACCAGATGCTTGTTTATTACCAGCATGATGTCACCTGTGTTGAGCACTGGAACACTACAGTCTTTTGGAAGATTACACACACACACACACACACACACACACACACACTCAAGTTTGCCTCATTTAGTCTAACCATCCACACCAGAAAAAACAAGTGGATGAAGAATGCCTATTGTCTAGACGATGACAACTTATTCACTTCAGTGCAATACATCTCAGACAAGTACCATAAATGGACAATGGTTTGGGCATAAAATTAAAGAGTAGGCCAGAAATTGCATCTCCTTTAATGACTCTCACATTTTTGCAACAAAAAGAATTAAAAAGGATTATCTTTCAGAGGGTAGTGGAGACAAATGGTCTAGTTAGGCAGATTGTTGTTATTTACAAATAAGAAGATACGAAAAACCAGAATAAAGGACATCATTAACAACATGTCTGATTGAATAAAGAAAAATGGGCAGGTCATATGATGAGGGCAAGGAATAATTAGTGGATATCCTGTATGATCATAGTGTCCTTGAGATGTCACAAGAAAGCAAGGAAGGCTCCCAGATCACCGTATGGATCTCCTTATGGTAAACTTGTGGGAGAAAATGGACAAGAGTTGTAGACATGGGCAGTGATCTACATTGTTATCGGGATAATTACAGATACATTTGAATATTTTAATCTGTCTTTCCTTATCTTTGTATGCTTTATTTCCTCCTCCCACTCCATACAATATAAGTTCCTTAAGCATAAGAACAGTTTCACATTTAGCACAACATAAAGGGCATTTATTAAGTATTTGTTGAAGTGTAGAACTGTTTGATGGCTTGCTTCATACTGCTGAACAAAGTTCCCTTTGTGGTTGCATCAATTAATGAAATCTTATTTAAATACATGCACGGGAGACACTCTTTTGGATAAGATCTCTCCATGCTTTCGAAACTGTATTTGTAGGATTAACAAAGCTGAGTTTCTCTGACTACCTCTCTATTCTCCCCGCCAACTCCCCAAAAAGGGCAGCTAATAAATTTGGAATATGCTACTACTTATACTACCGATAGTTCCATCTTTTAAAAAGCAGAAGTAACAAGGAAAACTGCTATTCTGGACCTTATTCTCTCACTAAGAAGGAAGAAATAGTTTGATAGGAAGTTCAGCAAAAAGTAATAAACATGAAGTCACATAGTTCGTGATAGAGAAGAAGATGGGCACAGTATGACATACACCTTAGATTTTATAAGGATGGTTTTAAAAGGTTTCATAAAATAGTTCATGGCTCTAGAGACAGAGAACCTGAATTCAAATTCTGAATCTGATACTTTTTCACTTCTGTGACCTTGGAAAGTCACAATCTCCATAAACCCTAGTTTTCTTTATCTGTAAATAAGGATTATTGGCTTATTGTTAGGCCCTAGAGGGCAGTAAGTAATTCTATGTTTGATTACTGACTGTTCCACAGATATTCTGGGAAGATCCTATGTACGCAGTGGCTTAGTCAAGTTCATTTTCAAGGAATGCAAGGCTCTCCTGATCATAATAAGTTTAGAAAATTTCATCTAACCGAAGTTTGCAGTAAGAAAACTTCCTTAATCACAATGTCCTTGTGATCTACATAATGGAAATCATACTTCATGCTACTTTTAAATCAACTGTTCCTAAGATCCAATACACCCCAACCCCCCACTTACTTCTTATGAACCCGAAGAGCAACAGTAAGCTATAACAAGGGTAAAACTAAAACTCTGTGCTTTTGATTGGAGTATACAAACCACAGTATGCTTTGCACTACCACCTATGCTTCCCATGTGACTACAAGCCTGGGAAGCAACATGCTTGAATCTCTGTGAGTAATCAGCTGCCTAACTTATGATCCATGAGCACTTATGTTCCTTCTTGATACTTTACCCATGAACTACTCACAGTATTCATAGTCCCTTCTAGCTTCTAGATCTATGATCCAGTATTCATTAGATGATAACAGCCCAAGAAGGATGGAAAGCTCTCAAGAATAAAATTCTGAGGACACAAACAAATGTTTGAAGAAGAAAGAGGGGAGGCTTCCTAAAGACACAAATATAACTGTATATGGAATTTAACTTAAAAATATATACATGTAAGACAGGAGAATGTACATAACTTAAGATAAAAAAAAAAAAGGTTAGCACAGTCCTCTAAGAATGGTATCAGGAATGTTAGAGCCCACAAAGAGCAATTTTAAGAACAAAAACTAGAGGCTGTCATAGAACAGTGAGGAGGCTGAATTACATCATTTTTACGTTGTCTACTTTTGGAAAATGATCATTGACCTGGCAAAGATACAACAAAAATATCTAAGAAAGAAAAAAACTTAAGATGGGGAGATACTTTAGAGACCTATTTTCAATGAGTACAAAGCATTAGGCTTGGATGATCTAAATTTTAGGGTATTGGAAATATTGGTAGATGTGATACATCATAGTTTACGACCTTTTTGACTGTAGAGAATGGAATGGGAGGATACCCTGTATGAAAATGAGCATGGGGGGAGGAGCCAAGATGGCAGAGTAGAAAGATTCACATATGCTAGCTCTGAGCCCACAGCCCATAAATTACTTGTAAAAAGAACTCCCAACGGGTTCTGGAGCAGTGGAAGCCGCACAACCACAGAGTGGAGCAGATTTCTGTTCCAGAGAGCCCTGAAAAACTGGCAACAAAGGTCCGTCACGCACCAGACCCAGAGCAGAGCCCAGCCCTGCCTTGGCCGCGCGGCCCCAAGAGGACCAGATCCGAGCAGGCTTCAGGGATGGAATCTCCGGCGACCGGGAAGGTCCCTCAACCCACAGGCACTACATGTCAGTGAGAGAGACTTCTGGGCTGGCCGAGAGGGGAGTGGGGTGTCTCTATAACTCAGGCCACCTCGGAAGGAAGCAGCAGGGGTAGCAGCGGACAGGGGCTCCCAAAGCAGACAGGACTCCGGATCCATTATCAAAGGTCTCCACATAAACCCCTTGAGGGAACTGAGCCTGGGCGGTGGCCCTGCCCCTGAGAACCTGAACTTAATCCCACTGAATAGCAGCCCCACCCCAGCTGAAAGCTCTGAGGCTGGGAAGCAGCATTTGAATCTCAGACCCCAAGCACTAGTGAGGCAGGGGTGGAGAGGAATCTCAGAAGTCAAATAACTGGCTGGGAAAATGCCCAGAAAAGGGAAGAAAAATAAGACCATGGAAGGCTACTTTCTTGGGGAACTGATATTTCCTCCTTTCATTTCTGATGAGGAAGAACAATGCTTACCATCAGGGAAAGACATAGAAGTCAAGGCCTCTGTATCCCAAACATCTGAAATAGATATCCAATGGGCTCAGGCCATGGAAGACCTCAAAAAGGATTTTGAAAATCAAGTTAGGTGGAGGAAAAACTGGGAAGAGAAATGAGAGAGATGCAAGAAAAGCATGAAAAACGGGTCAATACCTTGCTAAAGGAGACCCCAAAAAATGCTGAAGAAAATAACACCTTGAAAAATAGGCTCACTCAATTGGCAAAAGAGGTTCAAAAAGCCAATGAGGAGAAGAAGGCTTTCAAAAGCAGAATTAGCCAAATGGAAAAAGAGGTTCAAAAGCTTACTGAAGAAAATAGTTCTCTCAAGATTAGAATGGAACAGATGGAGGCTAATGACTTTCTGAGAAACCAAGAAATCACCAAACAAAACCAAAAGAATGAAAAAAATGGAAGAGAATGTGAAATATCTCATTGGAAAAACAACTGAGACAATTTAAAAATTATGGGACTACCTGAAGGCCAGGATCAAAAAAAGAGCCTAGACATCATCTTTCATGAAATTATCAAGGAAAACTGCCCTGAGATTCTACAACCAGAGGGCAAATTAAGTATTCAAGGAATCCATCGATCACTGCCTGAAAGAGATCCAAAAAGAGAAACTCCTAGGAACATTGTGGCCAAATTCCAGAATTCCCAGGTCAAGGAAAAAATATTGCAAGCAGCTAGAAAGAAATACAATCAGCATAACACAAGATCTAGCAGCTTCTACATTAAGGGACTGAAGGGCATGGAATAGGATATTCCAGAAGTCAAAGGAACTAGGACTAAAACCAAGAATCACCTACCCAGCAAAACTGAGTATAATACTTCAGGGGAAAATATGGTCTTTCAATGAAACAGAGGACTTTCAAGCATTCTTGATGAAAAGACCGGAGCTGAAAAGAAAATTTGACTTTCAAACACAAGAATGAGAAGAAGCATGAAAAAGTAAACAGCAAAGAGAAGTCATAAGGGACTTACTAAAGTTGAACTATTTACATTCCTACAGGGAAAGACAATATTTGTAACTCTTGAAACTTTTTTCAGTATCTGGGTAGTTGGTGGGATTACACACACATACACACACACACACATACACACTCACATAGACAGAGACAAAGAGCACAGAGTGAATTGAATAGGATGGGATCATATCTTAAAATAATGAAATTAAGCAGTAAGAGAGAAATATATTGGGAGGAGAAAGGGAGAAATGGAATGGGGCAAATTATCTCTCATAAAGGAGGCAAGTAAAAGACTTTTCAGTGGAGGGAAAAGGTGGGAGATGAGAGAAAAAACATGAAGCTTACTCTCATCACATTCGACTAAAGGAAGGAATAAAATGCACACTCATTTTGGTATGAAAATCTATCTTACAATACAAGATAGTGGGGGAGAAGGGGATAAGCATGGTGGGGGGGTAATGGAAGGGAGGGCAGTGGGAGGAGGGAGCACTCTTGGGGAGGGATAGGATCAAAAGAAAATAGAAGCAATGGGGGGCAGGATAGGATGGAGGGAAATATAGTTAGTCTTACACAACACAACTATTATGGAAGTCATTTGCAAAACTACACAGATATAGCCTATATTGAATTGCTTGCCTTCCCGATGGGAATGGGTGGGAAGGGAGGGATGAAGAGAATTTGGACCTCAAAGTTTTAGGAACAACTGTTGAGTACTGTTCTTTCTACTAGGAAATAAGAAATACAGTTAATGGGGAATAGAAAGTTATCTGGCCCTACAGGACAAAAGAGAAGATGGGGATAAGGGAAGGGAGAGATGTTAGAAGGGAGGACAGATTGGTGATAAGGGTAATTAGAATGCTTGGCATTTTGGGGTGGGGGGAGGGGATAAATGGGGAGAAAATTTGGAACCCAAATTTTGTGGAAATGAATGTTGAAAACTTAAATAAATAAATTTAAATACAAAAAAAGTGCTTAAAAATGCAGAAGAGAAATTCGATCTATTTGAGAGGAAGGGCCTCAAACTTCTTACAGAAATAAGAAACTAGTTTGTCAGCTGTATTTATGTACTGTGGGGTATAGCATGTGTTCAGGGAGGACCAGTACCTTTGGTGTGATGACTGCCTAGCCCTTTATGGGGCTCTTTCCACCTTTGGTATCTACCTGTTCCACCCAACTCTCACCTGTGGCTCCAAGAAGCTGCAGCATGTGCAGCGGCCACACCCAGTAAACCTCTTTGGCAGACGGACCAAACTAGGTTGAGGGTAACCAGGGGTTCTCAAACTCATTGGTGAATTCGGGGTTGGTTACCCCAGGCATGTGAAAACTTCCCCTGGTGGAATGGATGGATGAGAACAGTTTGTTCCAATGGTCATGAAAGCAGATGAAGCAGGCAATGTGGAGTGCTTAGAGCTTAGTTAGACACCGAAGATACCAAGGTCATCCACTGCATCCTAAGTCATTGCCAGTCACCTTGACTCTGTCCTGCCATTGGACTATGATGACTGGAGGAGAGAGTAAGGCTGACAACTCTGCCTCACTTAAATCCAATTTATGCACAAATCAAAAGACATCACCCATATAATTTTACTATTTTTACTATTATGTACTGTGAACTTATAGTAGGTAGAATCTAACGGATTTCATTACTTTCTCTCCAGCAATCTTCAATAGTTCTGAAGCAGTTGCAGTAAAATCAAATTAAGAATTGCTCAAGGGTGAGAATTTAGAGGTCATGAATGGCAGGCCGGTGAGACAAGTTTAGAATATACTGAGACATGTTAGATTATACTAAGACATAAAAGTGGCAAATTATGGGGTAAAACATGAGTGAAACTAGAATACAGGGGATGGACTGAGATTCTAGAAGAATGGGCCAAAGGACCAAAGGTGACAACAGAGGCAAAAAATTGTTTTAGGTTAAGAGACAGAAAACATAGCATAGTATACTCATAAAGTAAAATATAGTATACTTCTAAAAGTATAGAAGGTTGTGTTCAGAAAGTGGAATTTCAAAGTTTGAGATCTTGGAGACTATACAGTTTTCAGACATATTAAAATCTAAGGTATGGTCATGTTACGTGTGTAGATGACATAAAATAGAAATAATGAACAGAGTTGAGACGTTTGAGAGGATGTGAGAGGTCAGGTTGTTAGAGGGTTGGTCAACATGAAAATTGGAGTCCCTGCGATTAAATAACAGGGGATTAGGTGGAGTATGAGCCAGATATTAAACTCACTGAAAAAGTTGGAAAGGGTTGATAAGACCATCTGGAGTTGGATAGCTATCAATAATGAGGTAGAGAGAAGGTAAGATAAGTGAGAGGTATGGAGCTCTAAATAACAATGGTAATTGAGTGGTAGTGGTAGAAGATTACATCAGTGGAAAGCAAGGATTATGTCTACCTTTCCTTTGGCTCTTGCCTTCAGGGAAGTAGGGGAAGGAGTGGCCAACAGCTGAAAGACTTGTATTTAGGCTTCTAGGCTCCAGGAACATGAACTAGATATCCAGTCTCCCAAGTCCTGATCTAGCACCTCTTCCATCATGTTATTATTATTGTTAAGTCATTTCAGTCATGTGAAATGATCCTATTGTGACCCTTTGCGAAGTGACTGTGACCCCATTTTGGTTTTTTTGGATAAAGATACTGGAGCAGTTTGCCATTTCCTTCTCCAGCTCATTTTACAGATGAGGAAACAGAGGCAAACAGGATTAAGTGACTTGCCCAGGGTCACACAGCTAGTGTCTGAGGCCAGATTTGAACTCAGGAAGATGAATCTTTCTGATTTTAGGTGTGGCATTCTATCCACTGTGCCACCTACCTGCACCAATGGTAGTAGAAAGGTCATGGCCTTGTGAGTAGGGAGTGGGTTGGTGAAGACTATATACTCTTGAAGAAAAAATGTTAGCACCATACTCTGCATTTTAGGCACAAACCTGCCAAAATAACTTTTTATCAATTTATCACTATTCTAAATTGATACATTATTCTGTTTGAGAAATATCTAAGCTAATAGAGTTCTCTTATGCCCTCAGATAGCTCTGTCTCATGATATTTTGAAGTTCCATTTATGGGATTTTTGAACATAAGAAAATGTTACAATATGAAAAAAATATACTTACAGGACCAGGATTCACATTTTGCTTCATCACATACAAAACAGTCACTTAATGTTTTGGGTATACACCTGGAAAATTATTTTCCTAAAAATACCCTTAATCCCTGTAATCAATATCTTAATCTCATCAGGGAAAAGGAGAGGACAGGTGAAATTTTCTTTCTAAATCTGATTATCACCCTTAGTCTCTTTTTTTCTTGATCTTTTTACACACTTTTCTAAGGGAAAGAGGTTAGGCCTAAGAAAAAGAGAAAAGGTTATTAGTGAAGGGCATTATTTCATAAGAAATTTGATAAATTTTTGCTTCCTTCAGGTAATTCTGTAAAATACTTTATTCTAGAGAAATATTTATTTCTCAATATTTTCAGCTGAACTAAAAAGGTTTCTTTAATATGCTTCTATAGCCCATATGATAACTATATTTCTCTAATTCCCTCTAGGGTGGGGTAATCAATACTGCTGAGATGAGGAAGGACTGGCACCTCTGGTGTGAGGGCTTGTCAAGCCCTTTTAAAGGCTGCTCATCCACCTTTGGCTCATCATACTCAATTCTCGTCTGTGGCTCCGAGAAGCTGTAGTATGCCTAGTGGTCACACTTCAGCAAACCATTTCAGCAAATGGTCTAAACCAGGTTGAGGGTACCAGTGGACCTCAAAGTTGTTGGTGAGTTGGGGGGATACCTACCTCAAATATATGAAGACTTTCCCTGGTGGAATGAATGGATGAGAACAGATGAAGGCTGCTGAAGCCAAGTACTGTGGAGTGCTTAAAGCTTGGTCAGACATTGAAAACATTGAGGTTATCCATTGCATCTCAAGCCATTGACAGTTGTCTTGACTTTTGTCTTGCCACTGGACTTGGATGCTTCTGGAAGAGAGAATGAGGCTGATGACTGTGCAACTCTGCCTCACTTAAATCAAATTCATGTGCAAGTCAAGACATCACCCATGAGGTCATTGATCCTCTGAAAATGAAGGACCCACAGCAACAACAACTGCTGAGACAGAGCGAGGCCAGGGAATCATGGATCATAGACTGAGAGGTTCAGAGCTGGGAGGGATCTTAGAGAGGTCGTCTAATCTAACATCTGCACTTTATAGAGGAAGGAACTAAAAGCCAGAGAGGTTAAGCCAGAGCAGAGCAGAGATTCAGACTCAGGTCCTTTGAGTTTAAACCTAGTGCTCATTCCACTTTACTACATTGCCTCAAATCATAAGGTGAAGCAGGCTGGGACATAAGCATTCACATGTATAAAGCAGAGAGCAATGCTTATTAGGACTTTTCCTTACATTACTAATTTGTTTAGACTTTTTGGGAAGAGGACAGGAAGGGAGGGGAGACACCAAACTTTCAAATTTGGTAAATGAATGAATTAAATGACAGAGCACACATAAAGTCTTTTGTAAACCTTAAATGCTAGCTATTATTATTATTATTATAAAATGTAGGAACATGGACAGTATACAGAAAAATCTTTTTATGTTGTATGAAAAGCATATCTTTATTCAGAAAAACAGAAAATGTTTTAAAAATTATTTTATTAAAGTGATAAGGGGAGTAAAGGAGTTAAAATCATTATTAAAGTGACAAAGGGTGGCAAAAGAATTAGAAAGTCATTCCCAAGATGCTGCGTAGAAATGAGTGAGTGACTCATTGATTCTGATGTCCCACTGTCAACTATGAGCAAAAACTTCACTAGGCATTTTGAAGTCCTGAGCCACGTAACTCACTGTAATCCTATCTCTGACCAGGCACTGCTGCCATGTTCCAGCTGGTCTGATGATCTTCTCATGTCAAAAAAACATGAGGATTTATAGGCCTTGACTATTAGTCCTCATCCATGGCACCAATCTGCTCTTAAGACTTCACAAGGTCATCCCTTTTGGCAGCTGATCACACACTTAAGGAATAGTCAGGCTTATGAGATTTGCAAGACACAGCAAAATCCTGGAAAAGGCCCCTGTGGTGGGAGGTCACCAACAGCCGCAGACGATTTGGAGGAGGCAGCTGAACAGCTTTATAATGGGTTACATACACTATTCCTGTTCTGGGAATGGGGCAAGCACACCCCAATCTAAGTCAAAGGACACTTGGCCATCTGCTCTGAAAGGAAGGTCACACTCCTCTGTAAAACAGGAACAGCTTTCAGCTGCTCACTGGCAAATATTGAAAATCAACTTATTCCCCTGGAAATTATTGTTCTAAAAAAGGGTACATTTCATTGGATTTTTTTGTTTCTTTCTGGAAAAGTAGCCACTCTACAAGGAGAACTGAGAGGGAATAACTGAAAAATTGCTATATGTGTGAAAATGAATTAATTTAAATGTAAATAGTTACTAAGGGCAGCTAGGTGGTGCAGTAGATAGAGCACTGGGCTTGAAATCGGGAAGACTCATCTTCGTGAGTTCCAATCTGGCCTCAAACAATTTGTTAGCTGTATGACTCTGAGCAAGTCTCCTAACTCTGTGTGCCTCAGCTCTCCATCTGTAAAATGAGCTGGAGAAGGAAGTGGCAAACTGCTCTAGTATCTTTGCCAAGAAACCCTAAAAGGGGTCACAAAGAATCTCACAAAACTGAAACGACCCAATCACAAAAGGTACTAAGTAAGTTTTGCACTTGTATTGATGTTCAGTATTGAGTTTTCCTTAAAACATTTTTAAAAAAGGAAAATTAAAAAAAAGTATGAAGCTACGGAATTGTTTGAAATACAGTTATAATACAGCGTTTTTTTGCTCTTTTTCTAGTCATCACTCATTGTACAGGACTTCCATTATTTTTATAACATTAAGCATGGGATTTGTGAACGTTGTTTGTTCCTAGAATTCAATTAAAGTCTAACAATGGCAAAACAAAAAAGAAAAGCCAAAAAGCACCTAATCTGAAGTCTAGCCTAGTAGTTTTATTTTGTTTCATTAGATCAACCTTGTTTTTAATCACTCAGAGAGGAAGCTTGAAGAAATTGCTTTGTGCCTGATGATAGAAGACAGTGGCAGGAGGAGGGGAAGGAGGAGGACAGGAAGGAGAGAGAGCTTATTTAGCTCTGACTCATGACCTGCTTTGAAGATGAGAAGGGCATAGCTCTTCGGGCTAAAAGTATTATACAGCTTTATCAATGAAAGAAGAAAAAATCTGATTCTTTTTTTAAAGTTTGGGACCAGGACAAGAAAAGTTAGTAAATGCCATTTAGTAGAGGGCCTCTGGTAGCTCTTTTTCTGAACCTAGCAAAAACCTAAGATCAAATTCACTTTGTGGGTCTGCTTAAGGGAAATAGGAATAGAACGAATAACTAATTTGGGGTAAGAGATGATTAGGACCTGTGATTTTATCTTTTGATAACTCCACAAATGCATGTCAGCCAGTCACATGTAATTTATAGTCTTAGAGAGCTGCCTAAAGCATTAAGAGATTAAATGAATTTACCCATAGTCACGTGCTCAGCTACTGTTGTATCATAGGTGGAAGTCCTTCCTGGCCAGGGTGATAAAGACAGCAGCTTTCTGGCTTTTGGAATCTGAAGATCTGAATTCCAATTCTGACTGTCATTTTATTATTCCCTGTGACCATGGGCAAGTCATTTAACGTCCCTGGACCTCAGTTTCCTAATCTATAGAACGAAGGGGCTGGATTAGATGGGTTTTAAGGTCTCTTCCAGCTCTAAATCTAGGATTCTAAGTATCATCCCAGGCCCATTCTATCCACTCCATCCTCACATGGATCATTTAAATACAGATGACTAAATATAGTCAAATTTGAAGAGTGTAGACATAAGGGAGAAGACTTTTCCCAGACACAATGCATATAACTAATTTGTTTTTCAGTTTTAAATAGATTTAAGTTACTTTTTACGGATTGATTTGCTAAACTCATGTATTTATTCATCCTAAATGTGCATTTACACTGGGGCAAACAATGGGTAGCCATATCCTCTTTTTTTTGTCACTTTAATCCTTCCTCACTTCAGACTAGGTATAACCTTTTCTGGAAGGTATAAATATTTTTTTTCTCAGCTCCTTTTACCCATCTGTACCTCTTATTTCTTGTTTTTCCCCCCTTAGCCTTTCTTCTTTCAGGTCAAAATGATATTTATTTAAGTAAAAGATTTTATACCCTAGCATGATAAGCACTAGTGGGGGCCAGGCCCCATTGTAACTGTGCCTCATTGCTGGATCTTGACCCAGGAAGCCCAAGAGAAATTATATAATGTACAGAAAACATTTCTTAACTTGACCAACATTTGTTAAGTACAAGGTACCATGCAATGAGGATGCAAAGACTAAAAAAGATTAAAAAATGTCCTCTGGGACGTTCTATTCTACAATAACATACAGCCATCATTAATCACAATTCTACTGTAAGAATAAACAATTATAATTTGTTAAGATTAGGTCTGGATGCTTGGAAATGTAAAACTTACCTTGCCCTATACAGTCTTCTTGATTGACTTACTTAATGAAATTCATGCTTGGATCAGTCTTTGAAACAAATAATTAGGACCAATAAGAGATGTGTAAATATGATTTCTAATTATTTGATGTACTCATTATGTTTCCTTGCTGTAGATTATATGAATTATCCTACATAGACTCATTTATAACTAAACTCCACAAAAAAAACCCAACCACTGTTTGGAAGGCCTAACAAGAGTTCATTCTGATGAGATCTTGCCTCTCTAACCAAGTTAAAATAGCTTTGTGAGTAGGCAGCTACATCCTTACTTAGCTGATAATGACTAGCTCTCAGGCATTTCACAACATCTGTTTTTTTCTTGAATCATTTTATGCTTTGGGTGACATTCAAAATCATAGCACTCCTAGATTCACTTGCATTTCAAGGGACAAAAAGATTTGCGAAGCAAGTACCAAACAGGTCAGCTGCAAAACGGACAAGTCTCTAAGTTATTAACTCACACATTAGTGTTAGTGGCTCACATGCCTCTATTTCCATTTCAACTTCCTGTTTACTTCGTTTTTCAGAATTCTGTGGGCACTGTGTGTTCTTAGGGAACTCTTGACTTCTTCCAAATATCAGAAATACCCAAAGATTTAAAAAACTTAAGAGCTGGTAGAGAGCTTATAGGTCACTTGGAACATAGCATAGTAAGTACTGGAGTCAGGAAGACCTGAGTTCAAATCCTGTCTCAGATACTTACAAACTGTGTGCATCTAGGAAATTCACTTAACCTTGTGCCTCAGCTTTCTCATCTGTAAAATGAGGGGATTTGACTTGTTGACACCTAAGAGCTTTTCAACTCTGAATCTATAATCTCGTCTAATGTGGGCAACCAGTTGGCACAGTGGGCCTAGAGTTCAAATCTGGCCTCAGACACTTCCTAGCTGTGTGACCCTGAG
Source organism: Bettongia penicillata ogilbyi (assembly GCA_023548195.1). Taxonomy (NCBI): domain Eukaryota; kingdom Metazoa; phylum Chordata; class Mammalia; order Diprotodontia; family Potoroidae; genus Bettongia; species Bettongia penicillata. The sequence continues at coordinate 3,515,866 of JAJHZJ010000035.1, read as the reverse complement.
TAAATCACATAATCCTGCTTTCCTCAGTTTCCCTCATCTGTATAAACTGGAGAAGAAAATGGCAAACCACTCTAGCATCTTTGCCAAAAAAAATCCCAAATAGGGTTAAGAAGAGTCAGACCTGACTGAAACAACTAAAATAAAATTAATCTTTTTACAAAGTGTTGCTTAAAGTCAAGAGATGCAAAGAGAGCTTGTCCAAGGTTACACAGGATAACAGCCAAAACGTCACTTCTCTTGACCCAATCCAGAGTTCTTCCTGTTGTCTTTCATGATAACATTTTGAACATAAACAGATCCTTTCTTCCAAGAGCTTATTTTCATTCTTTCTTCTATCACTACTAGAAAGATTGCAGTGAATTCCTAAATAATGACTATAAGGCGTTTGTCTTAAAGTAACTCCCAAAGAGTGACTAAAAGTATGATGTAGTGGGGAGCTTACTAGACTGCTAGTCTGGAGACTGACTTTAGAAGTGGTAGCTCTTTTAATAACCTGGGTTGAGTCTTGACCTTCTGTGCCCTATTTTCTTTATCTGTAAGTAGTGTTTATAGGATCATAGATACACAGGAAAAAAAAAACCCCAGAGGTCATATAGTCCAGACCCTTTATTTTACAGATGAGGAAACTGAGGCCCAGAGAGGTAAAGGTCTTGCCCCCAATCACACAGGTAATTAATAACATTGAATAGCTAGCAACATAGTGCATAGAGAGCTGGGCCTGAAGTCAGGAAGACTCATCTTCCTAAATTCAAATCTGACCTCTGACACATACCAGCTGTGTAACCCTGGGCAAGTCACTTAACCCTCTTTGCCTCAGTTCCTCATCTGTAAAATGATCTAGAGAAGGAAATAGCAAACTGCTTCATTATCTTTGCCAAGAAAACCCCAAATGGGGTCATGAAGAGTCAGACACAAGTGAAGTTACTAAACTATGAAAATTAACAGCACAACTTATTAGGATCAAATGATAGCATGTGTATAAAAGTGATTTAAAACACTATGAGGTAGAACGAAAAAGGTCACTGGCCTTGGAGCTTGAAGTTATAGGTCTGAATCCTGATACTTTCTAGCTGTCCAGTGCTGGGTAACTTAGCTAACCTCTCTGAACCTTGATTTCCTCCTCCATTAAATGAGAATAATAAAATTTGCTGTGTCTACCTTAGAGGATTATTGGAAAGTATTTTACACTTTCCAGTATACAGTATTTTCATACTGTAAAGCACTATAGGCATAGTAGATAGAGAGTTGTATTGAGAGTCAAGAATACATAAATTTGAATTCTGCTTCAGAGATTAATTAGCTGTGTAATCTTGACAAAGTGACTTAACCGCTCAGTGCTTCACTTCCTTTTCTGTGCAATGAGGGGATTGGTTGTAGCCTCAGAGGTCTCTTCCAATTCTAAATCTCTGATCCTACCATTTTATTATTGTATTTCAATTACTGGGGCAACTTTTTGGTCCAGTGTCAAAACTAAAGCGAGAAGTAAAATTTCTTGCCTCTTGTACTGAAATCACTAGAACCTATGTGATCTTAAGCAAGTCATTTAACCTCTCTAGGGCCTCAGTTTTCTTAGCTATAAAATGGTGGGGTTGAAGTAGGTGACCTCTAAAGGCCCTTCCAAGTTTAAATTTCTATTGCTATGAATTTAGGTGCTGACTTCAAATTTGTATATTATTTGAAAATAGTCTATAGTCTTTAATTCCATTTTTAAATAAGTGAAATGTTTATCTACCTACACACATTCTTCTCTGGTTCTGTCAGGTTCTGACAACTCTGGCAAGTCAGACTGGAGTTTTAAAGGGTGATCAGTTGTTATAATTTTCTTCTCCTCTTTAGAAAAGTACACAGAACATAAGACTAACCATAACTCCTTATGCATTTAGTTTTCTTTTCTGTCTGTGGTCCTTTCATTAGGTTATTATCATTTACCAGGGCAAACTCATTTTTCTGTAGTTTAAAATAAACATTATTGTGCTACATTTTTCTAGACATTGTTCATTCTTGAAAAATTTCTTGATTATATTGCTTTCATAAAGCCTTCCTTAAATAGCAATCATAAGAGCCTGTCTTCTTGCCAGTCATTCCTTCAACAAATGTTTAAACACTGGCTAAATGACTTCCTTTCTCAGAATTCCCAACTCCCCTTTTCCAGGATCTCAAAGAAGTGTTTAAGCAAATCACGTACTAACATAACCAGAATCCAATTGGAGAGACTTGGCTGAAATCTGGCCCTGGGGCCCACATGTTCTGAATCCAGGCCATCTCTCAAGTTGTTACTCATTGAGCCTTCTGCCTCTTTGTTGTAGAATGAAAGGTCAGGACTTTGTTGCAAATAGAGAGGAACTATCTGGTTATCCCATTACTGGATAGCAAGGCCTTTGAGTGGGCAAGTGTGGCGCTTAACAGTTGGATGTTTTTCTAGATTAGCTATACTGGCATGGCTAAGCAAGTGATGGATAAGATTACATAGGCAGGACAAGGTAGAGAGCTATGTAAGCCAAAACCACATCTAAAGTGATGCTATTTGAAAAAACAGGATATCACTTGACCTACAAAGCCTACTTCCATGGATTCTTCTCACTGGTGGAGTTTGACTATTCCTTGTGTGCATAGAGGCGAGGCTGGCTAGAGCTTTCCACTTTTGATAAGGAAGGTGTGACTGCAGAATCTTTTCATGACTTTGAAGGGAAAGACCTTGGGAAGAAACTGACATGCAGAGGAGCCACCATCTCAGTCCTCTTGGTTTCTTCCTAGAGTCTTTCTCTCACTTTGGGAAGATGCAGATCTTCCTTCTGGAAACTGGAAGCCAGACGATCAGGATATCTCTTCTCTCCCAATCTTTGGCCAGTTTCCCCTCCCCAACTCCCATTCAGGCATGGAGCATTGAACATGAAAGTGTGTTTTGAGGTGCGGATTACTTTGTGTCAATGTTAAGAGAAACGGAGAAAGGCCTTTGGAACATTGCTGAAGTTTATGACCTTCTGTGTTAAAGTACGGGGAAGACAAGCAAGAGTAAGAGTTGTCCAGGACCGGTAGGCATGAATGGGTCTGCCAATATTGGCAGGGAACTCCTGAATTGATGAGATAATAGATTCATTTGAATATTTGAGTCGTTATTTGTGAAATTCACTGATTTCATCCAGTCAATAAACATTTATTAAGCACTTGGTATGTGCCAGACACTGTGCTGATGTTACCTCATCCTCCTCCCTCCCACCCCCATCAAAATCTAAGTTTCTCAGGTCAGAGCCTGTCTTTCATTTTCACTTCTATTCATATCCCTACTCTTAGCCTGGCACATAGTAAGTGCTTAATAAGTGGTTTTTGACTTGTTGACCTTTTCTACTCTGTTTTTTCTCTTTGACATAGAATTTCCTGTCTGGAACAGAAGCAAGAATGAGATTGTAGAAAATGTGAATAGTATATTCACCTTCAAAAAGGGAGACAAATACATTTGTAATTTGAAATTGAGCATGCTTTAAAAAAAACCTCTCATAGTTACTATTGTTTGTTTGTTTTGAGAACAAGGCCAATAGCTATGAAAGAACACAAAATTCAGACTCAGACTCTTCATAATCTAATTTAAATGCCAGCAATTCAAGATCAAAAGTAAAAGTGAACAGGGTGGGTTTCTGTGTCACATGACTCCCCAGATGGCAGACTAGGACATTTTCCCTGATCCTCATGACCTTGGAAATCTCTCCAAAGTAGGACTTTGCACGAAAGATAAAGTAATTACAGCTTTTTCCACAGTGAAGGACACCAAGAATTCTAATGAGGTAACAACCTGATCAGCTGCAGAGATAGCTCATGTCTTACCCTGACATACACACTGTGCCCACCTTCGGTAGGAATACACAAGCAAACCCAGGAGCTTGTGACAGAAATCAGCTCTCTGCCCTTCCTCTACTCCAGTGCTGCGTAAAACCAAATGGCAAAAGTTTGTCCTGGCTACATTAGCAGAGTAGAAGAGATCCTGTACTGCAACAGAGTTCAGTAAGAGAACTGAGGCTAAAAAAGAACTGTGGCAGGACATGTGGTTGTACTGTGTGATACTCCACTAAGCGGGGAGCTAGGTGGTGCAGTGGATAGAGCACCAGTGCAGGAGTCAGGAGGACCTGAGTTCAAATCTCACCTCAGACACTTGACACTCACTAGCTGGGTGACCTTGGGCAAGTCACAACCCCAATTGCCTCATCCTGGGTCATCTCCAGTCATCCTGATGAATATCTGGTCACTGGATTCAGATGGCTCTGGAGGCAAAGTGAGGCTGGTGACCTGCACAGACATCCCTCACTCAAAATAAAGTCAAGTGCAAGTCATGTCATCATTTCTCTGATGGCATGGTCTTCTTCATGAACGAGGGATGAACACATGCACTCCATTAAGACTGAGGGAAAGCATCCAGCGTCCAGGTAGGGCTAGTTCTTCTCCCACTCCATAAAGCACTTGTGGCAGAGCCTTAGGCTCATAAAACATGAATTGCCCAGTCTGGAAGGAGGCTGAGATGGCTTTGAGGGAATCGTTAAAATAACTAGATAAAAGGAAGAAAGGAAAAGGAGTGAATAAGTTGAATAAAACTCTAAAACTAGAGAAAGGAGTAACAAAGGTAGGGGGAGGAGTTTCAGGGTGAGAAGGAAAGAGCTGAGTTGCCTGAAAGTAGATTAATTTAACAGACAAAGTACTGTGTTTACAAAGGAAGAAGGGGGGCAGAAAGGGAATAGCCTTAGAAATAAGGGGGAGAAAATATAGACCTAGTTCTCATAACTTTAAATATGAATTTCAATATGAACAAGTCAACAAAATGGAAAGGACTCAAAGATGGATAAGAAAACAAAACCCTACCATCTGTTGCTTACAAGAAATATTTTAAAAACAAACACATACACAAAATAAAAATAAGGGGCTGGAACATAATTTACTATGCATCAGGTGGATACAAAAAAGCAGAAGTTGCAATCATACTATCAGACAAAGCACAACAAAGCTTAATAGCATATAAACGACAAACCAAAAATCCAAGTTATGCTGAAAGGAACCTTAGACAACAAACCAGTATAAATATTAACTTTATATGTTCCAAATGTCTTAGGAACTAAATTCCTAAAGGAAAAATTAACTAAATTACAATAACACTTAGAAAATAATACAATAGGGTCAGAAGATTTCAGTGTCTCTTCCATAATTTTGAATAATTCAAGCAGGAAGATAATCAAAAGGGAAAATATAGAATCAAATTGCTGGAGAAATTAGAATTAAAGACATGGCATCTTCTAAGTGGGATTACAAAAGAGTATCTGTATTTCTCCACAGCACCTGAAGCTTTTTACAAAAATTGACCATGTTTTAGGACACAGAAATATTGCCACCACATGTAAAAATGCAGAAATAATAAATGTTTTATTGACCATAACACAACAAAAAGAGTGATCAATTCAGTTAGCACAAACAAAAGACACAAACCCAAATGGAGACTTAACATTGAAATCTGAAATAATGAGTGGGTCAAATAATAAATCATATAAACAACTGATAATTATGTGAAAGATGATGACAACATACAAATATTTCTGGAACACAACCAAGGCAATCCTCAGAGAGGAAAAAAACATGCATATCTCAACAAAGATATATTAACAAAACAGAAAAAGAAAGGGCTGATGAATTGAATATGCATTTTAAAAAATTACAAAGCCAATATATAGACAAACCTAAAATAAGTAAAAAAGAGGAGAATACTAAAAATGAGAGACAAATTGAAAGCGAAAAGATTGTAGAAACAAAAAAATTAAACACTAGTGCTTTGAGTAAAATTAATAAACCTTTAGCCAATCTAATTAAAAGAGGGCAACAAAATAGCAAACAAGCTGAAATCACAAAAAAAAATCAGAAGAAATAAAAAGAATTATCAAAACCTATCATGTGCAGTTATTTGCTAACAAAACTGAGAACACAAAAGAAACACTGCATAAATACAAAATATGCAAACCGACTGAAGACCAAATAAAAATCTTACATCATTCAATCTCAGAAAATAAAGTAAAAATAGTTACAAAGGAATCACCAAAGGAAACAAATTCCTCATCCTGATGGATTCACAAGAGAATTCTGTCAAACTTTTAAAGATCAATTAGTACCAACACTGCACAAATCATTTTCAAAAGTTGAGTAAGACTCTACTACATTCCTTTTCGTTAGATAAAAGTAGTCCTAATAACTAACTAGCTAAAGATAAAAACAGAAAGAAAGCTATAGGTGAATAAACTTTATGAATATTGATTAAAAATTTAAAAATAAAATCCTATCAAATGTGGACTATTGTGATTCATTTCAAAAACAAACAAACAAAAAACCCATTCATTATGACCAAACTGGATTTATGTTAGGGATTCAAGAATGGTTCAACACTAGAAAAATAGTCAATCTAATTGAATTAAAAATAAAAACATCCAAAATTATATGATTATTTCAATAGAGGCTGAAAAAGGTCTTTGATGCAGTTGGTTGCTTGCTGTCATTTGTTCTGGAAGGGGTGACATCACTATGTTAAAGTCAAATTACAGTGCCCGATTGGGGCTGATCAAACCAATAAAAACTTGGAATCCTCTACCACAGGGCACAAATAGTCCATATAAACATTTGAATGAAGATATCTCTAAATTTGCACATCCTGTGTTTCTTTTGAGATACTATAATTCTGCTTTGCTCAGGGAGCACAGCATCTTCTCATATGAGGGCATGCCATGCTGATCCTTAGCCCAAGTCACATAATCAATTCCAAAGTTTGTCCGAGAGACTTTAAAGTGTACTTGTATCACTTCTGACAGCTATGTGAGAACCATTTTTGCTCGAGTTCTCCATAAAGTAGTCTTTTAGACAAACCTACCTTTGGTATTTAAACAATGTGGCCAGTCCATCAGAGTTGCACTCTCTGCAGTGGAGTTTAAGTGCTTGGCACTTTAACTCGATAAAGACCCTCCTGCCAGGTACTCTTTAAAAGCTTCCCAAGACAGTTGAAATGGAAGTGACTCAGTTTCCTGGCATGGCTCTGGTATACTGTCCAGGTGTCCCAGGCATACAACAATGAGATCAGCACATCTCTGTAGATCTTCAGTTTGGTAGTCAGTCTAATACCTCTTCTCTCCCACACTTTCTTTCATAACTTCTCAAACACTGAGCTATCTCTGGCAATATCTGCATCAACCTCATTATCAATGTGTACATCTCTGGAAAATAGACTGCCAAGGTAAGTGAACTTATCCACAGTATTCAAACTTCTCAATTTGCTGCAGCCAATGGTTCCATGTCTGAATGGTGTGGTGCTGCCTGTTAGAACACCTCTGTTTTCTTGGTATTAATTGTTAGATGAAAATTTGCCCAGACAGCAGAGAATTGATTTGTGCTTTGTTGCATCTCAGCTTCAGAGGCCGAAATGAGTGCACAATAATCTGCAAACAAAAAATCATGCACCAACTCTCCCTCCACTTTAGTCTTGGCTCGTCGTCTTTTCAACTTAAATAATTTAACTGAAAGTGTGGTAGCTGACTTTGATGGAGTGTTCATCCTTATCGAAGGCATCTGATATTACTCAAAACATCATGCTAAAAATCATGGGAGCAAGCACACAGTCTTATTTCACTTTACTGATGACTGGAAAAGTTCAAGAACTTTCAAACTTACACGCTTTGACACAGTACAATGTTTATTTATACTAAAACCTCTTTGTAAAGCATAGGCGTGCATATCTGTTTCTATATATATCTATCTAAAAGTAAAAGCAAGTATCATATACAATTGGGATACACTATAACCTTTGTAAATAAAATAGGAGTAAAGCAAGCATGTCCACCTTCGCTATTATTATTTGGTAAAGTTCTGGAAATGCTAGCAATAACAACAAAACAAGAGAAGCAAATTAAAAGTGTAAAGATAGGTAAAGAAGAGATCAAATTATCCCTGTCTACGGATAGTACGATGTCTTAGAAAATCAGCAAAAATGCTAATTCAGACAATTATTAATTTCAGCAAATTGCAAGCTACAAAATAAATGCACAAAAATCAACAAGATTTCTATATAATAACAATAATCTATAAGTTAAATACAAGATGTAGGAATAGAAAGGAAATCCTATCCCAAATAACTATAAAATGCATAGAAAATCTGGAAATGAGACCCTTTAATCACACAAAAGACATTTAGATTCAATTGCAAAATGTTCCTTAAAGAAATAAAGAACAACTTACAAAACTGAAGGAATATTCAATGTTCATGGCTGGGCTGTGCCAGTATAATTAAAAATTATAATACTTCCCAAATTAATTTACAGTTTTAATGCTATACCAATTAAATTATTAAGATTTACTTTACAAAATTTCATCAAATAGAATTCATTTGGAAAAGTGAAAAAAAATCTAGAATATCTCACCTTATACTTTACTCTTTATCACATACTCTTTAATTCAGTGACACTTTACCTCTTAGCTAAGGCCATTCTCTCAGACTGTCCCCTATCCCTGCAATGCTTTCCCTCCTCTGCTCCTACTACTGATCTCCCTGGCTTCCTTTAAGTCCCACTTAAAATCCCACCTTCTACAGGAATCCTTTCCTAACTCCTCTTAATTCTAGTGCCTCTCTGCTGTTCATTGTTTTATTTTTTTTCTCTATATAGATCACTTTGTATGTATTTGTTTGTATGCTGTCTCCCCCATTAGAGTGTAAATTCCTTGAGGGCAGGGACTGTCTTTTGCCTCTCTTTGTATCTGCAGCACTCAGTACAGTGCCTAGCACATAGCAGGCACTTAATAATTATACATACATACATACATATATACATACACATATGCACACACGTATGCATATATACACAACTCAACATATGTATGCGAAAATGCACATATAAACCTGCGTGTGAATACACACACACACACATACGTGTGTGTATTTACCCAATTGATAAGTGGTCAAAGGAGATGAACAAACAATTCTCGAAAGAATTACAAACTATTAAAAACCATATGAAAGAATGCTCCAAGTCACAATAATGAGGGAAATACAAATCAAAATAACCCCTAGGATTTACCTTACATTCTATAAATTGGTAAAGATAACAGAAGATGAGACTAGCTAATATTGGAGGGACTTCTTAGAAAACAGACACACTATTACATTGTTAGTAGAGATGTGCAACAGTCTAATCATTCTGGAAATCAATATGGAATTATGCAAATAAAATATCCATAACTTTCAACTCAAAGATCCTATTATTAGGCTTATACACCAAGGAGGTCAGTAATAAAAATCATATATAAATATGTATAATTATTAATTATGTACTAAAATATTTATAGCAGCACTTTTTGTGATAGCAAAGAATTGGAAGTAAAGTTGATATCCTTTGATTGGGGAATGGCTAAACAAATTGTGGCATATGCACGTAATGGAATATTCCTGTGCTTTAAGAAATGATGCATGTGATGAACAGAGAGCAGCATGGAGAGATTGACATGATCTGATGCAGAGGGAGGAAGGAGGGCCAAGAAAACAAAATACATAACTACAACAATGTAAATGGATGGAACTACTCCCAAAAGGAAATGTTGCAAAATTATAAAGAATAAACATGGTTTTAAAGAAAATATATTTGAAGACACCCCCTTTGCACCCCTTTGCAGAGGTGAGAGGTTTATAAGTAGAGTGGATTGCATATATTTTCAAACTTTTTCAATGTATTGATCAGTTATGCTGATTTTTCTCTTATTTTTCTTTTTTGATTTCAAGAAATATTATTTGTTATAAAGGTTGGATTTCTGGGAAGATGAGAATGAGAGAGATAATGAGGGAAGCTATGGTGATATGAAAATAATTTTTTAAATAAATAGGATGGTTTATTTTCTCTTCCAAAGAGAAACCTAAAAAGAAATGAAAAGACTAAGTGATTGAATATCACCTTTAATAACAACTTAAGACACTCAAACAACCGGGGGGTACAAGACAGTTAAAAGCAAACAGGCTAATGAAAAAAACATGAAAATTTTTCAAGCCTGAATGGTTTTGTAAAAACCGTTTCCTATTCACTCCTAAGTTGGCCAGATTCAAGCATAAAGTTAAGAGTCTCCTGTATTTTCTCTACCTGTGGGAATTATAACAAGACCTGAGCTAGAACAGGAAATGTATCATAAATCCCTTTTTTATGACTCTGTAAATCAGTGGTTTTATGGGTTTAGTAATAGTCATGTAGAAGCATTTTAACTTTTAGGAGGAAACATAAGAAAATTAAATTGTAAGTAATACAAACATCAATCAAAAAGGGGCCCTGCTGAATAACATATTTTGAGAATTATTTATAGCACCATGGCTGCTGCTTACTAATAGCTAGAGCATGCTCTGTAGGTAACATGTAACCTAACAAATATTATGGAAATGAATGGGATGCTGTCATTTCATATAGAAGAGTCAGAAGGTTGTGTTTACTGATATTTCTATAGGTAAAAGAGAACTTGACACTTTGGTTCTTATGAGTTTTGTTTTATACTTTGAAGAGAGAAAACTGGAGAGGAGATTTGAAAAACTGGAAAAGGAAATAGAAAAATAGCTAAAAAAATTGGTTATTACATATATTACATACAGCTTTTTACAAGAGCTTTTTCCTCCCAATTTGTCTCCCTTTCTCTTCATTAATACTGGGCTTTTATTTAGTTCAGTTTAGTTCTATTAATTACTCTCTTTTGGCTAGCCAGAGGAATAGTTCTGTGTTCTCTTAGCTCTGTCTCTCTGTCCGTGTTCCATTCTCTCTGTATTTCTCTCTGTCGGTCTCTTTTCTCTGCCTTTCTTTCAACTAGTTTTCTAGGTGAAATTGCCCTGCCCTGACACTGCTATCTCCACCTCTCACCCCTGCCCACCCCCATCTTATTTGTGCCTCAGTTTCCCCAGGAACCCTCCCAATGAACCTTCCAACCTTCCCCTAACTCTCTGCCCCAGCCCACCCCCCTCCATTGCCCCAGACTTCATTGGCCTCAGCTTCTCTGGCCCAGTTTCCTGCCTAAGGGCCAATTAAAAAACCCAAGACAGGTTCAGACTTGTTGGGTGCCTGAGACCACGTGAGTCAATATACCCTGATGGCTACCTAATGACTGATGAACAGACACATGTCCAGAAGACCAGGGGGCCACTTCCAGAGAAACTAAGTACCGCTGTATCTTTGTTGCACATCCTTTCTCTGCAAGGGCAAAGTAAACCTCCTCCCATGTTCAAATGTTCAGTGACTCCTGGCTACCACAGATGCTGGCTTGAAAGCAGAGCATACAGTAGACTTCCCCAGGGTCACACATCCAAAATGTATTAGAAGCAAAATCTGAGACCAGGTCTTCCTGAACCAAAGCCACTTCTGTAATCATGATGCCAACAGTCATTTTTTTATTATCTCTTATAGAATCCAAACTTGAAAGAAGCAAAACAAATCAAATCCTAGTCTGCGAAACAAATGCAAATAAGCATTAAGTAAGGAATGGGGGAAATAATGTAATGATATTAGCTTAATGATAATGTAACATGGAAAAAATCTCAAGCGTGTGAAACAGACTTTTTGTAGGTCCTGAGGGTGGTGGGATATGTGTGTTATTTTAATGTATATGTAACAATCATATATATGGGATTACATATATGCTGATATATGTAATGTATATTTAACAGGTGCATATATGTATATGTTTATGCATGTGTATGTTAGTTCTCTATTATATGTCAAGTTGAATTGCATTTCTGAAAAGGAAACCCTTCATATTTATTTCCTTAAAGCTTTCTATTTTCAAATGTGCTCTCAAAGAGAATGGCTATTATATCAGGAAAATTGATCTCCGAGGTGATATTCCCTAGTGAAATTTAACACATTTCCTTCTTGGTTATTAAACTGAGGAAATCATCCCAGATGGAAAAGCAAGGTGGTAATGGAGGCCAAAACAATTTTCTTAGTTCTCTGAGGAAGCTAACATAACAGTTATTACAGGTCTATATATTGTTATTATTTGAATAGATTTTACATAGCATAAAATGTATAATGTTATAGTATAATGAGATAAAGAATTGTTTCCTTCTGAAGTTTTACCCAAATTCTATTATTTCTAAAGTTTTAAGGTTGCCCTTTTTAAAAACATCACAGTCGTTTCCCAGTATAATGAATGGATGCCTACCACTAGGACCACAAATATTGAGGTGAGGCAAATCCTGCCCACAAAGAAAGAACTTACCATTCTAACAGAGATGGCACTTACAGAGGAGGAGTGCTCAGAGAATGATGTATTTGGGAGTTGACAGACATACTCTTTGTTATATCAATGTTAGTGTTAATTTGGATAATTCTATTCCAGAACTCAAGAATGTGGGGAAAGAGTTTATAACCCCCATCCCTGTCATTGAATCCTCCCTGGGAATAAACTCGAAGGAATAAGCAATACCAGTTGATACAGTGCTCCCATTCTGCCCTGGGGCCCTTTTATTCTGATTAGCAGAATGTACATCTCAGGTAAAACCTCCTGCGTTTTTTACACTAGAGAAAGCATGGGTGTGGAAAGGGATACAACACAACCCAGGATCATAGATCGAGAAGGAACTTCAGAGCCATCTAAGGCAATCCCCTCACTGATAAAATGATAACATTGAGGAATGGAGAAATTAAGTGATTTGTTGAAGGTCATGAAGGTAAGAAATGATGGATGCATGATTTGACCATAGCCAGTCCTGCACAGCGCTGCAATGTGTCCTGAAGTAATAATTGTTGTACAACTCCTCATGAACCTATTTGGGGTTTTCTTGGCAAAGATACTGGAGCAGTTTTGCCATTTCCTTTTCCAGTTCATTTTACAGATGAGGAAACTGAGGCAAATGGTAAAGTGACATGCCCAAAGTCACACAGCTAATAAGTGTCTGAGGCTGGATTTCAACTCAGGTCTTTGACTTTGGGCCCAGTGCTCCAAAGCTCCACTGTGCTACCTACCTGGCCTTGAAATAATAATAGCAGATAACATTTATATAGCAATTTAAGCTTTGTAAAAAGATCATTTTATCCTCCAATCCTGGGCACTATTGTTATCTTTATTTCATAGGTAAAGAAACTAAGGCAGACAGAAGAACCTGTGACTTGCCCAGATAGAGGCAGAATTTGAACTCAGGTTCTGAGCAAATGATGAGTGAATGAAGTGTGTTCATACTAAGTGCTGACCTTGTGCAAAAGACTGTGCAAATAAAAAAACTGGGCAGTTCCTTCTATCATGGAGTTCATATTCAGAGGGGTGGAGGTTGGAACACCAAATCACAATGTAACAGCCCTCAGTTTCTCAGGGGTATATTGTTAATGTAGTTTAATATATTTTTGCATAATGGATAGATATTTCTCCTCCATGACCTGCTTAAGTTACATGAAAGCCTAAATCCCATGAGTTCGAGTCGTATGCTGAACAGGTAGAACAGGAAGGGGGGGAGTAGGAAGAGGCAGGGCCGGAGCAGAGATGAGAGGAAGGTGGTCAGACTAGTCAGAGCTGGAAAGGACAGAGGAAGCAGGCAGCTAGAGCAGCAACCAGAGTGAGGCAGAGAGCTTGTTTGTGATTTGTTTAAGGGAGCTGGTTTGTGGGAAGCCTAACAAAGGGAAGCTTGGGGATGGTGGTGCCCCCTGCATTGTTATTGTGTACAGATTTCTTTGTTACCATGACAGATTTTTTGTTGCTATGATGAATTTGACTTTCTAGTGTTGGGATTTGACTTTCTGGTGTCTGAATAAATGTTTTTCTTCTGCCTCCAATATGGAAAGTCTATTATACTTTGTGATTCAGAACTATGCTGGCCTGTCCATAAGTCTCCATGGGTGCTACGAATATTGCCTTGGCGATACAAAGGAGTAGTGGCAAAGCAGATGGTAACACATCTTCTTTAGTGTCCTTTGCACTGATGCTGCTTCTGAGGTTGAAGCATGTGACAATGCCAAGAACTCTGGTGATGAGAAATTTCTTTTTCTGATTTTCAGTAGCTGTGTCTGCCAAAGGGTGGAGGGTGGTGGTGGTGGTGGGAGGTGTGCAGTATTGCCAGGACTCATTCCCCAAATGTAACTTCCCTGAATGACAGCTTTGAGACCTGGATTGGAAGGGGAAGATTGGAGGGAGCTGTTCTTCCTGGGGCTTCCTAAGTCCAGTCCACTCTATCAACTATGTCATCTTAGCTGGTCCTCTGACCTGGAAGCCAGTGTTCTTTCTACTCGATGACATTTCTTCTTTTTCCAAACAATTTAAAAGCTAAGTTATAAGCAAATGTTACATAATAATTTTAACCTATTTATCAGATTTAGATGTTGTATGTGCCTTAGGGTCCTATAATTTGTTTAAAAATTATTTAAAAATCTAGCAAGAGATCTTAACATTTTTGTGTCATGGACACATGCTTTTCTGAAGAAGTCTGTGTACCCATTGTCAAATAATGTTTTTAAATGCATGAAATAAAATACATAGGATTACAGAGGAAAACAATCTTGTTGAAATACAATTATCAAAATATTTTTTAAAAAAACTTCACACATCCTATGTTAAGAACCTGAGCTCTAGAGGAGTAGTATAACAGAGAACTAGCTGTTCTTTCAGGGTAGTCTATGAATGCTCATGTTTAGATATGATGTTTAAAATTTAGTTTGAGATAGCAAAGATACTTGGTTAGTTTTGCCTATATAGTATAATTGAGGTCTATGTGGTATCACCTTTGGTGAGCTTTCACATTGAAAGTGCATTGATGCAGTAACGATACTGCATAGCAAGAACTTTTTAGGTGGTCACTTTTTTTTGTCTCTAAAGAACCATCGATTTAATACCAATGTCTCCCATGTGAGGCAGCGAAATGAAAAATATTTTTGTGCCTGACTTAGCATAGCGCCATTCAGTACTTGGCTAACTTAGGAATCTAAGAGTAGTCCAAGAGAGGACCACAAATAGATTCCTGGTTGGCTGACTTGCCAGTCATGCTTCCTTCTCTAAGCATGCTGCCAAAATTTCATTTAACCATCATTTCATCAAGTTATTATTTCAGTTAAGACTGGCAGGGTTTATTTTGCCACACTACACAGAAATCTCTGAGGTTTGGAGTTTTAAACCAAACTCAAGCCTGTCAGAGTTACTACAAGGGAACTTCTTGTTACTGGCAGAAAAAAAAATAGTTGTTTTAAGAGACCTGTAAAAAAAGAACTCAACTTTAAGATGTCAGAAGAACTCTATAAAAGGAGAAAAAAAAGAATTGAGCAAAACATAAATCAATCAGAAACACGAATTTTAAAAAGCCCATGAGCCTAAAAATTAAAAGAAAAAGTGCTTAGAGCAAAATACATCTCAATTTTGTTAGACAAGACATTTAAAACATAGTTTGAGGCTGTTTGACAAACCAACCACATGCTTGAGTTAACCTGTCCCTAATTTTTATTACTATTTCAAAATATATAACACCTGGTATTTACATAATATCTTATCCATCCAAAAGGATCCCAGAGCAATTTATCACCTCTCTCTAAAAAGCAGTTATCTCAGCTGGAAGGTAGCAGCTATTGTAACTGCAATTTACTTCTGCTCAAAGGACAGGAGGCATTACTGTAGAGCAGAAAGAACATGCTGTATTCCTACGATCTGTGAGACGCATACAGCACAGCAACTGGAGGAAAATTCCTTTTCAAAGCCAGAGGAAACATAGTCAGAGTAGGAAGTCTTCTGGGACATTAGTTTCCCTGACTGGCATCTTGGAACAATTGAAATGACCCTGTTTGATGACCTAGATAATAAACATCAGACAAAGCACAACATGTTCCCCTGAAAGGATTCATGGCTGTGATGGAAGAGAGAGAGCACAGAGCGCAGGTCAAGGAAGGATTTTCTGTCCATGACAAGGTCCTCCATATACTTTGACTTTGGGATGACACTGTACTGATTGAATCGAGGCCGAAAACACTTTAGAGCCTCATGAAAAAAATTTGTAATCACTCAAAGGAATTTGGTCTCTCCATCCTCATAGAAAAAACCAAGGGTGTGAAGAATTATTGTCTAGATTTTGAATGCATCTGAATGTATGCCCTATAAGATTTGTTTATTAGTATGGTTATCCTGGACAGACATCACAGATGAACATGAACTGGGTCCAACGCTGAAAAAAAGAGAAGAGTAGGTTGGATTGCCTTTTGAAAACTCTTCTGCTAAGTCCAAACTTCCCGTGAAAGCAAAAGCCCATCTTTTCAATACAGACATTTTACCAATTTGTTATATGGTAGCAAGACCTGGAAGGTTACTGCCTCCAGAGATCTAAGGATTAATATCACCTAGAGGACAATGGACAGGCACAGGATTAATGTGCACAGGTTGCTATATGAGGAGCTCCAAAGAACAAGAGAAAAGGATGTCATTAAAGAATTGTATGACAGACAGTGAACATGGTCTTGTCACATGGCAAGAGCAAGGTAGAGACAACCATTGATGCTCTTGTGATGACTATAAGAAGGTCATGAAAACCTTTAACACGTTGGGTAGATGTCCTGTGGTGAACTTTGGGGAGGCCATGAATGAGAGTTGCACAAAATGGGCAGATGTGAATCGGTTATGATCTGTCTCCTTGGAAGGAATTACAAAATCACTGAGAATACAGATGCATTTGAGTAAGCTTGTATTTGTATTGGTGTGTACACACACACATACAAATTACGTACACACATATTCTCCTCAATCATATACACACATATATTTAAACACATTACATATCATGTATGAAATGTATTAATATCCATGCTTTATTAATTATGTTATATATTTATATTAATATATAAATACAAAAAATGAACATGGCAAAACAAAAACAGAGATTATAAGTGGCTATACATGTGACTAAATTTCTGGCATTTACTTATTATTAAATCTAACCAAAAGATGCTCAAATCATGACTCTGCCGCTTGTTACCTGTGTAAGATTGAGTAAATCACTTCACCTGTCTAAAGATTTAGACTTTGATGATCTCTAAGGTTTTTTCCAGTTCTAAATATATAATCCTATGTGTATACTGCCTTTATCACCTACACTATCCTTATTTTTGTAATTTTTAAAATTTTTTTTTAGGGCACAGTGGATAGAGGGCAGGACATCAGAGTCAGGACCACTCTGGTTCATTTCTTGTCTGAAATACAGAGGTTGTGTTACTCTGGGCAAATCATGTAATCTCTCAGTAACCCAGGCAACTCTTTCAGACTAGATAGATAGATAGATACATAGACAGACAGAGAGATAGATAGATAGATATAGATAAATAAATCTATCTACATCTATCTGTCTTTATATATAGTGAAGTCATAGGTTTGGATAAGAAAAACATCTTGGTGTTATTGTAATCTTTAGCTCCATTGCATACATTGTGTTTTCTTCCTTCCTTCCTTCCTTCCTTCCTTCCTTCCTTCCTTCCTTCCTTCCTTCCTTCCTTCCTTCCTTCCTTCCTTCCTTCCTTCCTTCCTTCCTTCCTTCCTTCCTTCCTTCCCTCCTTCCCTCCCTCCCTCCCTCCTTCCTTCCCTCCTTCCCTCCTTCCTTCCTTCCTTCCTTCCTTCCCTCCTTCTTTTCCTTCCTTCCTTCCTTCCTTCCTTCCTTCCTTCCTTCCTTCCTTCCTTCCTTCCTTCCCTCCTTCCTTCCTTCCTTCCTTCCTTCCTTCCTTCCTTCCTTCTCCTTCCTTCCTTCCTTCCCTCCTTCCCTCCTTCCTTCCTTCCTTCCTTCCTTCCTTCCTTCCTTCCCTCCTTCCCTCCTTCCCTCCTTCCTTCCTCCTTCCCTTCCTTCCCTCCTTCCTTCCTTCCTTCCTTCCTTCCTTCCTTCCTTCCTTCCTTCCTTCCTTCCTTCCTTCCTTCCTTCCTTCCTTCCTTCCTTCCTTCCTTCCCTCCTTCCTTCCTTTCTTCCCTCCCTCCTTCCTTCCTTCCTTTATTTTTGTTCTGCATTCTTCATTCCTTTATATATCTTTTTATATCTTCCCACACTGCTTTGGAGTTTTCCTATTTGCTATTTCTCATGTATTAGTCACATTCCCTTATTCTCATATGCTACAGTTTATTCATGTATGGGTAACAGTCGTTTTCCATTGTGTCTGATTCTCTCTGACCCCATCTGAAGTTTTCTTGGCAAAGATATTGGAGTGGTTTGTCATTTCCTTCTCCAACACATTTTACATATGAGGAAACTGAGACAAACAAACTTAATGACTTGCTCAGGATCACATAACTACTAAGTGCGTGAGATTTGAACTCAGGAAGATGAGTCTTTCTGGCTACATGCCTAGAACTCTATCCACTGCCACCACCTAGCTGCCCGTCTCTGTCTATAGGCCACTACATCACGTGCTTCTTAATAACAGTCTAAATTCCCTACTTTTAAGGAGACTTTTTACACTGAGAATATTTGAATACTGAAGAGAAGTCTTCTGAATTTGAACAATGAAGATAAAGAGAAGAAATTACTTCAAAGTGCAGGGTGTAGAGAGGGAGAGATCCAGGGAAGAATTCACTTTACAGGGAACACTAGAAAATATCGCTCTAAGAAAGGTAGTACAATATACCCTAGAAGCCTTTAAAGTGGATATTATATCCACTGGCGTAACTTGAGGTGTCATTTTCCTAGATATTTCACTGCTCCATGGAGGAGGGCGTTACATGCTGCTGCTGAGCTCTGTTACAGCGCTCAGATAACCCTCCCCTTCCTCTTGTCTTCTCTCCCTTTCACCCCCTCCCTCTTCCTCCAGGGCTCTGCTCGTAAGCAGCTTGTACAGCAGGCTTGATAAAAAACAAAGAAGTGTGAAGTAGTTAAATACTCTTAAAAAAATAACAACAGGTTTTAATTAAACAGTTCACACCTTCTAGCTGTTCTTACTAAGCTTATACGTGTTTAGAATTATTGCTGCTGAAAATTGTGAGAAATTATGTAGAGTTAGAAAAAAGATCTTTATTTCCTTTCAACAGAATGGACTTAAGGAAATATACTATATTTTCATAATCTAGGCTGGTTTACATTCTGGCCTGCTTAAAGGCAGGAGCGTAGATCAAGCACTGATTTGAGCTGGGAGAAACCGCTAAGGTCATCTAATCTAACTTCTTCATTTTGCAGATGAAGAAAATGATGCCCACAGAGGTCATTAATGACCTCTCCAGGAGCATATACGTAGGCACTGCAGAGCCAGGTATTTAAAGCCAAAATCTCTGACTCCAAATGTAGTATTCTTTCAAGGATACTCACCAGAAAATAAAAGCAAAACTCAGAACATGCAGAACTTCTGAAAAAGAAAGACTTATTCAGTTTGACGTTGAAATTATTTACTATACTCCATATCATGAAAACTTGTTCCTGTAACTCAATCTTAAAGGATCATTTTTCATTCTTCTAGATAACAATCATTCATTCAAAAAAGTATTTGTGGAACACAACTCTACAAAGCACTATGCTGGTGGCCTTGTGGGATATTGCCCTTCTTTCAAGAACCAGCAATCTAGTCAATTTTATAGTGTTGTTAGACATAAAATAAAAAAGATGCATAAGCAAATTCAAAGCAAAATAATAACGCAAGAACCACCATAGGGCAATATATGGATAGAGTCCAAAGAACTGGTACATACAATAAGCACGATGCATTCAAAAGAGGAAAGATCAAAGATATTAACTTACTCCTAAAATCATATATTTAACATTTAAAATTCGACTTTACAAAGAAAATCCAGGCTAGTAGATTATGAGAACACTGCTTTTTTCTATAATACTTTTCACTACATCTACCCTATGTTTACTCCACCCTTTGCTTCAGCATCAAAGGTTGATGTAGCCTCCCTCATTGCAAGAATTAACTTTACTTATGCCTTGATCCCATCCTTTCTATTTTTCACTTTAAACTAACTGGCTAATCCATTATTGTCCCCAACTTTTATCATCTATCTCTCTGTTTTATTGGTTTTTTGCCTGATGCCTGCAACTTTGGAAGCCTCTCCTACTCTTAAAAACTTTAATTTGACAGTTTTCTCTAGTCTTTCACCCTTTAATACAACTCTTAGTTATAAGCAGTCTTTAATCACTATATATAATTATTATAATTAGTGTCTTTATTTCTTGTCACTCAAATTTACTTAAATTTGTATTTCTCTAATATTAATGATTTAGAGCTATTTTTGATAAGGTTGAATTTTCTTTCCTTGAAAAATGACTATTCATGTTCTTTTATCATTTATCTGTTGTGGAATGACTTGCAGTTTTACCCATTTGAATCAGTTTCATTCATATATATATATATATATATATATATATATATATATATATATATATATATATATGAAATGATTTTTTATCATAGAAACTTGTTGCAGAAAAATTTCCCCTAGTTATGTTTCTTTTCTAATATTTTAAATATATTAGGTTTGTTTTGCAAAAATTCTTTGATTTTATATAATCAGAACTGGCCATTTCATCTTCTGTGATACTGGCTATCACATGTTTATTAATGAACTCTTCTCCTATCCACAGATCAAAAAGATAATTTCTTTCTCTTAATTTACTCCTCTTAATTTTTGATATAACTTTAAAAATATCTAATTCATTTATCCATTAGGACCTTGTCTTGGTATATAGGAAGTGAAGTATGGATCTAAACCCAATTTCTACTAGACAATGCTCCAATTTTCCTAACAGTTTTTGTTTTTTATTTTCCTAATAATTTAGGCTTACCACACATTATGCTAGTGTGTTTGTTTGCTTCTGTATGTTGCTTGCCTCATCTTCCCCATTAATTGAGCTCTCTCTTTTCAAGCAATACCAGATCTTTCTAATGATTACAGCTTTGTATAGTTTGAAATCTGGTACCAGATTCTCTTACTTCCCACTTTTTTTCCACTATTATGTTTGAGATTCTTGACTTTGTTCCTCCATATTAATTTCATTATTATTTTCCATCTCTATACAATATTCTTTTGGGAGCTTGGTATAATACAAAACAAATAAACTTAGGTAGTGTTGCTATTTTTATTATATCATCTCCATTTGAATTGTCTTAGGAAGATTCTGAAGATCACTTGGCAGGATAAGGTACCAGACACTGAGGTCCTTACCCAAACTAAACTGCCAAACATTCAAACTATGCTTCAGAGAGCGCAACTCTGAAGGGCTGGCAACGTTGTAGGATTGGCAACGTTGTCTGAATGCAAAATGTATGCTTGCCAAAAGTCTATTTTATGGAGAACTCACAAGGGGCAGGTGATCATGTGATGGTCAGAAGAAGTGATACAAGGACACTCTCAAGGTCTCTCTCAGGAACTTTGGATTTGATTGTGGGACAATCATTAATTCTAAACCCAACATAATTCTAAACATAATTCTAAACCCAGTCTCCTCCTTGTTTTTCTCTCATCTACTTTCATAGCTTCAGTGATCACATCTATGCTGATGAATCCACCATCATTGTTATATGCGTATATAAGTGTGAATATCAATTTTAAAAATTAAGCACACACAAATGTAATTTCATAAGCTAAAGCTAGTATTTACTTGAGAAATTATTAGCAATATTTATGTTTTAGGACAAAAATATTTTTTGATTATGGATAAGTGGTTAAATTTAGACAGAAAAGGTAAAAATACTGATGACAATGAGACAGTCTTCACTACCAGGTTGTAGTGCATCTAAATTCACATGAAAAATAAAATATTTCAAATAATTTTTGCAATATGGATTTACTTCTAATAATGATGATAGTGTGGAAACACTTCTTTGCTTAATTTGTAATGAAATTTAGACTGTGGAGAGCATGAAACCAGTCAAACTAAAAATGACATTTTAATATCAAGCATGCTGAATACTGCAATAAACCAAAGGAATAAACTTCTAAATAGACTTTTAAAATCTTCAAATAAAGAAAAACAATATTTTGAGAAATTTGTTACTGTCATTGAAAAGTATTTACTTGCATCTTATGGAACCTCTTATTTAATTGCAAAAACTAAAAAGCCCTGTGTGATAGGAGAAGATCTCTTGTTACCTGTTGCTATTAAAATGTCAGAAATAGTTCATGGGAAAAGTACAGAGATGAAATTCAGAAAATTCCTTTATTGAATGATACTGTTTCCAAAAGAATTTCTGAAATTAGTAATGACCAATTCCAGTAGCTTATTACCAGGCTTAAGGGTAGCCCAAAGTTTGCAATTCAGTTAGATAAAACAACTAATATTTCTAACATGGCACAGTAACTATTTTATGTAAAATATGTTTATGAAGGAAGTATACATGAGGAATTATTGTTTTTTTGTCTTTTGGAAGGGCACACAAGATATATATCTTAAAGGGGATGAATTTTTCACAAATGGAAGTTTACAGTGGAAAAATTGTGTTGGAGTCTGTACAGGTGGTGTTGGAGCAATGATGGGTGTGAATGTTGGATTCGTAGCAAAAGTTAAAGCTGGTGATAATGAATATATTACTTTTACTCACTGCATGATCCATCAGGAGACACTCACAGGCAAAAAAAATATCAAACAAAACTACCAAAATTATTAACTTCATTAAAAGCTATGCCCTTAACAGTCATTTGTTTTCAAACCTTTGGAAAAACAAGGACTCCAATTACAAAAGCTTATTACTACATTTAGAGGTAAGGTGTCTCTCAAGGCAAAGTTTAAACAGATTATTGAAATTGAAAGATGCAGTTATATTTTTGACTAAAAAAGAAATGTGATTTTGTTAATTTTTTCTAACTATGGCTTACAAAACAGTCATTTGTCAGATATCTTTGAAAAAAACTCAATGATTTAAACATGTCACTTCAAAGAAAAAATTGTAACGTATTGTAACATGCAACTTCAAATTGAAAGCTTTATTAAGAAAGTTAAAATATGGAAGAATAGGGTGGAAAATGGTTATTTAGAAATGTTTAAAGCTGGAGGGAATGGAGAACGAGAAAGGGATAGGATTTGGAACTCAAAGTTTTAAAAACAAATGATAAATTGTATTTACATGTAACTGGGGAAAAATAAATACAAAAAAGGACAGATGCTTACAGCTACAGATGATTTTATAATTGAGAATAACATTCCAAAAGATTTAATTGTAAGAGTTACAAATGATCATCAAAATTTCCCTTAAAATTTTGATTCTAAAAAGTTAAGTTGGGTTCATAAATCATATTTAATTGAAATTAAAAAGTCACTCATCTGTCATTAAAAGTTCAGGAAAAATTTGCTGAGGTATCAAGTGACACAGGTTTAAAACTTGAGCTTCCTAAAAAAAAAAAAGTCCATGAAGGGAGGAGCCAAGATGGCGGAGCAGAAAGACTCATGTATGCTAGCTCTGAACCCACAGCCCATAAATTTCCTGCAAAAAGAACTCCCCACAAATTCTGGAGCAGTGCAAGCCACACAGCAATACAGTGGAGGAGATTTCCATTCCAGAGAGCCCTGAAAAACCAACCCCAAAGGTCCATCACTCACCGAACGCGGAGCCCACCCTTGCCCTGGCTGCATGGCCCCAAGAGGAGCAGATCCGAGCAGGCTTCATGGACAGAACCTCTGGTGGCTGCAAAGGTCCCTCCACTCACAGGCGCTATAGGTCAGTGAGAGAGACTTCTGGGCTGTCCAAGAGGGGAGCGGGGTGTTTCGATAACTCAGGCCCCCTTGGGAGGCAGTAGCAGAGGTAGCGGCAGAGGCAGAGGTGCTCCCAGAGCAGGCAGGAGCTCTGCTCCATTACTGAAGGTCTCTGCATAAAGCCCCTGAGGGAACTAAGCCTGGGAGGCAGCCCTCCCCCTACCTGAGCACCAGAACTTAAGCTCACATTGAATAGCAGCCGCACCTGATGCTGAAAGCCCTGAGGCTGGGTACCAGCATTTGAATCTCAGACCACAAGCACTAGCTGGGCAGATCTAGGCGGGGGTGGAGAGGAATCTCAGAAGTCAAGTAACTGGCTGGGAAAATGCCCAGAAAAGGGAAGAAAAATAAGACCATAGAAGGCTACTTTCTTGGGGAACAGATATTTCCTCCTTTCATTTCTGATGAGGAGGATCAATGCTTACCATCAGGGAAAGACATAGAAGTCAAGGCCTCTGTATCCCAAACATCCTTAAATAGATAATCCAATGGGCTCAGGCCATGGGAAGACCTCAAAAAGGGATTTTGGAAAATCAAGTTAGACAGATGGAAGAAAAACTGGGAAGAGAAATGAGAGAGATGCAAGAAAAGCATGAAAAATGGGTCAATAACTTGCTAAAGGAGACCCAAAAAAATGCTGAAGAAAATAACACTGAAAAATAGGCTCACTCAACTGGCAAAAGAGGTTCAAAAAAGCCAATGAGGAGAAGAATGCTTTCAAAAGCAGAATTAGCCAAATGGAAAAAGAGGTTCAAAAGCTCATTGAAGAAAATAGTTCTCTCAAAATTAGAATGGAACAGATGGAGGTTAGTGACTTTCTGAGAAACCAAGAAATCACAAAACAAAACTAAAATAATGAAAAAATGGAAGATAATGTGAAATATCTCCTTGGAAAAACAACTGACCTGGAAAATAGATCCAGGAGAGACAATTTAAAAATTATGGGACTACCTGAAAGCCATAATCAAAAAAAGGGCCTAGACATCATCTTTCATGAAATTATCAGGGAAAATTGCCCTGAGATTCTAGAACCAGAGGGCAAAATAAGTATTGAAGGAATCCATCGATCACTGCCTGAAAGAGATCCAAAAAGAGAAACTCCTAGGAACATTGTGGCCAAATTCCAGAATTCCCAGGTCAAGAAGAAAATATTGCAAGCAGCTAGAAAGAAACAATTCCAGTATTGTGGAAATACAATCAGGATAACGCAAGATCTAGCAGCTTCTACATTAAGGAATCGAAGGGTGTGGAATAGGATATTCCAGAAGTCAAAGGAACTAGGACTAAAACCAAGAATCACCTACCCAGCAAAACTGAGTATAATATTTCAGGGGAAAATATAGGTCTTTCAATGAAACAGAGTGACTTTCAAGCATTCTTGATGAAAAGACCAGAGCTGAAAAGAAAATTTGACTTTTCAAACACAAGAATGAGAAGAAGCATGAAAAAGTAAACAGCCAGAGAAGTCATAAGGGACTTACCAAAGGTGAACTGTTTACATTCCTACATGGAAAGGCAATATTTGTAACTCTTAAAACTTTTCAGTATCTGGTTAGTTGGTGGGACCACATACACACATACACACACACATGCACACACACAAATACACACATGCACTCACACACAGAGACAGAGAGCACAGAGTGAACTGAATAGGATGGGACCATATCTTAAAAGAAATTAAGGTAAACGGTGAGAGAGAAATGTAGTAGGAAGAGAGAGGTGAAATGGAATTGGGTAAATTATCTCTCATTCAAGAGGCAAGCAGGAGACTTTTTAGCGGAGGGAAAAAGAGGAGAGCTGAAAAAAAAAAAAACCATGAAGTTTACCCTCATCACATTTGACTAAAGGAAGGAATAAAATGCACACTCATTTTGTATGAAAACCTGTCTTACAATACAGGAAAGTGGGGGAGAAGGAGATAAGCAGGGTGGGGGGGATGATGGAAGGGAGAGCAATGGGAGGAGGGAGCAATTTGAAGTCAACACTTGGGGAGGGACAGGATCAAAAGACAGAATAGAAAAAATGGGGAGCAAAATAGTATGGAGGGAAATACAGTTAGTCTTACACAACACGACTATTATGGAAGTCATTTGCAAAACTACACAGGGCCTATATTGAATTGCCTGCCTTCCCAAAGGGAATGGGTGGGGAGGGAGGGATGGGGAGAAATTGGAACTCAAAGTTTTAGGAACAACTGTTGAGTATTGTTCTTGCTACTAGGAAATAAGAAATACAGTAATGGGGAATAGAAAGTCATCTGGCCCTACAGGACAAAAGAGAAGATGGGGACAAGAGAAGGGAGGCATGATAGAAGAGAGTGCAGATTGGTGATAGGGAACATTAGATTGCTAGGTGTATTGGGGTGGGGGGAGGGGATAAATGGGGAGAAAATCTGGAACCCAAAATTTTGTGAAAATGAATGTAAAAAGTTAAATAAATAAACTTATATTAGAAATTTAAAAAAAAGTCATTAAATGAATTTTGGCTTGGATTTAGGACAGAATTTCCAACAGTTTCTGTAATGGAACTAAACATACTTCTTCCTCTTTGTACAACATATCTATGTGAAGCAGTGTTCTCAGTATTGATGATTATAAAATTAAAGTATCAATCAACTCCTGAAAAATGTTGAAAATGCTCTGTGTCCTGCAGTATCAAATATTCTGTCAAGATTGAATTCTTTATGTAAAAATGAACAAGCACATCCATCTCATTAGTATGCAAATTTACTTTCATCTTTAATAAATGGTAAAATTATACGTACACCAAAGAATTGTTTTGAAGTAAATTTCTTTGTGATTTGTTATCAGTAAATATTTGATTTGTATACCTATTTTATATACCTATATACCTGGGGTTGTACAAAAATTTCTTGGGCAAAAAGGAATCATGAGTAGAAAAAGGTTAAAAGCCCTGGATTCGACATAAACTATTATGTTGTCAGCAAATAGTGATTGTTTTGTCATAGCTGTCTCTAATGTTGTGGAGACTTCTTTTGGGTTTTAACATAATTCATGGATACTAGGACAATATTCAGTCTATCTATTAACCCTGGGTTTCAGTACATGATGGAACTATTTTCTTTTCTGGTCAAGCATTTTCTCTCTTTTATTTTTTTGTTTCTTTATATCAAGTTATTTGTTTTTACTTTTTAACATTCACTTCCACAAGATTCT
Source organism: Bettongia penicillata ogilbyi (assembly GCA_023548195.1). Classification (NCBI taxonomy): domain Eukaryota; kingdom Metazoa; phylum Chordata; class Mammalia; order Diprotodontia; family Potoroidae; genus Bettongia; species Bettongia penicillata. The sequence goes on along the minus strand of JAJHZJ010000035.1, from coordinate 3,489,049 downwards.
GAGTTTCAAATTTTCTCCACCTTCTCTCCTCATCCTCCTCTCCAAGATGGCATGCAATCTGATAAAACTGGTCATTTTTTTTGTGAGTTGTTAATTTTTTTGATAAAAGTCTATCTTGGCACTACAGCTTACTTATATCTATAATGAATCTTACATTGTTGTTTGAGACAGATGAAATTTTGATACTTCTGAAATTAGTCTTCCATGAGATGCTGGAAAACACCGGTCTTAAAAAGAGACTTTAGCACCAGGGATAAGGATGAAATCATTGAAAATGGTGAACAATTTGGGAAAAGCAACACAATGCAATCTCTCTCTTTCCTATTCAATTGTGGGCCCAGCTCATTGACTATTTACAGTGCCTCCCTAAGATAACTATCTCTATACCGATTAACTAAATCTTTCATCAGTTCTTGATCATCATGGAAAGGGTTGCTGAGAATATTTTAATATACAATTAAAATTCTGTTCTATTCTTAATGTCAAAGCAGACACCTAACAGTGGGATCACATTTTAGAAAATTCTAAATTACTTTACAGAAAAATACCCCAATTCATAGTTCCACCAAAAGTATACTAGTATGTCTGTCTTCCCATAATGACACATAGTGGTGCTTAAAAAAATGCTTGCTGGCTTGACAGGATATCCACTTTCATCATCTTTATGAATTTGTGGGATATGAGATGAAATTTCAGAGTTGTTTTGATTTGCATTCTTGTACTGGTGATTTGGAGCTACTAATATTTTATGTTTAAAAAAATAGTTATGAAGTCTTCCTTTGATAAGTTTGTTCAAATCTTTTGACCACTCATCTATTTTAGATTGGCTCTTAGTCATATATTTGTGTTATTTCCCCATGTAGCTTGCATATTAGATCCTTATCATAGGTATTGATACAATTTTTTCCTTAAAATTGAAAATTTCTATTCTTAGCCTAGTTGTGCTGGTTTTGCCCATTAAAAGGTTTTTCAGCTTTTGAAATAAAAAAGTCTATTTTACCTTTTTGGATTTCTTCCGTCATTGATTAAGAAATTCCCCCTTCCCTCACTCCTCCAAACACAGCAGCACTCATAAAATGGCCCTGAACTTGTCCTCTTCTGATTTGTTTTCATGACCTTTAATGTTCAAATCACATAGCCAGTATGAGTTTACTATAGTATATAGTGTAAGATGTTTAATTTCTTTATCTTGTTTTATTTTTATTGCTAATGTTGTTAGAACCCTGACAATAGAAAAGAGCATTCTTGTTTTATTCCTGTGTTTAATGGGAACGTTTCCAAATTTTTCCCCTTGCAATTTATGCTAGCTTTTGGTTTTAGGTATATACTTTTTTATCATATTAAAAAGTGGCCTTTATTTTCATATGCTTTATAAAGTCTGTCAGTCTTCAAGGACTAGCTACCTGTACACCAATATTTTGTCCTCTGAAAGAGAAAGCATCGTATTGTAAGCTCCTCAAGGACAGATTCAGGTCTTCTAATTCCAAGTCCAGAATTCTTTCACCTCCATCATATTGCCTCATGTTGTTCTAATAAAACAAAAGTAGACATAAACTGTATTTTCCCAGCCTGAAGTGCTCCTATACAGCTCTTAGGAGGAAGAAAGAAAAAAGGCATTAAAACAAACTCAATCAGTCATAATGATGGCTGCTATCTATATAGTCTTTGTGATAGCAATGTTTTTTCTCACAAATGATCTTGTGGAGTCTTCACAACAACAGTAAGAGCTAACATTTATATGGTGCCTTACTGTGTGCCAGGCATGGTGTTAAACACTTTACAATTATTATCTTATTGGATCCTTACAATAACCATGGGAGGTAGGTGCCTAGTTTACAGATGAGGAAACTAAGGTAAATAGATGTTAAGTGATTTGCCCAGGATGACACAGCTAATAAATGTCTGAGGCTGGATTTGAACTCAGGGCTTCTTGACTGCAAGCCCAATACTCTATCCATAAATGAACTTCAAAAACTAAATAGTAGTTCTTTCCCCATCTTCTGTGGCTCAACTATGGGGAAAAAAAGAAAAAGGCCATTTCCAGATTAATCCTCCAGGAACACTAAATATAAATAGAGATCCTCTCACTAAAAAAGCAAATGTTTTTTCTTGTTGCAAAATGTCACTTTTTCTAAGTGATTTGAGGATTTTGCAGAATCTCCCAGTGTAGGTTCAATAATTCCCCCTTTAATTATGGAACTAATGAATGCTAGTGCACATTAGTTTATATCTGTTCCATGAAAAATGAGGAAAGAGTTCCATAATTACTATAAAATGTGGGATATTACTGGAGTATATTAAGATATGTTTTTGAGATGTATTATAACAATCATTATTGTTATTATTATATGGTTCAGTTTGCTGTCTTGACACAAAATGATGGCTTATACAGGTTTTTAAAATATAATATACTCTACAATTTTTAATGAATTTCAATGTACTTTGGTAAGAAAAAGAGGCAGACAGGTGGTTGCAAAGTCAGTGCTAGAGTATACAGAATAGTGAGTTTGAGTCTATGTAAATTTTATGGAAATTCTGGTTTCTTGGTTGGGGTTTTTTCATTAATTTACTGCAAGTCAAAAATATTCTGTAATAGTGCACACACAACTTGATGAAATTAATAAATTAGACATCTAAAGCTTTTTACATTTGAAGTGGTCCATTTTATATTATAAAGCATTTAATTTTGCTCCAGTTTTAAGGGAAACTCAAATTTTTATTTCAGTTTACGATTGAAATTCCAACGGCAGGAGTTTTTGTGGACTGTCTTTTCTCAGCTCCTTTTCTAATCAAATTATGGCTTACTGTAGCCATAGAACATATTACTCAGTATTGTAGACAGTATTAGCTTTTTTATGGGATATAATTATGAAACACTGCATCTTACCTAAAAGATACAGTGTTTTATTAATGTGATTTGAATATTGTTAAATCATTGTCATACAGTAAATGGAAGAAGGAAAAATTCAATGCTAAGAAAGTAATAAATTAAATGGAAAAAGTCCTATGCAGCATTCCAAGTATTACAAGATTATTCCTAACTGTTCTGTTCTATTAAATGCCTCAGATCCTTTTGTTCCTTCTCTTTCACTATCCTCAAGATCACTAGTGCCAAGAAAATCATTTGGTAATACTTTCTTGCTTGGTATATAATGCTAGATAGCCTAAGTACCTTTAGGAGAAGCTACATGGCATAGTAGAGAGGACCTGGAGTCAGAGACCTAAGTTCAAATCCAGCTTCAGAAACTTGCTGGTTGTGTGACCCTAGGCAAGTCACCTAACCTTGCTTATTTCAATTTCCTTATCTGTAAAATGAACTGAGAAGAAAATGGGAAACCACTTTAGCATATTTGCAGAGAAAACCCAAGTGAGTTCCCAAAGAGTCATACATGACTAAACACAAGAATCACAACACTTATTCAGGTCCTTATCTGTTCTTACCTATTTTGTTAATAATAGCCTCGTAACTGGTCTTTTCCTTTCTAATCTATTCATTTTCCAACTCATGCTTCATGCTAATAGCCAAGTAAGTCTTTGAATACTTAGCTCTGATCACGCCACTCAAATCCCATCAGTAATTATGTGCTCTGATACATCGGATTTTGGTATTCAATATGGTGAAGCTCTAATCTACCTTTCCACCCTAATTGCACACTATTCTGTATAAAAGCAAAGAAAAACAAAACTGAAGAGGGTTTAGGCAAAAACTTTTAAAGCTAAAAGGAATATCTACGAAGGAAAGGTAAAAAGAATTAGTAGTATTCACCTGAAGAAAAGTAACTGGTCATGTCTTACCTCTGCTCTAATGTATAGGAATGATTTCCCCATACTGATGATGACAGACAATTCTTTGACAACACAAGTGAGGAAAGAATATGAAAAAAATATGCCTCAGCTGAAATAGGAGGGCTTTCAGCTAGATACAAAGAAAAACTTCCAGGTGATACAATGAAGATGGCCAAACTTCTGAAGGCATTGTTAAGAGTTTCATTCATCCGTCAAGAATATCTTAGGGAAAACCTACACCATTCAAAGGAGATTAACAAAACTACCTCAGAAGGTCAATCCCAGCTGTAAATTTCTAGAAACGTTCCTAAAATCCTAGAGTTTCCAAGAATGACTTGAAATATCTTTGGGTTAGGGTGGGGTGGTGGTAGAAGATGGTAAGCATTTCACATTTTTGTCAGAGCATATTGGCTACTTTTGAAAAAAATGTTTACATTCTCCTGGCTTACACTTTCAGGGAGGTATATATTTATTGAGTTGGTTTTCATGCCAATAAAACCTAAATGAGTATTTTTGAAATGCTTATTTGGGTTGCAGGTGACATATTTAATGTTTCATGTCTCCAAATTACAGACCTATATTTCAATTTTATTTTGGTTTCTCCTCCCACATTATTCATGGACAGGACTTTGCAGAAAATTATATTTCCTTTGCTAGGCCAAAAAAAATGTGCTTTGAAGACCATAATTACTAGGCATGTGGAGGCCTTAGGCAATTCTCTGTCACTCAGTGCCACCTCAACAATGTAGTGGTTGCTGCCTACTGTTAAAAATATCATATACGGTGAGAGGTTAGGTGGGGAGTTTGCTGGGCCATACATCTGCTATACATTTTGCTTGAGAGGCTGTCTTCCCCAAAAGAATGTGGTCGTCAGAAACAGCCCCAAGTTTTTCTGAAATATTTGAGAGGAGCCAAATAGAGAACCATACAATTCTTAAGCTACTTTAACAGGTATGCACGTGCCAAACTTGCTGAGACAGTTGGAGCAAGACTCTGGAAAAAATGGAATCTCTTTCAATGTGTAAGATTGACCCACTGTACATGTGAAACTATTGCAGTTGCTCACAATAATTAAGGGAACAATATGCTTCCAGATTCTGTTTCTGAGGTATTTTGGGGTTTTATTTAAATCCATTTTTATTTGAAATTATATTTCTCAAGTGACCATATTTTTGTACCTTAAACATTTGATCAGTGTGATAGTTTATATTTAATTTTCTCCTCTTCTTTAATTTGATGTTTAATCTCTTCCTTTGGCTATACAGCAATAGAAAACACATTTAATTCGAGAACCTCAGGACACATTAGTCATTTGCCTTGGTTTCCACTGTGCTTTGACCATGGTAGCCATTCATTATTTATCTGAGGAACAGATAAGCACAAAAGGAAATAAGAACTCAAAAATCTGCATGGTGCTGTAAGGTTTATAAAGCTCTTTCTAATAACAATTCTACGAGGTTGGTGATGAAAATACTATTCTTATTTTATAGGCCAAGATACTGAGATTCTAAGAATTAGAATAATTCACCCACAATAATGCAGTTGTTGTCAGAAAAAGGGAATATTTTTTCTTACTTAAATCTAATTAATTTTTAAAAAATATATAATTTATTTATTTTCAGTTCTTAATATTCACTTCCACAAAAACTTAAACTCAAAATTTTCTCCCTATCTCTTCTCACCTCCCACCCCAGAATAGCATGTACCCCATCCACCCCTTCCTCCCTTCTTACATCCCCCTTCCCCTCTATTTTCCTGCAGGGCAGAATAGATTTCTATACTCCATTGCCTGTATAGTTTAATTTCCAGTTGCATGTTTAAACAATTTTTAACATTCATTCTTAAAGTTTTGAATTTCATATTCTCTCCCTCCCTCCTCATCCACTCTCATTGAGAAAACAAGCAATTCAATATAGGTCATACATGTGTTACAATACAAAGCACTTCCATAATATTTATGCTGTAAAAGACTAACCACATTTCTCTCTGTCCTATCCTGCCCTTCATTTATTCCATTCACTCTCTTGACATGTCCTTCCACAATGCTGTTTGCTTCTGATTATCCCTTTCTCCAATCTGCTGTCCATTCTATTATTTTCCCTCTCCTATCCCCTTACCCCCTGCCTTCCTACAGGGTAAAATAGATTTAAATATCCAAATGAGTGTGTGTTATTCCCTCCTTAAGCCAAATCGCATGAGAATAAGGCTCAATTATTTTCTTTCATCTCCCCCCTCTTCCCCTCCATTGTAAAAGCTCTTTCTTCCCTCTTTTATGTGAGATGATTTGCTACATTCTACCTCTCCCTTTCTCTTACTCCTAGTACATTCCATTCAACAGTGAATTTTATTTTTTTGGGTATTCTCCCTTCATATTCAACTAACCCTGTGCCCTCTGTCTATGTGTGTATGTATGTATATATTTATATATGTATGTATATATATATATACACACACATACATCCATGTACATATACATACCTACACACATATAATATACACATACATACATACCCATGCCCACCTACAGATATATATATTCCCTCTAACTACCCTAAAACTGAAAAAGGTCTCATGAGTTACAAATAACATCTTTCCATGTAGAAATGTAAACAGTTCAATTTTAATGAGTTCCTTAATGCTTCTCTTTCCTGTTTACCTTTTCATGTTTCTCTTGATTCTTGTATTTGAAAGTCAAATTGTCTATTCAGATCTGGTCTTTTCAACAAGAATGCTTGGAAATCCTCCATTTCATTGAAATTCCATTTTTGTCCCCTGAAGTATATTATACTCAGTTTTGCTGGGTAGGTGATTCTTAGTTTTAATCCTACCTCCGTTGATCTCTAGAATATGCCCTTTCATCCCCTAGGGTAGAAACTGCTAAATTCTGTGTTATCCTGATTGTATTTCCACAACACTCAAATAGTTTCTTTCTGGCTGCTTGTAATATTTTCTCCTTGAACTGGCAACTCTGAAATTTGCCTATAATATTCTTAAGAGTTTTCCTTTTGGGATCTCTTTCAAGAAGTTACCAGCAGATTCTTTCCATTTCTATTTTACCCTTTGGTTCTAGAATATCAGGGCAGTTTTCCTTGATAATTTCTTGGTAGAAATTTTTTTGATCATGGTTTTCAGACAGACCAATAATTTTTAAATTATCTCTCCTGAATCTATTTTCCAGGTCAGTTGTTTTTTCAATGAGATATTTCACATTGTCTTCTATTTTTTCATTCTTTGGGTTTTGTTTTGTAATTTCTTGGTTTCTCATAAAGTCATCAGCTTCCATCTTCTCCATTCTAATTTTTAAGGAACTATTTTCTTCAGTGAGCTTTTGAATCTCCTTTTCCATGTGGTCAATTCTTCTTTTTTAAAGCATTCTTTTCCTCATTGGCTTTTTGGACCTCTTTTGCCATTTGGGTTAGTCTATTTTTAAAGGTGTTATTTTCTTCAGCATATTTTTTGGTCTCCTTTAGCATGCTATTGACTCACTTTTCATGATTTTCTTCCATCACTCTGATTTCCCTTCCCAATTTTTCCTATACTTCTCTTACTTGATTTTCAAAATCCTTTTTGAGCTCTTCCATAGCCAAAGACCATTGTATATTCACTTTTGAGGTTTTAACTTTTACGTCTTCTTCTGACAGTATGCTTTGTTCTTCCTCATCTGCAAGGATGGAAGAAAATATCTGTTCACCAAGAAGGTAACCTTCTAGAGTCTTATTTCTTCCCCCTTTTGGGGTATTTTCTCAGTCAGTTACTTGACTTTTGAGTCCTTTGTCAAGTGAAGGGTATACTTTAGGGACCTGTAAGTTCTCAGTTCCTCCAAGGTGGCACAATCAAGGGAGAAGAATTTACTCCTCTCCTGGCCTGAGCCCTCGTCTGTGAGCAGGATTCCTTCTTCAGAGCCTCCACCAGCTCCACCTTGCCAGTGCTCTTCCTGACCCCAGGACCAGGTCTCAGGACTGAGACCCAAATCTGCCACTCCAAGGTCTTTAGGCTGATAACTCTAAAAATGGATGCTGCTATGGCAGTGGCTACTGCTGCCCTGGGGCTAGGGCTAAGGTCAGTCTGGACTGTCTTCTTACCCAAGTGAAAGAACTTTCTTACTGATGTTTGAAGCTGTGTTTGGTGTTTGTGGGTTGAAAAATCTGGAAACCGCAGCTGCTACCCATGATTCCATGCCCTGAAGCCTGCTCCAGGCCTGTTCCTACCACGCTCTGAACCCAGTGTGATAGACTTTTCCTGTCAGCCTTCCAGGCTGTCTTGGGATGGAAATCTTTCACTCTGCCATTTTGTGGCTTCTGTTGCTCTAGAGTTTGTTTAGAGTCATTTTTTACGAGTATTTTATGGGATATGAGGGTAGAGCTAGAGCGGGTCCTTCCGTCTACTCTGCTAGCTTGGCTCCACCTTTTGAAAGGGAATGTTTTGAATGAATGAAAAAAGGCATTTATTAGGTACTTACTGTAGGCCAAGCACCAAGTTAAGTATTGGGGATACACATACAAGCAAACAAAATGGTCCTTGACTTTAAAGGGCTCACATTCTAATAAGGAAACACTATACACTGTGGTTGCCAAGGAGAAATTAGTGATCAGAGTCAGAGGGCAATTAACTGATACATTTTTCATAGAACAGTAATATTAATTTGATTATTATTTTCAGAGTTGGACTTGGAAAGGGGGTGGGAACTACTAGTGTGAGAATGTCATGGAAATACCTAGAAAGAGGCACAATTGGGACTAGGTTTAGGCAAGATAAGGCTCCCAAATCAGAAGTCCGGAATCACAGAGTTGGACTGGAGTGAGGGAAGCAAGAGTGTGGGTAGAATGGATGGCTGGGTAGGGTGTGGTGGGACTTCTTAAATTTCATTACTCATTTTACTATGCTTCATTGCCTGTCCCCCATCCTCTCCTACTTTTCTGTGATGTCTTGAGATTTAACAAGACTTTCATTACAGTGATGTCCTTTAGGGAATGCCATAGAGTTAAGAGAAAGCCCTGGATTGGTTGATATACTGGACAAGGGATGACTAGACTCTGGAAAGCCTCTGGAAGCATCAGTTTCCTCTGTTCCTTGCCATACTAACAAAAAATTCCTGAGAATGCTCACCAGAATTACACTACCTGCAATTTTCTGTTCTTCAGGCTGTCTGCCAATTTAGAATAGAATCCAATTTTAAGACCACCAATAAAATAGGATCCAGCCACAAAACTATAACTAGAAACTTTCATTTTGAGTTTGATATTAGCATATCACAAAAAAAAAATGTCACTTAACATGGATGGAGAAGCTGGGTCAGGTGCTAAATCTTATGAAATACCATAGTTTCCACTCAGTCCAAATAGTGTAATGTGCATCTCGGCTTACAGATCACTGACCCACTCTGAAAAGTATTTATATTACTTAAACTTCCAGAGGATGGAGTAACTAACTCCCTAATCCTTGGGACACATCCAACTCCCATAGCTACCAAATTCAAAGTAGTCTCCTACTCTTGCTATGTAAACAATGTTAACATGAAATCTACTTTTATATTTATGAAACTTTTATTTTATTTTATATGCCCTCTACTTTTGATCCCACATTGGTGTTATATATTGTAAGTGCTTAAAAGACTGGATTTGTGTTAACCTATCCCCAAGGCTATACTAGTTCTCCATAAAATAATCTTTTTTGGCAAGCACAAATTTTGCATTCGAACAACATGGCCAGCCCATTGGAGTTGCATTCTCTGAAACGTAGTTTAAATGCTTGGCAATTTAGTTCAAATAAGGACCTCAGTGTCTGGTACCTTATCCTGCCACGGGATTTTCAGAATCTTCCTAAGACAGTTCAAATGGAAGTGATTGTTTCCTGGCATGGCACTGGTAGACTGTTCATGTTTCACAAGCATACAACAATGAGGTCTTCACAATGACTCTGTAGATTTCAGTTTGGTAGTCATACCTACCTCTTGTCTCCCAAACTTTTCTTCAGAGCCTCCCAAACACTGAGCTAGCTCTAGCAATGCATGTGTCAATCTCATTGTCAATGTGTACATCCCTGGAAAGTACACTACCAAGGTAAGTGAACTTATCCATAGCATTTAAAACTTCCCCATTTGTTGTAACCAATGGTTCCACGTATGGATGGTGTGGTGGTGACTGATGGAGCACCTGTGTTTTCTTGGTGTTGATTATTAGACCAAAATTAGCACAGGCAGCAGAGAATTGATCCATACTTTGTTGTGTTTCAGCTTCAGAGGCTGAATTGAGTGCACAATCATCTGCAAACAGAAAATCATGCACCAATACTCCCTCCACTTTGGTCTTGGCTTGTAGCCTTTTCAAATTGAAGAACTTACCATCAGTACAGTAGTTGACCTTGATGCCTTGTCCTCATTGAAAGCATTTGACAACATGGCTGAAAACAACATACTGAAAAGCATGGGAGGAAGCACACAGTTCCGTTTCACTCCATTGGTGACTGGGAAGGCACGAAAACATTGTCCACTATCCATAACCTGGGCAAACATATCATCATGAAATTGATGTACAATGCTGATGACCTTCTCTGGGCAACCAAATTTTGACATAATTTTCCATAAGCCCTCACAACTAACAGTCTCAAAGGCCTTGGTCAGATCTACAAACGTTGTGTATAGACCTCTGTTCTACTCCTGGAATTTCATATCGACTATTCCTTGGCCCTTTCTGAAGCCACACTGGCTCTCAGGTATATGACCATCTTCCAGGTGAAGGTTCAGCCTATTAAGCAGGATTCTAGCAAGAATCTTGCTGGTAATGACTAAGAGAGAGACCCCACTGTGATTGTCGCAGGACAATCTATTCCCTTTACCTTTATAGAGATGGACAATGGAGGCATCCTTGAACTCCTGGGGGACAACCTCCTCTTCCATATAACCTGGAATATTTCAGTCATCTTTTGTATGAGCAATGGTCCCCCTACCTTGTAAATCTCAGCTGGAATTGAATCAACACCACGTGTTTTGCCACATGAAAGGAGCCTAATGGCATTCAAAACCTATTCTTCAGTTGGAAGTTTATCTAAGGAGAGATTGACTTCAACCTGAGGTAAATGGTCAATGGCCTCAGCATTGATTGATGATGGTCTGTTGAGAACACTATGGAAGTGTTCAGCCCATCTCTCCATAATCATGTCCTTATCACTAATCAATCCATCAGCACTGACTGGTTGTGATGCGCCATAGCTTTTTGGTCCATAAATAACTTTCAGGTAATCATAAAAGCGCTTTGGATTGGATCCGCATAAAACTGAATTTCATCTGCTTTCTTACTGAGCCAGGAATCCTGCATCTCTCTAAGCTTTACTTCTGATGGAATTAAATGCTGTCTTCTTAGAGGTGGATGAACTATCCTGCTGGTAAATCCTGTGGAGTTCTCATTTTTCATTTAGCAGCTTCTGAATTTCCCTATCATTTTCATGAAACCAGTCTTGGTGTTTGCAAGTGTTGACCCAGACGAGCAAATGCAGTGCTGTACATCAAATTTCTGAAAGCTGTCCACTCCATTTCTGCTCCACTGTTGCCAACTGTGTGTTGGCTCAGCTTTCCAAATAAGTTAGCAAGAAACTGTTCATGCTCAGAGAAGAGCTCTGATTTGTTGACATTAATTCTTCTGGTAGTCATTTTGCCTTGGAGGTAGCACTTTTGAAGAATGCAAATATTTAGCTTGGAAAGGATAAGTCTATGATCAGTCCAGCACTCTGAATCACACATTGCCTTTGTCACTCTCACATCTTGTCTGCCTCTTCTCCTTACAATCACATAATCTACTAGATGCCAATGTTTGCTGTGAGGGTGCATCCATGAAGTTTTATTGCATTTAGGTAAACGGAAAACAGTGTCGGTTATGAGAAGGTTATGCAATGCACAAATCTTCAGCAGTAAATGACCATTGTTGTTGCTGTTTCCAACTCCATTCCTCCCTAGGACTCCCTGCCAAGTCTGGTAGTCTGAGTCTACTCTAGCATTAAAGTTGTGCAGAATGATAAGCTTGTGCTCTTTTGGTACATTGATGATAAGGGTCTCTAGGTCTTCATAAAATTTTTCTTTGACCTCATCAGGGTTTGTCATAGTGGGCTCATAGGTACTGATGATAGTGGCATGGAGTTTTCTTGCAAGTGGCATCACATTGTCATGAGCCTAACATTCACTCCTTTTGGCAGGCATACCAGCTTGCTGATTAGATTAGTTTTGACCGCAAAACCTATGCCAGTACCATGGTACTCCCCTTCACTGTGGCCACTCCAGAGAAATGTGTATCCAGCTCTAGCTTCAGGAAGCTGGCCTTCATTTGCGTCCTTGTTTCACTCTGGGCTGCTATTTGAATGCGATAACTATTGAGCTTTCTTGCAACAAGAGCAGTTTGTCTTTCAGGTCTGCTGGATTTCGTGTTGTCTATAAATGTGCATATGTTCCATGTGCCCATGGTGAGTAGAATCATCTTTGCAGATGTTTTTGTACTTTTTGTACATTTTTTTTGTGTGTGTGTTTTGACCATATAGTGGGATTCCCTGCCTGCTGTGGTAATCAGTCCAGGGTTGTGTAAGCAGACAATTTTTAGGGCACCTTTTCTAGCTCCCTTCCTCGCACTAGGAGGTGAGCAGTGTAATCCTTAAAGGCTGCTCAGATACCCAGGGGGCTACCCAGTCCCACTGTTTCTTACAGTGAGAAATGACCCTTTTGCCTGGACAGGGTTGTAACTGCAGCTCCCAGTGTATCTGTACCTGCTGCTTCATCACTTGCCTGTTGCCACAGGGCAATACATAAAAGGGAACTGAAAAGCGGAGAGAGGGAGTACAAGGTATTCTTTGGAGGAGAGGAGAATTCTAGAAAAGTTTGTAGAGGGGAATAAAGCCTGGCTAACTTGAGCCTATCCTCAAGATAGAGGTTCTGGAAGAAATTCAGCAATGAGGGAAAGGGGGAGGAGGAATGTATAGAGTGAGAAGGCTGCAGGGATAGATAGATGTTCCAGGATGAGAAGGCCCCAAGAGTTGAGAGAAATTCCAGAGAGAGAAAAGGCAGTTGAGTCTTGGCGGCAAAATCTAGATGGAGGAGTAGGGAACGCTGCAGACTCAAGGCCTCATGTAGCCCGCTAGGTCCTCAAGTGTGGCCCTTTGACTGAATCCAAACTTCACAGAACAAATCCTTTTAACAAAAGGATTTGTTCTATAAAACTTGGACTAAATCAAAAGACTGAATCCAAGGGACTAGAAGGTCGCATGTGGCCTCGAGGCAGCAGGTCCCCTACTCCTGGTAGAGATTCAGATGCACAGACTGGAGAATGTAAATGTGAATTAGCTATTAATACTGTATTCTGTATAATCAAAGGTCAAAGCAAGACAGTGTGAATAAAGTTCTTAGGCCTTAAGTCAATCAGTGAAGTGGAGATATTTTCATACCACCCTGACCTCTTTCTTATTCTCCAACTATCACCCCTCCAATTGTATATCTTATCAGATTGGGCATTAACAATACTGAGAAACACATTTAATGAGGAAATGATCATTTTCAACACAGTGTCTGGTCATGAGAAACACGAAAGCTGAGTAAACAATAGTTAATGAGGCTGGTTCTTTGGTTAGCAGTATATGTATAGCATCTTTAGATTTATCACAGAGTCAACCATTTAACATTATAAGGTTACTGTGACAGATGAATTCAAACAAATGTTTATCTCTGTGGGTCAAACAATTTTCTATCTATTTCTACATCCATGCATACATACAACATATCTTGTTTTTATTGAAGGTATCTTGGTTGCAAGGTGTATGAGCCTGGCCTTTTGACATTTTTATCTGGCTTTAATATCCTTAATTCAGATTCCTTATAATCAAAGTTCTGGCAGAACTATTTTCTTATATCACATACATAAGAAGTGGCAGAGCTTAGACCAGAACTCAGATGTTCTGCCTCTTATATTAGGAACTTCATAGGTCCTGCTGTTTCCCTAAAACCTTCAAAGTTTCTGTTTTTAAATCTCAGGAGTAACTTCAAATTTAAGATAAAATACGTATACATTCACTTTCCAATTCCTTATCCTATGTATCTTGCTTTACCTCATCTTTGGATATTAAAACTGATTCCCAGATAGAGACTATGTGGTGAAACAGTTGGAGTGTTGCACTTGGAATAAGGAAAGGCTCAGCTGAAATCCTATCTCAGACACAATTTACATAACTATGTGACCCTGGACAAGTCCCTTAACCTATCTCATCCTCACTTTTCTCATCTGTAAAAAAGAGACAATAATGGCACCGTCATCACAGCATTGCTGTCGGGATCACGAGACAATATAAAGGGACAAGTAAACAAAGCTCTTTCTAGATGTCAGCTTTTTTTAAAATTATTGTTTAATAATTCTAAATTATTATTAGAGGTGCATGCCTGTATTCTCTGCTAGGGGGAAGGTCAACTCTGGTGAATTTCTTGAACTCAAGAATTCTGTGCTTCAGTGGGTTGAGCTAATCAAATGTTGAAACGAAGTTCAAGGAAGCTATAGGCCACCAGATTTCCTACAAAGGGGAGAACCAGTCCAGGTTGGAAATGGAGCAGATCATCTCCAATCCTGATCAAAGAGGAATCAAGGTCCCTGAGTAGCCCCTGCACTTCTAGACGGGAGAGATGAGGAGACCATGATAATTTATCATTAATATATATATATATATATATATATATATATATGTATATACATGTTAGCATATATCATTAGTACATAATCACTAATTAATACATTTAATTTAGACTATGGTACTAGGAATTTTGACTAGTCCAAAAAAAGTTCAGGGTTTCTTGCTGATACCCCAGAGTAGTATATCATGCTGATGCTGGATTGCTCTGAGGTCCCAGAGGATAGGCTTCTTGGAAAATTAGAATTTTATGAAGGACTAGCAGGTTTCAGAACATTGTATCCTATGATGAGTCGGAAGCAGAGAACTTTTGGAGAGAGAAGAATTTTCTACTTCAGGATCCCTTGTGCTTTACTATTTATTTATACCTAAGAAGGGACAATACAGTTGGGCTATTGTTTAGTTGTGAGCGGTATGCAAACAATTTAGGGCCTGTTATCCCCTAGCTCCTTTCTACCAAATGGAAGTCTCTGTGGAATGTGAGGAAATAATCTTATAAATTATCATAACCCTAAGGAATTATCATTTCACCCAGGCAAGCAGAAAATGGGTAGATCAGTCGGTCAATTTTTGTATTTTGTAGCAGGTATTTCATAAGGGTATCAAACTTTTTGAAAAAACTAATATTGCCGTAGGAATCTTTGCTGTTCATTGAAATAAAAAGTAGTCACCACTGTGCTGCACATGAACTTAAAATGATGCTGGCATTAACTGGTCTAGTATTTACTTCACACTTAGCTAAGGTACTCACTGTGTGGAACCATTGCTTCAATTGCATGCTAGAGGGCACTGTTCAGCCGGAGATGATGTCTTCACCTCTGGGGTCTGAGATCCAGACCACAAAAGTTATTCCAGATGTCTTCTCACTCCTAAACAGAGGTCTACTGAAAACAGATTTGAACAATGCTAGTGAGATTATGCTGGGAAATTTATCTGGACGAGTCTTTCCCATGGGGAAGACATACACACACACATACACACACACACACACACACACGCTGAAAAATGTTAGTCTATCAATTTGATAGCTTTCTGAAATATACCAAATCCATTGAAGGAAAAAAATACCTTAGAAATTGCTACACATCTTAGAAGAGTGAGATTTAGAAGACAAGCTATTTCCTTTTTCATCAGATATAGCCACTGAAAAATTCAACTCTCTAGCACCTGGTGTGCATGCTGGCAAGCTGTGCTCTCTTTAACTTGTTCACCAGAGGTGGAGAAATGCATGCAGCAGCCAGCTAGCTGGCCTCTCAGCACAGGTGCCTCCAGTAACACAAAGATCACTGTTCTGTAGGTTGAATTCAGTTTCAAAAGAAACAAACTACTCACAACCAATTTCCTCAGCCCAGTGCTGGTTTCTCAGTCTCTGCTCCCTTACCTTCCCAAAAGTGCGGTTAGTTTAACTATTTATTCTCTACTTAAATGCAAGTACTGTCTCCATCTCTTCCATGAAAGTCTATACTGTGTTATTCGTGTTATTGACGGCCTAGTATATTTTCAACCCTGAACTATTTTTCTTCGTGGAGTTTGTTTCTATTATCTGTGCAGATACTTCTCTTTCAAACGTAAAAAAATCACCTATTCAATATAGACTTCTATTGAGTCCTGCTGTGTGTGGTAGGCAGGAGGGAAGAGGTTAAAAATATACTATAGAGCTTCTTTCAAGATATATACATTAAGAATAACTGGCACTTAATATGTAGCATTTAGGACTTACAAAACATTTTCCATATATTATCTCCCTTTCTAACTTACAACAGCATTGATCAAGTAAGTACTAAAGATGTAACGGCATCTTACACATAAGGACACTGGACTGAGAGAAGTAAGATGACTTAGGCTCACACAGCTAGTCCCTGGCAGGAGTCAAATTGGACTCAGATGTATCCAGTCTGTAGGCCCAAGAGTTTATCCACTATCCCAAAATATGTTGCTTTAAAATATGGTTGGGAAGACAGATTTAAATGGAAGAAATGACTGAAGAGCACTGGAGAAATATATTAAAAAAGAGCAAATAAGTGATTTACCAACTGGGTGAAGGGATGCTTTGTTGACTAGAACAGTACCTAGTGTCATGGGGTCATCTTGGAAGACTCCCTGGAAGAAGCGAATTTTGAGATGGATTTTGAAGGAGAAAAAGAATATGGATTGAGGGAGAGGAGATGCGCAGAGGGCTCTGTCAGACAAAGGGGACATCATATGCAAACACAGAGATGAAAGAAGTAAATCGTGCTCTGGGAAAGCAAATAGAATGGTGATCTTTAATATAAATAGTAGTAGAACTATAAAAAAGGTTGTCTCTTTTCTTATAATGATTGAAAGATTAACATTTGCAGGAAACATTAAATACTGTACTATACAATACGCTTCTTACTTAAATCTGGACTACTGAAAGTTCCAGTCACATAGATTATCCAAAAGATGTAAAGCATAATCCCTTTTCTGTCCACCACAAATGACTTCCTCTCTTCTAATTCAGGATGAATTAAAAGACAAATGAATAATTGTACAGATACAAAACTAAGTATACTCACTACATAGGTTCCTATGTACCATCTAGAGTTCTTTGTTCTAAACTGAACGAAATTTTCTTGGTCCAATCATACTGGTTGTAAAGTTTTTCAAAGGTCATTTCGGAAATCCAATTCCAGAAACCGTATTTATCGCTTGCATTTTTACAACTACTGTCTCCAAGTCAAGCCAGGAGTGCTGAAACAGATATCCCACTGTTTGCTCAAAAGAGGGGCATATTTTCCCTGGATAGCGTCAACTGTGAGAAATAGCTGGAGGAAAACAAAGAAATATTTCAATGATGGAGAGCAAAGGTGACTTCCTGTTTTGTTTTGGGCTTTGTTTCGTTCCCTTCTCAATGAGGTCTGTGTTTTTCTGATGATTTTAAACTTCTCTCGCTCAGTGATTTCCCATTGAAAGAGGATGGTGCGGGTGCCTCCGCAGGTCACTTCATTACAATATGCCCTGAAAAGGGAAGGGGAGAGGGGGTGGAGGAGAGGGAGGTTACGTTAGTGGGAAGAAGCAGACTGTGAGGAGATCTGCTTTCTATTTTCTCCTCTAGATTGAATTCATGTGGGTGGAGGGGGGGTGGAGGTTAGTGGAGGGAAGGGCTTTTTTTTTTTTTTCCAGCATGGTGCAATTTTCCCATAGATTTCTTTAAAGGGCTAGGGGAAGGAGGTAGGCAGAAACATTTGATAATAACAGCCATTTTATTTGAAAGAGTAAAATCGGAAACAATTAAGCAAAATTCCCAAGTGTTTTGGTGGAACTGTCTGGTTTCTTTCACCGGTGCTTGGAAGGCAAGGAGAAGTTATAATTATATATTGCAGATTTAAATCAGTAGGAAAGCTGTTCCTTGTGTCCTGGGTAATACCTTTATGGGTAAGATTTTCTTGCTGCTGTATCTTGCAAAGTAACTGCTTCCCATCCCAATTGCTCGTTTAAAATGATGCTCTGGACTGCTAGGTTTACGTTCAAATGGCCACACAGTCGCACCATCGCTATTTTAAAGTTGTCTGCTACCTTCGACTTTTAAGATGACTGTTCAGTAGCTGTCTTCCTACTTTTTTTTTTTTTTGCCACAAGTTTTAACACTCTACAGAAACAGTGATTAAAGTGAGAGAGTGTGGGGCTGCAGCTTTCCAAAGGACTAAGCAGGAGGAAGGGGTTGAGGGTGTCTCATGTAGCAACTAAGTCAACGCTGCCTCAGGTCATCTCCTCTGCCCAGCTCTTTGGTTTCCCCTCCCCCATCCCCATCTGCATCCCCCTCTCCCTAACGGCCCCCATCACCTTCTCTTCCCTCCCCCTCTTTTCTGAGAAGAGAAGGCTGGGGAGGGCTGGCACTCCGGCAGGAGGAGGAGCTCCCTCTTTGGCCATGAGGTGCGAACGTGAAAAGGAGCTGGGCTGGAAGCACAGACCTCATTTCAAAGCTGGTCCTGCACCTCCTAGCAGCCACAGCACTCCTCAGAAATTCAGTGCCTGCGCACCCTCTCCGTCCACCACTGAACTTCAAGATTTACAGACTCCTACTCGATTCTTTCCCCCTATCATCTTTGGGAATAAGGCATTTTCTTCCCACTTTTCTTTTCTCCCTTTCCCCCCTCCCCCACTTTTCCCCTCCCCCACCTTCTTGCTCCCCCCCCCCCCTTTCCTCCCCTCTCTTTCTTTGGAGAATTTCATGCTTCTTTTAAGCTGCTTTCTGGGATACAGTGGACCTGCACCTCCCACCACAAACAGCTGAATTCCACTTTTGTGTTTGTTTTATTTTTTTCTTGTTTTCCTCTCATCTGATTTATCTGCCTGAGAGAAGGGGAATGAATAGATGCTGGTGAGAACTGAGAGCAGCAGCAGCCGCCCCAGCAGGGACTTCTGTGAGAAGCCTGTAGGACACTACTAGGGGAATCTGATCCAAGAAAGGCTGAAGACTGCTCTGAGGGAAGAAACTCCCTGGTCTTTGAGAAAGGAGGAAAGAAGGTTTCTCCACCTCCTTTAGCTTTCTAGTCTCTCTGTCCCATTCTACCGGGATTATGGTTGACTGCAGCTCCGGAGAGATGCTGCTGCTGCTTCTATTTGCCATGGCAGGCATCTTCCTTAGCCAGGTGCCTGGAGCCCAGAGCGCAGCCTGTGAACCAGTGCGTATCCCCCTGTGCAAGTCCCTACCCTGGAACATGACTAAGATGCCCAACCACCTGCACCACAGCACCCAGGCGAATGCCATCTTGGCCATCGAACAATTTGAAGGCCTGCTGGGAACCCGATGCAGCCCAGACCTACTGTTCTTCCTCTGTGCCATGTATGCGCCTATCTGCACTATTGACTTCCAGCACGAGCCCATCAAGCCTTGCAAGTCTGTGTGTGAGAGAGCTCGGCAGGGGTGCGAGCCCGTCCTCATCAAGTACCGCCACTCGTGGCCGGAGAGCTTGGCCTGTGAAGAACTACCCGTCTATGATAGGGGTGTCTGCATCTCTCCTGAGGCCATAGTCACTGCTGATGGAACTGGTGAGTGCTGGATCTCTCCCTCCCCCTGCTCAATAACCCTTTCCCTTCTTGGATCCTATTCCACTTGCAGTCCTGGTTCCTTGCCTTCACCCCATCTCACTTTACCGTCCCCCTTTTGATCTTATCTCCTATTTCAGAATGATACTCATACCCTTAATCATTTCTGCACCCAGCAAGAATCCTTCCTAATCTTGGTTCACTACCCTTTCAAACTGATGCTCCTCAGCCTCCGATATATGATCCCTCATTCCCTTAACACTTCATCCATTCCTTTCATGTTAGCTATCTAATGGACACTTAAGTAACCCCTCTCTTTTCTACCTCTCATGAACTCAAAGGAACGACATTGTGCCTATACCAGCAAGCTTCTCCTTTGACTAGGCTCTACTTCTCAACGTTTCTTTGAGGCATTCCTCATCTTCCACAACAAAGCTGCCTTCCCAGGTTTCTGGATAACTTCATTTATTCACTTTGTGTCTCTTTAGGCAGTATCCAGTTCTAGATAGCATTATGGTTTGGAATTACAAGGTCCCAGGTTCCAATCTACCTCTCCTATTTACTGGCTGGGTAGTGTTGGTACATCTCTATGTTCCTCAAGCAATGCCCTAGGACCCAGCTATTAAGTAAGAAATGAGTTGTGATCTGGGTTCCCTACACAGGCTAAAATACAGACCCTCAAGTATCTTGTTGGAGAGAAAGCACCTTCTTTTAAACTTTCTGTTGTGATGTTTGGGTAAAACAGAACTGGGCTCTTTTCCTCCTGCAGCCACTTTTTATGTAACCTTGCTACAATGCATAGATTGTAACTGCAGTGCACTGGCCAAATTCTAATCTGGGCAACTGTCTTTACCTTAAATTCCCTCTCTAGCTTTCCTAAGATAAATAGTTCTTCAGTCCATGCTGGAAACAGTTATAAAAAAACTACTGTGCACTATTGGTGAATTTCTACTTTTCTCCTGTCTCATTACTAAATCTTTTTTTTTAATGCCTACTTTAAAGTCAACTGGAAAAGTTTTTGGATAATAATAATAACTGGTATTTATATTGCACTTAAAAATTTGCAAATAACTTTATAAAGTCTTTGATTATTATGCCCTCACTAAGAATAATTTTATTCTTAATCTCATTCTTCATCTAGTATTACCTTTCCTTCTTCATTCAACATTTACCTCCACTGTCCAAGCAGCCTGACCTTTTTAGACTTCCATTTTATCCTTTCCCTCCAGGCAGCCTAAGCCCTTTAACTCCTCATTTGCTTCTATCTTGCGTTGCCCACACTTGCCCATAAAACTTTCTTGCGGCTCTATACAGAATGGAGCCAAACATTGTTTGCCCATTCCATTTCCTTCCAATTGTGCTCTTCATAAGATCTAATATCCTAATGAAACAAATTCACTCTGGTCTGTTGAATCTAACTAAAACTCCCTCCTACCATCTAACTCAGACTTCTCATTTTATCCTTCATCAATTTTAAAAGTTAAGTCAGTACTTTAGGGCCATTTAAAAAAAAACCCAAAAAACTTTGCCCTCACGTTTCAGATGAACTCTTTTCATTTCTAAATGCACCTATTTGTTGCCTTCTCTGTTACTTTTCACTTTAAAAAATCCTGTTTTTCCTCTTCTACTCTTGCCTTCAATATATAACTAGATACAGATAACTCGTGATGATCAGGACATTGTCTTTAGAAAACTTATGGACCATCTTTTACCCTCATTTTGTTTTCTTTTCCTAATTTCTATGCATATTGGCTCACCCAGCCTCAGGTAAGCAGAAGGAGGGAAATCATAAGATTGCTTTTTGGTGGTAGTACTTATAAAGCTTTAGCTACTGAAGTACTCAGTAAAAATTTCTGTGATTTCTGCCTCTATCCACCCTTCCGCATCATGGTTCACCATCTTTTATTATCTTTGAGAGGTAACTTGGCATAGTCAAGTCATGCCTCTGATATACTGGCTATATGACCCTTGGCAAAGTTGCTTTGTCACTAGGAAGTGCTCCAGGAGGTTCTCCCTGGCCTTCACTGGTAACAAGAGGTCTTACCTTCAAGTTCCCTGTACCAATGAAATCCCAGGTTCAGTCTCTATCAATCCATCATTAACATCTTTCTGAAATTGTTTTTTCTCACTTTGGCATAGCAGTGTAGTGTAGGGGAATGGGCACTGTGCTTAAGGTGAGGAGACTGGGGTTCAAATCCTGTCATTGAGATAGATTTCCATGTCTTTCATAGAATGAGACCATAATAATACTTGTGCTATCTATCGTACATTGTGATTGTGGGCAAAGTTTTGTAAGTTTGAAGTGCTACAAAAATGTAAGTTGCTCTGATATAGAACCAAGAGGTAACTATATAACACAGCAAGGCTTTTCTCGACCCAACTTGCTCTCTGCTCAAATAGTAGTCTTGTGTATTCATGGTAGAGAAGTCTCCAGCAGAATTTGTCTTGGCCTATCAATCATTTAGAACCCTTTAAAGACAGTGTTTGAGGACAGGGTGGTGGCAATGGCTCCCATTGCAGTGTGTTTGCAAGCTCTTCCCTCACAGGAGCTGTGGGGCTTTAAAAATGACCTTATAGAGAGATCTGACCTGAAGGGGGCTTGGCCAGATCAAGAGCTTCTCAAAGCAATCCCTTTGAAGAGAGGCAGTTTCAGTAAAAGTGCCCCCAAGTTACCTATTGCTGAAGACCAAACCAAATGGAGCACAGTAACCTCATTGAATGATTGCAGAGTGAGATGTGTGAAAATATTCTTCCTGTCAATGGGAGCCTGATTTCCAAGCTTCCCCCACAAAATGCTAGATAGTACTCATGATTCTTATCACCCCATCCATAATAGAAAAAAGAAAAGTCTAGAAGGAGGATAAGGAAAACAGAAATGCAGATGCTTGAGTGCATGTACTTGTGTGTGCAAGCACACACTCAGACGCACTGCAACAACAAAGTCTTTATTTGAGGATCTCATTGCACTTAACAAGTGAGGCCAGAATCAAGTGACTGAACTTTAATTATTTTCGAAATCCCTTTGTTTTTTCCTTTAAGGTAATATAATACCTGTGCACCACAGATTCTTAAGAAGATCCCATCTAGTGATTTGGCATCGAAAATTCAGCTCCCTCCATGGATGAAATATTTGTTTTATTGAGTCTTGAATACATTTGGAGTCCCTGACACTATTCACATTAAGGGTAAAAGGCATATAAATATCTCATCGCTTCCTACTTCACTTTTTTATTTTTCAGAGAGGAACTTTACCAGTTAAATTTGGAGTAGAGTTTGTTTGTTTTGGTTTAGGTTTTCATTCAATATGTATTTTGAGTTAGCTACTCAACTGAAAAAAAATTCCTTCAACAAAAACCACAGAAGACCACTCCTGCCATTGGAATAAAAGAATTGTTCATGTCAGTAGACAACTCAAGTATGTTTTGGGTGTATATTAGATTGTGATTTCTTAAGAGGGAGCATTCTTATTTGCTGTGACCCATTGTTAACATTTACTGCCATTCTACATTTGTTCAGAAATCCCTATGATTTGGGGGCTGCCAGGAAGGAAGTAGGGTGGAAATGTGCGATTTCATCAATAGGAGAACTCAAGGTATGGAAACTCCTTCCACTTGTCCCATATTAAGAACTCTTCTTTAAGTTTTGGTTTTAGAGAACCACATGAATCACAGAAAAGTTTGTGACTTTCCTACAGTCACATTGCCAGTGTGTGTCAGAACAGTGACTTGAATCCAGGTCTTTGTGACTCTAAGACTGATCCTTTATTTTATCAGGACAGCATCTCCAAATTATGATGATAATTATGCTGAATTCTTTAACAGCCAAAGTGGACAAACTACTCTGAGGACTTTGACAAACTACTCTGAGGACTTTTGTGACCTATGACTCTAGTCGTACTTTTAAGTTACTATGTAACATGTCAGAAGAGATCATTTTTTAGATAATGAAATGATACAGCCTGGCTCTCCAAAGTACTGGGGCTGAGTAAGGGTATTCAGTACAAATTGGTTGCCTTTCCAACGAGCCAGTTTGGGTTAGGATGGTAATGAGCTAGGCTGGGTCTGCCTTAGTGGGAGGGATCAAGGGTAAGGTGGATTTAGCTCATCTCATTTTGTCCATGGTCCCCAGAACAAAGGGGAAAGGGAGAGGTGACCTGCTATTGTTAGGATTATTGTTTTAGGAAGATAGTTTTTACATCATGGGCCCAAGCCTGAACCTTAGTCAGATGAGGGACTCAGAGAAATTCTAGTCCAGGAGGTTACCTTGTCATTAAATGTCCTCTGTCTTCAAATTAGCTGAATTAGTAGGTATTTTTAAATAGAAGGTCCCATGCCAGGACCAAGGCTCTGCTTTACAAAGCTATACTTAAACTGCTGCAAGGTGTTGAAGTGGATAGAGTGCAAGCATTGGAGTAAAGAGAACCTGAGTTCAAATGTAGCCTCAGAGCCTTAGTAGCTGTTTGACCTTGGGCAAGTCACTCAACCCTATTTGCCTTAGTACCTCATCTATAAAATGAACTGGAGAAGGAAATAGCAAACCACTCTGGTATCTTTGCCAAAAAAACTTTAAATGGGGTCACAGAGAGTTGGACATGACTAAAAGAACTCAGGAACAACAGTCAAGCTACAGATGGAATTGTGGGAATTGAGTGAATTATACTGACTCCATCTTTGTGACTCAATTCTGGATCTAGAGCAGTTTTCTTTCTATTCAATTATGGATCTAGTCCAATTTCTATCTTGTGAGAAAACTTTATTCAATTATGGGAATTGTGAGAAAATTTTTTTGCACTGTTTGAACCTAGCCCTGCATGTCTGGGAATCTGGACTGCCTCTACTTGTTGCTTAGAGACCCTTAACTAAGGACCTAGGTTAAGCTGACCAGAAACCCAGTCAGATCCAAAGACTGATACAAGGAGTTTTCTCACATTTACTCATCTCAAACAACTCATATGTCTTACCTGAAAACTGGTCCCATACTTATCAGTTATTATTTCCTGGTGCCTTGGATTGAAAACAGACATTTGGTGGGGAGTGGGACACCTCTTTTTCTGATTTCAGGGAATTTCACTTGTTTGCTCTTTTCCCCCCAATTTGGTAAATCCATAATCTTTCCTTTAATTAGAAATCAGATTATATCATCTTATATCCTAGTTTGTACGCTGCTAATTGCTTTCTTTTAATGCCTAAAAATCTGCCTCCCCCTGTATTCGGGGTCCAGTGCCACCCTGAGGAGACCTGGTCCTGATTTGTTCCATAAAGAACAATAATTTCTGTACTTTTATCTCTATTAAATCTTTTTTTTTAAATAACTAGATGGTACAGTGGATAGAAAACTGGGCCTGGAGCCAGGAAGACTTGAATTCATATGTGGCCTCAGATTCTTACTAGCTGTGTAATCTTGGGCAAGTCACTTAACCTCTGCCTCATTTCTTATAAAACTGAGATAATAATAGTAACTACCTCCCAGGATTGTTGTAAGGATCAAATAAGATAATATTTATAAAAGTGCTTGCATAGATCTTGGTACATATGAAGCACTTAATAAATGTTCATTCCTTTCCCTAAAAGCTTGTCCCCTCCCTCCCTTTTTAGGGGAACTGTGATTTCACTGGTATAGGAATGTCCACGAAGGAAACTCAAACTGATTCACATGGGCTCATACTCTGTAGTGTATAATTTTGGAGAGTTGTCTGGGACACAGAGAGTCTGAGCAACTTGCCAGAGGTCACAGAACTGGTATGTCTTATAAGTAGAATTTGAGCCTGAGTCTTGCTCATTCAAGACCACTTCTCCATTGGTTAAATCTCAGTGCCTTTTGATTAAACCTAGAAATTGCGATTTTAAAAGCACACAAATCAGATTCAGGATAGCTGGTGGCACAGTGGATAAAATGCTAGGCCTAGAGGCAAGAAGACTTGAGTTCAAATCCTGTCTCAGATACTTACTGTGTGACCCTGGGCAAGTCACTTAACTTCTGTTTGCCTAAGGTTCCTCAACTGTAAAATGGAGCTAATAATAGAATCTCCCTTCTAGAATTATTGTAAGGATCAAATGATATAATAATATCAAATGACCTTAGGGGAAAGTGTTTGGCATAATGCATGGCAAATAGTAGGCACTGCATAAATGCCTTTTTCCTTTCCCAGATTGGTTTGCTTACGGCAGTCCATAAATAATTTATATACTTTTGGGCTTGCAGCTGTAAGAAGTGTCTTTGCCCTGTGTCTTGATTTCTCTGGTCTTTGTCTTTATGATAGACATTTCCTTATAGCTGGCATTTATGTAGCATTTTAAGGTTGCAAAGTGCTTTGCAAATATGATTTCATCTGATCCTCACAATAGCCCTGGGAAGTGGACTCTATTATCCTTGACACATCCAGGATGGTTTGGGGGCACAGGTCCTTAGATCTGCTCTTCTAAAAGGAAAGCAACTTTTGAGGAGTCAACAATCTTCTTTAATCATATATACCAACAGAGGAAATACAAGCGGAGAAATAAAGACCAACAGACAGGGCTTGTAACTGTCTGACCATAAGCAATACAGACATCACAGATCAACAGACAGATCCAACTGTCTGACCATTACATACATACACAGTTACCAGAGAGAGAAGCACCAACATCTGGGTTTTCAAAGCTGGGGGGCTTCTTAACGGTTATCTAGAGTCTCATCTGGCACACGAAACTTCTTCCAAAGAGTAAGCCCCAAAGCAAAACCTAACCTGAGAGTATATGTAAAATACATTTTTCAGAGCTGGAGGGCATGACCCTCAGTGACCCAGTGTCTCATTAGCAGTTAACAAAAGATGTGGGCCTTCCTATAAAACAAGCTCCCCCTAATCAAGCTACCCTTAATGGGCTCCACCTGAGGCTTATTAATGAGGGGAAGATCTTTAACTTTCATTAACATTATATATCCCCATTTTAAAGTTGAGGAAGTTGAGGCAGGAGAGGTTAAGTGACTTGCCCAGGGTCACACAGCTAGTAAATGTCTGAGGCTACATTAAAATTTAGGTCTTTCTGACTCTAGGCCTGGTGCCCTACCCACTGAACCACCTGGTTGCCTCTTATTCCAAGGACCATTTGGTATTACGTATTTTGGAAAATAACCTTTCTTAGAATCTAAACTTTACAGGTTAGAAAAAAAAAAATCAGGACAACCTCAAAATTGACAAAACTGGTCACTTCAATTTAGTACAGAGAATCTTTAAATCTTATCACTAATTAAAAAAATAGTTCATGATGGTAGGATTGATATTAAATTTCTTCCAGTGAAGCACTTATGCTAAGACTCTCTTTGTGCATTATTGACAGTGTAAGTGATTTATGCTTCCCATTCAGTGCATAGAGTCAGTGAAAAATTCACCCAAAACAAATGCTTGTTGTCATGCAGATAAGACTACAAGTTAGATCTGAATCTTTCTTTTTCAATCGGTTGTGTTGGTATTACATAGGTATAATCTGAAACTGTTCAGAAACATGCCTCACAAATGAAATGTTAAGTGGAAAGGCAGACCTTATTTTTGTTTTAGAACTAACAATTTGAATATTACTTTATGAAGGTGTATGAATCTCAGATTCAAGACAATCTCTTAAAGGCAGTTTGCTTTATCTCAGAAACATTGAAACAAAGTATGCTATGTTATGCTGATATTTAATAAAGATTTACGTAGTACACTCACTGTGTTTGCCAAAGGTTCTTTACTCATTTGTCTATTGCGTTGGGCTTTCTTGACCACCCTAACTTATGTTACTAAATCTCTTGCTCAAGTGATTACCCAGGATCTTCCCAATCTTGGCAGAACCTAAGGGAAGCCAACTTTCACATGTATGAGCTTCTGTGGAATCATTTCTCTCCTTTAGGAAGAACAGAGAGCCTTTTCTTTAGCTCCAGTCTACAAATATTTGAGGGAATAAATACCAAGAAGGAAGAATTACTTAGTGTGATACACAGTGTTGTAAAGGGGGAAATGGGATGATCTAAAGAAATGGAAAATTTAAGACTCAAGAGAAAAATTGACTTTATTACTTCACCTTTTGAGAAATTATAAATTACTTTGGATGATATAAAGGGAAAATAGTTGTTAATATTCCATATCAATATGATATGTTCAGTTTTATTTATAGATAATTCTTTGCATAGGCTGCTAAGTTAAGAAATGGGGAGACCTTCAAGATCTAAATCCCTCTTTTGAGAGATGAGGAAACCAAGGTCTATAAAAGTAAAGGAACTTGCCCAGGTTTCTGGAAGTACTAAGTAAAACTGGGATTTGAACTCAGGACCTCTGACTCTAGTACACCACATAGTTGTACCCTATAACTATTTTAATCTGGGACTGAGAAGCAGTGAGGAACAGTGGAGCCTGGTAAAAAATGAAATTTCATTTATGAAGACATCAGCTACATTCTAATAATGAATTAGAACAGTAATTATTAGCTTGGGGTTTTCTTGGCAAAGACATTGGAGTAGTTTGCCATTTCCTTTTTCAGCTCATTTTACAGTTGAGGAGACTGAGGCAAATAGGAGTTAAGTGACTTGCCCAGGGTCATACAGCTAGCAAGTATCTGAGATTTGAACTCAGGAATACTGTTCTTCCTGACTCCAAGCCTGGCACTCTATCCACTGCACCCCCTGATTTCCCAAAATTATAACTTCTGTTTACTCATCTCTGTGTGTTGCAGCCCCCAGCAGAAGGTGGTTAAGTTCTGATAAACAGGAATTGAATTTTGTTCTGTCTTTGTCTCTTCCATGCCTAGCACATGGTAACAAGTTTGTTGACTCTAGTCTTTCAGAATCTTCATTCAAGGGCCAATGCACCTCTGAAAGCTTCTCCTGTTCCTCCCACTTGTTGATGTACTTCTCTCTCACCAACTTACTTTTTACGTACTTTGCCTTGTACATGCTGAATCCTTTCCTCCTCCCTAGGGTGTAAGGGAAAGGGATTTTTATTTTTGTCTTTGTACTCCCAGATTCTTGGACAGTATGCTTCATAATGTAGGACACATTTAATAAATGTTTGCTATATTAACTGTCCCTTTCCATTCATAGGGGAAAGAAAGTCAGTTTTCATTTATTCATTCATTTATTTATTTATTTATTTCATTTATTTCATTTATTTTCATTTATTTCATTTATTTATTCATTTTATTTATTTCATTTATTTCATTCATTTATTATTCATTTATTTATTATTGGCAAGGGAACAAAGAAACAGTCTTGATACGAGGATATCCCTTTTTTATCCTTGATAAAAAGATATTGAGTCCTAACCTCATCTATTTTGGGGTTTGAAAGAAAGTTTTGTGATTTTGTTCTGTTTTTTCCCCCTTCCTTTTCCCTTTCTTTCCCTTTGCTCCCTTCCTCAGGACTTAGCACAGTTCCTAGCCTGTAGTGCTTGATAAATATTTTGTGACTATTTACATTTGAATATAAGCATTCTGATGTTGGAAGAAGCATCTCCCCTCTCTCACTTGTAATTTTTTTTTATGAGAATACACAAGATAAGCAGGAGTGAATTGATTGTAATTACATTATCTCTTCCCCCACCTCACCCCACAACCCCCTCCAGCCAAAACCACCAAAAAACCAAACCCACTCTCTTCTGAATATCCCCATTTTCCTATAAAGCACTACCATCATTCTTGGCTTCCAGGTTCTCAACTTCCCCATCCTTGACTCCTTTTTTAGTTGAAACTTTATCCCAGTGATCTCTTATCTGCCAAATTTTATGGTCTTTCACCAGTCTCCATCATTCCTGATCTTTCTACACATTTGACATAATTGATCATCCTTTCCTGACACTTACTCTCTCCTTTCTGCTCTCACTTGGTTCATCTCCTACCTGCCTGACTACTCCTTCCAAATCTCCTTTCCTGGATCAGCATCCATATCACACACCATACCTGTGGGTATATCCCTAGGACTTCTCTTTGCACATTCTCTTGTTTTTAATGATTTATGGGTCCAGATCTATCTATCCATCCATCTATCTAATCTTTCTCTTGAGTTCTAGACCCACAATATGGAGTGCCTATTTAAAAGTGATTCTTATAGATGTTTCAAATGCATTATGTCTACAAGAGAACTCATTCTCTTCCCTCTTCTGAATTTCTTAATTTCTGTTGAGAATTCTGTTGAGAATCTCATCACTTAAATATTCAACTTTGGCCCTATCTTAGACATTAATCAATATTTGTAGGTTAGTATCAACATTCTAAAAACAAATATGCTAATAATTCTTTACATATTTTGTGAATCAATTTCAGATTTTCCTATGGATTCTAGCAATGGAAACTGTAGAGGCGCCAGCAGTGGTGAGTAACTTATCTATCAAACACTTGCATTCTGATCTATTTATTTTTCTTTTGACTAATAACATCAAAAATAAGTAAATTCTCTTTTTTTAGAGTCATTTTTATTGAAGCCAAAAATATATTGTGTGAAATGGCCAAGAGTTTGCTAACCTTGCAACTCTGGGCTTGAGTAGTCTGAGACCATGTCCATGGAAAGTTGGAGTGGGAGGATTTACATCACATGTCCTTGTTTTAATGTCATGTTTCATCCTCTTAAAAAGCTGTGTGGCACAATTGCATTTTAAATGATAAACCATTTAACATTATTTTGTCTTGAGAATATATTTGGATTTCCATGGGCTCTTTTGTTTTTAAAGCCCTAACCTGGTTGGAAGACATAGATCATCATGGTCAGCATTAGGACAGTTCTGTGAATGATTTCAATGAATTTTTTTTAACAAAGCAATTAATATCTTTTGACTACATGGTAATATTATTGGAGTGATCAATACTTACAGGACTCTGTAAGTTGCATGTTGTGGGGTGGGGAGGGATTCAGACTTGTCATTTCATCAGGGTATGGAACGGCTAGTGTGGAAATTTCTTTCACTGATGCAGGCCATCATCTTTCTCAGAAAATTGACTAGGGGCACCTAAAGATTAATGAATTTATTCATGACTAGTGTATGTCAGAAGCAGAATTGGAACCCAGATCTTCTAGACTCCAAGACTGGCAGTCTTTTCACTTTCCTGTATGCCTATCCTCAATTTACTAGTTCTAGATAGAGAATAAAGAGATAGTGTCATGTCAGTGAGGCTGACTCCATTTCTTCTGCTTATCCAATTATATGACACTATCTCTTTACCACAACAATCTGTAACCTCACAGCCTCAGTTTAGACACCTGCAAAATAGAGGTAATAATACTCTACCATAGGGTCATTGTGAGAATAACATATATAAAGCATTTTATAAAATGTTTAATATATATAAGCTATTGTAACAAAGCAGTTTCTTTAAAATGACACTATGAGGTAGGGGTGTTTTCAGGGGAGTTGTCTCCCACCAATTAATTAGTACAACTTTTCTCCCTTAAAGTGTATGCATATGTGCATTCACATTGTTAAAAAGTGGCAAAACTCTTGATTGGTTTCCAGTGACTGGAATTGCCTCCAAGATGGTTTTGGAATTTATTGAGGACAGATTCTTGTTGAAAGACCTAATGCTGAGTTTTGGCATATAAAAGAACAACAGAGCATTCTCAGCTTTTTTTAAAAAAACTATTTTGTTTTTTCCTGTACACTTTTCTTCTGGAGTGAAGGTGGAGGGTGTGGGGATAGAAGTAGAACTCCGGGGGAAAAAAAAGCACAAAAGATTTGGTGAAAATGCCTAAGACCAGATAAGCAATCTCTTTATATGTTAACATAAAAGATTCCCCTCATCCAATAAAAAATAACTTTATATTTATTTATCTGTGTTCATGTTGTTTTCCTCCAGTGAAATGTAATATCCTGGAGGATAAAGATGGTTTCATTTTTTATTCTTTGTATGCCCAGCACCTAGCAGTTGAGTGAAGAAATGAATGAATGAAAAAAGACTTAAAATGCTGGAGTTAAAGAAAGAAAAAGGAAACAATTCCTATTCTCAAGGAGCTTATACTCTGATTGGAGGAGACAATATGTAAGAGTTCAGCTGCAGGGTGGTCAGAAAGGCCTGGAAGTCCTAAGGTCTTTCATTGACATTGCAGATGGCAAGGTTTTGTGGTCCTCAAGATGCATCAACAGATGAAATGGTAATGAAGGGAAAGGTTCTGGGGTGGGAAGCAGCAGCAGGGCAGATGGTAAGAGTTGGTGCACCTTAGGACAAAATGGCAAGTAAATGATAAGGGCTGGTGGGCCTCCATTTCTTGAAAGCTTTAGCTAATAACTCTCTACTCAGTGTGAAGAGGGGTGAGCAGCTGTGACTCTCCTCCCTCTTGCCTCCTCCAGAGCTTGGGGTCCGAGTTGCTTAGGGTCAGCTCTTGCCTCCTGGGTCACCTATGGGGTCCAGATAGCTCAAGAGTCAGGGGAGGGGTGGGTGAATGGAAAGCAGGCATGAAGGGCACCCTACCAGCCTATCCTTCTAGCCAAGAGGTAAGGGGGAGCAGGAGCTAATATGATGCTTAATAAATGTTCCTTGAATTGAATTCAATTGAGGAAAGAGGCTCCAAGGGCACTGCTCCTGTCACTGGGCCATAATGCCTCTTCTGTGGACTGCACCAATCTGTTTGACCAGAAGTTATGGTTGGAATGGGTCTCAGAGCGATCCTGTAGCCAAGCACATAGGCATAACCACGGTGACAACGCAGCAGTCCAACATACATATCTCCTGTAATAGTCCAACACTTTTTTTTAAAGGATCTGAATCACTGGCACCATACTACGTCAACCTGTAAAGGCTGCACAGTGGCTGAAACAACCCCAGATGCAGACTGCGTCTCTCTGTGTTTACTTTTCTGGATTTATAACGTTATCCTTGGTCCCTGATGAAATGCAAGTGATTAAAGACAAACAAACTTCTCTCCATCTTGGTTGTGAAATTTCATGGGGACACTTGCACATGTTCTTAACAAGAAAATTTGAAACTGAACTTCATTCAAAGAAAATCTGAACTTCATTCAGATTAAGCTCTGGGGAGTAAGGAAACAGGTCAATATGGTTCTGATGAAACAGGAAATATCGAAGCTGTAAAAATATTGTAATCCCGATGAGCCTTTCTTTTTTCATTTAATTCTAAAGAGTTCAATTGTCTTCATATAGAGTTCTAGAATTAGATCTTCCTTTGTGCTCTTGGTTAAGTTATATTTTATCCACATTCAGATGCCTGACAAAAATGCAGTAATGTCTTTAGGGAGAATTAAAAGACAAAGGGGGCTCACTTTTCAGTTGACCCTATGTTTAATGAATACCTGTGTTTTTGAGTAGTGGGCCTGTACTGTTTTGTATTTGTGATTTAAAACAAAATTTATAAGTGTTCTGTATCACGATCACAATAAGAAATAGGTTCTCTCTAGGTGATAAAGCAATGGGAATCTTTGCTTTATGCCACAGATGCAGAACTCACTGGATATAGAGACAGAAGGGCCTTGGAGAATGACCCATTCAAAAGTTTTTAACCTGGAACCCATTTTGGGTTGATTTCATAGAGTCTGTGAACTTAAATGGAAAAAAATTTCTTTATTTCCACTAAACTCTTGGCTGAAAGTTCACATTTCCTTCAACTATGAAGAGGTAACCAACTATATTCTGAGAAAGGCAAGAGGAACAGGCATTTAGTTAATGCCTACTATATGCCAGGTACTATGCTAAGTGCTTTATAAATATTATTTCATTTGGTCCTCACAACCACCCTGGGAGGCAGATTCCTTCCTTCCTTCCTTCCTTCCTTCCTTCCTTCCTTCCTTCCTTCCTTCCTTCCTTCCTTCCTTCCTTCCTTCCTTCCTTCCTTCCTTCCTTCCTTCCTTCCTTCCTTCCTTCCTTCCTTCCTTCCTTCCTTCCTTCCTTCCTTCCTTCCTTCCTTCCTTCCTTCCTTCCTTCCTTCCTTCCTTCCTTCCTTCCTTCCTTCCTTCCTTCCTTCCTTCCTTCCTTCCTTCCTTCCTTCCCTCTCTCTCATACAGTCCCTCCGGAGACCCATCTCTATCTCTTCCACTTCTGCCTCACCCCTACAGTACCATAGGTGATTCATTCTCCTAGATCAATTGCACTAATGATAGGAGTGCCCCCTGTACCACCTTTGTGACCTCTGAGAGCAACTGAATTTGCTGCAGGTCTACTTATTGCTAGTTACCTTCCCGGTGAATAGCTCTACATGGTTATTGCCTCTTCTGTAATATATGCTGCTGACTTTAGTGGACATAGCAGCTCCCACACAGTGCCTTAAACGATAAGCTCCTTGAGAGGAGGGATTGTCTTTTGCATTTCTTTGTATTCCCAGCAATTAGCACAATGCCTGACCCACAGTAGGTGCTTAATAAATGATAGCTGACTGACAAGACGGTTTCTTTATAGGGAAGGTATTCTTTGTCTCTGTCTCTGTCTCTCTGTCTCTGTCTCTGTCTCTGTCTCTGTCTCTCTCTCTCTCTCTCTCTCTCTCTCTCTCTCTCTCTCTCTTTGGTGCAAGTACTTGGTGACCATCTCCTCCAGATTTACGTAGGCAAATTTTTGCTCCTTTGAAAAAAAGAACCAATTTCATGATAATTAACAAATACAGTTAACATCAAGATTAAGGTTGTGAATGGGCAGCTAGGTGGCACAGTGGATAGAGGGCCTACCTTGGAGCCAGAACCTAAGTTCAAATCTGACCTCAGACACTTAACAGGTGTGTGACCCTGGGCAAGTCACTTAACCCTGTTTGCCTCAGTTTCCTCATCTATAAAATGAGCTGGAGAAGGAAATGGCAAACTACTCCAGTATTTCTGCCAAGGAAACCCAAAATTGTGTCGCAAAGAATCAGTCATGACTAAACAACAATGGCTGTGATCCAAGGATCACATATTTTTCTCAGTGCTCATCTTCTGTCTGATCTCTGTGGCAAATGACACCCTAGACTTGTCCTCCGCTCACTCTCAGGCTCTGGCTTTGTGACACTGTCTTGTCCTGGTTCTTCTCCTACCTCTTCAACCAAGCTTGCTTTCTTTGCTGAATCCTTTTAACCTTATTCCTTTCACTAGATGTGAACATTGCTTAAGTTCTTCGCTTTCGTTCTTCTCTTATCACCTATTGCCTAGACTATGGTGGCAGCTTCTTACCTAGTTTTCTATACTCTAATCTCTCCCTATGCTACCCCTCTATTAATTGCCAGATTAATATTCCTGAAGGAACACTGTGATCTTATCACACTTCCTCTTTCTGATAAGGACAGCTTCTTAGCCTGGCATTTGGTCTTCCTTGACTTAGATGCAGCCTGCCTTTCTTGCCATGTACCCTAGTACTTCCTTCTACAAATCCTATGTTTCAGCCAACATGATGCATGTGCCATTGCATGAATTATTTGTGCTGTGCCTTCCTGACTCTGTATGTATTTTTGCCCATGTGACATTCATCTCTACATATCTACATTAAACTTCAATGCTAAACTCAAATGCCATTTATTCTAGATCCAAGTTGAAATTCAGTCTTGGACACTTGCTAGTTTTGTGACCCTGGGCAAGTCACTTCTCCTCTGTATGCCTCAGTTTTCTCAGCTGAAAATGACGATAATAGTAGCACCTACCTTCCAGAATTGTGGTGAGGACCAAATATTTGTAAAGAACTTACATAGTAGGTGCCTTAATAAATGTTCATTTCTTTCCCTTACCCTTCACTGATTTTCCCCATCTTGAGTGATAAATGATTACTTCTTTCTTCAAATTCATATAGTCCT
This sequence comes from Bettongia penicillata ogilbyi, assembly GCA_023548195.1. Classification (NCBI taxonomy): domain Eukaryota; kingdom Metazoa; phylum Chordata; class Mammalia; order Diprotodontia; family Potoroidae; genus Bettongia; species Bettongia penicillata. Next base: position 3,453,911 of record JAJHZJ010000035.1, on the reverse strand, counting down.
ATGAATATAGGCTTAAAAATGCCTTTTATTTTGCTTTTTTACCTGTATGCCATATCATTAAACCTTTAATTTGTGAGCTTCTTGGGCAGAATTATAGAGTTAGGAAGGCATAGCACAGATAACATTCATATGATGGCACATGCATAATTTTGGCTGAAATAAAGGATTTGTGAAAGGGAATACTGGTGTATATGGCTAGAAATGCAGGTTGCATCTAGATTGTGGAAGACTGAATGCTAGGTTAAGAAGTTGTCTTTATGGGAAAAAGGAAGTGATTAAAGGTTTCTGAGCAGGATAGTGATAAGACCCCTATATAGACATCCTGTCACTTCAGACAAAAATTATGTACTATATTAAAATTTTAAAAACCAAATACACTTTTGTGATATAGATCTGAGAACCTGAGTACAAGATGTAACTGGATCTCCATGATGTCAAACATTGGGATGACAAATAAGAAACTTAACCAGATTACATTCATTGGTATTTTGTGTTGTGTGATATAGACAAAATTTCTAGATGTTGGAATGAACCTTTTTCAGTTTTCATTTGGATATTTGGCATTGGGTAGAAGACATCCTGACTTTCTAGAGTTTGTTCCTCCTTTTTGTTAAATAGCACTTTTGGAAGGTGACTGAAACATTTAGTCATGAAAGAAAGCTATCAAACTTACACAGCCTGTCTTAGGATATTGTACATTATAAATGACCAGAATACTTTTGAAAGACTTGCTGTTACTTCGCCAAAGACACAAATCCCAATGGAAAATACTGAATTTCCTTTTCTTATTAACGTAATATTAGTCCTCTCAATATAAGAATTCCTTGTTGAAAGTTACAAATTACTCTGAATCAAATCGTTGGAGGTTTGCTTTTATAACTAAATTGAGCAAATATTATCCTTGCATTTTTAAGTCTTAGTATAATACTTTAGACTTTCCTGTCAGATCTGTTCTTTTTTCCATATGTCGAAGAACATGAAACAAATTTCAGTTTTAAACTTTTCTCCAGTTTATCATTTCAGGAAACTTCTAAAAATTATTATTTAATTAATTCTTGAATTAAATGCTGGGGAAATGACTTAGCTTATAGTACTTCTAAATTATGTCCCTTTCCTTTTTCTAGCTTGAATAAACAGCACTTATCCTTATGGGGGGGAGGGAATTGGTGAAAGACTAATCTTCAAGCTTGTGTATAGATTTTTATTACTGCTACCCTTGTCTCCAATAATCACCTTTATATTTAACTGTTTACTTGTTATATGCTCCCACTAAAATGTAAACTCCTTGAGGACAGGAACTGATTTATTTTCCTTTTCTTTTTATAATCCTAGCACCCAGAACAGTGCCTTACACAAAGTAGACATCTGATAAGTTCCTGTTTAATTGAATCACAGTGCTCACCTTTGCTGGAAAAGTAATTCTGCTTTTTTTTCTTCACAAGTTTTTCTTGAGATTTCTCCAGGTTAAAAAAAAGTTTTATGCAGGAAGGGAATTCTGGTTTGAATAGCTGTTGCTCTGGTCACTGGACCTTTTGCAGTCTTGCTGTATCAAAATCTAGATGAGCATGTGGTAGGCCTTGTGGGCTATCTGTTGCAGTGGGCTATGGCTCAATCTAGATGAGTCCAACAGAATTGGATATGACCAAAAAATTGATTGGTATGATTGTGCAGTTCACACACTTCTGCTGGTCACAAGGAACCATGGAAATATTAAGATCTGGTACTTAGAAAATTGTTGTAAGAAGCCACAGTAGATCAGTCTCCACCGAATCCTATTTAGAGATTCATATCCACTTATTTTCACCTAGTATCTGATCTATTTTGTAAGGCTTTCTACATTCTTGACTCACAATTAAGGGGATGAGACTCCCATGCAATATTTAAATTCTTCCAACTGCTGAGTCAATCATGTTCTTCCCCATTACTTCATTGTTATTGGAAGTGAGGTGCAGAACTTGTTTGTCCTTCAGTTTCAGAGAGGACCAGTGGTATCTGGCTGATGTCTTCACTTGCACATAAGATGGATTTAAGTGAGGTAGAGTTGCACAAAGTCATCAACCTGACTCTCTCTTTCTGGGTCATTGAAGTCCACAGCAGTCTGCTTCAGTCACTTTTATGGCCATTGGAAGAATTGTTCTCATCTGCCCATTATGCCAGGGGAAGTCTTCACATTCTTGAGGTAGTCAAAATGAGAAAGAGGGTGGGTCACAATAACTAATACAGTACAATATTAATTTTCCTCAATAATGGAGCCAAGATTTTAACTCATATCCTCTGACTGTACTACAAGGCCAGTGATTTTTAATCTTTTTTGATTCTATACCCCTATCAGAAAAATATTTTTGAGCATCCTCTTCAATTTTATGATTTACTTCTTAAAAAATTAAATAATGTACTGATAATTATGTATACTATAAAATATACAAAAATTAGAAATGAAAAACAATGAAATAAAAATCAAATGAAATAATTTTATTCTAGAGTCAACAGGGAGCCATTGCAGTTTATTGAGTAGGAGAGTATAAAGATCAGACTCCTGTTTCAAGAAAATCACTGTGATAGTTATGTGGTGATTGGATTGAAGAGGGGAGACATGAGGCAGGGAGACTGATTAGGAAACTATTGCAGTATTCCGAGCAGGAAGTGATGAGGCCTTGAACTCCAGTGGTTGCTGTGTGAATAACAAGAAGGTGGATTGGAGAAAGATTGTGGTGGTAGAAATGAACAGATTTGGCAAATCATTTAACGAAACGTCAAAGATGACATAAAGATGACACATCCAGATTGTGAATCCGGATGACTGGAAAGATGGCAGTCCTTCCAATAGTGATAAGTGGGCTCATAAGAGGGAAAGGGGAAATAATGTAATAAGGTCGGAGATGCAAATTTGCGATCTGACCATGCTTACTTACCATGGGTATCTCACCCTTTTTCACCCCCCCCCCCCAATAAAAGGAAAGGGCAGGGTCTTACTCATCTAGACCAGGAGCACAGAATGAATCCTGCAATCATAAAGTAATGACTAGGGGTGGGGGTCGGGGCTAAGATAGGCTGGAGGATGGCAGGAAAGAAGTTTTCCCAGTGGCACTTGTGTAGGTGCGACTGTGACTGCTTATTAATAGTTAGGTTATAACTGTTGTAAGGGATCTAACCCCTGCTTGAGTAGCAGAGAGATGGGAGTTTTCATTGTGAAAGTTTGGGGGTAGTAACAGAGGATAAGGTTGTGTCATTGTGTTAGAGACACATTCCATAATTGGTCATCACAGGGACATGGATTGCAGTTCATCTTCCTATCCTCTGATTGGCTGATCACACACACTGTGAGGTCAGGCTACAATCTTTACTTTGGAAACCTAAGCCTAGATCTTTGACTCTAAGGGCACAGGAGATTTTGCTGTCTTTGAAAGGTAAACGAAAGAGAAAGAGCTTTTGGGATTGGGGTGCAGAAGAACGTTTCCCTTACTGATTTTGGATACCTCTAGCTCTCTTTGCTCTGAAGATTTAGACAAATCATTTTGCAGTCAGGAGAATACTGTCATTTTCCACAGCATAGATATACCCATAGGATCCTGAGGGAGCTCTGTAGCTATGGAAATTCCAGACTAAGAGCTCTTTCTCCTGTGTCAGAGATAAAGAGAGACATCTCTGGGCCTTGGAGGGTGGGAGTAAAATGAAACCACTGACAATAGGGGAAAATTGTGTAACAAAAGCTTGAATATTAAGATTTGGATATAGTACATTTTACTTTAGACATACACATATGAAATAATTGTGATGGGGTAAGAATTAAGTGGGATAGATAAAATAAATAACTATGGATTTGTACAATAAACCTTACAAGTTTGTATATATTAGAAACTTCTAATATGCAATATATCTTCTTTCCCCCCCAATTCTTTTATTTTCATGAATTGCAATTGAATTCAAAAATTTGGACATATTCTTCATCATGAGACTACTTTGTCATGATGGATATTAAGTTTACCTTTTATGAAAAACTCATTTTTCTAAGTCTAACTTTGATTAAATTTTGTTCTATGATTTTCCCCCTATACAATACAGTCCCCATCTCCCTGATAAATGTATGTTCGCTATGATCTATTGCTTTTTTTTTAAACTTTGAAAAATGTATCATTTTATTTGTACACTTAAAAAGTTGAACATTGACACTTATAATACAGTTCTGTAAAAAGTACTTATCATTGGAAGAACTACCAGTGAAAAGAGAGGGTGTTTTTCAGTTGATCATTAGGAAAAGTTAGAGGAATAAAGAAAAACACAATTTATTTTAAATTTAAGAAACCTTTTCCAGGTACAAATTTTATAAATTCAAAAACAAATTCACAAACTTCTTTGAAAACTAAATAAATATTGACTTACTTCCAGCTATTTCATCAGTAAACATTACTTTTTCCTAATCTGCTGTATTCTGCTCTTTGTTCTGTCTTGCCTATGACTAACTTTGCTTTTTCATAGCAATAGTTAACACCTGTTGGCTTTTTTTTTTTAAACTAGTCTTCCTGTTCTTCCAAATTCAAGACGCCTATGCCACTTGTAGAGCAAATAATAATAACTCCTCTAGTTGCCAGGTCCCTTTGAAGGTCTTGCTTGTTTTCTAGGAACTAATTAGGCTGTTTTTCAGCAAAAGTTTGCCAATTCTTGGCATCTTAGAGGTTTTTTTTGTTTTGTTTTCAACTGCACTTTCCTACATTGTAGGCTTGAATGATCCTTAAAATGCTTGACTTACGCCAATGGTCAGCCATTACAATATGTCTGATAATAAAGTATGCCCTTTGTACAATGAAGAGCTACAACTTTTGCACATTCCTTTGAATAGAATCCATTTTTACAATCATTGAATTAAAAACACAACAATAGAAACGTGTATGACCAGAAATCCAGAATTCAAATGGCAGAGAATTAAAGGTGTGAATTCAGCTCAATCCAGTTTTCCTAGACAAAGTCTGATGTTTGACCCAGTAAAGTTGTGTGCATACATGACCACTGCTGTCATAAAATGAAACCGTGTCAAAACTGTTTATTCCAAGTCCCCCACAGAATACCGTAGAGCATGGTATCAAACTCAAATAGATATGGCAAGTTAACATTATCTATGTTGTATTTTTATTTATTTTGTTAAGTATTTCTTAATTACATTTTAATCTGGTTCCTGGAGCACTCAGAAGTTTTCTTCTGAGAATACCATAAATATCATGTATTCTAGAATACATGTTTATTCCAAGTCCCCCACAGAATACCATAGAGCATGGTATCAAACTCAAATAGATATGGCAAGTTAACATTATCTATGTTGTATTTTTATTTATTTTGTTAAGTATTTCTTAATTACATTTTAATCTGGTTCCTGGAGCACTCAGAAGTTTTCTTCTGAGAATACCATAAATATCATGTATTCTAGAATACTTGGTTTCAGGTCTTCTTTCCTGTAAATGCTGGCTATGTGAATATGGACAGGTCACCCTTACCTCTCAGTGCCCCCACAGAACTGCTTATGACTATAAGTTTCAGAAGAACTGATTTACATTGATTAATCGTGGGTGGAATTTTGAAACTTGGAGCTCCCTGTACTTATGAAATCACATTTGGACTAGAAAAAAGAGGGCTAGATGTGTAGTAATTAAATGTCAAGCAATGTGGATATAGATAATAGTTACTGTGGAAGGTCAGGGGAAGGGAGAGATCATTTTGGATTGTAATGGTAGGAGAGGGCTTGGAGGAGATGGGATGAGCTGGGCTATAGGGGAAGGATAAGATTTGGGGAAATGAATAAAAGGGAAGGTATTTCCACGTAAGTTAATAGCATGGGCACAGACATGAAGACATGTTTGTATAGTAATAATGGTTAGACAATTCTGGTTGAAGAAGAAGAAAGAAGGTAGCAAAATTAGAGACAGCCTCCTCAAATGTCAGAAGGAAGAATTTGAACTCACTCCAACAGGAAATATAGAACCATTGTAGATTTTTGAGCAGGAGATATAGCATGAGGCAAATAATATTTTAGTACGTATGCTACCCTCCTTTAGGACAGGAACAGTGTCATTTCCCCCCCTCTGCTAAATTTAGCCTAGTGCCTTATAGATGGCAAACACTTAATTTGTTTAAATTAATTAATATGCCAGTGTTCTGCTGGATGGATTGGGTGGAAGAATATGCTAGAGGCAGGTAGAGGGAAGACTGTAATTAAATACAGGCATAGCATGATGAGGACTCCTAAGTGGTAACAGACGAACAAAGGAGCAGTTGGAAATATACCAAACAGATGACTCATCAGGACCTGATAACTGATTGGATAGGAGAGGAAGGGATTAAAAGACAACCCAAAGGACATAAACCCAGGAAAACAGGAAAATGGATTGACAGAAAGAGGGAAGTTACTTTTTGTTTCTGGAGAAGATAAGTTTTGTTTGGATCCTGGTATTTTTGAGGTGAATGCAAAATTTAAAAGCAAAAGTGTGTCATGGATGATTGGAAACATGAAATCACAGGTCAAATGAAAGGTGTTGTAGGAATCATTTTTTTTCATTTAGACACATTTTTTTTTCCTGTTGAAATAAGTTTAAAAGTATTCTGTTCTTGAAAGGTGGTATAGTTTCATTAGACAACTGGCTGCCTCAGTAAAAAACCAAGTTGAAAAAACCTGCAGTGTCATTAGAAAAGGTACTTTTAAAAAACAGATATAAGAATTTGATACAAATTAAAATAATACAAGCTCTAGCTTCCAAAGGCAGAATTGCTTAGACTTGTAGAAGGAGCCTTTTCAGGCCTGAAAAGATAATTGGAGCCATTAAAAGTTCTATCAATGACTTGGATAAAGGCAAAGATGCCATGCTTGTCAAATTTGCAGACAACATAAAACTGGAGTTGATAGAGGGTGCTACCATAGTATACAACTGTCAGTATCCAAAAAGATTTTGACAGGTTAGAACAGGGGTGGGGAATCTGTGGCCTTGAAGCCATATGTGGCCTTCTAGATCTTTAAGTGCAGACTTTTGCCTGAATCCAAGTACATTTGTAAATCCAAGTAAAATTTGGATTCAGGCAAAAGGCTGCGCTTGGCTGCGCTTAAGGATCTCGAGGTCTCTGGTTCTCCACCCCTGGCTTAGAGCAGTGAACTTAATCAAACTAGAAGAAATTTAATAAGGTTCAAAAATCAGCTATACAAATATAGATTAGAAGTATGACTAGACAACAGTTTTGTGTAAATGAGGGGGAAGTTTCAGTGTCTTGCAGACTCAATTGGACTTAGCTAGCACAGCAATGAAAGAATCTATTCTTTCACTAAACAAGGCATAGTATTCAGAATGAGGGAATTGAGTCCCACTGATCTCTTCCTTCCTCAGCCTTAGTCCATAGTATTGTGTTCAGTCCTGGGCAAAACATTTCAGAAGAATATTGATAAGATTAAGAAAAACCAAATATAATGACCAAATTGGGAAGGTGGGGTTGGTGGCCAAGTTCTCTTAGTATTAACTGAAATAAATGGAGATGGAAAAAGAGAAGACTCAAGGGGTAATGGCTTTTTCAAGAATTTGAAGAATTGTTATGTAGAAAAGAGATTTAATGTGCTTTGCTCCAGGAACAATGTGTGGAATTTGCAGAAGATTGATTTCAGCACAACATAAGGCAACAGTTCCTAAGAGTTAGAACTGCTCCAAAGTAGAATGGTCTTCCCTTCTGGGCTGAGCAGGACTCAGAACCATCCCCATGGTGTTGCAGGCTAGAAACTGGAACAAAAGGAGATACTTGTAGGTCATTCAGCTGTTAGCCAAAAGAGATTTACTTAGCAGGAGAAGGATGTTCAACAAAGACAGACGTTCAGAATCCTTTGAACTTACTTGGCTAAATGAAAGCCAAATGCTTGGATTGATCCACCAGCCAAGCATCTAAGAGCCCCTCTAACTTCTCATGATTGCTTTATACCCAAGGGATGAGAAAGTGATCTTATCTATTCTCAGCCCCTGCTTCCCTGAGCCAACCAAGGTTTGAGGAATGTCTTGATACTTTTTAAAAGAAAAAGTAGCCTAACCTGTATAGATGGGGGGAGGGAGGGTTAGAATATTGTTTCTGCCATAGCTGTCTTGAGAGATAGTGGCCTCCCAATTATTGGAGAGGTTCAAGCTTAGGGATGGTGCTGAGAGAAGTCCTGTTTAGGTACAATAAATAGCCTTTTAAGTCTCTAGTATTTTGTACTTTTAGTCAGCATATAAATGACTGTAGTCTTTTTCCCCCTTCTATCTGTACATGAAATGGAAAATGTTCAGGGACCTTGAATAGTCTAAAGAAAGATTGGGATAAACTCAAAAGAGTTTTCTGTGGAAAGTTATGTCTTCTGTTCACCATGATGTTTAACAGTTTTTTATTAATGACTTGGTAAAGGCATATATGTCATGCTTATCAAATTTACAGATGATACAACGCTGAGAGGGATAGCCAGCATATTGTATAAATGAGACAAGGTCCCAAAAAAGCTCAACAGATTAGAATATGGGACCAGATTTAAAGAGATGGAATTTAATAGGGATAAAAATAGTCTTATGCTTGAATTAAACAAACAATTCCACAAGTAAAAGATGGAGTTGGCCTGACCATTTACCAGTTCATCTGAAAAAAAAAATCTGAAGTTTTAATGGAATGCAAGCTTCCTATGAATCAGTAGTGCCATGTAGCAGCCAGAAAGACAAATGCTTTCTGGAATAGTGTACAGAAAGGAGGAGATCTAGTAGTTTCACTTAATTTCACTCACTTGTGCTCTACTCGGATCATATTCTGTGTTCAGTTTGATGCCACATTTTGAGGATATTGATAGACTGTGGAGAGTCAAGAAGAGGACATTTAAGATGGAAAAGGGGTTCTAGATTATTTAAAATGAGGACTGGCTGAAGGTCCTGGAAGATGGTAGCCTAGAAAAGAGGAGACCTAGAATAAATATAATAGCTATTTTCAACGTCTGAAATGCCATGATAGAACAAGACTTAAACTGAAGGAAGAATTTTGAGTAATGGTAAAAGCTGCAGAGAAAGCAGATTTTAGCCCAGCATAAGAAAACATTTTCTAACAGTTGCTTACCAAAAAGTTGAATGGATTGCTTTGAGAAGTAGTGGGTTCCTCCTCACTATCTTCAAGCAAAATCTAGATAACCACTTATATGCTATGCTTTAATAAGGTATTTTTATTCAACTACAGGTTGCCCTAGATGGTATCTAAAGTTCCTTTGAATTTGGAGATTTTGTAATCTGTGTGACCGTGGGCCAGACACTTAACCTCACTCTGCCTCAGTTTTCTCATTTGTAAAGTGAAGATAATAATAGAACCTATTCCTACAGGTTTTTATGAGGATCAAATAAGAAAATATTTATAAATTTGCAAACTTTAAAGTGATATATAAAGGACAGTTCTTACTATTAGCATAAAATAATAATCCCTATTATATGAAAAAATTGAAAGCACTACAGATAAAATTCTCTTGCTAAGACAATTTAAAAGCTACAATAAAAAAGAAAGATTATAAGAGTATTTTATGAATTGTAAATTTTCTTCCTGAACTTTTCTTGAGTACAGACCCAGGGTTTGTTCATACTTGTGGGTTATTCACAGAAAATTTACATGACTGTGTGGTGCTGCCATACAACTCAATTCTGATTGGTAAACAGTTTATAAAAGGTTTATGTGACTTTCCCATGGTCACAAAGCTAGCACATATCAGAAGCAGGATTTGAACTTAGGTCACCCTCATTCCAAGGCTGTCCCTCTGTCTATTCTTCATGTTGCCCCTTATAAAATAGATGTAAAAACATTGCAATAGTATTTTTCCTGTACTCTAAGTGTTTTTATCCTGTCTTAATTCCTTAAAAAAATTTTATCCAGAAAATATTGCTGAATCCACATGTTGTCTAACCTATCCTATGCAAGTTACTTACATGTTCAAAAAATTGGGCCTGCAACTAAAAGAAACCCCTAGAGACTAAAACCCTCCAATTAAATACAAAAATAAAAATCTTGAAAATCAAAGGAGATTAATAAAATTGAAAGTAAAAAAGTCATTGAACTCATAAATAAAACTGGGAGTTAAAAAAAAAGACAGCAAAACACATGAGCCATTAGGTAATTTGACTAGGAAAGAGAGAAAACCAAATTACTAGTGTCAAAAAAGCTGAATTCACCACCAATAAAGAAATAAAGGCAACAATTAAGAGCTATTTAATGCACTTATTTGCTTATAAAATAGACAATCTAAATGAAATGGATATTTATAAAAATATAAATTGCCCCAATTATTAGAATAGGAAAAAGAACACTTAAATAACCCTTTCTTAGAAAAGGAAATTGAACAAGCCATAAATGAACTCCCAAAGAAAAAAACCCAGGACTAGATGAATTTACAAGTAAATTCTACCAAACATTTAAAGTAACATTTCAATATTATATAAACTATTTGAAAAAATAGATAAAGAAGAGATCCTATCAAATTCCTTCTATGACATGAATTTTTCTTGATACCTAAACCACAGAGTGAAAACAGAAAAAGACGACAAATCAATTTCTCTAATGAATATTGATGCAAAAGTATTAAATAAAATATTAGTAAGGAGATTACAGCAACATATCACAAAAACCAAACACTACGACTAGGCTGGATTTATATCAGGAATATAGGGTTGGTTAAATATTAGGAATATTATAAGCATAATTGACCATATTATTAATAAAACAGCAAAATCATATTATTTTAATAGATATAGAAAAGACTTTTGACAAAATACAACATCTCTTCATGTTTAAAAATACTAGAAAACAGGAATAAATAGAACTTTCCTTAAAATGAAAAGTAGTGTCTATCTAAAACCAAGAGCAAGAATTATCTGTAAGGGGATAAGTTAGAAACTTTTCCAATAAAATCAAGAGTAAAACAAGAATATCTATTATCTCCATTATCATTTAGTATTGTACTAGAAATGCTAGCTACAATAAGACAAAAAGAAATTGAAGAAATAAGCATGGGCAGAGAGAAACCAAAACTTACCTTTTGAAGTTGGCATGATGGTGTATACCTGTGAAACCTGGAGAGTATGCCAGTGCCATATCGGGAAACTGAATCGCTTCCATTTGAACTGTCTTAGGAAGATTCTGCAGATCACTCAGTATGAAAAGATACCAGACACTGAGGTCCTTTCTCAGACTAACCGGCCAAGCATTCAGACTCTAAAGTGAAACTCTGATGGGCTGACCATGTTGTTCGAATGCTAAACATGTGCTTGCTGAAAATACTGTTTTATGGAGAACTCACATCAGGCAAGTGCTGATCTAGTGGTCAGAAAAAGTGATGCAATGACACTCTCAAGGTCTCTCTTAAGAACTTTGGAATTGATTGTGTGACATGAGAGACATCGGCACAGGATGACCAGCCCTTACAAGAGAAGGTGCTGTGTTCCGTGAGCAAAGCAGAGCTGCAGCAGCTCCAAAGAAATACAAGATGCTCAAATTCAGACATTTTCGTTCCAAATGTTCATAAAGACTGTTTGTACCCAACCTATGGTAGGGCCTTTGGAGCTCTTATTGTTCTTAATCAGCCACATCAGACACACTGTATCTTGACTCTAACATAGTGATGTCATTTTGGTCCTCTTTAAGAATGAAGGACAACAACCAACAAACGAGATCATTTTACAAATGAGAAAACAGAGTTAAGTGACTTGTCCAGGGTCACACAACTAGTAAGTATCTGAGGCTAGATTTGAACTCATGTCTTCCTGATGTCAGGCCCCAGACTTTTTCCACTGTGCCACTTAGCTGCTTGAAAAATTCTCTAAATGACTAATAATTAGAAAAATATAAATTCAAACAATTCTAAGGTCTCATCTCACTGCATCAGATTGGTTAAGATGACAAAAAAAGGTAAATGACAAATGCTGGAGGAGCTGTGGGAAAACAGGCATACTAATTCATTCTTGGTATAGCTGTGAACTAATCCAACCGTTCTAGAGAGGAATTTGGATTTTATACCCCCAAAATTATTAAACTGTGCGTACTCTTTGACTCTGAAATACTGCTATTAAATCTATACCCCAATGAGATCAGAGAAAGAGAAAAAGGACCCAAATATACAAAAATATTTATACCAGTACTTTTTGGGGTGGTAAAGAATTGGAAACTGGTTCCCCATTAATTGGGGAATGGCACAAGTTATGGCATATGAATTGATGGAATGCTGTTGCACTGCAAGTAAATGATGAAGCGATGGTTTCAGAAAAACATGGGAAGACCTTGTATGAACTCATCTAAAGCTAAATAAGAACAATTTATAAAATAACATCAACATGATAATTAAGTTTGAGAGACTTAGTAACTCAGATCAACATAATGACCAACCTCAATTCCAAAGAACTCATGATATAACATGCATGAGGGACTGACTGCAAATTGAAGGATATTCTCTCTCTCTCTCTCTCCCTCTCAATCTCTCTCTCTCTCTCTCTCTCTCTCTCTCTCTCTCTCCCTCCCTCCCTCCCTCCCTCCCTCCCTCCCTCCCTCCCTCTCTTTCTCTGTCTCTCTCTATTTCCTTTCTTTTTTTTATTTTTGACATGGCCAATTCAGGAAATTTGTTTTACATTACATATTTGCAATAGGCTTTCTTTTCCTTGCCTTCTCAGTGATTAAGGAAGGGAAAGAATCTGAAATTGAAAATAAAACAAAATTGAATTTTTAAAAGTAATTTAAAAACCCATAAAGATTATAAAGTTACTTGCTTGGGTCTCAGAACTCCTTGAGGAAAGCCAGAGTATTTGTTCACCAAATTTTATACTTTTATACTGTTTTTATACTCCAAACATTCACAAATTCCTAAAGAACTGCAAATCCCCAGGTACTTCCTTTCCTATATTATTTTTGAATAGGTAAAAAAACCCACGTCTGTATTCATATATATGTGCTGGAGGATGTTTTTATAATCCAAAGAAAACCTTAATCATTTCTTTAGGGACATTGTCTTCATTCACAGCTAAAATAATTTTTTTCTTTTAAAATTTACAATGTCTTTAAGCTAAAATAAATCATCTGTGAAAGAAGACACTCAGTAGAAGACAACCTTGCATTTTTTCCCAAAGGGAATACAGAAAAGAGCACTATGAGGGAATATTTTCTGCAGAATACAGTTAGCTAGGTGTTACACACAGTTAATTGTGGTCTTTGAGATCCTTCATCCATTAAATCAATTAGATATATTTTTAAAGTATATAGAAGATATCAGTCCTGAGTGTCTTTTTTGAGAAAATAGCGCTCAGCATCAATCATGAGCAAATACTGTTGAGACAATGAAGCTGCTTTTGCTTTATTTGGAACAGCTGTCTGTCACTAACAGATGCCTCTTTCTAGAACTTGGAATTTTTAGTAAGAGTGTTTTCCCCCATGGGATTTTCACATTTTAAAATGTTTCTTGCAAATGTATGAATAGAAATTGAATTTATGGTGGTTAGAAAAAATAATATCTACCAGTTAACAAAAGCTTATGCATTTTATTTGCCTCCAAAGGAACATAAAACACTTTTTTTTTTTAACTGCCCTGGCTTCCTTCCTCTCTGCCTTCTCCCTGCTGTACTTCCTTTCCCCTTTTCTGTATTGAAGTAGAAAAACACATCTTCACAGTTTTATTAGAATGGAACTTTCTCAAGGGTCCTTTTCTCTGAAGCCTTGAGGTGTAATGAGATGCTTTATAGGGTGATTGTGCTTTGTTTTCTATTTTAATAATATCTGTGATTGCTAACAATTGAACATCTGCCCACTTCTTAGCATGAGATCGGGGAGAGGAGGCTCTTCTATAAAAGATACAATAGCCTAGTCTCAAATGTATTAAATAATGTTTGAAACATTGTCTGTAAAACATGTTGGGGCTTATTGCGGCATTGAAACTTTGTTTTTGCATTTGGAAAGATTTTTTCAACCATTACTCACTAAATACTTGTTGGATTTAGGAATGTTTTATGTTTAAACATCTGTAGGGAATGGGAATGGGAACGGTTGCTGCCAGAACTTTCCCCCCTAGAACCCATACATGCTGACAACTGTTGACATGTACTGGCAAACTCATCAATATCTGTCCATCCATTGTTTGTTCCAATACTAGGGCTAAATCAGTGAAGTGTAGATGGTATTCATCACAACAGATTCAGCTAGATGGGGCAATGGGTAGAATGCTAGACAGAGTGAAGAAGACCCAAGTTCAAATCCAGTCTTAGACACTTACTGTGTACTTAACCTCTGTGTGACTCAGGTTCCTCATCTATAAAATGGAAATAATAATAGCACCTACCTCTCATGATTATTGTACCAAATGAAGCAATAGAATTGTTAAGCACTTTGCAAACCTTAAAGCTTTACACACACACACACACACACACACACACACAGAGAGAGAGAAATGCTAGCTATTATCACATCTTTTATTAGTAGTGCCTTCTCTGGACCTTGTTGCAAAATGTCTCCCATTCTCTGCCCTCCCACCCTCAAAGATTAATCTGTCAAGAAGCATTTACTTAGACCTACCATATGCTAAACATTGCACTATTGCATTGGAGAGAGAGAAACAGAAATTAAATATTCGCTGTCCAGCATGTACAAAAATAACTACAAGACCATTTTATTTTCCTTATGGGGCAAAAGCACTGACTGCTTGGGGAGGGGAGGGTCAGGGAAGATTTCACATAGAAGATGGTGACTGAGCTGAGATTTGAAGAAAACTTGGAATTCTAAGAGGCCAAGGTGAGGAGGATGTGCGTCCTAGGCATAAAGGTCAGCTTGTGCAAAGACATAAAAATAGGAGATGGAATGTTGTGTGTCAGGAGCAACAGGAAGCTCAGTTTGGGGAGACCACCCCATATGAAAGGCTGCAGAGGTCTACTGGGGTCAGCTATGGAATTTAAGTGCCTAATAGGGGAGTTTTATATTTGACCCTCAATGCAGCAGGGAGCTAGTAGAGTCTACTAATTCTCTTCAGCAGAAAGTAGATACAAATAGTCACTTTGAATTCAGTGATGCCATGTGGTGTTCACTGCATATGTGAGGTTTAGTTAAATTTTGAACTTTATCCAACATTGGATAATTAACTATCTTCAACTAGAATACAATACATCCTTTTTGGTTCCTAAGGTGATTTAAAATAAATAATTCTTCAAAATGCAAAGCTGTCTTGTTTTTTGGTTTTTTTTTTTCAGTATAATACCAAAAAGAAAAAACTGTGTAGTATAATGGTCAGAGCACTGGACTTGGAGTCAGGAATACTGAGGTTGAGTCCTGCTTCAGACCTGTAATTCATAGCAGTGTTTTCTTTAGGGGCTCTTTGCTCAGGACAGTAGATGAGCTCACTTACATGGTGGTCAATACTGTTCTCTTTAATATTCTTGAGTTTTGTGTGGATGAACATCTCATTGTTGATTGAAAAAAACTAAGGTTATAAACAGCCTTGAGTTGAAATTAAATAAAACTTATAGCAACATTAATGTGACCTATGTGGAAAGGCATGAATTATGAAATTTGTTATGGAATAATGGAAAGAACCTTGGATTTAGAGGTAAAAATCCTAGGCTTGAATCTCAATTTTGATATAATGTCAAAATTCAGCAGATTATTTATATTATCTTTTTAGTTTCCTCTGAATAAAGACAACATACTCTCAACTTCTCTGTTGGTCAGCAAGCACACTATAAAATCTATTAATAATTATAAAAATAATTATTTAAATAATAATAAAATGGTATATTAAATAATAATTATAGCTAACATTTCTATAGGGCTTATTACGTGCCAGGCACTGTGTGCTGTGTAGTGCTTAAGTGCTGTGTAAGCACTTAAAAAAATCTCATTCATCCTCACAACAATTCTGAGGTGGGTGCTATTAGTATCTCCATTTTAGAAATGAGGAAACTGAAGCAAATATATTAAGTGACTTGCCCAAGGTCACACAGCTGTTGAATGTCTGAGGTCAGATTTGAATTTAGGTCTGCTGATTCTAGATCCCTATTAAAATGTCTGTTGTTATTATTACGCTAATGGTTATTACACTTCATAGCTATTAGGCATAAAGTCTTGTAAATGCCTCCATTATTGCTGTTTCTTCAGCCATGCCCAGTGTTTCTAGGGTTAGCTTGGTGGAATGGGGATGCTCTGATGAGGGAGGGAAAGAAGAATTCATGGGCCCAAATCTATGCCTGTGCTGGAAGTAAAGGTTGGAAAGAACCACTTCTTGGTTTTCATTTCTTCTGTTAATTTAACGTTAGGGGTCTACACTGCCCTGTTATTATCCTAAAATAGGCTTTGAGTCACTTTAAGTCAAAATAGTCCCAGGACCCCTCTTCTCTATCTTGCCCTAGCTTCCAGTACCTTGGATTATTAGCATCTGATACTTGTGTAGGGGTTCCTGGAATATCTGGGACTTGAGAACCTCCTGCTGGAAAAGTGGGGAGGCCCAGCCATTGAGATCATCCAGGATGCCTCAAGGAAGTCTCAGAGGAGTTTGTTACTCTGTCCAATTTTCTTTTTGTCCCCAGAGCTTAAGGAATGGGCGGGACATGGGGTGTGGGGGGGGAACTAGAAATGGTGCTCTCCCATCCCTCAGAACAGAATTACATATACAAACTGAGCTTTATGATTTTAGAAAAGACTAAAAATATATCCAGCTCAGAAACTTATTTAGTCAAATAAACAGACACCTGGGTAGGGCCAAAAAGGGGGAGGAATGGTAGGAGAGACATTCACATGTTAGTATGAATTGGTACCTCTCAACCACCCAAAGGAAGAGAAAGGACATCATGGTCTTAATACGTACTAGAATGAGATACTGTGCTAGGAGAATAGCTGTCATGGACCTGGGTGAATAGTTTATCAGTTCACAAATGAAACCAGTTAGAATAACCCTAAAAGGAATAACCAAAAGAGTTTAGAAGCTGTTTATCACAAATCATTTCACTTCCCTCAGGGACTCCATTTCTTTAATCTGTAAAACAAGTAGATTGGTCTAGGTGACCACAACAATCCTGTGAGGCAGGTATTATAGGAATTATTATTACTATTTTACAGATGAGGAAAGTGAGGCACAGAGGTTAAAGGACTGATCTGTGAGCATAATAAAAATGACAATAGCTATCATCTATTTTGTGCCAGGCACAAAATATTATCTCATTTTATCCTCATAACAACTCTAGGAGGTAGGCGCTATTATTATCTACAGATGAAGAAACTGAGGTAAAGGTCCAGTGACTTGCCCAGGGTCACATAGTTGGTAAAAATTTGAGTTGGATTTGAACTCAGATCTTCCTGATTCCAGACCTGGCTTTATCTACTGTACCACCTACCTGCTCCACACCTCTAGCAAGAAGATTTGAATCAGGTCTTTTGTGAAAGACAGTATATTACTCATGCCTATTTAACACAGAAAAAAGAAAAATGTCTTGCAAGTAAAGTAGATGACTCAGTCCTAAATTATTCTGTTGACTTATCAGCAGAATCACTCAATTACAGAGGTCAGTGGTATCTGAAAAGGTAACTCAGACCAACCCCCCGTGTTTCTTAGAAGTGGTATATAATTAAATCATTCAACTCTATTCATAGATTTCCAATGACAAAGATTCTCCCTACATTTTAGTCTTCCCTTTTGCACTTGAACACTTCTTCCAGATATCTAAATTAAGTCTTTCTTGCTGCCAGCTAGTACGCTCCCTCTAGTACCATCTTCTACAGAGATGAACTCCTCTATAAAAATATTTCAAATTTTTAAAAATATTATTAAATCATACTTCTGTTATTATGTATCCTTATAAAACTCTATGAAACAGATAGTGTAAATAAATCATCTCCATCTGGCAGATGAGGAAACAGACTCAGGGAGATGAAATAGATTGCCCACAGTCCCAAAATGAGTAGGTAAGTTAGAGCTAGAACTCAAACCCAGATCTTCTCTGTCCAGGTTCAGTACTGTTTTTGAAATAGACCCTAAAAGGAAGAAACAGGAACAACTGCTGGCAGTTAAAGGGAGGCACATTTAGATTTAAGGGAAAACACCATAATAGAGATCTGTACATGAAATAGACTGCCTCTGGAGGTAGTTGGTGGCTCCTAATTAGGGGTGTGTGGGTAGAGGCTGAGTGATATTTGTTTAGAATGTTGTAGGAATCCTTTTTTTTTTCTTTTTAGGAATGGTTTGGAGTAGATGGATATTGACATCACTTTCAACTCTGAAATTCTGTGATTCTGCCTCCTGACTTTCACTTTTCCTCTACACCAGATTCCTTACTTGGTTTGAAATCTGTAATCTACCTGAAAGGATAACACTAAACTAATGGGACTGTAGGAATGAATGACTGTGTATATGCCTTCCCATCATCCCCATTTACTATTTTTCCTAGAGAAAGAGACCAAAACATAACTCAAACATGATGAATCTAAGAATCAGCTCACATTCCAGCATTCCAGTAGGATTCATAATCTCATCAATGTGGATACTCTTTCTTCCAGTGATGTGTTATTTCAGTCATATCTAACTTTTTGGTACTCAATTTTGGGATCTTTTTGGCAAAGATAATAGAGTGGTTTGCCATTTCCTTCACCAGTCCCTTTTACAGAAAAGGAATTGAGGCAAACAGGGTTAAGTGACTTGCCCAGTGTCACAGAGCTAGTAAGTGTCTGAAGCCAGATTTCAACTCATGAAGATGAGTCTGTCTTCCTGATTCCAAGCCCACTGCACCACCTGGCTGCCCACTGTGGCTCTTTACCTATCTGTGCCTATTCATCCTGTGTGACCCTTCTGCATGTCCTTCCATAAGGCTAGTCTGACAAACTGGGGGCCTTCTTTATGTTCTTAAGACATTGGAACAGAAAAGCATTGATTAGCCGGCCCATCTTTTTTGCTGTTTGGTGTCAATTCTCACGTCTCTTCTGCATAATCCTAGTTATAATGTGTTGCAAACTGCTGATGTGACTTTCAGTCATGTATCATCACCATAAGGCTATGGGTGTTAAAAAGATGGCTCTGTGTTTTAGAGAAGCTTACAATCAGTCATAAAAAGAAGTTAGTAATTTCCCAATGGCAATTCACTCATCTAAGAAGCAACCAACTGCCAAATTTATTTCATGCCTTAAAAAGAAGTAAGCCAGTCAATAAAAGGGAAAGTTGATTTTGAGATGACAGATCTACGTTTCTTCCTTTACAGCTAACTTGTTATCTTTCTTTCAGAACGCTGCAAATGTAAGCCTGTAAGAGCCACACAGAAGACCTATTTCCGGAACAATTATAACTATGGTAAGAGTAACTATGAAGTGCAACTTAGTACTCATGGGGTTTAGGAAATCAAAGAATTGATTGTTATTTTGAATACTGGCTTTAAATTTATACAGGCAGAACTTTTCATATAATTTCCATTGTGAAGGATGTATGATTAACATGGAGTCAGAAGCGAGAACGCAATTGTGAGTTGTGGATGTTCCTGACATCTTGTTCCTGTTTGCACAAAGATGAACAGTCCCAGGTTTCAAAATAAGGAAAAATCAGATTTGTTAACTTCATTCAGGTTGTATCACACAGGAAATACTGGCATGTTTTGTAAATAACATGGAGAGCTGGAAAGAAGGTCTATCTTTCTAAAGTTTTAATATTCCTGGGACCTTGTTATTATTTGGTCATAGTACATTTTAAAATTGTTCAGTACAGGCAAGAAACAGAATTTATGAGTATTCATTACTTTATATAATATACATGAAATGAGGGTGTAGAGTGTCTTTTTTCATTTTTGTAATCCCAATGACTGACACAATTGCTTGTGTACACACACACACACACACACATTATATATATGCCAATTAATCTATGGGCTGACTTGAACTCAGGTCATCTTGATTCTAAGACTGGCCTTCTCACAGCTATATCACACTGCTTTTCACCTTGGGTAGCTGCTAAATAAATGTTTGTTGAATGAATTAGTTTATGATATGCAAAAATATATCCAACATGAAAAGTATGCTGAACGTAAAAGAATATTTATTTGAAAAAGTGCTTTAGAATCTTAGAGAATATCAGTCATCCTAAATATCAAATATAATATTGGAAAAGGGCCAAAGAGGTGGCTAGTAGAATGTCGGGACTTAATCCTGTAAGCATTTTCTTTTCTTTTTGGCACAGATGAGGCCCATGAAGTACTAGCTGATGTCTCCCCAGGGGACTCTTAATGTTAAAAGGCAGCCAATTAAATAATTACACATGGTTAATTAGTTAATCGAATCAAATTTATTCTGTACTAAAAGTGTTTCACTGTGACACTTTAGTGCCCTATTTTAGGTGAGACAGGATATAAGTAAATTGATACACCAATTTGGTTTGTACTCCTAAAAATTTTATTAGAGAGAGAAATAGACTAGGACTCTAAATATTGGATGTGTTAAGTAGTTTTTCCTTATGTTGAATAGAAATTTTCATTGCTATACCTTCCACCCATTGTTCCTAGGTGTGCTTGCTGGGGTCGTAGTGAACAAATCAGATCCCTCTTGAATTTGGCTTTGTTTCAATTAACTGAGGACAGTTTTCATGTTTACCATTATCTCTTGTATACCTTAAACTTCCCTAATTCCTTTAGCAGGTCCTGACATTTCAAGATCTAGTTACCCTTCACCATGCTGGCTATTCTTGGGATAGTCCAGTTTATCAATGTCTTTTCTAAAATAAAATGCTGGGAACTGAACACAGCACTTTATATGGTCTCACAATGACACAGTATAGTAGGATTATGAGCTCCTTTCAGGAGCCTGTGCTTCTCAGTGTATCAGACTTCACTATCTTGTTGGTTGTTATCTCACACCAACACAATAAGCTTGCAGTCCCCTAAAACCCTCAGGTCTTTTTCAGATTGCTACTATCTAACCGGGCGTTGCCCTATCCTGTACTTTTTGTAACAGGATTTCTGAATCAGAGTATAGGATTACATTGATTAAGATAAGGTCTGCAATTGTAGTTTCATTAGTATGGGAAACTCTCTGGTGAAGAAGCTTCCTTTACTGATGTAGGTCTCTACAACTTGTACCTTAAAAGTTGCCTAGAGCAACTGAGGACTGAGAGGGCAGCTAGGTGGTCCAGTGGATAGTGCAGGGCCTGGAGTCAGGAAAACTCATCTTCCTGAGTTCAAATCCAGTCTCTATGACCCTGGGCAAGTCACTTGACCCAGTTTGCCTCAATTTCCTTATCTGTAAAATAAGCTGAAGAAGGAAATGACAAACCTTCCCAGTATCTTTGTCAAGAAAACCCCAAATGGGGCCACAAAAAGTCAGACACAACTGAAATAGCTCAACTACAACTATAACAGCAACAGAACTGAGAGTTTAAATGACTTGTCCTGGGTCACAAAGTCAGACGTGTGATTTGAACCCAAGTATCAGCTCTCTATCCACAATGCCATGTTGTCTCCCTTTCCATTGATGCTATTCACTTTCATCTTATTAGATTCAACCCAGTACCTGGCCTGTTGAGAATTTTAGGATCCAGCCTCAATCACCCAACATTTTACAGTTAAATGAACCTTAGCTAGAGCATCCTCTCTCTGGAGACACATATCACCAGAGGTTTGGCCACTAGATGATTATTTATTTTGGCCACAAAATCATCAAAAGAATGATCACAATCTATTTCTAAAGTGCTTTAAGGTCTACAAATTTTCTGCAGATGTTAGGTGGCATTTAGTACAAGAATTATCCTTCCTAATTTACAAATAAGGAAAATAAAATTGAGAGAGTTTGTTATGCTTAGGGTGTCATATAGCTCATAAATGGTAGAGCTGGGATATAAACCCAGATTTCCTGATCCCATGTGAAGGTCACTTTTTACCAGCATTCTTCTCTAACCACAATAGCTCTCCTCATGTAGACTAACCACTGAGCATTAGAGAAGTTGTGATTTGCTTTAGTGAAGAAGGTGGATCCAGATTGAAGAAATTATGTTTCTTTTGAATTGTTGCTTCAGCAGGGTAACTCAATCCTTTCCATCATGAACATGTTGTTTGAATCCTTGTCTTTCTCAGTAATGAATGAACTTTGAAAGGTTGAAAGGAACAGTTTATCCAAGCATCCAAACATCTAAATGTTTATTTGAAACCCCTTTTATCTAAAAATTGAGTAGCAGTTTCAGAAAAAAGGGCCTCTCAGAGGACTTGAGTAATTTGACTTTTGACAAGACTAAAAATCCCACAAGAGCTTTGGCTGTTTAAACTCATCACTGTGTTGTTATATAGGAAAACAGAATGAACAAAAATCAGAGCTTTAAAAGAACACTGGATTTCACTCAAGGAAATAATAATCATTTGCTTTTATATTGCTGTAAGATTATCCATTAACTTTTCTTAGCAAAAACAAAAACAACTTTGAAGCAGGTAGTGTAAGTATCATTCCCATTTTACAGATGAAAAAACTGAAGCCCAAGGAGAATTAGTGAATGGGCCAAGACCACATGGCTAGTAAGTGTCAGAGCTAGTCCTCATGGATAGTTCTCAGTTCAAGATGAGAGTTTTCTTCATTATATCATGCAGACTCTAACATATTTATTTTTTAAATTTTATTTTATTTTCAGGTCCAAATTCTCTTTCTTTCATCTCCCCTCTTCCTCAAATTCCCAATTGGACAGTAAGGGTGGTAGAGCAGTTTATAGTTTGTTTTATTATAAGTTAAAAATATTTTGTTGTTCCTTTGTTTATATCATAGCTATTTCTCCCCAAGTCCCCATTGCCCATAGAATTCTGCCTTATAACAAAGAAGTGACAGTTAAGAAAAAAAAACAGTGTAACACATTGGCCATGTCTGACATAGCATTCCATTTCACATCGGCCATATATTACTACTTATCTACCAAAAAGATGGATGTATATTTCTCTGGAGACAAGTTCTGATAGGTTTGTGTTGTTTTATTTTATATTATACTTTATTATATTTTATTTATTATGTGGTCATTATATAGATAAAATTATTTCTATATAATTGTATATAATTACCTATATAATTTATGTATAATTATGCATTTATGTGTATACATATACAGGCACATTAATGAATATATTATATGTACACACATATACATGTATATATAGTTCTTGTGGTTCTGCTTATTTTGCTCAGCATACATTTTTATGTCTTCCCAAGTTACATTGAAATTTTTTGTATTTTTCGTTTCTTAAAGTACAGCAATATTCCACAACATCAACATACCATTGTTTGTTGAGTCAATCCCTACTTAACGAATACCCAGCTTCCAGGGTTTTTCCCCCTTTCACAAGTGTTGCTATGTCTGGGAACAGAGAATATAAAACAATCTGTAGTAAAATGAAGTAGTAGAGGAAGAAATAGGCGGGCAGTGAAGGCACATTTAGGTAGAGATCAGAATGCTTAGAGCTGGTGAGTCAGAATTTGAAATATCATAGAAAAAGGGCAAGGAAATTGATGACGATGGTGACGTTGGTGGTTACACAAATATCATTCAAGTCGCTTTTCTGATGCTAAGCAAACTACCCTACTTTCCTTAGGAAAGTATTTTGGTAAATAAGAGGGAAATCAAGACAAATGCTGTGAATTTCAATAGCACATCTTTATGTACATGAAGAGAGCTAGGTAGCACAGTACAGTTCCAATTCAACGTGACGTACAAGTCGCAACTCTGTCTCTATCTCAGTTTCTTCACATGTAAAATGGGGATAATAATAGCACAACTTTCAAGGGTTGTTCTAAAGATCAACTAAAGTTAATATTTGTTAAGCACTTTGCAAATATTAATATTGTGCTATAAATGTCATCATCATCATTATCATTATTGAAGGTCTGTGATTTTGTCTGATGGAATATATCTATATTTTGGTAGATGTCTTAGAAGGCTGTGTAAGAGGCTAAGAGTCTTGTCCATAGTCACGTGCTAGCATGTGTCAAAAGTAGGGTTTGATTCCAGTTTTTTCCTGACTCTAATCCCTCACCCCATCCATTATGCCATCTTTATTCTCTGTCTTTACATACAATGAATTTAATGCTAACTATATATGGTAAATCCTTATAGGAAACAATAGAGTCTATACACATTTTTGAATAAAATTATTTGGAGAAAATTATGTCATCGTATTTTATCTGGGACTGGATGAGTCTGGAAGTTTATAGCACATGAAAACTGGAAATAGATTAGGTTGGGAACAATGAGGGATCAGTGTGTTCATTTAATTCACTTCAATAAAAATGCATTTTTAAGGACATGTTAGGTGACTGTGCTAAGAGCTTTGGTGACCATAAAGAAGATAGTGTACCTGCTCTTATAGGAGAGATAAAAACATGCATGCTCATTTGTGCAGCACCTATTGTGTATGCTTTGTACATATTCTGATAGAAAAAAAGCCAGAGGCGGAGGGAATGGGATGAATTTAGGAAATGGTAAACAATAGTTTGAAGGTGTGTACCGACGGAAGAAAATAGAGATTATCATTCTTGTAATTCCTATTTTACAGAATCGTTACAAAGACTAAATGAGATAAAGGATTTTGCAAACATTGCAAACTTTAAAGCTCTACACAAATATTTGTTATTTTTCTATGCATTTATGGCATCATGAATGCATGTACTGCCCCCAGTAGTATAGATTATAACCCATCATGCCTTCTCATCTTTTGTGAGTGTTGGCCATGTTAATTCACAGGAGGGCTACACAATATGCTAAGTGCATGTGTTTGTATGTGTGGCAGGGGAAGTGGGGAACTTCTGCTTCTCTTAATATTGTGTGGATACCAGTTGAGCACAGGGATTATCTACAGGGTTGGTTTTCACTCTTTTGCACAGGAGTATAGATTTAGAGCAGGAAGAGACCTTAGAGATCATTTAGACCAAAGATCTTCATTTTATATATAAGGAAACTGCTTAGGAAGTAAAGAGAAGAGCTGAATTTGAAGCCAGGACCACTGACTCTAAAAACAGTAGACTTTCTGTGGTACCATGCTGCCTCTCCCATGACTTTCCCACTTCCTCCCTACATCATATATACCACTGATGATTTCTTTCATGCTACTTCTTGTATGTAAATCATACTTGGTGTTTGCAGCCTAATTATACCCTTTATATATCTTTCCCTTTGAGTCACCTACAGTTCTGATTCTTTGAGAATAAGGGCATTCCATAATATGTATATTCCTTTAACATCAATAAGGGACTAAGAATGTTAATGTAAATGGACTTTTTGTGCAATTGGCTCCTACAAAAGTACAAAATTAACCATAGGAAAACACAGCATATGATGAGATAAGATTCCTTTTATGTAAAAGTTGGACTAGATGGATTTCCAATTCTTAAATTCTGCGAGTACCAAAAGATGGGCAACAACCAGGTGCTCTGTTTTGTTTTGTTTTAAGACCAGACCTCCCTATTTTGCCCATTGTGGAAGTACAAAGATTACTGATGAACTGTTCCCCCTCTGGTTGGCATGAGAAGCCAGCCCAGGTGGGTTTGCTGCTATGGTGGGGAGGGGAAGATCATATTAATGCCAAGCCAAGTGTGGACATTTAATTGCTTAGCCCACTGTAGTTCAAACTCTCAAGCTCAAGAGATTGTCCAGCCTCAGCCCCACCAGCAGCAAGGATTCCAGGAATGCACCACTCCCCATGTGTCATGTTTTTTGTTTTTTTTAAATGACTTTCAAGTTTAGCCCAAGTGTTTTCTGATTTATCAGTCTGTATCACTTCTCATTGACTTTAGTATGGCTCACTGGCCCCTGGCTGGAAGAGAATTCAAATCACAGAAATCAGCAAACAAGGGACCCTGATTTGAATGTGTATTACATTATTATTTCAATTTTATTCCTCTTTTTTCTCCTCAGTTATTCGGGCAAAAGTGAAGGAAGTGAAGACCAAGTGCCATGATGTCACTGCAGTGGTGGAAGTAAAGGAGATTCTGAAATCTTCTTTAGTGAACATCCCAAGGGATACAATTAATCTTTACACAAATTCGGGTTGCTTATGCCCTCCACTCAGTGTTAATGAGGAATATCTCATCATGGGCTATGAAGATGAAGAGCGCTCTAGGTATTTGTTACCTGTTACCTAAAATATGACATTTTGCTTTCTGTCCCACCCTCCCCCCAACTGCAGCCATTCTAGCTTTGCTTGAAGAACTCAATATTACATTTCCCTCTATAATATTTCAGGAGAATCATGGAACATGGAATTGAGGCTTTCTTTACCATTAGTCCCTTATAATTTTTATTGATTACAGTAGGCTTATATATTAAAGCAGAATATAAAAATACATACATATACAGATAGAGTACTTTCTATATTTATGAATATATACATAAAGACAGATGCAAATCTATCTATGTATACATGTATATTGTTATATTTGCTTCTTTGCAAAATGCAGGTTGCTTTTGGTGGAAGGTTCTATAGCTGAGAAATGGAAGGATCGTCTTGGTAAAAAAGTTAAGGTAAGCCTGTATTTTACATCCTGAAAACCATAATAGAAAATAAAGCAAACTAGACCGGTGCCATTTTGCCATGGTGCCCTTTTGCCATGCTTAAGTGTAGGAAGTATTAAAATCTGAAGTACATGTGCTAAGAAAATGAGTCTGTCTTTTGACATTTCTGTTCATCAGTTCAGCAGACTGCCCAATTCATTTACATATCTGAGAGCTGAACAAGTTCCTCAGAACTTTGATCTAGCCTTTAAAACTCATGACCCTCAAATTCCAGGGGCTGATAAATTTTAAAAGCAGGACAGAACGCTCTTTTCCAGGGAAAGATTTCATTTTTCTTCCTCTTGCACTAACATAGTTAAACTTATCAGGTCTGTTTAAAGGAGAAGAATGTGGGGGAGGAAGGCATGTTCATAAGGGGGCAAAGAATCTAAAAAAGGGGATGGAAACTGGACCAAGTACAATATATCCTCTCCTTTCCACAAGCTTGAAGGCTTGGGAAACATTTAGTGTTTAAATTAAACAGCCCTTGGGCAGTTTATCTTGTACATCTGGCACTTGACACAGCAGACAAGTCTGTGTTTAAGTGACCCTAAAAAATGCAAAGGCCATTATTTTGCATGGGT
This sequence comes from Bettongia penicillata ogilbyi, assembly GCA_023548195.1. NCBI lineage: Eukaryota > Metazoa > Chordata > Mammalia > Diprotodontia > Potoroidae > Bettongia > Bettongia penicillata. Next base: position 3,426,818 of record JAJHZJ010000035.1, on the reverse strand, counting down.
CCCCATCTCCATCCCCCACCCTGGTCTTATTCTTTAATGCTTCCCAGTGCATTTGTCAAAAGCAAGGTTGACTTCAAGTTCAGGCAGGCAGGCACCCTATAACCAACTCTCTTCACTGATTTGGCATTTGTGAAAGGAAAAACATTCTTCTTCAACCATGTTGGGATTTCTTATTGTCTCTGTCTTCTGCTTGCTGATGCAGAACAGGAATTTGTCCTAAATTCCTGGGCTCATTTGAAGAACTTTCATTACTCCCCTGACTTAGGTCATCTAAAGTGTTTGCTGCTCCTGGTGCCAAAATAACATAGTCATAAATTATCATTTGAAAATCTAGGACATACCACCCTCTGCTTCTGTTTCCTAGTAGGGAACATAATGTCATTTCCCATCATAATTCATAAGGAATTTGCAGAAGTTTTACAGTGAGATGGTTCATTATCTACAAATGGGTCTACGCAAGATAAAACAAAAAAGAACCTCATGAATCACTTGGGCAATCCAGGCCTGTCTTTTGGGGGCAGTGGGGATAGAAGTGGGGGGACTTGAGTGACTGAGATCCTTGTCTCCATTTTCAGTTCAATTTATGTGTGTTTAGACAAAGCTTTATGTAAGGTTTCATTAGATAGAAAAGTCATCATTTTCAGTATCATAATTTCCCATCTCAGTTGTTAGCCCAAGAGTTAAAGAAGACATATTTTTTTGCAGTTACTCAACTTAGAATTGTTAGGCTTATATCATCACAGGTTGTTGAAATAAAAATGAATTGGGAGATATAGTATATTTTTTAAATATAGAAATGCACCAAGAAAATTAAAGGTTCCTACCCTTTTTTCTTTAATAAGATTGAATGGAAGATGTCTATAAATGGAAGATGAAAGGACTATTTTAATATAGGATAATTTGACAATGGAAATAGACTTTTTAATTTCTTCTGCCATCTGTCACAAACTCATTTATATTATATTAACATATATTAGGATATTTGGTGCATATACTAGGGTGCTTGAAGTCAGTCCTCTGCTTGGTAAAATATTAGCATTTGCATGATAGATATATGCATTCTTTATTTTCAGGTGTGCCCTCTAAAATATAGATTTAAAGGGAGCATAAATTCCTATCCTGGGTATCTTACAAGAAAGAATTCTGAATCTTTTGAGAGGAAACTCAAGAATTAAGCAGAAGGATGATTTATTCATCTCTTAGAAGTCTATCTCTCCCTTCTCCAATCAATCTTAATAGTTACTAAAATAATGGTTTTAAAGCACAAATCTTACCATGTCATATAAGAACCTTCAATGATTGCCTCTTGTCTCTAAAACCTATTCAACTTGGCATTAACCTGAGTAATAGCCTGATGCCAGGATTCTGTTCCAGGTTTACGGCACATTAATTTTCCTGTGTTTCAGTTAAACTGGTCAATTTGCTTTTCCCTAAATTCTTTATTCCATCTCCTACCTTCCTGCCTTTGGATTAACTGTTTGTAAGGAACTCCCTCTTCCCCTCTACCTCTAAGAATTCCTAGTTTCCTTCAATGCTCAACTCATATTCCTGTTACTGTGAGATGTCTTTCCATATCCTCCCCTACTCCAGAGGCTTAGGAAATTTCCTTTGATGAATATCCAGCTTGTAGTACATAGTCTTGAACATAATAGCTACTTAATAAATTTTTAAAGGAATCATTTCAAAAAACATCTATGAAATGACTACAGCTGGGGATGCAAAGGTAAAAGACATGGTTTCTATGACCAAGGATCCTAAAGTCTAGGGGATATGAGACAAGACCCTAAATGTCTATAACACTACACACACACACGTGTATATATGTATATGTGTGTATATATGTATATTTGTATGTGTATATATACACACATAGACATATAGTGCAAAGAAGTACAAATAGAATGCTTTAAGAAATTGAAGAAAGGAGATTCTTGACATGTCTTTTAAGTCAACTTGGGTGCTCTCTCCTGTGGAAAATCTTTTTGGATCCTCCTAACTATTGGTGCTCTCTCCTTCCTGGACCTTTTTTCACTGGCTGTCCTTTATATCTGAAACTTTTCCTCCTCATCTCACCTCCTGGCTTCCTTCAAATCCAGCTAAACTTTTACCTTCTCAGAGAAGCCTTTCCTGATCTCTCTCCTGTCGATTATCCCCAATTTATCTGGCATATATCTTGTTTACACGTAGTTTTCATGTTATCTCCCCATTAAACGTGAGTTTCTTGAAAATAAGGATTGTCCTTTGCTTTTCACTGTATTCTGAGTGTCCACATAAGTAGGCACTTCATAAATGCTTTTTGACTGACTTGCTGATTGAATGTTTCAATGTTTAATCCTATTCAAGCATTCATAAATGCCTACCATATGCAAGGTATTGTGTTAGATCCTAGGGGCACAAAGACAATTTTTAAAATAAGGAAATATTTCCTGCCCTCAAGCAGCTTATGTTGTATCTTCTCTGAGAGTAGAATGTTGTCTTCTTGAGGAAAGGGAGTAGTTTTGGTTTGGTCTATTGTATTCCCAGTTCCTAAAATAGCATCTTGCACTTAAGAAATGCTTGTCGAATTAAATTGTTTCTATGGGTTGACACTTCCTTTTTGCAGAATCACTCAGTTTTTAGGACAACTGAGAACTCATGACTTTAAAAAAAATTATTTCCCATGGAAGTATGAACATTTTCTGCTTTAAATTCCACAGCGATGGGATCTGAAGCTCCGTCACATCGGTTTAAGCAAAACTGAATCTGGTCAAAGTGATTCCACACAGAAATCTGGCAGGAACAATAACCAGCGACAGGCACGCAACTGAATGTGAAATGAGAAACGTGAAAACCAATGGACTCCCTTGTAAGACTTGCATTGTTGGAGCAGCAGAGGAAAAATTGCACTATTGCACGTTATACGCGATTGTTTACTACAAAATCAAATTGTAACTGATATTAGTCTTATTTTCCCTTCTATTTTCTGCTTTTTTTTTGTCTGGGTACAAAATGTTAAAAAATATATAAATATATATATCCTATTTCACTAATCATGGAGAAAACTTCCCCAGTGAGCTGAAAAAACTAATCCTAGGATATTTACTGCAGTTCATAGCAACCAGATTGGGGCATCTGGATTTGCCAATGGTATTTTGAGGACATTGGAGATGTTTGCCACATAGAGAGGAATGGGATCTGATGTAAAGTAGACTGTGACAGACTGATGGAGTTTTAATCCCTCCTCATATGCAGGAAAAATTTAGAGTTTTAAAAATACATATATAAAATGGCAGTTGAATAGCAAATGATTGTGTAGACAGGGTAGTCAAGCCCAGAAGAAAACTTTTAAGCGAACATGAAGGAACAATTATTCTCAAGATTAGGGAGAAGCAAAATAAATAGCTTTAGAATCTGAGGAAAAAGCATTTGTTCTGATGTTTTGAAAAGCACAATTTTAACTGGTAGCGGTTGGTGTTAACAGTAGCATTTTCCCTTTGGCAAGAGAGTTGACTAATCAACATTAGGGAGTGAATTATAGCCAGACATCTGTTGTTATCAATGCAGCTCTGTTTAATTTGTTTCCTTTTGAATAAACCACTGGTGTAAGTCTTTTTTCCCTTCTGAAATATGTCCGATTTACTGTATCAACCAGAACAAAAATGGGAAGAAGTATGGACATATATGCATCCGTGTGTTGTTTTTAAATGGCTGAGAAATGTTAGGTAGTTCCCCAAATTACTAAGATAATTTAGAGTATTATTAGTTTTCTGATAGCCCCAATCACTTGGCCCTCATTATGTCTTTGATCTCTGAGTCTGTCAGGCCAACAGCTGGCTGCATCTACTCAAGAATTTCTTGGCTACCATTGCAGCTTTGCTTCAGTCTGGGCAGGAACATCACTTCCTATGTGCTGATTTTTGCGGTTTTGTGCGTGCGTGCATGTGTGTGTGTGTGTGTGTGTGTGTGTGTGTGTGTGTGTGTACGTGTAGCATGTGAGGTGTTGCAGATGACTGAATTACCAGACCTGTCTCTTGGTGCCGGTCTGCACTTTATCATTTGGATTTCATGGGGGGTGTTCTTATGTCTATTCCTACATAAATAGCCATGCTTAATGTTCAGTAAATGTCTAATAAAAGTGATTATAGCTATCTAGAGAGATGATATTCTGAGTTTTGAACTTCATACATATTGCATTACCTGCGGTGCATTTTGATCTCTAAGGTATACTTTGAAAAGTGATGCCTTCACTTCCTTCTTCAAATAGAATGTTTTAGAGCCTATGTCAGTCATTTGGAAGTCCATTGATTTTCTTGTATTGACATTCATATTAGTAGAAAACCCAACTTTTGAGCTATGATATATGGAAAATAAAACACTTATGATGCAAACTGGCATTGTGTTTCCTTTTATAAGCTTACTACCATAGGAGAGGGATCATTATGTAACTGATTTCTCACATCAAAAATAAAGCATGAACAGTAAAGGATGAATAAATAAATAATAGACAGTAAATAGTTTTCTTTAGCTCAGTTCTCATGATTCTAGAAAGCCATCTAAGAATAGAATGGAGCTTCATGACATCTGTCTTCAAGCATTTGAAGGGCTGTCTCATGAAAAAGGAATGAAACTGATTTTGTCGAGCACTACAGGGAAGAACCAGGAACAATGGATACTACAATTAGAGCTGTCTAATAGTGGCAGGAGGGAGTGGATTGTACCCCCCCTCCTTCTTGATTGGAAGACTTCAAGCTGGGTGACCATTTGTTGGTTTGTAGTAGGGACTCATTTTGGAGTTTGAGGTGATCTAAAGAGCCACTGACAGTCCTTTCAAATCTAAAATTCTGCAACTTTTCTCCTTTTATTGAGGAAGCATGAACAGAAATATAGCGATTTTGGTGTCTGAGACAAACAACACATAAAGGCTAGCAGCATGGCATATACCATCTAAACTTCACTGCCTCAGGGCTAAGCACCTGTCATCTTATCCTATTGGAGACCACCTGGTCTCCAAGTCTGTCAGATTAATAGCTGGTGGCTGTCACTACCAGAACTTGTTTTTATTTTTTGGTTACCAATTGAATCTTTGCTTCCAACTAGACAAAGCAAAAGCATTACTTCCTACATCCTGATTTGGGGGAAGAGGAACATTGTTTTAGTTTGTCATAGGAGATTTAGGGAACACTACATTCAGAAGACTTAACGATAACCACAAGATTCTAACTTCTTCTGGTCTGTATCCTTATGTGGAACTTCAGGGTCTGGGGACTATGCTATCATGGTGATTTTGCATAATATTGATTTTCCAACTAATTCTCGTCCTTTCATCTGATTCATAGGGATGAGAGGGAAAAGTAGGTTGTGTTAGAGCTAAAGGAACCAGTATCTCAATGTAATGTAGTCCTACTTTCCTAGAGAAGATGAAGGGCCACGTTACATCAAGAAATATTATTGACATATTATTGTGGATATTCTGGTTGCATACAAAGTTTCAGAAATTCTTTCACTATTAAATTCCTGAAACAAAGATTATATTTATTTCAAATTTCTAAGTAAGGGGCTTTACATAATTTGTGCTCAATAAACATGAAAGTAATACATTTAAAGTGAGAAGTATATTTCTGAAGTAGAATCCAGCAACCTAAGAAAAGACTAAGCTTTGGTGGATTGCCAGGAGAAGCAGTTTTCTGCTCCATATCCTTAGGATTCAACTTTCAGTTTACTGAAAGTGTAAATGAACTCATAAATGTAAAATAGCATCGTGAATAAAGTAAAGTAAAAGATAGTGAATGTTGAATTCAGTTTGCATAGTTTCAGTCATTTTGACTTTTAAGTCATTTACATTGCACTTATTAGATATTATTCCTTGATGATGACCTTCCAACCACCAGAATAAAAAATAACTCCTGTTTACATTTAATAACTGATGCATGGCGATAGCATCCCCATGTGGAAACTCCATCTACATTTGTAAATCAAGTTGATAAATCCTAAGAAATTTTCTATGCCATATATTGGTTGTCACTTGTCTTCCTAACTCTAAAACCACTTCTGACTGTCGAGCATAATACTGTTTCATGCTGTATTTGTTAGATAACATTCAGAGTATGATGGTCAATTCTGGGCCCCATGTCTTAGGAACTAAGTCTTAGGGAAAACACTGATAAACTGGAAAGCATCCAAAGAAGTACAAGGAGGCTGGTGAAAGATCCTCAAGTTCATGCTATATAAAGGTGGATGGAAGATTGAAAATGGGAGTTTCTAGCTTCCAGAAGTGAAGACTTGAGTGAGACAGGATAGTTGCCATCATATATTTGAAGAGCTATTTATGGAAAAGGAATTAGACTTTGTTTGACTGAAGTGGGAAGAACTAAGTTACAAACAGAGGTTAAAGCTTAATATAAGGAAAAGCATTCTATCAGGTAGAGCTATCCCAACATGGAAAAATCATCCTATCAGGTAGAGCTATTCTAACATGGAAAAGGTCTCCTCAGGATGATATTCTGAGGCCACATTCAATTCTTAGATTCTCTGATTTGGTACTACTTTGTTCACCCTGTAATTTCTACCAATCATTAATTGGAATGAATTTGCTTTTGTGTTTATATGTTGGTGATTTGGGAACTTACAAAGTTAAACTATCTTAGTAGAAGAATTTCCATTTACCTTTAGTATTTTAAAATTCCTGGATGCTTATGCTAAAACACTAACAAAATGAATGCTAAATAACATGCTGGAGAATCTGGTAAAAATTAAGGTAATGACTAACTTGGACCAAGTCCTATTCATGGATGCTGTCAGTATTATACTATAGAACACACACTGTCATTTGATTCAGTGCCATGCATTGTATAGATTTTTTTTAAAAAAAGAAAACATACTTCTTTCACATCTGCTATATATTATTTAATTGGATAGATACAGAACCATGATTTCTGTGAGTAAATAACAGTTTATCATTACCCACAAGAGAATATCTTTTGTTATATTTTAATATGCAAAATGACTAAGACTAGAGTTGGTGTTCATTTTTATGGTTAGTTTTAGTATTTATTTATATGTTTGAAATATGTACCTAGATATTCAGAAACTTATGGTAGCAAAGGGGTAAAAATGATAAAGGCAGGATAGAACTTACCATATTTAATATTTTAGTTAAATATGGCCCCTAACTTTATAAACATTTAAAAAAATCAACAAGTATAATTTTGCCTAGGTAATTTTCCTATTGATAATAGAGACAACATCATTTCTAAGTCATGTGACCAACAAGATAGAGAATTAGCTCTTTTCTCTAATCCTCATGACCTCTCAAAGCTCTCCAAAACAGAAATTATGCACTAAAGATACTTAAGTTGTCTCCATGGTCTAGGATACCCAGAAGGTTTAAAAGAACAACATATAATGATGCCTATCCTGTGCTCATGCAGCACCCTTTGAACCACGACCCATTATGCTACCAGCATCAAGGCTATATACTAGCTGACCCTAGGACTGTACTCATGGGCTTGCAATAAATCCAACTCCACACCATTGTCTCCTCTCTCTTTCCAGTTCAGCGGAGATCTAGCTCCAGGCTGCAGAAATTTGTAAGGGCTTTGGGTCACTAGTATTGTAGCAGAATTCTACGCTACAGAAAATATCTTGAGGGGAGAAGAGGAACAAAGGGACCAAGGCAGAGCACAAATATGAGCTTGAAATAATGCCCACATCCCCCTCCTCCCAGAGCCTCAGAGACTCAAACCGCAAACAACAGAAATCGGCCCTGGCTGCACTGGCACCACTGTGGCAGCGTTCTGAACTGTTGGGCCAGAGAACTAAGGTACAGAAGGAATGTGACGGGATACTATGTGTATGTCTTGAGGTAGGGGGGTGGATAGGGAGGGAAGGGAGGGAATCAGAAAATGAGCAATAAAGGAAAAAAGAAAGATAAGACTGAAATTACCAAAGATTTCAGAAAAGAAGACTCAGAAACGTCAATCATAAACAGATACATCAACAGGGAAACCATTAAAAGCAGAAGGAAATATGACCTCCAGATCTAGAAAACAGGTTCAAGCATCTATGAACAAACACTACAGAAAAAGGGAAAATGATCCAAAATTTGATGTGACAGAGGACCTTGTGGAATTTGAGGAGAACATAGAGCCATAACATCTTGAGTGGCTTAAAAGAGAAATGAGAAGTATTAGAGCAGAATTTGTGGGCTACATAGCAAAAATAATAAGCAAAACAGAAGAACTGGAATTTGCAATGGCACATCTCATCAAAGAAACAAAGAAGACAACAATGTAAATAGGAATGCAAGTAGAAATGAAAGACAATCTAAAAGAAGAAGAAAAAACCCAACCAAAAACATCAAAAGAAAATATGCTCCCTAGCCAAACAAAGCATACTGATCTTAAAGACAGGATCTATACAGAGAACCTAAGGATCACAGAACTCCTACAACACCATTATAAGTAAAAAAAAAAAACCCTTGAAAACCAAAATGCAAAACAAAAAAATACAAAAAACTGCCCTGAACTTCTGAAAATAGAAAATTCAATGCCAATGGAAAGAATTTATATGTAACCTTCAGAAAAAAATCCAAGGCAACAAATTCCAAGACACAGAGTGATTAATTTAGCAATTCAATTCAAAAACAAGTTCTGTGAGTGACCAGGAGAAAGACTTTCATATACAAGGAAAGGAAATTTGAATAATACAATATTCTTTACCCAGCAGGAAACACAGGAGGGAATGGAATAATGTGTTCCAAACCGAGGGTGACCTATCTTGCAAATCTGAGCTTAACCATAAGTGAAAAAAGATGTGTATTCAATGATAAAAAAGTATTAGAAACATTCTTAGTAGGGGTAAATGAATGTAGCAGCCAAGGACAGCAACAGCAACAGAGTAGAATTAAAGAGACCAGTAAGAGAATACTTTTAAAATGTAAACAGAGATAGAGGTGAAAGCAGAAGTCAGGTGGAGGTAACAGTGGAAAGGCAGACCTGGAGCATTATGGACAGAGCCTTTTGATATCCTGCCTACAGGTGAATCAATCTTTTTTGTGAGACTACATTATAAAACTAGAAGGTGAATGAAACGGAGGGAGGGGATAAAGGGGGCATAGCAGATTGTATGATGTGCCTGGGTCAAATTAAGGTCTAGCAACTAGGCGAACGTGACCCCTGTGGTTTCTCTGAATTGGAAGAGCTGCAGAGAAGTGGGTGAGGAGGAGGGAGGAAGGATTGGGGGGAAAGAGAGGTGGAGAGAGGAAATTCCACTGATGAATGTTTCTAGAAGTGAAGAGAGATGCCTTGCACTGCGTATTATCTGAACGATTTAGTGCTTATAAAGGTAATTTATTCTCCCAAAGAAGGAAAATAGTTATAACTCTTGGGGGCAACTGGTGTCTGGGAGAGTGAGAGGGAATGGACCCAGGGAGGAGATTTTAAAGCAAATGGGCAAAAAAGGTAACCAGGAGGAGAGTATACATAAGTAGTGGGTTACATAACCAAGGGCATGATGACAGAGGGTCCTCTTGGTCACCTTCCAGAATTGACATTGTTCTGGGAGTGAGGCACAAGGGAAAAGGGGATCCCAGGAGGCAAGCTCTGAAAGATAGTCTCAGAAACTGCCTGGAGGGAAGAACCCAGGATACATCAGAATTTTTATTACATAAGGAACATAGGGTATAGAGAGGGATTAAATAATTATAGGGGTCATGAACAAGAGAAAGAGATGATGTATAATGAAGTGAAAGAAATTCACTTGATAGGGTCACAAAAAATGAAATATAAAAAAACAACTTAATGACTAGGGAAGGCAAGGAACTAGATTAACTGGGAGTAAAAGAAGAGGGAAGAAATTAATCAGATAAAAGCAGGAAGGAAAAAATTCATAAGCAAAACTTCAAAGGGGAAGAGGTAATAAGTAAACAGAGGAATCAATGTGAGGGGAATAGATCCAGTGATAATAAGACTGCCTCAAAGAATAAAGTTAACATGTGAAGAGACATATACTGAATTTATAGCAGAAGAGGGAAAAATCATATCTTAAAAAAACTCCAATATTAGAGGCAAAGGGAAGAAAATATAAATCTAACTCATAACATTAAATGTGAATGGACTAAACAATCTAATAAAATGAAAAAGAGCAACAAAATCGATAAGAAAAAAACAGGATGGGAGACTTTAATATCTCTCAGTTTTGGATAGGTCTAACAGGAAGATAGGGTAGCTAGATGGTGCAGTGGATAGAATGGAAAACCTGAAGTCAGGAAGACTCATGAGTTCAAATCTTGCCTCAGACACTATCTGTGTGATCCTAGACAAATCACTTACCCTGTTTCCCTTAGTTTCCTCATCTATACAATGAACTGGAGAAGGAAATGGCAAACTACTCCATTATCTTTGCCAAGAAAACCCAAATGGAATCACAAAGAGTTGGAAATGACCGAAATAACAACACAACAACAACAGGAAGACAAACAAAAGGGAAAATGTGGAACTAAACAAATTTCTTGAGAAATAAGAGCTAAAAGATTTATAGCATCTTCTAATTTGGAGTGCAAAATAATATACATATTTCTTAGCACCACATGCAACTTTTACAAACACTGACTGTGTGCTAGGGTATAAAGATATCATAAACAAATGTAAGAAGGCAGAAATAGTAAATACATCCTTAAAGCAATAAAAGCAATCATTGGCTCCAGAACCACAAACAAAAGACAAAGAATCAAATGAGGACAATGATAAAATATTAAATAATGAGGTGGTAAAAAAAATCATAAAATAATGTAAAATTAAATGATAATGATGAAACAATGTACCAAAATAAATAGGATTCAACTAAAGCAGGAAGAAATCATATTCCTACAAACATACATTACAAAAATAGAAAAAGAAAGAAGTAATAAACATTTTTAAAATATTTTAAAAGTAGAAAGTCAATAAATAAACATAAAATCTAAGCACAAAAGATAATAAAAATCAGAAAAGAAATAAGTTATAAACAAAACACATAGAAATGATAAATGAAACTAAAAACTAATTCTCTGAAAAGACATAAAATTGATGAATATTTAGATGATCTGATTAAAAAGAAAAGAACAGAGATTCAAATAAAGTAGCAAATGAACAGGTAAAATCACATTAAAGGCAGATGAAATATAAAGATTAATGAGAATATATCATGAACAGTTATATACTAACAAAATTGAGAAGACAAAAGAAATAAATTTTGAAAACACAAAATACCCAAGACCAGATGGAAATCTTAAATAACCCAATCACATAAAAGGAAATAGAGCTATCTATAAAGGAACTAATATAGGAAAGAACTTCTGGTCCTGATGAACCATACAACCTTAAAAAACAATTAGTGTCAATACTTCACAAATTATTTTCAAAAACTGTGGAAGAAAGCAATCAACCAGAATTTTTTTTTTTTTTACAAAACAAATGAAGTCTTAATATCTAAATCAGGTAAAGATAAGTCATAAAAGAAAAACTGTAGTCCAATATCCTTAGGGAATATTGACTCAAACATTTTAACAAAATCCTGCCAAAGGCTACATGATTTTTCTAAGAAATCATTCATTATGACCAAGTGGGATTAATACCAGGGATGCAAGGATGGTTCAACATTAGGAAAACAGTAAACATAATTAATCACATTAAAAACCAAAACATCCTAAACCACACAATTAACTCAATAGTTGCAGGAAAAATCTGACAAAGTATGTAGAGCCTAATTGTACTAAAAAAAAAAAACAAAACAACCAACCAACCCTACAGCATATAGACATGGTGGAATTTTTTTTTAAATCTAAAAAACACCAATCTAAAAAGAAAAGCAAGGATCATATGCAATGGGAATAGTTAGAATTTTCCCAAAGAGTGAATTTTCACTAGAGAAGCAAAAATGTCCATTCTTTCTGCTATCAGTTGATATAATTCTGGAAATGCCAGCAAAAGTAATAAGACAAGAAAAAGAAATGAGAGGAATAAAGATAGACAAAAAGAACATAGTATACCCGGAAAACCCTAGGGAATCAACAAAGATACTAATCAAGACAACAGCTTCAGCAAATGTGAAGGCTACAAAATAAATCCTCAGAAATCAATAGCATTTTTATATAATAATAAAAAAACCCAAGAAGCAATAACAGAAAGGGAAGGTTCATTCCAAATAACTATGAAATGTATAAGATATCTGGGGATCAACCTACCATAGCACATAAAAGACATATATGCATAGCTTTATGCATATTTTATATATACATCATATTCAATACGAATTGCTCTTTAAAGAAATTAAGAACTATCTAAACAGCTGGAGGAATATGCACAGAGCTAGGCTTTGCTCATATAAAAAATAACAACACTACTAATGTTAATTTACACTTTTAATGCTATGCCAATCAAATTACTAAGGGGATGTTTTATATGAATTGGCAAAATAATGCCAAAATTCATTCTGAAAAATGAAAGATTTAGAATATCAAGGGAAATGAGAAAAATGAATAAGGATGAAGGGGGAATCAAACTATATTATCAAGCAACAATCATCAAAACCATCTGGTATCGGTTAAAAAACAAAGAGACAGTTCAATGGAAGAGATTAGGCAAGGGAAAATCAGAAACAATGAAACTCAATAACCCAGTGTTTCATAAAGTAAAAAACAAATTACCCAGGGGAAGAAAACCCCTTATTTGATTAAAAAACATTTTGGGAAAACTGAAAAGCAGTCTGGCTGCATGTAGACTTACTAACAACTTATATCATATTCAATAATATATTCTAAATGGATAAGCAACCTTAATATTAAAGATCATACTATAAAAAACGGAAGAGAAGCAGATTATATATGCCTCTCACAATTATGAGTGAGAGATATTGTTAAGCAAATAAGTTCAGGCAATTGTAGAAGATAAAATACTTGACTCTGATGACATAAAACTAATAAGCTTCTTTACAGATGAATTAATGCGCCTAAGATAACAAGGAAAGTGATCGAATGAGAAAAGACTTTTATATTAAATTTTTCAATAATAGTTTGGTATCCAAGATATATAAATAAGTAATAAGTATACACAGAACTAACAGCCATTCTTTAATAGTTAAGTAGTCAAAAGATATGAAAAAGCATTTCTCTAAAGTAAATTGCAAAGTATTTACAACCAAATGAAAGAATTCTCCAAATCATTAATAGTAAGAGAAATGCAAATCAAACCAAATCTGAGGCTTCATCTCATAACCTACAAATTGTCAAAGATGATAAGAAATAGCAACTGTCAATGTTAGAAGGGTTGTAAAATCAGAGGTACCCTAATACACTGTTGGTGGAGCTGTTATAAAATGTTATAACCATTTTGGAAAAGAATTGGGAATTATGCAAACAAAATGACTAAATGTCTATACCTTTTGAAACAGGAACTCGATTACTGGGTGTGTACTTCCAGGAAGTCAGAAATGAGAAGAAAGTTGCCATATACATACATGAAAATATTTATAGCAGCACTTTTTGTGCTGCCAAAGAATTCGAAACAAAGTAAACGTCCGTTGGTTTGAGGATGGCTAAACGAATCATGGTATGTGATAGTAATGGAATATTACTGTGCTGTAAGAAATAATGTGTGTGATGAACACAGAGAAACATAGAAAGATCTACATGAACTAATGCACAGTGAAATGAGCAGAGCCAAGAAAACAATATTCATAATAACAACTGCAGGGTAAATGGAAAGAACAACCATACACTAAAAATTCAAAAATCAACGTAACAAAATAAGAAAGATCAAGCTGAACTCAAATGAAGAGATATGAGAGTACATCTCCAGCCCATCTCTAAGTGGAGGTGCGATGTCCACACTTGTTACACGTTTTTGAACTTTTTAATGCATTGATTAGCTGTGTTTTTATTCCTTTTTATTTTTTCATTTAAAAATAATATTTGCTATATCAGATGGCTTTCTAGGAAGGGGAGAGCATACTAGGGATAGTTATGATGATGTAAAAAAACAGAAGACAAAAATTTGTTTCGAAGAAACTTACACAAATTATGTAGGAAAATTAGGCAGTATGATATAATTGAAATCAAAGGACTAGGATTAAGTCTTGCCTTTGACATATACTGATTTTGATCAACAAAAACTCAATTCACCTCTCGGTGGCTTTCATATGAGTTGCTGATAATTGATTCATAGTTCTCCCTTTCCCCCTTGCAGTAGAAATGGTGAACTCTAAGCACATACATGGAATTAGGAGAGCCATAGTCCAAGTCTTTGGCCCCTGGTTGTCACTTCTATTTAATTTCTTTCTTGAGTACAGGTGACTGATCCACAATCTTGAGATACATATTTCCAGCCTTATGAGTTGGAGAGATCTTGAGATCCACAGTTCTGTGGTATGAACTGATGGGTTGCAAGGGAGAGTCTCTGTTTCAGAGGGAATGACCAAAAATGGAGGAGGAGCTCTGCCTCTGGCCTGGCTTACTAGGAGATACGGACCTGGAGGAAGTAGTTTGGATAGTGAGACAGAGGGGAAATGTGAGATGCTGAATTTAGCAATCCTATAAACTGTTCTTTATGATGGTTCTAAGTTTCAGTCTATGGAGAGTTACACTTACAAATTACTGCATCCAGTTTTAAATCTCTGTCAACGTGTATTTGTGAATCTTAGCGTTTAGGATTTCTTTTGTGTGAAGAAAATAAATGGTAAACTCCTCTGATTCCTATTGTACAATGAATACCTTTCTGCTCTCTCTTTCTGAGAGACCTTAGATGAGTGAAAAGCTTTAAGTAATCTTTCTCAGAGCTCCAGGGTAGGGTTAAAAAGAATCAAAGAGTGTGAGAACAGGAGCCCTGCCCCTCTTATTAGAAGTCAAGCTCTTCTCAAGACAAAACCCTGTCATCATATGGGTACAGAACAAAAGGGCCCCTTAGTGGAGAGACAGAGAATGGAGCTTAATAACTACTAGACAAATATATTGCACAACTGAGGAACAGAAGTTGAGGTGGGTGAAAATAACTAGGATAGATGGAAGGACAGAGAAAAAGAGAAAAGGGAGGAAGAGATGCACTCCAAATATTCTTTAAATTGAAAAAAATTAACTTTGTATCATGCTTTTTTTATATTATTATAGTTTCCCCCAGAATTCTTTTTCCTTCCCCTTCCAAATAACAAATAACATTTTCAACGATCAAAAAAAAAAAAAAAGAAAAAGAAAAGAAAAAGAAAAAAATCAGGAAAAAAACTGATCACTGTATCAAACAAATCCAAAAAATATGTGTACTTTGGATGCACACTTATGGATGTCCCCTTCCTACAAAGATGCAGGAATGTCTTCTTTTGACCATGTGTGCTTTAAAATTTTACAATTTTATGTTCTGGTCTTTTTTCTTTCCATTTACATTGTTGTAATTATTGTATTTATTGTTATCTTGAGGCTTCTTACTTATTCTACATCAAGTCATGTAGATCTTTTCATTTTTCTTTGTATTCATCACAGTCGTCATTTCTTACAACACAATAATATTCTGATACATTCAAGAACCACAGCTTATTTAGTCATTTTCCAATTGATAATCTACTTTGTTTCCAATCTTTACTATCACAAAAATGCTGCTATAAATATTTTGATACATATGGGGACTTTTTTTGGGTCTAAGTCTGGTAGTGGAATCTCTTAGTAAAGGGGTCTTTTCAGTCACTTTATCAGCGTGATTCCAAATTACTTTCTAAAATGGTTACATTAGGGGGTGGAGTCAAGGTGGCGGAGTAGAAAGACTCATGTATGCTAGCTCTGAACCCACAGCCCATGGATTTAATGTAAGAAGAGCTCCCCACAAGTTCTGGATCACTGCAGGGTGTGCAGAAACACAGTGGAAGAGATTTCCATTCCAGAGAGCCCTGGAAAGCGGTCCCCAGGGTCCATCGCGCCCTGGAGAGAGGACCCCACCCCAGCGCTGCCCTGGCCGCGTGGCTGAGAGGAGCAGATCTGAGCAGGCTTCAGGGACAGAAGCTCCAGCGGCCAGGAAGGTCACTCCGCCCACAGAAGCTACAGGTCAGTGAAAGAGACGGCTGGGCTGGCCGAGAGGGGAGAATCCATCGATCACCACCTGAAAGAGATCCAAAAAGAGAAACTCCTAGGAACATTGTGGCCAAATTCCAGAACTCCCAGCTCAAGGAGAAAATCTTGCAAGCAGCTAGAAAGAAACAATTCCAGTATTGTGGAAATAAAATCAGGATAACACAAGATTTAGCAGCTTCTACATTAAGGGATCGAAGGGTGTGGAATAGGATATTCCAAAAGTCAAAGGAACTAGGACTCAAACCAAGAATCACCTATCCAGCAAAACTGAGTATAATACTTCAGGGGAAAATATGGTCTTTCAATGAAACAGAGGACTTTCAAGCATTCTTGATGAAAAGACCAGAGCTGAAAAGAAAATCTGACTTTCAAACACAAGAATGAGAAGAAGCAAGAAAAAGTAAACAGCAAAGAGAAGTCATAAGGGACTTACTAGAGTTGAACTGTTTACATTCCTACATGGAAAGACAATATTTGTAACTCTTAAAAATTTTCAGTATCTGGGTAGTTTGTGGGATCACACACACATACACACACACATATACATGCGTGCATGCACACACACATACACACATGCACGCACATACAGAGACAGAGAGCACAGAGTGAATTGAATAGGATGGGACCATATCTTAAAAGAAATTAAGGTAAATGGTGAGAGAGAAAGGTAGGGGGAGGAAAGAGGGTGAAATGGAATGGGGTAAATTATATGTCATTTAAGAGGCAAGAAGGAAACTTTTTAGTGGAGGGAAAAAGAGGAGAGCTGAGAAAAAAAAAACCAAGAAGTTTACCGTCATCACATTTGACTAAAGGAAGGAATAAAATGCACACTCATTTTGGTATGAAAACCTATCTTACAGTACAGGAAAGTGGGGGAAAAGGAGATAAGCAAGGGGGGGATGATGGAAGGGAAGGCAATGGGAGGAGGGAGCAATTTGAAGTCAACACTTGGGGAGGGACAGGATCAAAAGACAGAATAGAAACAATGAGGGGCAGGATAGGATGGAGGGAAATATAGTTAGTCTTATACAACACAAGTATCATGGAAGTCATTTGAGAAACTACACAGATAGGGGCTATATTGAATTGCCTGCCTTCCCAAAGGGAATGGGTGGGGAGGGAGGGATGGGGAGAATTTGGAACTCAAAGTTTTAGGAACAACTGTTTAGTATTTTTGTTGCTACTAGGAAATAAGACATACAGTTAATGAGGAATAGAAAGTCATCTGGCCCTACAGGACAAAAGAGAAGATGGGGACAAGAGAAGGGAGAGATGATAGAAGAGAGGGCAGATTGGAGATAGGGAAAATTAGATTGCTTGATGTATTGGGGTGGGGGGAGGGGATAAAAGGGGAGAAAATTTGGAACCCAAAATTTTGTGAAAATGAATGTAAAAAGTTAAATAAATAAATTTTTATTAAAAAATAAAATAAAATAAAATGGTTACATTAATTCGCAGCTCTACTAATGATGCACTACTAAGCCTATATTCCTACTCCTCCAACTTAAACTATTCCAATGTTTATCATTTTTGCTATTTAGGGTTGTTTTGATTTATCTATTTCTTACTATTAGTCACTGAGCATTCTTTCACACACATTAATAGTTTGCAACTCATTTTAGAATTGTTTGTTCATATCTTTTTGCCATTTCTTTCTTGGTGAAGAACTTTTAGTTTTATATATCTCTTAATCATTTATATATATTGGATGATAAGCCCTTATCAGAAAAATTTGATACTAAGATTATTTCCCACTTAACTGCTTCCTTCCTTAACTTTGTGCATTAATTTTGTTTGTGCAGAAGTTCTTGAATTTCATGTAATCAAAGATTTTATTTTATTTTATCTTTTATGATGGCTTTTACCTCTTGTTTGGTTAAAAATACATGTCTTACTACAGCTATGAGGGGCATGTACTCTGTTTCTCTTCTGATTTTTTTGGTAGTATGATTTTTAATATTAAGATCATATCTAGGAATTATTGTGTAATAATCTTTTAAAAATGAATGCAGCTATTTAAAAATGCACCAATGTTGTAAATACTAGGAGATTTCTATTGGCAAAGTAAAGTTAAGAGAGATGTGTTGTAGCATGGTGGATAGAATGAGAAGGGAGTGAGAAAGATCCAAATTCAAATTCTATCTCAAATAATGATTAACTGTGTAACTCTAGATAAGTCATTTAAGCTCTTTGAGACTTAGTTCCTTATTTTCAAAATGGTGAGAATAATAGTACTTACTTCACAGGGTTATTGTGAGTACCAAACGAGATGATTATCTATTAAGCACAATGAAAACCAAGGTCTGCTAGTGTTATTATTTACCAGGCAGCTGGTAAGTAAGCTGGTAAAGGGCAGCTGGTGTGCTGTCACAGAGCATCAGGCGTAGAGTCAGGAAGACTCATCTTCCTGAGTTCAAATCCAGCCTCAGACATTTAACTAGCTGTATGACCCTGGGCAAGTCATTTAATCCAGTTTTGCTTCAGTTGCCCTAATCTTCTAGCCCAGTTGAGCTGGAGAAGGAAATAACAAACCACTCTAGTGTCTTTGCTAAAAATCCCAAATGGTATCAGGAGGAGTTGGACACAACTGAACAACAACACATCCCTCATCGCCACCTTCTGGCTTCCTTGGCTTCTTTCAAGTGCCAGTTAAAATGCCACCTTCTATGGGAAGCCTTTTCCCATCCCCCTTACTTTTAGGTCCTATTTATCATATATACATGATATTCTTCACATATAATTTTATCTGTAGATATAATTATGTCTTTCTATCTATCTATCTATCTATCTATCTGTCTGTCTGTC
Source organism: Bettongia penicillata ogilbyi (assembly GCA_023548195.1). Lineage (NCBI taxonomy): Eukaryota > Metazoa > Chordata > Mammalia > Diprotodontia > Potoroidae > Bettongia > Bettongia penicillata. The sequence goes on along the minus strand of JAJHZJ010000035.1, from coordinate 3,407,950 downwards.
TATATTGTTTGTACATAGTTGTTCGCATATTGTCTCCCTCATTAGTTGCGAGCTCCTTGAGGGCACAGACTGTTTTCTGCCTTTCTTTGTGTCCCCCCATGCTTAACACAGTGCTTGGTCCAAGACAGGCACTTAATAAAGGTTTCCTGACTGACTGGCTTGTAAGTTAAGTGAATAAAAATGAAAATCTAACAACACAACTCAATTATCATCTCTTTTGTCTTTACCTTGCCCCTTTCCCAGTTTTCTTATTACTGTCATGGAAACCACCATCTTCTCACCGTGTAGGTCACAACTTTGGTGTTACCTTTTCCTCACTTATACTCCCTCCACACATTTCATCTTTTATCAAATCTTGTTTTTGCTTCCTTTGCAACATCTTTCCACTCACTCTGCCACTACATCATTGCAGGCGCTCATCCTCTCTCACCAGGACCACTGCAATTGTAACTGATCTCCCAGCATCCAGCCTCTCCACCACAATCCACCCTCCCCTGAGCTGCCAAGGTCAGTTGCTCCAAAGTGCAGATCTGACCATGTTAACCCCCTGCCCTGTTATACAACAAATCCCAATGCCTCCCTATTACTTCCAGAATGAAATATACAGAACCTTCTGGCTTTTAAATCCTTCACAACTTGGGGCCTTCCTACCCTTCTAGTCTGGCTTTTTCTCCCCCTCCATACTCTTTGATCCAGCAGCCCCGATTTCTCATCCCCTATGTCTGTGACGGTCTCCCTCTTCACCCCCATTTCCCAGTTTCTCTGACTTCCTGCAAATACCACGTTCTTCAGGAGGCCTTTCTTGTCCCCTCCAGCTGCCAGACCCTTGATTCTGTATATATCTTACATATGTTGTAAGTAAGATATACTAGTCTTGCCAATTGCTATTATATATGCCACCTAGTGCATGCACAAATATTAATTAGACTTACATTTCTCAATGCATGCAAACTTTATCCATCTCAATGTACAAACAGCATCCTCCAGGAGCAAAATAAACCTACTTTTGTAGTGGTTCCTAGAGGTTCCCATAGGCACCTTTCTTACCGGATTAGACCAGGTTTCCTCTCTGTCCAATCAGAGGCCATGCTTCTCCCTCCATGATTGGTCAGCTCCAAAATCTCACCAAGCAGTCAGCACTGACCCAAACTAAAGAGCCCTTATAGGCGTCTCAAGTGCTCAGAACGCAGGAGCCAGCTGGTCCTAGACAGGACTTCAGAGAATCACCTGATCACGGGGTTCTCAGGTAGGTGTTTTTATACTTTTAGTCGTTCTGAGTTGTTTGCCAGGTCAGAAGAAACCCAGGTGGGGAGTGGGAATAAGCATTTATATAGCACCTACTATGGCAGATACCATGCCAAGCACTTTACAGGTATTTCCACGTTTTATCCTGGCAACAGGTTAGGAGCTGTTATTAGGCCCATTTTAGGAGAGAGGAAACTGAGGCAGACAGAGGCTAAGTTACTGGCCCAAGGTCACACAGTTACTAAGTATCTGGATCACTTTTGAACTCAGGTCTTGAACTGCAAGGCCAGCACTCTGTCCACGCACCACCTAGCTATTTCTACAGTATAATCTGGTTGATTGTTTCAGACCTACTGATAAAGTTGTTTCTAATACTTTTCATTAGTGGTCTGTCCTTTTGGAGGATCCATATATGTTTATCAGTTGTTTAAGAACACAGGAACACACACACACACACACACACACACTACTACTACCACTACGTGCAAGTACAAAAGTACTTATATCGAAAAATAACTAATGAAAAAACTGACTCAAAACAATTTGGTCACAAAATGAAGGACAAAATGGAATCCGTCATGCTACATTGACAAATTAACTTATTAAGGTAATAGAACTTACTCTCAATACATTATCAGTTATAATAAATTGATAAGCATTCCTACTATCTTACCGAAGTACTAAAAATTATTTTCAATGTATACACACATACATACACACAAAACATGTACATACATGCAAAACTATGTAAGAACATGCAAATAACTGTTCTGAGAAGGATTTAGATATAGTTAAGAGAAAGACATATAGTTATTATATATATTTTATATATATAGTTATTTTATATATATAATGCATATATATACACATATATATGGGAAGAGACAGAGAATGAATTGTTTGCATTTTCTCACATTAGATTCTAACTTCTTGAAAGCAAGGACAGTGTTCATCTTTTTTAATATCTCAAGTACTCAGATCAGTGCTTGTTGACTGGCTATCAGATTTCACTACTTGTGAAACAGAACAGTTATTTTCCACAGAGCTTGTTCCAAACTCTTCCTTCCTTCATCAGACTCCAGGCCTACCTGTGGTAGGGCAGGAGGGCAGGTGGGCTACAAACAGGGCAGAAAACACAATTCCATGCAGCATAGTTATTCATGCCAGTGGAGCGGCCTGCTGCTCCATCTGAATTACTTGGGGGGCAGGTGTGAGGCGTCTCTGAGGAGGTTATAAAAGTTGTCTGGGAGCTGCTTAGATACAAGGGAATATTTTTATTGGCTTTTCACCCTGATGGATAATGGATAATGAGGTCCATCTTCACAACTTGTCTCAACTGGCAAAGCCATGGCTCCTTGGATTCATTGTGTATTTTAAAACCTCAGTTCAAGCTGTAGCTTGATTTGAATATTGTTCCCCCACCCCCAGGATCCTTAGGGCCAAGATATACTTGAACCCAGTGCCAGCCCACTCCCAGCTGCTTTTCGCTCAGTAGATGCTTATTCCATCATTCGAATGTAAGCTCCTTGAGATCAGGGACTGGTTCACTTTTGTTTTTCTTTGTTTAGTACTCAGCACAGCCCCTGGCACGTAGTAATTGACTGATAAATGCGTGTTAACTTGATTTGTTTATTAACTCATCTTGCTTCTTGACTGAAAAGACTGAAGCCATCCAACATAACCACATTTGTTGCCCCTTCTCCATTTCTCAAACCTGTCCGTATTTTTGCCCATCTGCTTTTCATTCCCTCCAATCTTGGAAGATGTAGTAGCTTTCTTCCTAGCCAAGCCTAACTGTTCCAGTTGTGCCCTTGATTTCTTTCTCTGTTCTCCGCATGAACCTGACTCCATTGACTCCACTGATGCCATTCCCCTTTCCACTCTATCTCATCCTGTCTGGTCTTTAGTTACTCTTCTCCGTCTACAAACATGCTAAAGCCTCCCTTATCTTAAAAGGAAAAAATAACAGACTCCCTTGGCTCAGTGATCCCTTTGCACCAGCTTCCTATTTCTTTCCCTGTCATAATTCTAATATTTTATACTCTCTGTCTACACTTCCTTACTATCTACTCATTGCTTAACCCTGTCTCACCCCCCATTGTGGCTTTTGACCCCTTTATAAAAGAAGTGCTTTTTCTAACACCACCAGTGACCTCATAATTACTGCCTTTTAAGTCCTTGTGTAGAGTGGCCCAGACCTCTCCATTTAAAAATGTTCTTTTTTTATTACTGTTAACTTCAAAGCATTACCATGATTATTCCTATAAGCACAGAACAGAAAAATGGTTTGTATATGAAATCAGGAATCTCAACTACATACAGCTTGAGGATTTTTTTTAAGGTACATAATAAATTTAACACCCCCCTACTTGTCTATGGCTTCTTTGAATTTCCTTCTGTCTTCTGTCAATTTTTAAAATATTTCATTGGTGTCCTTCATTTTTTAGGGGGAAAGACATCATTATCACTGTCTTCTGGCTCTCTTAATGTCTCCCTCCCTCCTAAAAAACCTTTCTTTTAACAAATAAGTTAAGTAAAATAAATGTACATATTGGTTATGTCCAGAAATGTGTCTCATTTTCCACTTCCAATGCATCATTTCTCTGGCAAGAGGTGGGAAGCATGATTCATCATTATTCTTCTGGAGCCATAATTGGTCATTTCATGGATCAGAGTTTTTTCAACGTTATTTTCCTTTACTATCCACCCCCCTCCTTTATAACTTCTTTGTTCTTGGCTTTTGTCCTCTCTTAATTCTCCATCTTTTTCTTTGTTTCCTTCAGTGCTTCCTCCCCTCTTCTCGTCTATGCTAAACATGAGCATTGACATCTCCCAACCAGAAAGGCAAGACAGCCTAGCTCTGGTCCATTTCACTCAATTATCTGAGAAAACCAATACCTCAGTCTTCGGAAACAGCTGAGGGCCCAAGCACCAGGCCGTTTGCCTCCAGGACCAGAAACTTAGACAGTACACCTGCTCAGAAGCCACACATTCAGGCTATCTTCTGAGTATGCATCATCCCCTCATCTTGGGATGAGATAAAGCAGCTGGTACAGGTCATGAGTTCAACTAAGTCCTTAGGGATCTAACTGATAATTACTGACTCTGATACATGATCTTCCGAGGGACTTATATGATCTCTTAAACACATAGCAACAGATTCAGGGAGGCAGTGAGGGGTAATGGATAGACTGCTAGACTTAAGGGTCAAGCAGTCCTGGGTTCAAATCCTGACTCTGACTTACTGTGACCTTGGCCAAGTTGTCTAATGTTTCAGTTTCCTAATCTGTAAAATGAAATAATGATACTGGTGGTACAACACTCTTCTGTTTGCCTTTCCTTCTTGAAGAGGACTGTGACGTGAGGGAGGTGATGCCATGACATGCAAGAAAATTGAATTTAAGTGAGGGAGGGCTGTGCAAAGTCACTAGACTTGCTTTGTCCTTCAGAGCCATCTGGGGTTAGGGACAAGATACAGATCAGGATTTAGAACTACTGTGAAGCCCAAATGAGATGTTACACATAGTTATAAATCTGAAAGCTCTATATAAATGTAAGTTATTATTAATACTCTAGGGTTGAGGCTCCCATAACTCTCAAGTGGAAAATTACTGAGGATTATTAGAGGCTCAAACAATCCCTTTCCTTCAGTGAATCTCACCTCCTCCTTCAAGGGGCATATCTAGTCCTTCATGCTACCCTAGGGTTGAGGCACAGCCCATATATCTCATAGTAAGAAAGAAATTGGAGGCAATAATCTGAGTTTGCCCTGTTCATTGCCACCCTCTGGGACTAAACTGAGCAAATCGAATCCCTTTCTTATGGAACAGGCTTCCAAACGCTTGAAGGAACTATCACGTTCCCCGAAGTCTTGTCTTCTCTAGGTTAAATTGTTTATCCAGAAGAAAGGAAGACATCATCATCTCATTATCATAACTCGGTCATGAGTGGCCCAGGCTTTGGGTCACTCTGATCCAATCTCTTCCCTCCATTCTTTTTCCAAAGAAACTAGAATGTGCTACTTGGTTCATAGAAAGTATGTAGCAGAAAGTCTAATGGTTACCTTCTCATCATTACTCTCTCTGTGTAGGTATAACTAACATATGTACATATGTATGTGTGTATACATATATGCAATTAATCAATTCCAGATCATGATCTTAACTTCTCAGTTCAAAGCTTGTGCAACTAGGCTTGAAACCTCTTACTCTGAAATTTCTTTCTCATTTTTTCCAAGCTTTCAGACTTAAACTTTTCTCAAACAAATGCTTTCAGCCCAAATGCTACCCCTCTTTCCTCACCTTCCTTTAATATCTCAAAACTAGGATCTCAATCTCTGAAGAACAAACACCATCCCTGAAGCTACTTCCTAATTAAATTGGCTCAAAAAATCGCAGGGAGCTGGATACAACTACAGCTTAGGTGTACTAAGACTCCTAATCTGAAAGACTCTATAGCCATTTTAAAGTCTAAAAGGTGTATAGTCTAGAGAAAAGAAGTCTTAGATGAGACAAGATAACGATTTTCAAGAATTTGAAGAAATTTTGAAGAGATGAAGGATTCAGCCTATCCTTCTTGTCCCCAGAGAGGGCAAAACTAGGAGAAAAGAGGGGGAAAGTGTTGAGAGGCAGATTTAGTTTCATCATAAGGGAGAAAAACTTCCTAGTTATTTGAATTGTTAAAAAATGGAAAGACCTGACTCATGGCAATATGTTCCTTCTCTTTGGAGGTCTGCAAATAGACAGTGGGCAATCTTGCGTTGGGAATCTTATAGAGGAATTTCCTGATTACTTGTAGCTTGGAACAAATGACCTCTTGATCCTTTCTCATGCTGAGATGTGTGTGTGTGTGTGTGTGTGTGTGTGTGTGTGTGAATGAATACACTGCTATAGAAATGCTGTTGGATCTTTCCTATTTCACATGTATATGTAATCTTTCTGCTTACATCTATAAATCCTCTTGGTATGATCTTGGTTAGCTAATACTGAAGCCAAGTTTTCCATGGGCACACTGACCAACCCAATTCTTTTCACTGTTTTGTGCAATAATGCTGCTCAAAATCTTCTAGCCATCATTCTTTATAATACTTTTCAGATGAACTTGACTGCTGGACATCCTTTTAAAGAGAACATCCATGATAAGCAGTAATGAAGTTTCAAATAATCTACCAGAATTTGCCATCTTTCATTTCATAATCCTAAGCCATATTTTCTAACATTTTCATTGTCCTTCCTTGTATACACCCTCTCATGGAAGTCACCAAATATCAAGTTTTTGTTTACTTTGTTTTTAAGATCTCGCCAAATTGTTTAGAGTTTACCAAATAGATGTTACTAATGGTCACTCCCTGGAGTCCTGTGAGTTCCCATGCCTCACTGGGATGGAAACAGCAAATCCTTTGTTCTCCATGGCTACCAGAGAGTCAGTGACCTTTCAGATCTGCTTTGTGCAATGGAGTGTTGACACTCATTCTCTAGGGTTGTGTGGATTTTTTGCTCTACCTCATTGGGATGTAGATCCAAGTCCTCTCTTGCTTCCTTCCTCCATCTAAGAGTTGCCTTCACATGTCTTTAACATAATGGAGCTGGTTCCTCAAAGAAGATGTACACATTGAAATGCTGCATGTGATGTTTTTACTCAGCATAAAACCAATACATGAACAGAACTTAACAACAGATAACCATGCATAATAATACTCTCCTAGACCCCAAACATCTGATTTATCTGGACTTAGGAGTTCTAGGACACATAGAGTTTGGTCCTATCTACCTACATCAGGCAAAGGAGTGAGAACAACACAGTTCCCATAGACTATTCAACTCATATTTCCTTTGTGACTGGAAGATACAGAAATTTTGCAGACTCAGCTCATTCATGGCACATGAATATGGAACATGGGATCCAGTGTAACCTGGAACTTAAGAGGATTGTTGCTTACCCATCTCAGCCGTCTGGTCATTAGCAGGGACATCTGACCTTATTTGGTCACAACCCATTACATAGCACAATGAGTAGACGTGGTGGTTTGTTATAGCAAGAAGTTATAGCACTATATGTTTCTATATAGTAATATACGTTCAACTGCATTTCTTGTGTCCCTTTTTCTGTGACCTTGACTACTTCTCTTGATTGCTGCTGTATCATATCATTTTCTCTCTCTCTTCCTCTCTCCCTCTCTTCTTTCTCTCCCTTTCTCCCTCTCTCATCTCCCTCTCTTCCTCCCTTTCTCCCTTCCTTCTTCCACCTAAAGTTTCTATTGTTTCCCCTAGTAGTAGGGAAGGAAAGTTGTAGAATAATAGGTATTAGTTATTACAATAGAATTTTTCTTCCTTCTCTGAAACAGATTTTTGGCATAGAAATTACAACTATATTCATGGTAATTTAAAAATTATATTTAATGTAAGCAATATAAAGCAGATGACCAAGTGTTTTATGAAACTATATTTATTGTTGCCTTTGAGTTTATAATAAATTACCTCCTACATTTCCTTTATTTGCTTTTCCAAGAGGAACTTATAAGTTTTCCTTCCATTTAATTACAGTTTTCTCCTGGTTTAAGTTGCTATGACATTGTTCATATGTAATTCAGTTCCTCTTACAATATACTAATTTGGCTGTTGGACAAAGAGATCACACTAGAAGGATCAGTAATTTAATGTTTGTAGATGGTCCCCAAATTATAATTTTTAATACCCTCCACCCCCTTTACTGTCACTGTAATTGCTGAGGGACATCTTGTATTCATCTGCTTCATTAGTGGCCACAGCCGCCAACATCTCTCCATATGTGGCTAGACTGACCCTTGGGAAGAAGGCAAAGTCTAATGCCAGAACTGTTTTTCCAATTTTCCAGTTTGACAGAAATAACTAGAACAAACACTGTGTTGGCCTAGTCCTTGAATCTAGAATAATCTCCAAGTCATAATGCTACATTGGAGCAGGACTTCTGTGGAACTCTAGGGCATACAAAGATTAAAAACCAATACAATTCCTGTTTCCAAAGAGCTCATAATCTAATAAATACAGGCAATGGAGGGCATGTATAAAAATACAAAGGAGGTTTGATAAGAGTACAGCAGAGGGTAGATCTAGTTAGAGTGCTACAAGAGGGAAAGATAAGTAGGAACAGATGTGAGTGGGGTACAGGTCAGAGAAGGGTTCATGGAAGAAGTTACATGTTAGCTTAACCTTGAAGGAAGAAAAACACAGAAATTTAGAGTTGGAAGGAATCTCAGTGGAAGAATTTCAACAGGAAGACATGTGGGAAACATGCAAGCAGGTAAATTAAAGGTGTGAAAGCCTAGAATTCCAAGAATTTCCTTAGTTATTGGACTGGAAGTAATTAGTTATTTTTTCACATATTAAATGAATCAGAAAGAGCTGGTTTTATGCAAAGGTAAATTAATCAGTTACCTATGAGATAACATTCAAAGTTTGAGAAAGCTACCTATCTAAAATTTGTATACTGTGGGAAGTCACTGAACTTTTGTCAGCAAGAAAGTAACATGATAAAACCTGAGAATTAGGATTTAAAAAAAAAATTTGCGATTATGTGAAGGATGGATTGGAGAGGGGACAATCTGGAGACCCAAAATGAAATTTTCAGTCAGAGAAGAGTAATCCAATATCTTTCTACCCCATGATCCTTTCCTTGAAAGGGCTTTGAGTTATTTGTGGGTAGGGACTATGTCTTATACACATCTGCTCACAGAGCTTGGCATCCTACTGTGCATGTAGCAGATATGCAGTAAATATTTCTTTACTTGATCTTAGCCACAAGGATTATAAGCCATATCAATAAATATTTCTTGACTGATTGCTTACTTTCAGTGAACCAGCAGCCAAACAAAAGTACTCCTTTTTCGGTATATGCATCCTTTGAGAAATAGCTGTTAGCTAGCGATAATGGATCTGCTGAGATTATGCAAATGGTATTGCTGAGTGCTTTATAAATATCATTTTATTTAATGACTCCAGTCCTGAAAGGAATGTTACTACTCTTGTTCCTGTTTTACATTTGATGAAAGTGAGTGCAGCAGAGATTAAGTGACTTGCCCAGGGTTACATATAGTCAGCGTCAAAGGCTAGGCTTGAACTCAGGTCTTCCTGACTCCAGACCCTCTATCCGCTGTGCGACCTAACTGTCTGGATTATTTGGAATACTGGCTTTCCCATCCCTTTCAAACTCAAAGAGGACCTGTAAAAACATATTAATGTTTGCATTTTGAATAGCTTTGTGGAAAATTCAAATTCCAGTGTCATAAGCCTTGAATTTCCTTTTTTGAATTACTCATTTTCTATTATTAATGATAGGTGAGTTTTCTAGGAAGGAAAGCTCTCTATGTTCAGGTGAACTCTTTGTCCTCCTTGCCTAATTCACTCACACACCTCTCTCCAAGGTTGAACATAAAGTCTTAGAATGTATCCCTATTTCTTTATCATAGTTTAAATATTAAAGCGGGCACATTGCCAATTATGATCAACGTGGCTAGTGACTGTCATTAACAATGCCATTTAACATATGCTACGTCCTTAAAACTTCCAAAGTCCTTGAAAACAGGAAAATGAGGCTTAGCCAGCTGCTGATGAAGCCCAGTAACAGAGTCCATGTTTAACCCCTTCAGTAAAGACTTGATTTATATTGGACATCAGAGCTTGATGAATCCCACATGTTCCTTAGTTTAAACAACTTAATCTGCCTAACTGTAGAGGGCTTTTAAAATTTTTGAATGCAGATTGATCTTCAAATTAGACCACATCAAGAAAGAGTTTCAATCTTTGATAAACTATATTGACTGCTATTTATGATTATATTGAACTCCCACCTAGAGATACCAAGATGCAACTTCTTAATGTGATAAATAACTTAGCCTGTGTCAGTGTGGCCATAAAATACACACTTTAGATAACTAGTAACATTTCACAGATAACTTTTATGTCAAGACAGGCGGAGCTCATCTACTGCAATAAAGTAGAGGCATGGATTCTAATTCATTCAAAGAAGGAAATGCAGTCTGGCAGCATAAATATTAAGGACTTGAGATTTAGAATATCTGATTTTAAACTGGAAAGAACTATAGAATTCATATCTATCAAACTTCCTTATTTTACAAATGAGGAAACTGAGACTAAGGTGGTAATTTTGAAACTAGAAGTTGAGTCAAATCATCCTAATTCTAGTGACCACTTCCTCCCCTACTGTACCATATACTTTCCAGTAGAGACCTTATTTTCCTAAATTTTAAATAATTTACGAGTGATTATCATGTGAAGATTTTAAACAGTGCTAAACTTTTGTTTTTCAATAGTGGCATATCTCACTGGACTCTGGAGTCATTACACTTTCTGGGTAGAATTAATACTCAGTTAACAACCCCATTCAATGCTGCCTTTCCCAATAGACTTGGCAGGAACCATAAAGCCATAAAGACAGAATTTAAAAATGACTAATGAAAAGTCAGGTAACAAAATCATTCTCAGTACCCCCCACACACATAAATGGTACAGTCTCCCACAGGTTCACAAAGGTATAAGGAAAGGGAATAAATCCTACAAAACCCATGCTCTGAGGTGAAGGTTTTGGGGAGGCTGTTTACCTTCCATTCAAGCTGAAACACTTCTCCTGCCTGAGTGCACATGGTCCTGTGGTATTACTGTGCCTCTGGAAGTTGATTGGTGGAGCCCTCTGCTGCCTCTTAGATCTGCCCCATGGCTGCTTCTGTTGAAACTGGCAAGTTTCACAACTCTACTGTTAACACTCCATTGTTAGAGCTATTGTCTGCTGAAATTCAGCCCTCTGCTGCAACTTTCTATGACTGTCACTTGGAGGCTCTCCTCAAGGCTTCCTAAGCTTTGGGGGTCATGTTCCTTCCCTAGCCACATGCCTTAGGCTAGCCACCATACATTTAGCTCTACAGGTAAGCTGCTTGGCAGCCTCAGGCTTGGTGAGTACACAAAAGGTCTGACTCAGACAGATGTGTGATTTGCCCAGTACCTAGCACAGTATCTGATGCGTGGTGGGTACTTAGGAAACTCTTCTTGACTGATTTACCTCTCCTTGCAGATTCAATATATGACATTTAATATTCTATCTAAGTGGTAACCCCATTTGTTATAGTGTACTTAGCCCACTGCCAGCAACCATTGGGAAAGAATTCCGCTGCTGAGTTTACTTAACAGGGCTCATTTTCCAGGGTAGAAAAAAAATGGAGTTTGAATTTGAGGACTGCTATCTTTATGGAGCGATTGGGTCCTCCCTTCTGCTGGTGTATTGGTAGTATTTTTTCATTTCATTTAAGGGATTATTTACTCCTCTTCCCTTGACAGTCTGGCCTCCACCATTCTTTATGGTTTGGCCCCTATGCCAGGCATAGCTGCTCAAATCTTATTTTATTTCTATTTAATTTTCCAAGGAAAAGTGATCTCTGGACTGGAAAAGAAAGACTATACATGGCCAGCGAGAGCATCCTGGTTTCCTTAGTTTCTTTCAAGTCTCAGTTAAAGTCATACTTTCTACAAGAAGCCTTTCTGGATCCTCATTAATTTTACTTCCTTCTCTCTGAGATTATTCCCAATTTATCTTGTATGTACCTTACATGTATTTTCTGTGTCTTATTTGTACATAGTTGCTTGCACGTTGTCTCTCCCATTTTGCATGCTTCTTGAGAACAGGAACTGTCTCTTGCCTTATTTTGCTTCCTATAAAGAAAAAAGAGGAAAACCAGTGATGATCACAACGATCACCTGGCAGATAGTAGGCACTTAATACATGTTTATTGACTTGACGATATCCAAGATAAGTAAGGAATCATCAGTGACAGAAAAGCTGTCATTGATGAGTCCAAGACACCTACTCCAGATGAATGCCTCCTATGCTGCTGTAAGTTCTCATCGATATGATTCCTAAGCCTCTGTCAGCAATATAAGTACTATGGGATAAGAGCAGGAAAACGTCCCAATCTAGTTCACCTAGATTTTAGCAAGGTATGTGACAAGTACCTCATGTTAATCTTATGGGGGGAAATGGAAAGATGTGGGCTAGATGATAGAATAGCAAAGGGAATTTGAAATGATTTGATTAGGCGAAACCATTAGTGGTTTGAAATCAACATGAAAGAATGTCTTCAATTCAGTACACTTATATTGTTAAACACTTTTTCCCCATAGAATCATGTGCCATTCAGATATACATATGACATATATGAGATATAGATATGTATGCATATGCATAATACAAACATAATATACACACATATATGTAGTGCATATGTATGTTACATGACATTACCTCTGTATATAGCACATATCAGCAGCACATGGTGTCTCTACAAAAACTTACCGTATTTTAGAGCTTGAAAACCTCCCAAAGAAGCACAGAAAAGGGGCAATATTAAACTTATCCTTTGTTAGCCACAGTTCAGTAAAATTATGTTAAATAACCATGGAGGAAATGATTAAAAATCAACTAGAGACTAAATACCTGATCTTAAAAATCTATGAGTCAAAGCACAAGTCATAGAAATAATAGAAAATTCATTTTAAAAAATGGCAATGAGATAACAGATCAGAATTTTTGGGGACAGCTAGTGGTACAGTGGACAGTGCCAGGCCTAGAGCCAAAAAGACCTGAGTTCAAATCAGGTCTCAGACATCTTCCAGCTGTATGTCCTTAGGCAAGTCACTTAACCCCTCTTTGGTTCAGTTTCCTCACCTATAAAGTAGGGAAAATAATAACTCTTACTTAACAGGGTTTTTATGAGGATCGCATGAGATAAGAATTGTAAAGTGCTTAGCACAGTAGATGGCACACAGCACTATATAAATGTTAGCTATTATTTATTATTTTGAATGTAACCAAAGCAGTCTTAAGAGGAAATTTGTATCCCTAAATATTTTCATGAAAAAAAGAAAGAACAATGAATTGGATGTATAACCAAAAGAAAATTAGAAAACCAAAAATTAAAACCCCCCACCAAAATGGAAATCCTAAAAATCAAAAAAGAGATTAACAGAATTAAAAGTCAGGAAGCCACTGAATTAACAAATAAAACATTTTTAAAAACACAAAATAGACAATTAGCTAACTTGACTGAAAAAGAAAACCAAGCTATCAGTATGAAACATACATGAACATTCACAACAAATAAAGAAGTACAGGGTATTATTACAAACTTTTACCCAACTATATTCCAACACAACAAACAAATTAAAAGTGGATAGTTACAAAACACAAAATATTCATATTAATAGAACAAGAAATAGAGAATCTAAACCCAGTCTCAGAAAGAGGAATTGAACAAGCCATAAATGGACCCCCCCGACACTGCCAAAAACACTCAGGATCAAATGGATTCCCATAAATTCTACTGAACTTTGTAAGAACAATTCAAATATCATACAAATATTTGCAAAAATAGAAGAAAAAGGTATCCTATCAAATTTTTCCTGTTGCAAATATAGTCTTGGTACCTAAACCAAGATAAGTCAAAATAGAAAAAGAAAACTACAGATTATCCATAATGAATCTTGATGCAAAAATTTAAACAAAGTATTAAGGAGGCTAGAATAACATCATAAAGTTATACACTATGATCAACTTAGGTTTATACCAGGAATGTAATGTTGACTTAATTAGGAAAAATATAAACATTACTGACCCTGTTGGTAAAAAAGAACAACAAAAATATGTCAGTAAAAGAAGAAAAAGCTTTTGACAAAATTCACCTATTTCTATTTTAAAAATGAGAAAAATAGGACTAAAATGGACATTTCCTTAACATGGTGAATACTTTTTATCTACATCTGTGGGCTAGCATTAAATGTAATGGGGAAAAATAGAATCCTTTCCAATAAGATCAGGATGAAGCAAGAAATGTCACCATTTCCATTTGGTAGAGTGGTGGAGATGCTAGTTATAGCAATGAGAAAAAGAAATTAAATGAATAAGTATAATCAAAGAAGAAATGAAAGTATTGCTTCTTCCAGATGATATATATGATGGAACACTTGGAGAAATCTAGAGATTCCACTAAAAATTAAGTGAAACAATTTGTAACCAGTAAAGTTGTAGGCAGGAAGGCACTGGCGTCAGCTCAGGAGAGTTCGTTGGTAAAATTTCATTGTGATCAATTATGCCTCAGAGGTCAGCAGGGTTTGATTCGCTGTTTTGTTGGTTGTCTAGACTTCAAAAAGTGATGGAGAAAATATTAGCAGTACGGATTAAACTTCAATGTATGCAGTGCATACTATTTTTTGGATAGCCAGTTACTACTACTATTACTAGCACATCAAGTTGTAGAACAAACAATAAATACATATAAATCATTAGCATTTCTCTGTAATACCAAGGGACAAAAGTGAGCTGAGCTAACAGGAAAGTGAACATGGCTGAGACCCCTCTGTAAATGGTGGTTCTTGTGAGAGAATCCCCAATAAGGAAAGTGGGGTCTCAGGGCAGAGGAATACCCTGTGTGGGAAGGTAGTGGGTAAGGACATGGAGAATAAGTCCAGAGAATGAGTTGAGTGGGAGCAATGTCCTAAGGCCAGGCTATTTCTGCATTTAAAGGTACTGATGTCCTTAAGTGGCTTGGGGATAAAGGCAGGGTTGTTGATACAGCTTCCTAGTGACCTGTGCGTAAAAAAGCTGGTGCAAGAGGAGTCACTTGGCTTCTTCCTTAGTTCAACCGCACAGATCATCAAAGGTAACAAGGAGGTAACAGAAACAGGGAAGCTGTGCCCAAACGAATCAATGATGCATCCTTGCTAACAAGTAGAGTCAACCAGGACTTATTTAGAGCCTCCATAAAAATTCCCTTCCCCTCACTTTCTAGCTCCCCTTTATGCATTATATTCCCTAAGTGCATGGAGTATCTTTTTGCTTTTATGCCCAGCACTTAATGCAGTGCTATTCACATAGTAACAAATTGCTTTATTCATTATCTATCAATCAATCATCTCCTACTAACGACGTTAGTTATTTCTGAATATATAGAATATCTGTGATCTCATCAGTGTAGTTACCATATCTTCTAATGCAGAATGCAATCCTCCAACATCTTTTTTTACCCAATGTAATTCTCATTTATCTCCTTCTGTACATTCTCTATAATGGATCTACCCACGCTGGAGATCTCCTAGTTCTTCTAATCTCCCCCAATATAGCACATGGACCATCCATCTATTATTTCTCATTCTTTTCTATATGACTGGCCCACCTCCCATTATAGTCAAAGCACATCTTTGATGATATATTCAATGTAGCATTTTACTTAAAAGTTATCCTTAGCAGTATGCTATAGCCTAAAAATCTACCCATTGTCCTTGGATCACTTGCAGTTTTGATTCTTTTATAGTCATGAATGATACTTAATTCCTATTCATATAGTATCAGAAGAAAATGTTGGCGTTAAAGATATGGACTTTTCAAGTAGCAAGAAGCTTAAGATTGTAGAACACACTGCACATTTTTCAAATGTATTTCAATTTGACCTTTTCTTCCTTCTTAACTCTGGATACAATTCATTGATTTTCTGTAGGATCTGTCCAATCTGAAGTGTACTGAATATAGTCCAGTAAGTCCTTATATATCATTGCATGTACTAGAACAATACAAGAGTTTTGGGACCATGGAACAGCAGTATAGCTTTCCTTTGATTTACAGTTTGGTTAACTTCCATAAGACAGACTCCGGTGCCTGATCTATGTTTTCATGTTCCAAATGATCCTGTTTTCCACTGGTATGGACCATTAAGAACTTGTAATATGTGAAAGGGACTACTGGGTCTTATATTTGATGAAAGTGAAGTGGCATCGCCAGGACCAGGAGAAAGGCCAGGTGAAAGAATGGGAACAAGTTCTTTTGTTCTCTAGGTATTTTACATCCGTAAGTCTTAACTTAGAGGAATAGCTGCTGTGTGGAATGGAATGGATTGAAAGTTTGTGTGTGTGTGGGTGGAGGGAGAAAGAGAGAGAGACAGAGACAGAGACAGAGAGAGACAGAGAGAGAGGAAGAGAGAGACAGAGAGGAGGGGGAGAGAGAGAGAGAGAGAGAGAGAAAGAGAGAGAGAGAGAAAGAGAGAGAGAGAGAGAGAGAGAAGAGAGAGAGAGAGAGAGAGAGAGAGAGAGAGAGAGAGAGAGAGAGAGAGAGAGAGAGAGAGAGAGAGAGAGAGAGAAGGGGGAGGGGAAGAGGGAGAGGAAGGAGGAGAGCAGGGTATCTACTTTAGCACAGTATGTATTAAACATTTATTGAATTGAGTTGCATATACTTGAAAGAGCCCCATAGGAAAGAAGTATGTTCTTCCATCATATACTAGGCCATTCTTGTTCTAGATAGTTCTCCTATTACTTGTAGCACAGTCACCCTCCCTACTGTCAGTCCCCACCAAGGAACTCTGAACTTACTTGGACACTGTTACAATCCAAGCAACTCATTTCATAGTCGTGTTGGCAAGAGGCAAGTGGTCTTCTCTCCTGCTTTAGTCTCAAGTCTTTAGTCCTTTGGCTATAAGGAGGTCTTTTGTTGAGGATCCCCTTCTCCCTCTAGGAGGCAAGTTGCCAAATAACCACAATAAAAGTCAGGATCTCCTGAGAACTTTAGAACTTGTATCATCATCAAGAACTCTTGTTTATACAGTAATTTGTTGTTTGGGTCCCTGGGGTGGGGGGTTGCAGTAAATATTGTCATGAGCTTCCAAGAGTAAAATTCATCGAAGCTCCCTTTGTGGTATTTTCAAGGAAGAGTGATCTGCTTGTAGTAAGGAGTAAAATAGATGGTAAATGTACAAAGTTGGAGTGAAGTTGCATGAATAATTAAAGCCTGAATAAATAAGGTACAGAGTTAAGCTATATACCTGCTTATGTGGTAGGAGATTTCTCAGCTTGTGGCCAACAGTAGTAAACTGCCTTACTAATTCTTTGTGTTTGTTACTTCTTGTGGCACAATATTTCATTTCATTCTTATACTACAGTTTGCTTAGATATTTGCCAATCATTAGTTACCCATTTTATGTTACCGATAATAGGCTTTTTAAAAAATGATGTAATTTTTACATTGTGATCAATACTTATTTATTGAAGTTGTTAAGTATCTTTGTTCAAGTGCCATGGTGGATTAAGCCATTAACTAAGAAAACTATTGCTTTGATGATTAACACAATCTCATGGTTATAGTAACTGAGATTCTTATAGTCAGCTTATGAAAAAAGGATTGAAATAGAATAAAAAAGCTCATGGGTTAGTATGGTTTAAAAAAAAAAAATCTAAATCCCAAATCACTACATGCCTGAACTTATGAACATCTTGATTCATCCAATTCTCACCTATGTTTCCAAGAAGTAGTAAGCAACATGAACAGTGGCCACACCCTGATAAACCATTTTTGCAGATGAGTTAAACCAGGTTGAGGGTTACTGATGGGAGCCTGTTCGTGAGTGAAGGTAGTGTCTACTCCAAGCATGTGAAGACTTCCCCTGAAATGGGCAGGTGAGAACATTTGTTCAAGTGGCTATGAAGATGGCTGAAGCCAATGTTGTGGAGTGCTTAGAGCTTGGTTAGATATCGAAGATGCCAAGGTCATCCACTGAATCCTGGTCCATCACCAGTCATCTTGACTTTTGTTGTCACTGGACTTTGATGACTTGGGAAGAGAGAATGAGGCAAGGACTTGGTGCAATTCTGCCTCACTTAAATCTAATTTACATGCAAGTAAAACACATCACCCATACCGTTTTACCATTTTTACCTACCTCAAAGTCCTGTGGTGACAGGCAAGTGATGATGTAACAGGTGCAGATACTCTAGGAGCTGTAGTCACAACTCTGCACATAGGAGGCCCAGGCCATAGAGTCATCTCCTCACTGAACTGAAGCAGCAGTGGGATTTGGTAGCCCTCTAAGTGCCTGAGTAGCCTTTTTAGAGACTCTTACTGCTTACCTCCTGGTGTGAGGAAGGGACTACAAAAGGCACCCTAAAATTATCTTCTTCACCAAACCCTGGCCTGCTTGTCATGGTAGGCAGGGAGCCTACCCTACAGTCAAAACACAAAAAATTTACAAAAACTTTTGCAAAAATGATTCTGCTTACCATTGTTACATGGAATGTGTGCATACTGATAGACAGCATGAAAATTAGTAGACTTGAAAGATTAATAGCTCTTGTTGTAAGAGAACTCAGCAGGTATCACACCCAAATAGCAGCCCTGAGTGAAACAAAACTGGCAAATGAAGGCCAGCTTACTGCAGTTGGATACATGTTTTTTGGAAGTAGCCCTAGTGATGGGGGGCACCATGATGCTGGCATAGATTTTGAAATCAAAATTAATCTAGTCAACAAGTTTGTGTGCCTCCCAAAACGAGTGAATGACAGACTAATGACAATGTAATTGTCCCTTGTAGGAAAGTGTCATGCCACCATCCTTGGTGCATATACTCCTGCTATGACAAACCCTGATGAAATCAAAGAAAAGTTTTATGAAAACCTAGAGATCCTCCTCATCAATGTTCTAAAGGAAGACAAGTTTATAATTCTGGATGATTTTAGTGCCAGAGTAGGCACAGACTACTGAACATGACAGGGAGTCTTTGGGAGGGATTGAGTCGGAAACAGCACTTACTATGTACTACTTTTTACTGAGGACTTGTGCATCTCATGACCTCATCACCAACACTATCTTCTGTTTACCTAAATGAAATAAAATTTCGCGAATGCACCTTGCAGAAAACATAGACAAGTAATAGACTCTGTTATTGTTAAGAAGAAGAGACCAGATATGAGACTGATGAAGACAATGTGTGACTCAAAGTGCTGAACTGATCATAGACATCCTCCCCACACTAAACATTCGCATTCAATAAAAGCGTTGGTTCCAAGGCAAGATAACTGTCAAAATACTTAATGTCAACAAATCAGAATACTTCTTCAAACCTGGACAGTTTCTTGCTAACTTTGAGGGAAAGTTGAGCCAACACATAGCTGACAACAGTGGAGCAGACAAGGAGTGAGCAGCTTTCAGAGATTTAGCGTACAGCACTGCATTTACCCATCCCAGAACACTTGCAAACATCAAGATTGGTTGGACAAAAGTGATGGGGAAATTCAGAAGCTGCTAAATAAAAAAAAAAAACAAGGACATTAAAGGGTTTACCAATTCCAATTTCTCAGTTTACTAGTACTTTGCCAGTCTCTAAGAAGGTATCATTTAACTCCATCAAAAGTAAAGTAAAATGAAGCTTAGAGAGATGCAAGATTCTTGGCTTAGTAAAAAGGCAGATGGTATTCAGTTTTACACTGATAGAAACAATTCAAAACATTTTAATGATGTCCTGAAGGCCATTTGTGGCCCTCAGAGCTATCATCCAGCTCAAGTACTTGGTGCTGATGGAGCCACATGATTAGTGATAAGGACATGATCCTGGAGACATGGACTGAACACTTTCATGGTGTTCTCAACAGATCATCATCAATCAGTGCTGAAGCCATTGATTATAAACTTCAGGTGGAAGTCAGTCCCTCTCTAACTGAAGAAGAGATTTTATGTGGGTTATTTTATATCCTGCAACTTTGCTAAAGTAATTTATTATTTCAAGTAGTTTTTTACTTGATTCTCTAGGATTCTCTAAGTATATCATCCATTTGTTAATTTTGTTGTCAACAAAATCAATTATGCTGATAGTTTGCCTAATATTGAACCAACCCTACATTCCTGGTATGGCCAAGGTGTATTTTTTTCATGATAAGTTGCTATAATCTTTTTGCTAATATTTTATTTAAAAATTTTGCATCTATATTCATTAGAGAAGTTGGTCTATAATTGTCTTTCTCTGTTTGATTCTTTCTAGTTTAGGTATCAGTACCATATTTGTATCACAAAAAAGAATTTGGTAGGAATCCTTTGCCTAATTTTTAGTTCGTCTTCTGTTAATCTGGGCAGTTTATATTTTTGTAAATATTCATCCATTTCACTAAGATTGTCAAATTCATGGCATATAGTTGGGCAAACTAGTCATGATAATTGTTTTAATTTTTTCTTTATTGGTGGTAAATTCACCCTTTTCATTTTTGATACTGGTAATTTGGTTTTCTTCTTTCTTTTTTAAAAACAAACTAAGCAAAGGTTTATCTCTTTTATTGTTTTTTTTTTTCAAAAAACCAGCTTTTAGTTTTATTTAGTAGTTAAACAGTTTTCTTAATTTCAATTTTATTAATCTTTCTTTTGGTTTTCAGTATTTCTAATTTTGTATTTAATTGGGGATTTTCAATTTGTTATTTTTCTGGCTTTTTTAGTTGCATGCATTGATCTCTTTCTCTATTTTATTCTCTACTTTTAGAGATATAAAACTTCCCCTAAGAACTGCTTTTGCTGAATCCCATAAATTTTGCTATGTCATTATTGTCATTCTCTTGGATGAATTTATTGATTGTTCCTGTGATTTGCTGTTTTTAAGGATTAGACTGTTTAGTTTCCTGTTGATTTTTAGTCTGTCATTCCATGGCGCTTTATGAAGAAGAGGTTTTGAATGCTATGTGGTCCTCTAGCGTGGCAAAGTGAGTGGTATTGATTCTATTCCAACTAAGATTAACAAGGCAAGGGGTCCACTATTCTTACAAAATTTTCCAGGTTAACATAGCAAGAGGAGGTTATCTCCCAAGAGTTTAAGGATGCCTCTATTGTCTATCTCTATAAAGAGAAAGGGAAATAGTTTGTTCTAGGGCAATAATGGTGGGGGGTAGGGGAATGTTGGGTCTTTCTCTTAGTCATTACCGGCAAGAGTCTTGCCAGAATTCTGATCCTTCACCTGGAAGATGGTCATCTACCCAAGAGCCAAGATGACTTCAGAAATGGCTGAGGAATAGTCAAGATGCTGTTTGCAGCAAATGCCAGTGATAGAATGTAGGTCTGTGCACAACACTCATCAGTCTAATGAAAGGCTTTGTCAGTTGTGAGGGCTTATGGAAAACTGTGGCAGAATTTGGTTGTCCAGAGAAATTGTTTGGCATTGCATATCAGCTCCATGGCAGTATTCTTGCCAAGGATAATGTTCTCATGATTTCTCAGTCACCAATGGAGTGAAGTGGGGCTGTGTTCTTGCTCCCATGTTATTTTTTTTAGCATGATATTTTCTTTAATGTCAGAAGCCTTTAATGAGAATGAAAATGGCATCAAGGTCAGCTATCACACTGATGGTAAATTGTTTAACCAGAAAAAGGTATAAGCCAAGACTAAAGTGGAGGGGGAGTTGGTGTGTGACTTTTTGTTCACAGATGATTGTGCATTCAGTATAGCCTCTGAGGCTGAGATGAGACAGATTTCTTCTATATCACTTTGGTTAATTTTGGCTTAACAATTAACAGCAAGAAATTCATGAGCCAGCACCACATCATCCATATGTAGAACCATTGATTAGAGCAAACGGAGAAATTTTGAATACTGTGGATAAGTTCACTTACCTTGGCAATATACTTTCCACAGATGTACAAACAGATGATAAGGTGGATGCACACCTTGCCCAAGTTAGCTCAGTCTTTTGGAGGCCCCAAAGAAAAGTGTGGGAGAGAAGAAGTAGTAGACTGCCTATCAAACTGAAGGTTTACAGAACCATTGTTTTTACTTCATTGTTGTATGCCTCTGAAACTTGAATAGTGTATGAGTGCCATGCCAGGAGACTGAATCCCTTCCATTTAAATTGTCTTAGGAGATCACCTGGCAAGAAAAGGTCTCAGACACTGAAGTCATTTCTCAAGCTGAACTGCCAAACATTCAGACTACTGCAGAGAACACAACTCTGGTGGGTTGCCCACTTTGTTCTAATGCCAAACATGTACTCGCCTAAAAAACTATTTCACAGAGAACCCACACAAAGCAGGCTCTCACATGGAGGTCAGAAGAAGTGATATAAGGACACTCTCAAAGCCTATCTGAAGAACTTTGGAATTGCTTGTGAGACATGGGAGACACTGATATAGGACAACCCAGCATGGCATGCCTGCATCAAAAAAGATGCTGTACTCTATGAACAAAGCAGAATTATAGTAATTCAAAAGAAAGATGGGGTGCACAAATTCAGAGCATCTCCATTCCACATGTTCATAAAGACTATTTGTGCCTGAGCTGTGGTAGAGCCTTCTGTGCTAGTATTGGTCTGATCACCCACAGTCAGACAAGTTAGAAAGAGATGAAGTTTGCCCTCCACAGAAACAAACATCTCTCTGGTAGCTATGTGATTAGGAGGTAGTACTGAGAAAAAGTCTCAAAGTCCTGCTTCAGCAGGAGATGTGCCAAACTAAGGGGGAGACGTCACAGTATTCTGTCAACTGTGCTTGCTTAATAAACTTCATGCATGTTAACTGACACACCCACATAAAATTATCCCTCCATTTTCTGATCATGGAATCTATGTTGAAGTATGTTTAGGAGGAGAGAACACATCAAGGAGAGACATGTAGTGGGTGGGCTAGAAAGATTGTAACCTGGAAGAACTGGGACCAATCCCATTTCTAAAGGGAGGGACCGGGAAGTACTAGCTCCATAAAAATGTCAGTTTGGCTTCTGTCTGTGTGTCTATTCCTTATGAACAATACTCACAGCTCGAGATGTATAGATTAAACTGCCTTTTTCTGCCCACTCTGTCTTTGATTTATTTTCACGAGAGTGGCATGTTTCCAACAGACACACTGTACCTTGACACCAACATAGTGATACCATTTAGGTCCTCTTCAAAATGAAGGACAATAATCAACCAGCCAACCAACGTTACCAATAAAATCCAGTGGGAAGAAATAGAGAAATTCCATTAAAAAAATGACAGAATAAAAAAAATTGAGTCTACTTACCAAGATATGTATAGGAACTATATGAAGACAACTACAAAACGATGGTTTATGGACATATAGACTTAAATAATTAGAGAGATGTTAATTGCCCATAGGCAGTCCAAGTCAATATAAGATAAATGAAGCTATTACCCAGATAAGCTTAATTATTTAGAATAATACTCTACAAACTACAAGGATCAGTTTATAGAATTAGAAAAAAATAATTAAATTCATTTGGAACAAAAGGTCAGCAATCTCAAGAAAATAATGAAAAGTGTGACAAATGAGAACCTAGCCATACCGGATGTCAAACTATGCCCCAAACTGAAATCATCACAAAGAAATTGGCAGTGATTTAAAATAGAGATATCCATTAATGAAACATATTATGCTCAAAACATACGAAAGCAAATGAAATTGGTTATCTTAGTGTTTTATATAGTCAAAGACCCCAGCTGCTGGCTTGATGGTTCACTATTGGACAAAAACTGCTACGAAAAGAGAACATCAGTCTGGCAAAAACTAGATTTAGACCAACTATATGCAGAGATAAACTCCAAATGGACACATGATATCTAGACATAAAAGGCACATCGTAAACCATTTCTAGGAACAAGCAAGAAGTTACTTTTCAATATACATATAAGGGAAGAGTACTTGACCAAACAAAGGATAGAGAGGATCTTGGAAGGTAAAATGTACCATTTTGATTACATAAAATGTAAAAAACATCTCACACAAACAAATCCAATGCAGCAAGGTGACTAATTTAGTGTATTCGTCCTTCGTTGTTGAAGACCATGCCATTAGGGAAATGATGACGACTTGCTCCTGACTTTGTTTTCATGAGGGAGGGCTGTGCAGGTCACCAGCCTCACTTCTCCTCCAGAGCCATCTGAATCCAGTGACCAGATATTCATCAAGATGACTGGAGATGACCCAGGATGAGGCAATTTGGGTTAAGTGACTTGTGCAAGGTCACACAAGCTAGTGGGTATCAAGTGTCTGAGGAGAGATTTGAACTCAGATCCTCCTGACTCCTGCACTGGTGCTCTATCAACTGCACGACCTAGATGCCCTGGTTAATTTAGTAATTAACAAGGGGAGGGTGGAAGGAATCTTTGCAACAAGTTTCTATGATAAAGGTCTCATTTCTAAGCTATCTGTTTAGGTCCCAATTAGCGTGAACAACGAATTCTGTGAAGTTGTTGCCTTATTTAGATTCACACTACATATTTCCATTGAGCTGGAACCAGGGATCACATTTTATATAATTATAACTTTGAATAGTGTGAGTTCAAATACATGCATCTACTTCATGGCATTCATTAGTCATACTAATCAGCACCGTACTGTGGAGGCATACCTTAGAGATATAGAGAGTTCTCAGTTAAATGAGTCACAAATTTTTCAGTTTCCCAATGCATATTAAAGTTATTTTTATACTATGCTGTAGTGTATTAAGTGTGCAATAGTATTATGCCTAAAAATGGTATTTATGTCTAAAAAATGTACATGCCTTAATTTAAAAAATACTTTATTGCTAAACAATGCTAATCATTTATGTGAGCCTTCAATGAGTTATAATCTTTTTTGCTGGTGGAGAGTGAAGGCTTGATGTTGATGGCTGCTGACTGATTAGGGTGGTGGCTGCTAAAGGTTGAAGGTAGCTGTGGCAATTTCTTAAAATGAGACAAGAATGAAATCTGCCTCATTGATAGACTCTTACTTTCACTTAGAGGCCACTGTAGGATTATTAATTGGACTCGTTTCAGTAGTGTTGTATCTCAGGGAATAGGGAGTCCTGAGGAGAGGGAGAAAGACAGGGGCTGATGAGTTGTCAGAACACCCACAACACATACAACATTAATCGATTAAGTTTGATGTCTTATAAGGGCATGGTTCATGGCACTGCAAAACTATTACAATAGTAACATCGAAGATTACTGATCACAGATCACCATGATGGAAACAATAATAATGAAAAAGTCTGAAATATGGGGAAACGTACCAAAATGTGACACAGAGACACATGCTGTGAGAAAAATGCCCCAAACAGACTTGCTCAACACAGGGTTGCCACAAACTTTCAACTGGTACAAAATGCGGTATCTATGAAGCCTCTAAAAGGAACTGATTCAAACTTGTAAGAACAAGAGTCATTCTCTACCTGATAAATGTTTCCAGGAGATGAACAGGCAGTTTTCAAAGGGAAGAAATCCAAGCTATCTAGAGTCATATGATGAAATGCTCCAAATCACTAATAATTAGAAAAATGCAAGTTATAGCAACTTTGAGACTCCACCTCACATCTATCAATTCGGCAAAACTGAACAAAAAACCAAAGTTACAAATGTCATAGGAACTGTGAGGAAACAGGAACATTGATGAACTGCTGCTGGAGCTCAAATACAGAAATCTGGAAATCAGTGTAAACCTATGTCCCAAAAGCTATTAAAATGAACATAAAATTTGACTCAGTGATGCTACTCCCAGCCTTATCCATTAAGGAGATAAAAGAAAGATCCCATATTTACAAAATTATTTATAGCAAATTGTGGTAATATGAATGTAATGAAATACTGTTTACTTAAGAATCGAAGTGATGATTTCAAAGAAAGCTGGGAAGACTCTTGTGAACTGATGTAGAGATAAAACAGAAGAGCCAGGAAAGCTGTTTAGAACATGATATTAATACTGTAAAAATGAACATTTCTGAAAGACTTAAGAACTCTGAACAGCACAAGGATAGTGTGATCCCAGAGGACTAATGATAAAGAATGTTACCCATCTCCTTTCAAAGAGGTGATGGATTAATATGCAAAGATGAGACACACTTTTGGACATGGTCGTTATGGAAATTTATTCTCATTTGACAGGAGTGTTCTGGAGTTAGCTCCAATCAATTCTCAAAAATGAATTGTTACATTTTCAACGTGAGCATTCACACCTTGAAAAATTAGCAAATGCTACAAAACAGAGCTTGATTTATTTAGCTGATTGTCTGTGCTTAAGAAAATAATAGGAAAATGTTAATAATTAGGATTAATCTTAGAAGTGTATCACGTATATTTTTTCTGCTAGAGAGAGCTGGTTGTTAACCATCTACCAGTATTCCCCTATTGTAGAAAGTTTCCTTATTAAAAAGCTAGTCACTGGGCAATCTTTTCTTAGGTCACAGTAATTCGTTAAGCCTACTTAGAAAAGGGTGGAAAGTTTGTGATCTACATCATGACTCTGGAAGAGAGAGTAAGGCTGATGACTGTGCACAACTTTGCCTCACTTAAATCCAAATATCCCACCAGTCAAGACATCACCCATGATGTCCTTGGTCCCTTTCAAAAATGAAAGATGAACAATAACCTTAATAGTGTCAGTGGAAGGTATGCTTAAACACCGGTGAATTCCTGGAGCTTTAGAGATGTGGGTCAATTATACACCAAGTAAGCTATTTTGAGATAAACAGTTCATTCTACAACACTCTGTGTTAAGTCAGTGACAGAGAAGAATTCATTATATCTTTTTCTTTGAATAATCTTGCTTTTCCTACCAAGGAGAGAAGGGAAAAGGAATAAGAATTTATATGGTGCCCACTATGTGCCAGACACTGAAATATTCTTTCACTTGATCCTCTCAGCAACCCTGGGAAATTTTGCACAAACAGTTATCCCCATTTCACATTTACATTGGATGGGGTATGATCCCCACCCAGAAGATGGGGTGAACAAAGATTAAATGGTTCATCCAGCTAATAAGTACCCGAGGGTGGAGATGAACCCAGCTCTTTCTGATTCTTGGCTTAGTGCTCTATCTTGTGATCCACTAGTTGTTTCTAATAGGGTTATTTGTAAATGACTGATCTGGTTAAATAGATCAAAGATCATGATGCTCGCAAGCTTAAGCTTTAGACACTTAATAACATGTTTAGGTATTGAAATAATTTTAGTCATTCATGGGAGAAAATTGGGCTGCAAAAGAAGTTTCAAATAGAGATTCATTCCATCCATTGCCATGCAAGAAAATTGCCCAAGTCAACTCATTCATTCAACCCAGGGGTGGGAAACCTGCATCCCTGAGGCCACATAGGGATTCAGTTTGGATTTGGATTCAGTCAAAGGGCCACACTTGATGACCTAGAGGGCCACATGTGGCCTGGAAGTCACAAGCTTCCCATCCCTGATTCAACCGCATTCCACATGGCAGAAAACTCTTCCAGGGATGAATTTTGTGCAAATTAGTTTCCTTACTGCTATTGCTACCTCCCTCCTCTCTTCTATAACTTACCTCTTTCTATTTGGATATTTATTGCTTCATTTGTACAAGAGGATTTCTGTTAACTGCCCTTTTTCTGCCTCCTATATTCCTGATGTGTAGGGCTTCCCCAAAGACAGAGACTACTTGAAAATTAAATTTCATGCACAATGTTGAGAAGTTTTGGTCTGGAAAGGTAGAAAGGAGGGAACTAGATGTATATTGAATGAACAAATTTATTAAGGCTAGATTTAGAGAACAACAATACGTAAACCATGCAAGCTGTTCAGAAGAGAGTCCAGCACATTTGGTTGAGCCTGGAATTTTCATGTTAAACCACAAAGGAAAAGATGAGATAGAAGCAATGTGGAGAGGTGTGGAAAGGAAGAAAAGGCTGGAATCCTGTGGAACAATCCGAATGGAGGCCAGAACCATTCAGAACATTGTAGAAACAATTGAATTTGGGAATTCTATCTATTAACTTTTAAATCTTTTGTATTCTGTTCATCGTGGTATGCAAAACCTGTCCCCTTCCTGTTTCCCTGCAGTGTTCATTTTTGTATTGCTTGATTAATCTCCAACAGATACTTTCTGCAACAATCAGCCAATTGCCAAAGCCAAAAGCAAAACTGTTGCCTTCAAGAAGGGTTATCACCTGGGAAGTTAATCGTGATAAGTCTTAGCCTCCCTGGCTTCCAATCTACTTTTACTTTCTTGGTATTACAGCTAAAGTTTTTGGAAATCTGAGGGACATTAAGGTCCCAATTTTCTTGTTAGCTGAGCTAGCCAGATATCTTCCATGATAAGAGAATATGGCAAAGACTGGGTACATGGGATTAAAGGAGGTTTGTGAAAAGAAAACCTTGAGAATTTTGTGCTTCTCCATGGTAGATTTCTGTAATGTCTCTTCTGCTCATCTGGCCAGATAGGGTTTGTGCATCAGTAGGAAAGGATATGTTGGTTTTGTTTTTTTTTCTGACATGTTCTTCATTGTCAGTGGTCTGATTAAGATGGTCTGGGGTATGATCACAGTTGCTGTTCAGTTGTGTCTGACTCTTGGTGACCCTGTGGACCATAGCACACTAGTACTATTCATGGGGTTTTCTTGACAAATATACTGGTATGGTTTACCATTTCATTCTCCAGTGGATTAAGGCAAACAGTGACTTGTCCAGAGTCACACAGCTGGAATTATCTGAGACTAAATTTGAATTCAGGCCTTCCTGACTCTAGGACTAACACTCTATCCACTGAGCCATCTAGCTGATCACAGAATTAGAGCCAAAAGGGGGCCTGTGTATCATCCGGTACTTTTTAAATATGGTAAATCTGAGACCCAGAGAGGTAAAATGATTTGTCCAATGCCATGTGGGAACTAAGGGGCACAGCCATGATTCAACATAGCTTTTCTGACTCCAGAATCAATCCTCTTTCTTTCACTTGCACCATTCCCCCCACAATTTATAGAATTTTTGTTATCAATGAATTATAAAACCAGAGAATCTAACTGTAGAGATAACTAGATTTCTATCTTGGGCCTTATCTTTTCTCTCTCCACACAAATGGGGTGTATGGAGTATTTATAGAGGACTAGTACCTCTAGATCTTGCTGAGCACTTTTCAGGGCTGTTCATTTACTTTTGGTGTCTACCTGATTTACCCAACTCTCACCTGAGGCTCCAAGAAGCTGTAGCATATGTAGTGGCTACTCTCCAGTAAACCATCTTGGCAGACAAACTAAACCAGGTTGAGGGTAACCAATAGATGTCAAACTGCTCAGTGAGTTAAAGGGATGCTTACCCAAAGCATATGAAAATGAGCATATTAGAACAATGTGTTCCAACAGCTATGAAGGTTGATGAGGCAGGTGCTGTGGAACACTCAGAGCTTAGAATTTACTTATTTTTTATAAGAATTTATATATATATATGTATATATACATATTCATATATATAATAGAATTTATTTATTTTTTATAAATTATATATAACATATTTATTATATAATATATAATTTATTTTTATAAAAATTTATATATATGTTTAATTTATTTGTTTTCATCTTTCTACAGTCACTTCAACAAGTCTTAAAACTTTCTCCTCCTACCTTCTTCCTCCCTCCCTGAGATGACATAATCTTATATGAATTCTACAGATACATTTTTATTAAACACATTTTCACATTAGTCATGTTGCATAGAAGAATTAAGATGCATGGGAGAAACCATGAGAAAAACCCAAACAAAGAAAACATAACACGAGAAAATATTCTGCTTCATTCTACATTCAAATTCCATAGTTCTTTCTCTGGATGTGGATGGCATTTTGCCCCAAGAGTCCTTTGAGAATGTTTTAGGTCCTTCCATTGCTGTGAAGGTCTAAGTTTACCAGAAAAATTCCTCACACACTGTGGTTGTTGTTGTGTACAAAGTTCTGGTTCTGCTCCTTTCACTCAGCATCAGTTCATATAAGTCCTTTCAGGCTTCTCTGAAGTCTTCCTTTTCATCATTTCTTACACACCAACTGTTATCCAGTTTTCCCAGCAGCTTTTGTCAAACAGTGAGTTCTTATCCTGAAGCTGGGGTTCTTGGGTTTATCAAACAGTAGATTGCTATATTCCAGAGCTAAAAATTTAGAAATGAAGATGCTAAGGTTATCTATTGCATCCTATGCCATCATCAGTCTTTTCTTTTTGACTTTTGTCTTGCTGCTGGAGTCCAATAACTCTGCAAGAGAGAGGCTGACTACTTTGCATAACTTTGTCTCACTTATATCTAGTTTATGCCTGAGTCAAGACATCATCCTGTGATGTGACTGGGCCTCTTCAAAAGCAAGGGATACACAACAGCACACAGAAATACTATCTCTGTGACCTCATCAGTTCTCACACATTTAATTATTGTCATCTTATGCAGATGCTGCAGCCAGCACAGTCCAGCAGGTCTAGGGTGGTTGGGCTCACAGAGTGAGGATGAAAAGACAGGCGGGACACAGCAGTCTGAACAAACTGAATTTATTGTGGACATACTGAGCCAATAATTCAGGGAATCGGGATGCTTAAATAGTAAGAAAAACCATAAAGGTAGTGATTGAAGCATGAAACAGAGCAGATGGTGATAAGTAGAAAGGGAGGCTTCCAGGTCTCTTTATCGGAATGTTATCCTGTATAGCAGGAGCCCTGATTCCTGGAACTTCAACACCTGAATTCAAGGACGTGCACCTGGGAACAACATATCACTTAACTTCTCAAGCCAGCTACTCTTCTCCCTTGGAGGAGGGGAACTCTTGATCAGGGGCTCTTTCAAACCCCTCAAGGTTCTCTACATGCAGATAACTGCTAAGCATATATATCAAGGCAGATCCTCTTTCCTGAATTCCTGGTTTGCATCATCAAATGCATGCTAGATATTTTGAACTGGATGCCTTGTAGGCATTTGTGTCTAAAATGGGAGTCATTTTTTCCCCATCCCCCAAACCCACAACTCTTCCTAACTTCCTTTTTTCTGTCAATGGCATCATCATTCTTCCAGTCACCCAGGTTAACCTTGGAGATTCATACTCAGCTCCCCATTCTCTCATCCTACACATTTACTCAGCTGCCAAATTTTGCTGCTGCTCTTTGCCCAAAACTTTTGGATCTACGTCTTACTCCTCATTTATATGGCCACAGCCCTAGTTCAATGCCTTATCACATCTTACCTACACTAGTTTCCTAATTAAGTTTTTTGTGTGATGTTTCTCTCCACTCCCATCCAGCCTTCATACATCTGCCAAAGTGATATCATCAAAGCCAAGGACAGATCATGTCACTCCCCTGCTAAATAAATTCTAGTAATTTCTTGTTACTTATAGAATCATATGCAAATATTTTTGCCATTTAAACACTTTACAACTGGCTCCAACATATCTTTCCATACATTAAACTACTTTATATACTCACTGTGTGATCGAGTCAGACTGCCTGCTGTTCCTCCTATACAACATCTTCCATCTCCATGACTTCTGAGCTGTTACCCCTTCCTTGAATATACTCTTACCTCCTTGCCTCTTATCTTTTAGAATCCTCAGTTTCCTTCAAAGCTCTACCATGTGCCACCTATACCCTGAGATCTTTCCTGATTTCTTCTGCAGCCAGTGCTTCCTTACAGAGATAGCTTTTATTTGTCTTGTATGTACATATACATGTTTCCCCTGATAGAACATAAGTTCTTGGGCAGAAACTGTTATATTTTTATCTTTGTATTTCTAGCACCTAGCATAGTACTTGGCATATATTAGGCATTTGTTAAATACTTAGTTGAGAGTTGGTAAGGCTATGACGGGTTATATAGTTTGGTAATCTCTAAGGGATCAATGAAGGACCCCTGCTGTCAGTGTAACCATCTCACTTCTGCTTGAACACTTCTGATGATAGGAAGCTCATTACTTCAGAACAGATCCCATTTCATTTTTAGACATTTTTTCCTTACGTTGTGAATCAAAATCTGCCACTTTGTAACTTGGTTCCATTGGTCTAATCCCCCGCCCCCCAGTTTTACATATTCCATACAACTGTTTCTTAAGTATTTAAAGATTCCATTAAATTTTCTTATATTACCAGGTAGAACATGCTTAATTCCTTCAGGACTAGGTTTTTAAAAAAAATATATGGTTGCCCTAACACATACCAGTCTCACTCCTCTGAACATACTTCAGTTTATCAATGTCTTTTCTAAAATAGTATTGAATATAACATTTTTATAGACAGTAAAAAATACAATGAAATTATTCCTTTTTTTCTGGATGTTACAATTCTTTTAATGCAAATTTATATTATACAATTGTCTTTTACATTTAATATTGTTTTTTGTCTTTTGTTTTCATGTTATATTCATTTTTATAATACATCTTTTCTCTCTTGCTTATCCAACAAACAATCTCTTATAACAGATTTTTATTATTTACATATTAATTTTCATATTCAGTATGATCTTTTGCTATAATCACTCATTTTTGCATCATTTGACATTGAGTTTACAAGATTTTAACATATATTCTTTAATTCATCATGAAATCACACTTTTATCACATTGGCTATTAAATGTATTTTTGAAGTACACTTCATTTCTTCCAACTCTAACCCCAGTTATAGCTCACAAACTTTACAAAGGGTTTTTCCAGTCCTTTAAAAAGAATTCTTAATTTAACAACCGTCAATGAAAAAGAACACTTAGTGTAGACCATAAAGAGTATTTTGAACATGAAACTGTGAATCTCTAATATATAGAGCTTGTTTTTCTTTTTTAAAGTATGTAATATATTCAATGTGTTTCTTTTAAAGTTCTGCTTGTCTGGGATTTCTTTTGGCCTTTCTATTCTGTTCTGTGAATTTCAAAAAAAATATACCTTGTTTTAAGTTTTAAGAGGAGAACAAAGACAGTTGCTCAAGATTAAGTGGCACATAGACTATATTATCTTTATTTTTTTTTAATTTGGACTCAAGAATCTTGCCCACCAAGGTATTTTTGAATTCTGCTATATCATAAATCTCTTGAAAAGGATATGGTAGTTAATTATAAGCTGCAGTTCACTACAAATTTTCTTCCAGCTTGACATTGATTCAAATCTGAGTTTTTAGGGTATAGTAATTCAGTCAGCTCTTAGTGATCACATTAATGGTCAGCTAATATACACAAGTATATACTTTAGCAGTCAACCTTTTTATTTTCAGTTTTGGAAAATTAAAACAGATATATACTTCTTCTTTTGCCCAGGATGCCTTAACAACTACCAAAAGTAGTTACAAAATCATACCTGCAAGTTCTTTAAGTACTGTCAGAAATAATTTGTGTCTCCAGACACCTGAATTAATTTAAAGCAGGAAGATGCAGTCTTTGTATTTCTTCACCTATCTTAGTTTAAATTGTCTCAATGATATTTTTTCATGAAATCATATGAGAGATGGAATGGGTTTCATGAGATTTCCATTGAGAAGGTACCTATTATATCTCAAAATAGTCCATACTGCACTTTTTGTGTAGCTCTGTGCTTTCTAGTTTGAGTCATTATCCTTGATAGAGAAGATGAGAGCAAAATGGAAGTTAATTAATTATATTTTCTTTCTGTTATTGGTTAACATTATGTCATCCATCAAAAGTAGTTGGCTTATCTCTTCTTCCCATAACTTCTTTCTCTGAACATTCCTTAAAAAAACTTTCACTAAAAAAAGTGTAATTTGTTCAGAATGGTTGGAGGCTTGTCATTTGTTATGTTAATCTATTTTTGCACATATTTAGATCTGTGATCTCATCAGTGTTTTATTTCAGGTTATATTACTACTATACTTCCCCATTCTCTGTGATTCTTGATCATATACTGGAAATGTTTTGCTAGTTCTTTTAATATTTTGTGGCTACCATTACTGTCCTGGCATTATTGATCTCTTACAAATGATTCTTTTTGCAGTTTGAATGGAATTGTCCATTCTGCCTCCTTTTAAGGTCATATATGTTCTCATCCATGACGTCTTTTATACCTGCTTCCAAACATTGTTGGTGATAGGGTTGAGGCCTGCTTAAAACACCATCCTGCACTGCACTACTGCTCTTTGTATCCTCTTCACTTTTTCATTTTTCTGGAACCATGTTATTCCATGAGTCACAATCAGAGTATCACCAAAAGAATATCTTTGTGCAAGTCCTTTATAAATCTAAGCCCAATAGAAAGTTCTTTATAGCTACAGCAGTGTCTTTAAATGCTTTCCTTTTTCTTGCATCAGGATTGTTGGTGACTGTATTGTCAGGATTTCATTTTTACAGTCTTCTTTTCTTTTTAAGCTTCTTTCAGCTTGCAAAAGAGTGTTGAGTACAAGGATGTCATCTCTCTTATTGAATCATAGAAAAAGAAAGGTCAAGAAATCCGAAAAATCTCCTAGTCCAAATCCCTTCATTTCACAGATGAGGAAAGTGAAACCCAAAGAGAGTAAGTGACTTGCTTAAAAGCCCATACAGATTTATGAACTTTTCCAAGTGGTTCATATGGGGTCATGGTTGGAGATAAATATTTTTCTGATGACGGTGGATGGTTAAAACAGAGAAACACCTATTTATTTTTCTTTTTTTCCTAATTGTATCAATAGACACAAATGCCTATGTAAGGAATGTCCTCTATATCTGTTTAAAAACCTAGTTATGTTCTACTTAATTTTTTTTTAAATGTTCAGCTCCTTTAGAATTTAGATAGAGTCCTGCAAATTTCAAAAGAAATATCAGGTCAGTGAGTACATATAACAGTAATGCAGAAAACAGTTATTCAGCAAAGAGATAAGAGAGTTCATTGTATGACTTAGCAAGAAAGGTTGACAGGGAGACTTATTGATTTATAAAAGGAAGGTCACATGAATGGATATGCAACATGATGATATGACTGTAATTTCCCCTTTGCACCCTGAAGGTGCCTAAATCCAGTTCCAGCTTTGTGAAAACTGATAGAAAGGGATTACATTCTTTTGCAGAATGATTGCTTCAAAAAATAAGTAAAGCCTCTAAACACTGAAAGAGCCCTTTATGAGATAAATTCTTAGCTGGCAGTGAAAGCTCTGTCCTGCTAGAAACATATTAGAAGCTGCAGTAATTCTGGCAAGGGCTTTTGACATCAACGTTGCTCTGAAGCAGGAATATTCTGTAGAGACATAAATTTCTGAATATAAGAAAATTTTCCAGATAGATTTTCTACTTCACTTTTGCAAGGAAAACTAGGGCTAGACAAAACAATGATTAATAATGGTTAAATATCTAAGGTTCCTTTCAGTTCTTTGATTCTGTGACTAAATTTAGACAGGATATTTAAATAGAGAAATAGATGGATCTAATAGATTTGGTTTTTTCCCCATAAATGAAAATAAAATAGGACCAGCAGTTTTATTTTATGAAATTAGTGGATGGAGAACAAGGATAGATTATACCAATTACATGGGATAAATTTGAGGCCACCTGGATTGAAGTTTAGAACCAAGGATTTGTCTCTAAACTCCCTACCTCCAGAGACTGCTTCTTAATAGACCCTAAGCGCTCCCTGGGATACTTCAGTAATAAATCCTAGCCCAATTAACTTCTTGTCAAACCCTGGAGCTATACTATATCCTAAGAAAACCTCTCTGATCTCACCTAACTTTGATTCCTCCTTTTCTCCAAGTCCTTTCAGCAGTTGTATATAAAAGTTTGTACTGAATTACTATCACTTTATTTACATGAAGCTCTGCAATTATTATGGTATTGTAATAGTTGATGAAGGAATTTGTTTCTTTGCCATTAGAATGGGGGGGGAGTAGGAGTTAATCCACCATTATTGACATTTATAGTGGGTGCTGTAATGTTAGCGCCTATATTGTCCTTTTCTTTTAAATTCAGAGGGTGTCTAAAGTACTCTATAACCCTTCAAAAATAATAAAAATTTATTTTTCAGTTCATCAATCATTTCTTCGGCGCTACCTATGTTCAAAATCGCATTACTAGATGGGAGAGGAGGGCCTGTGGAGAAATAAATGAGAATTCTTGCCCTCAAGGAGTTTATAATCTAATAGCAGGGACTTGGATATGTAAACAAATAACTACAGTAAAAGATAGAAGTTAAGACTTAAGAGTGAAAACATAGATTTAGCCAAGCGTCAGAGCACATCCTAGGAGAAAGAGAAATCTTTCATTTGGGAGAAGTCCTGTTTAATGAATTATTTTTAAAAATTCCATTCTTTTGATAAAATGGAAGTCATTTTTTATGTTTCAAATCTTAAAGGGTCATAAAATTTCCTTCTCACTATCTGAGTGGCCTTAGATGAAACTCAAAAAAGAACAGAACATGGACAGATACCAACAACTAGTTGAAAACGTAACTCGAGTTTGTAACTTTCCATGTTAACTCCAATTCGACACAAAGTCACGCAAATGTTTTTTTAACCTCCAGTAATGCAGTTGAATAAACACTGAAGAGAAATGCATCTTTGTTAATTTTCCACTTTCTTTTCCTCAGTTAATAAAGCTAGTTTTATCAGCAATCCAGTTGACCCTTCCTTTTAAATCTCTCCAGCTGCTTTTGCATGCTAATTGAATTGTCAACAACAAACGAAGAAAAGCAAGCACTTTGAGCTACCATTGCTGGCTACAGAAACTTTGTAAAAGGCTGCCTGCTGTTTCTCCCAAGTATGCATGAAAAGCAATTAAGAAAAGTCCTGTCGAACCCTGCCGTCTGCTAAATCAAGGCTAAGCTGTATGTCGAAACTGACAAAAGACACACAAAAACCCTGCAAATCTTCTCAGGACAAAACTGGCTGCAATTGTCCTTGTTACAATGTGTGGCCCAATTAATGGGAAAGCACTTAACTCAAAATTAAATGGTTCTGTTGCCTTTTGCCCTATAAACTGGTGTCTAGCCTTAAAGCATGAGAGCCCTGACTGAATGCTTATTTTGCTAAGGCAGAAGCACAATGCATTGGATATGAACTAGCCTGATAACTTTACCAATCTATGTAATGCTAAGAATGTATACTGAATGAATACATACCTCTTTGTTGCCTCTTTAGCTGTGATTGTGAAAAGGTTGGAGAATTCCCACATGGCTGCACAAAGGAGGTTGTAGTACAGCCTGTGGGGATGTATTCCTGAGAGACACAGCAACAGCCACAACAACAATGGACACCAGTAAAACTTGGTGATTACAAAAATCTAGACTTCATAAAGATGCTGGAATAATTAAAGATCAGCCAAGACTGCATCAAGTCAAGTGACTAAAGTTAAAACATAAAGTCAATTTGCCTTTTATTATTGGCCATCATTTTTGCACATGTGTTTTCCTGCAGCATTTTAAATTATCTTAGTTGATAGTTTAATTCTGGGACATGTGATACCCATTTTTATTTTTTGTTATAAATCAACAATTTTTGTTACGAAATATTGACTCTTCACTCTTGAACTGTGTGTGCTTGTGCTTCATTGCCAAAGAAGACCATGCCATCACAGAAATAATGACATGACTTGCAGTTGACTTTGTTTTGAGGGGGGGAGGGCTGTGCAGGTCACCCACTTCACTTCTTCTCCAGAGCCATCTGAATACAGTGACCAGATATTCATCAGGATGACTGGAGATGACCCAGTTGGGGTTAAGTGACTTGCCCAAGGTCACACAGATAATGAGTATCAAGTGTCTGAGGTGAGATTTGAACTCAGGTCCTCCTGACTCCTGCACTAGTGCTCTATCCACTGCACCACCTAGTTGCCCCTCCACCCTTGAATATGAAGCTACTAAACATATCCCAGTTTTTATATGCTATCATAATAATCCCTGCTAGCAAATACATGTCTCTGTGAACAAAATATTTTGGTCTCTCACTGCACTGTACTGAGATTCACTAAAAGAAGGTTCAGTTCCTCTTGGAGCTCAGCCAAGTAGGGTTAATGTAGCCCTGGGGCACTTGCTTCTCTTATTCCAGGTCCCCATAAAAATCAACACAGGTTCATGATGCTCTCTAGATATACAACCACTCAATAATCATAGCTTCTTTTCAGGGTTTCTCATCCAACTTTGGTATCCACTTATCACTCAGCTTTCATCTATTGCTCCAAGAAGCTGTAGTATGCCTGGTAGTGGCCACACCGTGGTTAAACTGTCTCAGTAGATGGGCTAAATCAGGCTGAGAGAAATCAACAGGTCTCAAACCTATCAGTGAGTTAGGGAGATGTCTACCCCAAGCATTTGAAGACTTCCTTGGGTGAAATGCATAGACAAGAAAATTTGTTCCAACAGCCATGAAGGAGGCTGAAGCAGACATTATGGAGAGCTTAGAGCTTGGTCATACATCAAAGATGCCAAGGTTATCCCAGACCATCACCTAGTGTCTTGATTTTTGTCTTTCAATTGTACTCTGATAACTCTGGAAGACAGTGAGGCTGATGGCTTTGTGCAACTCTGCCTCACTTAAATCCAATTCACATGTAAATCAAGACATCACCCCATGATGTAATTGGTCCTCTTTAAAAAAAAAAAAAACAACCCACAAAGGATGAACAATAATAATCATAGCCCCCAAGGCTCCATTGTCATGTTTACATTTCATGATGAAAATCTGAGTACATAATTGGTTCAAAGTAAAGGGAAATCGAATAGCAATAAAAATAGCAATAATGAATCTTTCTCATCTCCCTGAGATACATTGACCTATGAACAGAAACACTATCAATGGGAATCAGAAATATTTCTAGAGAAGATCTGGGTAAGGGCACATATGTAAAGAACATATGTGGTCAGACTGTAATATGTCTGATGCTGTAGAGTCCCTGGTGTCTTCTTATCATGTCTTAGGATTGCTTCTATGGGCTTCCTCCCCTCTGATTTCATATAGCATGTAGACTTTGCCAGGCATTGCTCCCCACTGGTCTGGTGGTCACCACTAGTTGTTGGTCTGTTGGGCACATGGTTACGGAGAGTGGCTGTTTCCAACTTCAGCTAAGTTATCAGCTCAGGTTTCCCTATAAAAGGAAGAGAGGACTCAGCCATATTTCTTTTAGCTGATTGCCTAGAGGCATAAGTTTCAGCTCTTTTGTGATAGAAGAAGGATCCATTATCAGACTAAGAAAAAAAGCTCAGTTGCCTTTCTATTATAAGAAAGAACTGTGACTTCTCAGGGTCTTAGCTCTGGGTGGTTTTTCCTTCTGAAAGAACAGAACGCAAAACAGTTAAGTTTCGCCACTGTTTTAAAACAAACCGGACCTTAATTGAAGTCCATTGCCTCAGACAACTATCTGATTTAGGGTTAGAGATTACTTGTAGCTCCTCTACATTTCCTTATGGAGATAGGATTTTGTCAAATACATTTGGTGGTAGCTGTTCTGACAAAGAAACTTCAGAAGAAGTTTATAAGACCCTGTAGTTTTTCTTTTATTTCTCAGCATCTTTTGATCTCTGTAAGTGAAAGCAGAGAAGAGTGAAAATAAAACTCCAGGTGGGTCTTCTCTAAGATATTATTGACCACTTTATTTCTTTGTTCCCAATTCTTGTGTCTGTCTGTGTCTATCTATCTATCTGCCTGTCTACCTGTCTGTCCATCCATCCATCCATCCATCCACTTATCCATCATCTACCTGTCTATGTTCAGTAGCAAACCCTAGAGTCTTTTATTTGCCATATAGTTGTACCCGAAGGACTTTGGTATAAAAAGGACCCCAAGTTAATCTAACAAATTATTTATACCAGGCATTTGTAGAATGTTAGAGTCTTCTCTAGATAATACTGCCTTTTAGCATGATATTACATTACAGATAATCACCTCCAAGCAAAGGTTAGGGGGAGTTCCTCAATTGCATAGTTAAATGGATTTTGAAATACTGAAATTCCTTTTGCTTGCATTTGGATCAGAAAAGTACTGCTAGAACTGTAGTTTGAGCTCTGAAAAATATATCTTCTGGAAATTTGTAGTATATCCAGCAGCGTATGAAGAAATAAGTGCCACATATCATCTGTCACAACTACTCAGCTCTGCCATTATATTATGAAAGCATCTATAGACAATATGTAGAGGAATGAACATATCTATTCCAATTAAACCTCATTTATGGACAGTGAAGTTGGAATTTCATATAATTTTCACACATCATAAAATATATTCTTTTTAAAAACCATTTAAAAACATAAAGATCATTCTTAGTTTTCAGGCCATACAAAAACAGATGGTGGTCTGGATTTGGTCCATAGGCCATAGTCTTGCCAGCTTCTCATATTCGTTGGTATTTGATCCTCATAATATTTCTGTGAAGTAGTGTACATAGGTAACTTCATGTATTAGTGTGTATGTGTAACGGGTGGGTTCTTAATAAGGGAAGGAAACATGCATTTATTAAGTGCCTCCCTCAAGCACTGGTTAGCTTTATAAGTATTATATAGTTTGATCCTCGAAGCAACCCTGGGAGATGGGTGCTTTTAGGATCTCCATTTTATGGTTGAGTTAACTGAGGCAGTGGTTAAATGACTTTCACAGCGTCATGCAGCTAGTAAGTATCTGAGGCTGAATTTGAAATCATGTCTTTCTGACTCCAGGCCCTGTGTGTTTATCCACTGTGCCACCTAGTTGAAAGTACAAATGAGCTAGAATGTAGGAGAAGGAGCCCTGGTTTTGGAATGAAAAGATCTAGGCTTAAATCTAGGCTCTCCATGTCCTTAATCAAGTCTTTTGATTGCCCTAGGCCTCTGTTTACTTACCTACAAAAGCTTTGATGAAATTTCCAGAGGTTGTGCTCCTCTGGCATAGCCTTTGAGAAATAAGACTCATACTGATGAACTCAGAGTACAGATTGAAGCATTTTTTTGTCTTTATTTTTCTTGCATTTTTTCTTCCAGTATATGGCTAATGCAGAAATATGTTTTGCATGACTTCATATGTACAATGGGTATCATATCTCTTGCTTTCTCAGTGGGTGGGGGAATGGGGTAGAAGGTGAGAGAGAATTTGGAATTGAAAATTACAATAAAATTTAAAAAAAGAGAAACATTCTGACAGGAGCCAAATAAGTACTTGAAGGGAACATTGATTTCTATATAGTGAAAAGAGTTGA
Organism: Bettongia penicillata ogilbyi; assembly: GCA_023548195.1. NCBI lineage: Eukaryota > Metazoa > Chordata > Mammalia > Diprotodontia > Potoroidae > Bettongia > Bettongia penicillata. Next base: position 3,367,075 of record JAJHZJ010000035.1, on the reverse strand, counting down.
TAAAGGTGTCCAGTGTTAGATTATTGTATCAATGAAGAGATAAATAAACTTAGACACTGCAGTGGGAAAAAACAAAGAGAAAGAGAGAGAAATAAGGCATACCACCACAGCAGGAAGAGGCATCAGAGTAGGCTTATAGCACTGAGAGTTGGAAGGGTTTTAAGAACTCACTTCCTGGAACCCCGGGAGTTCTTCTGCGACCAAGTGATTGAGGTTATTTCAATTAAGTGGGTCTAGTTTCATCCTAGTAGAGAACCAAATTACTCCAAGGTATTGTACCCCAAGAAAAAGATAAAATTATAGTCTGCACATCCACATATATACACAATCAAACAAACAAGATGCACTCCTTTAATATGCGTGTAAGAACAAAGTCTGTTATGACCTAGGAAATAACAATTATATTGAAAGCATATTTGAAGCCTGCCATGATGACTTTTTCAAGAGTAAAATTGTTAGAATCTTAGAGTAATGGAAATAAGCGTGCAGAAGGTTGCTTAAACATTGGAGTAGTTCAGCATATTAAATTGCTCCCGGAGACAAAAAGACCCTTTAGAAAGTTGTTCTCCAATTAATAGTAAAGGACTCCAAGTCCATTTTGGTTTGAATGAAATTGATTTAAATATCTCAAGCTCTGTAATGCAAAATTCATTAGGTAAGATCATGAATACAAAGTGCTTTGCAAAACTAAAAGTATTTATAAGTATCAACTATTATTACTGTTATTAATAATATGCCAATTGGTTTTCATATGATAACTATTGTAGGAAAAATATTTTTACTTTAATGAATCAGTTTTTTTCTCTCATAAACTTAATAGCCTACCTTTTTTCTTTTTCTTTTTAAACAGGTATTTTGTTATTTTGAATGGGGACCTTAAATGCCTTCATTGACACAGCAGCAGTCTTTGTTCAATTCAAAAAACAAACAGCAAGGTTAGGCTATATTTTTGGTGCCTCTGTTTCCAGTAAGTCAAAGATAGATCCTCAGAAATGCCTTCTAACATTAGTTTCTGCCTTTCTTAAAGTACCCAGGCAAATAGATCATCTTCAAGAACTTTCAGGCTAAAGTCACATAAGGGTTCCTTCAAATTGCAGAGATTACTCAGGGTTGGAATAATTGTGTATCTCTTTCAAAATGATTGCTACAGTAATTAAATATTTATATTTCCTTCCTCTGCAATATGTATGCATGATACTGAAGAGCATACACATCCCCCTTGTGCACTTAGGTAGAGGAGTGCACACACACACACAGCTTTGAATTTTAATTCAACAAAGTAAGTCAAATATTTTAGCATATTGAACTATTGTAAAGCCAAGTTGCATAAGACGCACTTTGTCATTTTTGCTTCTCCTTTAAGTTTTGTGAAAAACAAACTACAGGCAGACATTGCAAATATTTTTAAAACAATCCCTTCACTTCTTTTTCCTTGCCTATACAATGAGGGTATTGAACTAGAATAGATGATGTTCAAGGTCTCTTGTAGCCCTAAATTAATGATCCTACAGTCTCTCACAATATTGCTGTTCTTGCTTAGTTTTGAAACATTTGCGAAATGTGAGGCAATTGACTGTTGTTGTTTTTTAAAAGTCTGTGCAGAATGACTGTAGAGTCCTTCTTGTTGAGGGAACTGTTTCCAATTCCTGGAAGAGGGGTTGGTGGGTACCTTGTGTTTCCTCTTGGTCCCTGAGGAGGTGATAGAACTTCTGTGAGTAATTTTAAAAATATTCAGACACTCAAATGAAGGTTAGTAAGGGGGGAAGAATCAGATAGCAGGAGACGTTGCCTCTAAATGTTCTTGGCCTTTCAAATTTTGTTCAAGGTTAGGCTAGAATTCCTTCATCTGCTGAGGTCCATGTGATATTAAATACTACCAGCTGCCATCAATTATTTGCCCTCCCTGTGGTAAGTTGAGAAACTTGTAATCACTGTTAATTTGGTAGAAACTGATTGAGTGTGACATGAAATACAATTTACTGACTACAATAGCTCTTTAGAGATCTCCCAGCCTGGCTGAACATGTGGGCTACTTGCTGACTAGTTTCTATATGCATAAGGCTGAAATTAAATTTGGATCACATTTTATGGCTTGAAATCTGGGGCAAAGGAAGATCTGAGTAAGCCTTGTACAAAATTAGGAAGCCTTTTGTTGAGCTTGCAAAAATGTTTTCCTGAGGAGGGTCATAGACTCAGAGCTGGAAGGAACCTTAGGAATCAGTTCTACCTCTCTCATTTTACAGATGAGAAACTAAGGCCTGGAGAGCCTACTTGCCAGATATTCATGAAAAGAGGGATTTGATCCGGGGTCCTCTGACTCCAGATGCAATACTCTTTCTACTCTACCAGTAGTGATAAACGGAAAGCAAAGACATTAGAAAAGATGTTTAATAGTCAGATTTCATTAATTCTTATAAAGAATATATACTCACATTCAACCAAGTGTGGTGAGATCATGGACATAATTCTGCAAAAATGATATTGGTAGGCATTTTTTTACCCCTTTCTGCCATTAAAAAAGGTCCTTTCCTCTCTTGATTGTGGGATCAAGGAAACTGAACCAAATGGGAAACAATGCAAAAACCTAGACCATCATGATGAGTTGAAGTATATTGGCATCATGTAAATCCAAAATGGCATATTTAGAAGTCTTTTCTGTTTTTAAACTGTCACTTGCAAAAGTTTATAACTTCTTACCATTACATATGGCTTTAATATATTTCTGATTTCCAGAGAAATCTTCCTTTTTGGAGGGTAAAGGGAAAGAAGAATTTGAGATGTGGTGCAACATATAATGCAGTGATTTGGGCCTTGGGGATATTCACTGAATGTTTAGTAAATGAAGGTGAAGTGTATACATTTAAAAAAACAAACCATTTCTCTGACCAGTTACTAAGTTTACTGAAATTTAAGGTTAAGATGTAGAGTAACTTTGAATTTCATGTTGATTCATCTTTCAATCACTTTTCCCTATCCCCCCAAATATTTTAAAGTATAGATTTCATAAAAATTCTCTGAATGACTTTTATAAATGAATATTTTGTCAGTATGGTCTAGCAAAAAGAACAGTGGGTTGGGAATTAGGAAAACCTGATGTGTTCTAGCTCTGCCCATATAATGTTGAATATGTCATTTCACCTTTGTGTGCCTCAGTTTCTCAACTTAAAATGAAGGGCTTGAACTTAAATCTGTGGATCTTCCAGTTCTGACATTCTATATTCCTAATGTTGTAAGTGTGGAAACAGATGTGTTTTCACCTTAAGGGCAGGCATGGTGTCTTTATTTTAAGCTCACTTAGTCTACTGTGAGCATATAATAGATATTAAAAATATTTTACTGTTGCTGGGCATAGAGACAAATTGGCACTCATCATCTCTAGAAATACTACATGCCATTTAACTATGTTCTCAGAATTGGCATTTGGCAACAAACAACTGGATGCCATGTTGGACTTGGCTAATTTAATTGTCAGACGCACATTAAGGTATTTTTTGTGACCCTGATTCAAACACTGAAACGTCAATGCATTTGTGACCTCTAATTCCCTTAGAACACTAAGATGGCACTTCCGGTAAGTGCACCACATGTTACAGATTGCATTAGCCTGAGGAAATCTCCATCAAGGAAAATCAACTGACCATAACCAAGGTTATGTGTTATAGTTGGGTATGTTATCTAATGCTTCTCACTTCTCTAATGAACCACAAAAACCAATGTCTTGTTTCCAGTTGTAAAGTTGTAAAATGTGTTTTTTCCATTGTCTATTTTGGTGTTTCTGGAATTAAAGTGGAAAAAATGGCATGATGAGGTGGCATAATACTTACACCCACACCCTGTCTCTGCCTTTCCTCCCTGCTCTAGTCCACAAAGTATCTAACACTTGCTGCTATTAATAAAAACTGAATAAAATGATGCCTTTGTCTGTAGACAGAGTGGTAAAACTGGGGCTAATACCCACATATCATAATCCATTGCTTTTCTCACTTATGCTCCTCCACCATTTTAACACTTTAAATAGACCCGAGAGTGGAAAGTGGGTGCAAGAAAGAGTAGCCCAGAGTAATTGCCTAAAATCTGTTGTTTGACATAAGAGAGAGCAATAAACAGGAAGCAGAGGAAATTTGTACTCCAAGCGTCTCAGAACCCTTGCAGTGATTCTGCTTAATCTAGGAAAAATATCATTATTTTTGCTTCTCTTTAAGAAAAACTGGTTTCAATCTATCTTTCTAAGGGAAATAAGACTTTCTACTGTCTGGGTTATGTTTCCTTCTAATAAAACTGATGAACATTTCCAGATTAAATCTGTAAATATATCTAAAAATCTAAAGTATTACATGTCAAACATGTTTTCACATTTAGAAATTATTTTTGTTGAGTTTGTGTTCAGTGGGTTGACTTGGAATGATATGGTAGAAACAGTCATTGGTGCCAAATCTGAGAAATCTTTTTGTATCAGCTGGGATCAAGGTGGTGGTGGTGGTGATGGTGATGATGATGATGAGGATGAGGATGATGATGATGATGATGATGATAATTAACGTTTATATAGCAGTTACAATGCGCCAGACACTGTGTAAGCCCTTTATAATTATAATTGTTAGCTTGTTTGGTCTTCAGAATAATCCTGGAAAGTAGGTGCTATTTTTATCCCCAGTTTACAATGAGAAAACTGAGGCACATAGTGGCTAAGTGACTTGACCAGGGTCACATGGCTGAGGTCATATTTGAACTCAGGTCTTCCTGATTCCAGGCTTGGTACCCTATGCACTCTACCACCTGTAATATGGTATAGTGGACAGATCATTGACCAAGATTTGAAGAGACCTGGTCTGCCACTTAACAGATTTCATGAGCTTGGCCAAGTCACTTTTCTTCTCTGGGTCTCCTTTTCCTCTCCTATAAAGTAAGGGAATTGGAATAGATAATCTGAACTCCTTTACAGTCTGAAAATTCTATGCCTAATACATATTGAATTTCTTTTCTTCAGAGTATTTTGAGGAAAACATTTATCATATCTTTGAAGTAATGGAAAAATCAGTGAATTATTTTATTGCTAGCTGTCAAACTATCACAAAGAAAGGCAAAGACCCTCTCCCTGTGTCAAGGAGTATACATTCTAAGAAGGGGGAAGACATGTGAATAACCAGGTACATTGAAGATGTATACAGACTAGATGAAGGTAATTTGAAAGGGGAATCTGCAAAGGCCTTCTGTAAAGGTGAGATTAGAGGTGATTCTTGAAGACAACTAACGATACTAAGAAATGGGGGTGCAGGAGACCATGCCAGGCATGGGGGGCATACAGTGAAAAGGCATGGAATGGGGAGAACTTGTGTATGGAAAATAACAGAAGTAGGTCATTGTAGCTGGATCTTAGTTTATGGAGACAAGTAAGATATAAAAAAGTGGGAAGATAGAAAGGGGCATGGTTATGAAAAGCTTTAAATACCAAACAAAGGAGTTTTACCTGAAAGCAACAGGGAGCCACTGGAGTTCACTGAGCAGGAGAGCAATACAGTCAGATCTGTATTTTAGAAACAGTATCTTGGCAGCTGAGATGGATTGGAGGAGAGAATCAAGGCAGGGAGACCATTTAGAAGGTGATCATAACAGCCAGGTGAGATGTGTTGAGGTCTTAAACTAGGGCAGTAAACTATGAGTAGAGATAATGTAATGCACATGAGAGCTATTTTGAAGGCAGAAATGACAAGATTTGGCTATGGGTTAGGTTATGTAGTGAACTTGGAGATGAGAATTGGGTTCAAGTCATGGTTCCAAATTATTAGACACATGACTCTGGGCAAATTGTAGCTTCTCTAAGTTTTGGTTCCTCAGCTGTGAAATGGGAATGATGGTGCTTTCACTAACTACCTGACAAGACTGTTGTGAAGAAACCTGAAGTACTATATAAATGGTGAGGTCTTATTAATGGGTGGTTCTGTTACTTCAAGTCCTTAAATTCAGAAATCTATTGTTTCCTGGCCATCCCCTCCTACTACCAAGATTATTGGAATAGCCCTCTAAGTGATATTGGCCTTCTCCACCATAAACTGAAGCATTCAGACTCCAGATCTGCTGACTTTTTTTTGAGTATACCTTTGAGCATCTCAGAAAAAGTGCTAACCAGACATTTAAGACTTTCAGTATTCTCTCCTCATTGCTTCTCAAATACAGAGAGCTGCATGGGAGAGTCCATGGCCTCAAAGTCACATATGGTCTCAGGGCTCAAAGTACCAATGAAGCATTCTGAAGTCCAACCCTAATATGAACTGGAGGGCTCTACCAAGAAGACAACATTGGTCAAGGCTTTCTTCATCATTGGACCCTCCTATCAACCATAAATCTCTACCTCCTCTTACTCAAAGCATAAACCAAGTAATCTCCCCATGGGAGATACCATTGTCAGAATCATTCTGATTAGAAACATGGCCCTGGTTATATTTATAGATGCCCATTTTTGGTACTATCCCTCCTTCATGGCTAGGAGAGCTATCTACTTCCTGTTCTAATTCCTATCATTTAGATCCACCATTTGCCAGAACAACAACTTCCCTGTTATCCATCTCCACACTCTCATCCCTGTTCAATCCTCACCATTCTCACTCTGTCCTTTTCTGCCAGTTCCTTAAATGGTCACTCGTTCAACTATGCCCTTTGGAAATTTTATCCTATTGTTGACAAATTCTCATTGTCCTCAAATTCCTAGTCTTTGTTTTCTCAATGACATAGCCTTTCTTAGATCATGTAAATTAAAGCTACTTGCTCAACCAGTCCTGTTCAGTATGAGTATTTGGTTTCTGAGCAGTGCCATGCTCACCAGAATGGTTGTAAATACTCCCAACTGGAAAGCAGTACAAAGTGCTAACCTCTCTCTGGTTCTCAAAGAGTTAGCAACCTTCTTTGCCCCAGTTCCACCTTTCTGTGCGGGACTGTACTGATATATTGTCAACAGTGAAGAAGGGTGAATGGATTTGTGGATTTGCTAAGTACCAGTCTTGAGTCCTTATCTACAACTGAACCCCACCTCTTATCTAGACTAGCTATCATTAAGCCCTGCTCTTGTGATCTTGGCATGACAGAGTTGGAAGCAGACAAAAATGCTTGGTACTACAAACAGCTGCTTTTACTCTTAACAGAGAATCAGCAAACAAGTAGTTAGTATGTGATAATAAGGAAACAATGCAATATAACAATGGATATAACATCCACCAAAGGGCTGCAAACCTGATATTCTTAGTCCCTAAAAATCTCTGGCCAGATTGATATTGAGGTAGCTCAGGAATGCTAGAAAATGCATAGTTTCAGTTTTTATACTTTTCCGTGGCTGCACTCCTGTGAGTTAACAAAGATTTGAAAACAATGGTTTGAATCACAGTCATAGCACCACATCACAAATTGAGTCAGTGACTTCTAGTTTCCTTCCAAAAACCCCAGAGTCATTAGGATTCATCTGTCTCTTAGGGGTAGCACCACCATGGAGGCTTTTGCTGTCAGGCAGCAATATCAGTGGGCATCAACATTGGGCATCAACATTGGCAACCAAGGACAGGAACCTGTCCTGGATTGAGAAATATCAGCCACAGACACTAAATGATCTGATCTCTCATTTAGGATATTCTAAGCATGAGTCAAAAGTTTTTCAGGGAAGATTGACTATCACATGTACTTTTCCCTGGTTATTCTAGGACAAGACATCCTCTAGGAAAAGACATCCACCATCCTGCCTTGTGCTAAATAATTCTACAAACACAAAAAGTTAAACTTACTGTCCTGGAACTGAATATTTCAAAGGACTGAGGAATAGATATTATACACAGTCAGATCCTGAGTTTTGTTAGCACGAAGATAACAACTGAGAAATGTCTTAAATGTATTATCTTGGATGAAGCAGACACCATGACCCAGGATGCTCAGAATGCCCTAAGAAGAATGATTGAAAAAATACCTTGAGAACACTGTATTTTGCCTCATCTGTTATATGTCAAAGATCACCTGCCCCTGCAGGCTTAGTGTGCAGAGTTGACTGAGGAAAGCTGCGAGATTAAGTCACCTACCGAGGGTCACAAAGCAAGGAAGTATGCAAAGCTACATGCGAATTCACATCTTCTGGACTCCAGATTAGTGCACAGTATTCATTGTGCTACAAGTTTCCTCATATCAAAGTCTAGACTGATTGGACCACTTCACAGCTCTACCAACAACACATCATTCCCTCCAACTTTCCCATCTTTTGTCATCTTTGCTAATGTGCACAGTGCAAGGTAAAAACCTTAGGGCTATGTAATTTATATTTATCTTATTACTTAGTGACTGAGAGAATATTTTCATTTGGTCACTTATGATTTGAAGTTCTAAATTTCTATCAGGAAATGTCTCTTGATACCTATATAACATGCATTGATATATATATATATATATATATATATATATACACAGAAAATAAATATATTTGGATCAATCCTTATATATTTTGGATATTAATCTTTTCCCAGTGTGATATTTGATATCAGTATTTTTCCTTGTTCTATTGCTTCTCTTTTATTTCCATCTTAATTTCATTTTGTATAAAAGTTTTTAAATTTTATATATTCAAAGCCTTCTATTTTATCTTTTGATATTCTCTTTCTGTTTGATTACAAATTCTTTCTTTAGTCAGAGCTAGGAAAGATACTTTCTCTTTTCTTTCTTTTTTTAATGGTGTAGGATTTTATATTTGGTTCATGGATCCATTTTGAAATTGTTCTATGTGCTTTAAAATGGTGGTCTAAAGTTAAGACAAACTTAATGACAAACTAAACTTATGTCAAAATGCTTGCTGGTTTTTAAGGAAGTCCTTATCAAAATGGAAAGTTCTTCCTCAAGCAATTTATGTTTATGGTTTCCTTAAACAGTGGATTATTATTTTCAATTGTGTTCGTTGCTTGTCATGGTTGTTCCACTGATTTACTTTTCTGTTTTGGTTTTTTTTTTAGTAGCAAATAGTTTTGATGACTACTGTTCTATAATATAATTTAAGATCTGCTGATGCTATGCTTGTCTCATACTTCTCATCTTTTCCATTGAGATTTCAGCTACTTTCCTTGCATACTTCCTTTCGGGAGGTACTGTTAACATGTGACAAAAGTGAGTTCCCTGAAGAAACAGAGGATGAGAAGGAAGGCATCTAAATAACCAGAAAATAGAACAATCAGGTCTCAGATAAGTAAGAGGTATTACTATATTTGAGACAAACATAAACAGACAAATCTTTTGACTTTCAAATGAATTTTGTCTAGTTTCAAAGAGTATACCCTCAGTAATTTTGTTGGTATAATAATAAATTTGTACTTTGATGTACTTTATTATACTGGTGTGACCCAAACATGAGCAGTGTCTATATTTACAATTATTTGAATGTTCTTTTATTTTTGCAAAGAGTGTTTTGTGGTTGTGTTTATATAAACCTTTTGTTTGTTTTGGTAGGCTGTCTCCCAGATATAGTATGTATTTTTTCAAAGGTATTTTGAAAGGAGTTTCTCTCATTATTTATTTGTTTTTTTGTTAGTATTATATAGTTGGTGTTTTTTAGTATTTGGTAATGTATTCTTTTTGAAGAGTTCTAGTTTCTATTCTTGTATTTTGTTGTATTAAGCCTGATCAACAAATCAATCAGTGCTTGGGTTTGAGTTAAGAGGCATAGAACTCACTTTATGAGAGACTTAAGAGTTACAGAGAGATAGTAAGATTTATTGAAAAGAGAAAAAGAGTTATTTCCTGGACATTTCTAGTATCTAGGAGATGAGAACTTTATCATGCATGTGGCCACCAATATTGGATGAGCAGCAGGGGAACTTAAGCCATAATGGGGGAAAACAAGAGGCCTGGCTTTTATCCTCTGCTGTTATTTGTCGGATACGTTCTCCTCTGTAGCAACCCCAAAATTTATTTCTCTTTGGAGTGGAGACCAAGCCACATGTTGTATAGTCTTATCAGAGAGGGCTGAAAATTGGACCAAAGTTTTTGTGAAGTACTGTGGATCCTTTATGTGTTTTCTGCAGTTTTTGGGTTTTTGTATAGGATCTAGGGATTTATTTGCCTAACTCTGAGGTTAACTATACCCAAACTACATTATAACTCTTCTGTGTATCTATATCTGTAGGCAATTTTGGGAAGAGCCAAAGAGAGAATGAAATTTGGTTTGACCCTCAAAATCAGTCCACTGTATGTAAACCAAAAGATTGGGGTTCTGGACTACAAGTTACAGTAAGGTACAGTAAAATATATAAAAACTCTGTCATGACAGAATTCCACAAACAATAAAAAAATCATATGAGCATTTAAAATTTATTTTTCCAAGAAACGCTTCACTTGCACTGCTAATAAGTAGCAATACAAACTATTCTGAATTTCAGCTTCTATCCCTGGCACACTTCCTTTTTGGAGACCTCTTAGTGAGTGACAAAAATAATCTCACTGAAGAAATCCAGTGAGGGTGGAAAGGAAGACATCTGAATAATCAGAAAAAAATGGAATAATCAGGTCTTAACAAGTAAGAGTTGCTGTCTGAGACACTTATAAATGAAACCCTATGTTTCTTGTGATAGTGTTGGATTGAATTTGCCATTTCTTATTTACTCAGCAAATTAGTTAACATTTTTTTAAGGGAGGCAGAATGTCATGGTAGAGTAAGGAAATATGGGTTTCTAGTGCTGGTTCTGCCATTAGCAAGCTATGTGGCCTTGTGTAAGCCACTAAACTTCCTGGGTCTCAGTTGGCTCGTCTATAAAATGAGAAGGTTGGATTAAATGACTTTATTTTTCAAAAATTAGTTTATTTATTTTTAGTTTTCAACATTCACTTCCACAAGACTTTCAAATTTTCAAGACTTTCAAATTTTCTCCCCATCTCTCCTTTTTGCCCACCCTAAGATGGTGTGCATTCTGATTACCCCTTCCCCTAATCTTCCCTCCCTTCTATCATACCTCTTCCTTCTCTTATCCTCTCCTCTCTATTTTCCTATAGGGCAAGATAGATCTCTGTATTCCATTGCCTGTATGTCTTATTTCATACCTCATGTAAAATTTTCAGCATTCATTTTTAAAACTTTGAGTTCAAGCTTCTCTCCCTTCCTCCTTCCCCACCCATCCCCATTGAGAAGGCAAACAATTCAATATAGGTTACAAATGTGTAGTCATGTACAACACTTCCATAACAGTCCTGTTGTGAAAGACTAACTATATTTCCCTCAATCCTATCCTGCTCTCCATTTATTCTATTCTTTCTTTTGACCTGTCCTTTCTCAAAAGTATTTGCTTCTAATTATCCTCTCCTCCCATTTGCCTTCCCTTCTATCATTCCCCAAACCCCTGCTTAACCCTTTCCTCTGTACTTTCCTGTAGTGTAAGATAGATTTTCATACCAAATTGATTGTGCATGTTATTCCCTCTTTAAGCCAAATCCAATGAGAGTAAGGTTCACTCTTTCTCTTTCACCTCCCCCCACTTGCCCTCCACTGAAAAAGCTTTTTCTTGTCTCTTTTATGTGAGAGATAATTTACCCCATTCTATTTCTCCTCCCAATATATTCCTCTCTAACCCATTAATTTATTTTTCTAGACATCATCCCTTCACATTCATATCACCCTGTTCCCTCTGTCTACAAATATAATCCCTCTGACTACCCTAATACTGAGAAAAGTTTCAAGAGTTACAAATATTATATTTCCATTTGGAATGTAAACAGTTCAACTTTAGTAAGTCCCTTGTGATTTCTCTTTCTTGTTTACCTTTTCATACTTATTTTGATTCTTGAGTTTGAAAGCGAAATTTTCTATTCAGCTTTGATCTTTTCATCAAGAATACTTGAAAGTCCTGTGTTTCACTGAATGACCATTTTTCCCCCTGAACTATTAAACTCAGTTTTGCTGGGTAGGTGATTCTTGGTTTTAATTCTAGCTTCTTTGACATCTGTAGTATCCTATTCCACGCCCTTCGATCCCTTAATGTAGAAACTGCTAGCTCTTGTGTTATCTGGATTTTGTTTCCACAATACTTGAATTATTTCTTTCTGGCTGCTTGCAATATTTTCACCTTGATCTCAGAACTCTGGAATTTGGCTATAATATTCCTAGGAGTTTTCCTTGTGGGATCTCTTTTAGGAGGCAATTGTTGGATTCTTTCAATATCTCTTTTGCTCTCTGGTTTTAGTTCAGGGCAGATTTCCTTGATAATTTCATGAAAGATGATTTCTAGGCTCTTTTTTTGATCATGGCTTTCAGGTAGTTCAACAATTTTTTAGTTTTCTCTCCTGGATCTGTTTTCCAGGTCAGTTGTTCTGCATTGAGGTATTTCACATTGTCTGCTATTTTTTAATTCCCTTGGCCTTGTTTTATAATTTTTTAGTTTTTCATATAGTCATTGACTTTCATCTGCTCCATTCTAATCTTTAAGGAATTATTATCTTCAGTGAAATTTTGGACCTCCTTTTCCATCTGGCCAGTTCTGCTTTTTAGGGCATTCTTTTCCTCATTGGCTTTTTGGACCTCTTTTGCCATTTGGGTTAGCCTATTTTTAAAGTGTTATTTTCTGCAGCATTTTTGGGTCCCCTTTATCAAACAGTTGACTTGTTTTCTCATGATTTTTTTGCATCAGTCTCATTTCTTTTCCCAATTTTTCCTCTACTTCTCTTATTTGATTTCCAAAATCCTTTTTGAGCTTTTCCATGGCCTTAGACTGATTCATATTTTTCTTGGAGGCTCTGGATGCGGGAGCTTTGATTTTGTTGTCGTTGTTGTTGTCTTCTGTTTGTATATTTTGAACTTCCTTGTCACCAAAATAAGATTCTATTGTCTGATTCTTTTTCCAGTTTTTGCTCATTTCCCCAGTCAATTACTTGACTTTTGAGCTCTTTGGTAGTTCTCTGCTTCCAGTGGGATTGGGGTGTGTGCTGTCAACTGCTCTATCCCCCCACAGTCTGTGGGCCTAGAGCTCCAGAAATAGCAGCTGCTCCTGCCCTGCCATTGCAGGCTCCTTTGCCTCCTCCACCCACCCTGGGGCTGGGACTGGACCACCCTAGTCTCTCACACATATCCCACAGGTTTTTTCCACTGAATTTCCAATTTGTTCTCAGCATTTTGGGATTGTGAAGTCTGGAAACCACTCCAGGTGCCAGAGATTCAGTTCCCCCAAGGTCTGCTCTTGTGCTGTCTGTGTGGCCCACATTGGGCTGCACTCTGCTCTCACCCCAGCACGATAGACGCTTCCTGTCAGATTGCCAGGTTGTCTGGGGCTAGAGATTTGCTTCATTCCACCATTCTGTGGGTTCTGAAGCACCAGAATTTGTCCAGAGTAACTTTTTACAGGTATTTTACTGGGTTTGGGGAGAGAGCTCTAGCAAATCTGTGTTTTTACTCCATCATCTTGACTCTGCAATGATTAAATAACTTTAAATGTCAAAAATGAAGTATTCTCGAGGTATCTAAGGGTTTGGTCAAACCCATTTTCTGAGGCATTGCATCAATTTGGAAACTTTGATATACTTCTTTTATTAAATTTTGTTATTATGAACATAAAAATCAATAAACACGAACATTTCAACATGCAGAGAACAGAAAAAAGAATGCCATGAAACTGTGAATATCAGTTATGTAGTTAAAAAAAACTATATTAAATTTAACCTAATAATAAAAATACTGTCCTTCTTTTTAATGTCCCCTTCTGAACTCCCCTCTGTTCTCATCTATGTCTATGTATATACTTTTCTTCTTTTTTTTGAATCAGTCTTATGATCTACCAGCCCTTCTTCCAAACTCCTCCCACAGGAACCTTTCCTTATAAAAAAAGTCTAGTTAAGTTAAACAAATCAATATGTTTTCTGTGTCTGAAAATGTATGTCTCATATTGTACTTCTGGCCTATCACCTTTCTGCCAGGAGAGGTTATTACATTGATCTGAGTTCTTAGGTCTTTCAACATTGCTTTCCTTTATATTATTGTAATCATTATATAAACTGTTCTAATTCTATTCACTTCACTCTTCATCAGTTCATATAAGTTCATCCAGATGTCTCTGATTCCATCATGTTCATCATTTTTTTAGAGAGTAATAATGTTTCATTATATTCATATACCATAATTTGTTCAGGAAATCCCTAATTTTTCCAGTTCTTTGCTAAAAAAGGGGGTGGGAGGAAGCTACAATGAATATCTTTGTAGATATGAGCTACTTCCTTCTTCCCATGACCTCTTTTCAGCATATCTCTGGAAACAGTATTGCAGAGTCAAAGGATGTGAATAATGATTTTTTGGGGGTATATTCTAAATTGATTTCCAATTAGGACCAATAGTTCCTACTTTTGAAATAGGACCAATTAACACTCTACCAATAGTACATCAGTGAGTCTATCCTTCAGGTTCCCTCCAATGATTGCTATTTTCATTTCTGCCAATTAATATGTGTGTCCAGTCTCAGAATCACTTTAATTTGCATTTTACTTCTTATTAGTGATTTGGAGCAGTTTTTCATATGGTTGTTGATAGCTTGTATTTTTTCTTTGAAGACTGCCTAAAATTTTTATTTATTTCTGACAGTAGAATTCAATTTTGGTGGTATCTCACATCTGTAACATTTTTGTCTAGGCATGGGGACAGGACAACCTGGAAGCCTTTTTGTTTGTTTTTATTTTCTTTTTAAATAACCAATGAAGCTCTGTCCTCAAGGTAGGAACATGCAGGACAAATGTTATGACAGTTCCATTTTAGTAAATATGAAACTTGGCTCTACTAACACAGCACTGAAACTGAGTTTAATAAGTGTTCAGGTTTTTGCATTCCTCAAAGGACATAGTTTAAAATAGATTAGATTTACCATGGAGTCGTTTTTTTATAACAACCAACAAACACTCGTCTCTCTGTCTTGTCTGTCTCCCTCACTTGGCCTTAAGACTTATAAACCAAAATATTTGTTTTAAAATCAGGAATTTAATCATTTATTTTGAATGAAATGAAAACTTTAGCATACTTGACCCTGGTGTTTCAATGTCGATTTCTGCCTTACTCTTGGAAGGGAAGAATATATCAGCTAAATAAAACAAATATTTTTCAAAATAAGGGAATTCTAGTGAGGGGAATCAAATTCTACATAGATTATTTGGGATTTTAAATTGAGAAGAAAAAGAAAATTTCTAAAAGTTATGGCCTTGAAGTTTCTTCTTCACTAAGCTGTGATCATTTGCATAGTTTCCCTATTTTTCAGGATGGTTAATGATACAAGACAGAGTCTATCTCAAATTTAGCTAATGACTGAATAACTGTTGTGACATTCTCTAAATACCTTCCTGAATAGTTGTAGGCACACAAAATTAGATGTAGAATTTGGGATATTTTACATTAACTAATCAAAATGTGTTTATTAGGAATCTAATATATGCCAGATTTTGGGAATACAAGTACAAAAATTGAAATCTTTACTTGTAAGGTATTTATATTCTAATGGGAAAAATAACTAGTACACATAAAATATGTAACAGATATAAAGTTAGTAAATGAAAATATATACAAAGTGGCTAAATACAAGTTTGATTAGGGGAACACTAGCAGTTGGGGGATCTTAAGTTGGTGCTGAAGCTCCATCTTAAAGAAAGAAAGGGACTCTGTGGAGTAGAAATAAGGGGAATACATTTTAGGCATGTGTTACAGCCAAGTGCAAAGGCATGGAGATGGAAGATAGAATGTTGAGTGGTGTTTATGAGGAGCAGAAGGTTGGTGTCAATGGATCAAAGAATATGGAAAGGTAATAATGTTTAGTTACCTGAGGCTGGGGAGATAGGTCAGAGCTCTGAGAACAAGAAGAAGAAAAAAGAATTTATATTTATTTTAGTATAATAGGAAATCATTACACAGTAGAACTCATGTAATAATTTACACAATAGGAAACCCTTGGATTTAGTTGAGCAGTATGGTCATATGGTAAGATATCCTTTTTAAGGAAAAGTAAGTGTAGGATCAACTAGAATACTGAGACAGGTGAGGGTACTGTAATAATCCAGGTGAGAAGTGATGAGACACTAAACTAAGGTGGTAGCTGTGTGAATAGAGAGGAGAGATCAGATGCAGAAGATGTTTTGAGGTTAGAAATGGCAAGATTTGGCAGTTAATTGTATGTGTTAACTGGAAGAGAGTGAGGAGTTTAGTAATAATATTGAGGTTGAGAATCTGTGAATCTGGAAGGATGGTGATACTTTAGACAGAAAAAAAGATGTATAAAAGGTGAAAAGATAATTAGTTCGGTTTTAGAAGTATTTAGTTTGGTTAGATATCTCCATGACATCTAGTCTGAAATGTCAGTAGACAAGATAAGACCAAAGTTCAAGAAAAAGACTAGATTTGGGAGTTGTATTCATAGAGATAATAGTTGAACCTATGAGACCTGAAAAGGTTGGGTGTGAGGTGAAGAAGAGAAGGGCTAGGGTAGAATCTGAAAGAGCATTCACAGTTATGAGGCATGATAAGGCAGCAAAGGAGACAGAGCAGTCATACAGGTAGGAGAGGAGCCAGCATCATGAAAACTGTGTCATGTCAAAATTAGTGTCATGAAAATTACTAAAGGAGGGATTTTGGAGCATGAGATGGTGCTCCATGATGTCAAATGCAGCAGAGAGTTCAAGAAGGAATAGGACTGAGAAAAGACTATCAGATCATTGGTACCTTTGACGAGAGCAGTTTCAGTTGAATGATGAGGTCACAACTCAGACTGCAAAGGTCAAGGATCTAATGAGAGGAATGGGGACAGTGAGCACAGAAAACTAGATTTTTTTTTTAAGGAATTTGACTTAAAATGGAGGAGTTATTTCTTTCTCAGAGACTAGAAGAAAGGAATGGGGTGGAAGAAGATGTGAAGGGGTTTCAAGATGAAATGAATGGGAGGAGAGAGAGCTCACAGCAAAAAGCTTCAATTAAAACTATTTTCAATTAAGAAGCAAGGCATTTGGCTAAGGAATTGAAGAAGGGTTGTGGAGGTCTTGAAGGAAGAGAAGGTTTGAAATAGCTTCTGTGAAAGTGAGACAGGGTATCAATTATAAGAAATAAAAAGAATAAAATTCCTATACTAAATAATTTAGGAGAACATAATTGTATTCTAAGAGTTACTTTGGCATTGTGGCTAGAAATCAAGTTTTGGAGTCAAGTCCTAACTCCAGTGATATACTAGCTCTGTGAAGATGGGTAAATCACTTAACTTTTCAGAGTGCCAGGTAGCAGTCTGAGTATATACAGTACAAATGTATTTGGAGTTCCTTATACTAGTGAAATCACAAGGATAGCCCATACCTGTAGTCATATTCTAATATTTATTTAGGGCAGCTGAGTGGTACAGTAGATTAAGACCTGAGTGTAATAATAAGCTGATGAAAAAATAAAGCAAAATAAAAATAATAATGAGTAAGCAAAGGAAAAGAAAACCCAACCATTGATAGCTACTTTGGTGTAAAAGACAATCTGGGTTCATATTCAGTGGAAGATAATGAGGTTAAAAAAATCACTCCTACCCCAGAGGGTAACATCAATGGTCACAAGCTCAAAAAAGAGTTCTTGAAAGAACTTAAAAAGAAATTTAAAAATTAAATAAGAGAGATTGAGGAAAAATTGGGACAAAAATAAAAGCAATCCAAGAAAATTATGAAAAGAGAGTCAACTAATTGAAAAAGATTTCCAAAAACCTTAAGGAAGAAAATAACTCTTTGAAAACTAGAACCGGGCAAGAGGAATGAAATGATGTTATAATACACCAAGAAATAGCAAAACTAGAGAAAATAGAAAAGAATCTGAAGTATCTCATTAGAAAAACAACTGATCTGGAGAACAGATTGAGGAGAAACAGTATAAGAGTTGTCAAACTACATGAAACTTACGATCAAAAAGGAATCTGTATACAATAAGGGATTGTTAAGGGACAGCATCTTATCATGAGAATAACACATTATGATAAGGTAGAATTCATATCAGGAATGCAGGGCTGGTTCAATATTAGGAAAACTATTAGCATTATCAATCATATCCACAACAAAACTAACAAAAACCACATGATTATCTCAATAGATGCAGAAAGAGCTTTTGACAAAATGCAACATCCATTCCTATTGAAAACGCTGGAGAATGTAGGAATAATTTTCCAAAAAATAATAAGCAGTATCTACCTAAAACCTTCATTAAGCATTACATGCAATGGAGATAAGCTAGATGCATTTCCAGTAAGATCAGGGGTGAAACAAGGATGTCTATTATCACCACTACTATTCAATATGGTACTAGAAATGTTAGCTGTAGCAATTAGACGAGATAAAGAAATTGAAGGAATAAGAATAGGCAAAGAAGAAACTAAGTTATCACTCTTGCAGATGATATGATGATATACTTAGAGAATCCCAGAGATTCAAGTAAAAAACTACTTGAAATAATAAACAACTTTGGCAAAGTGCAGGTTGCAAAATAAACCCACGTAAATCATCTGCATTTCTATATATTACTAACAAAGTCCAACAGCAAGAGATAGAAAGAGAAATCCTATTTAAAGCTAGGGCAGACACTATAAAATATTTGGGAGTTTACCTGCCAAAACAAACCCAGGGTCTATATGAACATAATTACAAAACACTTTTTGCACAAATAAAGTCAGATCTAAGTAAGTGGAAAAACATCAGTTGCTCATGGGTAGGCCAAGGAAATATAATAAAAATGACAATTCTACATAAATTAATTTACTTATTTAGTGCCATACTAATTAAACTATCAGATAATTATTTTCTAGAGCTGGATAAAATAATATTAAAATTCATCTGGAAGAGCAAAGTGTCCAGAATATCAAAGGGACTAATGAAAAGAAATGCTAGGGAAGGTGGCCTAGCACTACCAGATCTCAAATTGTATTATAAAGCAGCACTTATCAAAAACCACTCGGTACTGGCTAAGAAACAGAAGGCTAGACAAGTGGAACAGGCTAGGTATTCAAGACATAGTAGGCAATGAATATAGCAATCTCCTGTTTAATAAACCCTAGGACCCTAGCTTCTGGGATAAGAACTCACTGTTCGACAAAAATTGCTGGGAAAACTGGATAACAGTGTGGCAGAAACTAGGCATAGACCCATGCCTGACACCATACACAAGAATAAAGTCCAAATAGGTACACGATCTAGGTATAAAGATTGATACCATGGACAAACTTGAAGGATCAAGGAATAGTGTATTTATCAGATTTATGGAGAAGGGAAGAATTTTTGACTAAAGAAGAGATAGAAAGCATTATGAAGTGCAAGATGGATAATTTTGATTACATGAAACTGAAAAGTTTTTGCACAACCAAACCCCATGCAACCAAAATTTGGAGGGATGTGGTATATATATATATATATACACATACACATACGTATAGAAGGAATTTTTACAGCTAATCTCGGGGATAAAGGCCTCATTTCTAGAATATATAGAGAACTGAGTCAAATGTCATTCCCCAATTGACAAATGGTCAAAGGATATGAACAGGCAATTTTCAGAGGAAGAAATTAAAGATATCTATAATCTTATGAGAAAGTGCTCTAAATCACTTTTGATTAGAGAGATGACAATCGAAACAACTCTGAGGTATCACCACACCTATCAGATTGGCAAACATGACAGAACAGGAAAATGATAAATGTTGGAGAGGATGTGGGAGAGTTGGAACACTAATTCATTGTTGGTGGAGCTGTGAGCTGATCCAACCATTCTGGAGAGTGGTTTGGAACTATGCCCAAATAGCTACAAAAATATGCATACCCGTTGACCCAGCAATATCACTTCTAGGACTGTATTCCCAAGAGATCATAAAAATGGAAAAGGGCCCCACATGTACAAAAATATTTATAGCAGCACTCTTTGTAGCGGCCAAGAACTGGAAGTCAAGGGGATGCCCATCAATTGGGGAATGGCTGAATAAATTATGATATATGAATGTAATGGAATACTATTGTGCTGTAAGAAATGATGAACAAGAAGACTTCAGGGAGGCCTGGAAAGACTTACATGATCTGATGCTAAGCAAAAGTGGCAGAACCAGGAGAACTTTTTGCACAGCAATGACCACAGTGTGCGAGAGTTTTTTTCTGGTAGACTTGGATCTTCATAGCAATGCAAGGACTTAAAAAAAAAATTCCCAATTATCTTCTAAGGCAAAATGCCTTCCACATCCAGAGAAAGCACTATGGAATTCAATTGCAGAATGTAGCAGATCATTTTTTTGTGTGTGTTTAATGTTTTAGTTTGTTATATGGTATCTCCCTTTTATTTAAGTTCTTCTACACAGCATGACTATAGTGAAAATGTATTCAATAGGAATGTGTGTGTAGATCCTATATAGAATTGTATGCTGTCTTGGGGAGGGAGGGGGGTTGTAGGAGGTAAGAAGTGGGGGAAAAAATCTAAGTTTTATGGTAGTGATTGTAGAACACTAAAAATAAATAGAATTAATATATAAAAAAGAAATTGTTAAGGAAAACTATCCTGAAGTTCTAGAACAAGAAGGTAAAATAGAAATAGAAAAAAATCTACAGTCACCATGAAATCTGATCTGTGACACTTACTAGCTATGTGATGGAGGGCAAGTCACTTAACTCTATCTGCCTCATCTGTAAAATAAGCTGGAGAAGGAAATGACAAACCATTTCAGTATCTTTACCAAGAGAACCCCACAAGAGGTCACAGAGTCAGATACGACTAAAGAATACCAGAACAGAATTGGGGCATCTAGGTGGGCATAGTGGATGGAGTGGCAGGCCTGGAGTTGGGAAGACTCATCTTCCTCAGTTCAAATCTGACCTTAGATACTTATTAGCTGTGTGACCCTGGGAAAGTTACTCAATTCTGTTTGCCTCAATTTCCTCATCTGTAAAATGAGCTGTAGAAGGAAATGGCAGACCACTCTAGTATCTTTGCCAAGAAAACCCCATAAAGAAGTGTCATGAAGTGTTGGACATTGCTGAACAAAAATATCAAAATATTTCCTCCTTCATAATATTAAAACTTACTGTATTTATAACCATGAACAAGACTTTTCTGGGCCTCAGTTTCCTTATCTTTAAAATTAGGCAATGAAATTGATGGCCTTAAGGTCACATTCAGCTTCAAGTAGATGATCTTATGATACTAACACCCTCCTTCAAATAAAATTTATTTCTCGTCAGTGATATTTTTGCCAGATTTTAAAGAAATAAGCTGGCTTAGAAGATAGAGGGCCAACTTTGAAGTTTGGAAGAACTGTCTTCCCTGCCTGGGATGCCTACCAACAGTATGACTGTGGGCAAGATGCTTAATCTCTCAGAGCTCCAAGTAACTCTCTAGGACTACAAATTACAGGTGAGTTACTAATTTACATTAGAGAAGAGACTTTTCACACTGGGAATTCAGTCACAAATGCAGACCAAAACCTGAATTCAAAATCCCTATGAAATTATCCATTGTAACATAAATAAAAATAATACTCCTTTTCATTCATTTCATTACCTAAGGATATACATTCATTTCCATGTGTGATGTAAAACATGAGGTTTTGAAAGGAATGCATTAAATTAACCTCTCAAAAATCTCAAGATAAATGACCTGTAACTTCCCAAATTCACTGATTATATTTTTGAGTATTTTATTTTTTTCCCTAGTTACATGTCAAGAAAATTTTTAGCTTCATTTTTACAAGATTTTGAGTTCCAGATTTTTCTCCCTTCCTCTCTCCTTTCTACTCTTTTGAAAATGGTAGGCAGTTTGATATAGTTTATACACGAGTTATCATGTAAAAAATATTTCCATATTAGTCACAATTGTGAAAGATGTAGATCAAAAGGAAAAAAAAAAACATGAGAAAGAATAAAGTGAGAAAAATATGCTTTGATTTGCATTCAGAGTCCGTCAGTTCTCTATCCGAATGCGGACAGCATTTTCCTTCCTGAGTCCTTTGTACTTCTTTTGGATCATTTCATTGCTGAGCAGAGCTAACTCTTTCAAAGCTGGCCATCACACAATGTTGCTGTTACTGCGTACAATGTTCTCCTGGATCTGCTCATTTCACTCACCATCAGTTCATGTAAATTTTTCCAGGACTTTCTGAAGTCTTCCTGTTCATCATTTCTTATAGCACAATAGTATTCCATTACATTCGTATGCCATAATTTATTCAGTCATTCCCTAATTTATGGGCATACCCTTGATTTCCAATATTTTGCCACCATGAAGAGGGCTGTTATAAATACTTTTGCACATGTAGGTCCTTTTCCCTTTTTAATGATCTTTTTGGGATACAGACCTCTTAGTGATATTGCTGAATCAATGGATATGCACACTTTGGTTGTCCTTTGGGCATAGTTCCACTATGAATGCTTTGCCACCTTAAATTTACACTAAGATTTGACCCAGATCAGATAGAGGAAATTGCCCATGTTTTGCCAGTTTTCTCCTCATTTGATAGGAAGTCAGGAAAAAGGATAGAAAGACAATCAATGGGCATTCTCCAGAATGGTTGGATCAGTTCATAACTCTACCAACAGTGCATCACTGTCCTAATTTTCCCACATCCTTTCCACATTTATCCCTTTTGTTTTTTGTCATATTAGTCAATCTGATAGGTGTGAGGTGATACCTCAGAGTTGTTTTCATTTGTAGTTCTTTAATCAAAAGTGATTTAGAGCACTTTTTAATATGTCTCTAGTTAGCTTTGATTTTTTCTGAAAATCGCCAATTCATATTCTTTGACCATTTATTATTTGGGGAACTGATTGCCCTTTGACTGAGAATTCTTAATCTTTATTGGGGATGCTAGACCCTGTTTCCTTCCTATTACATCTAATTGCACATATTCTGGTGGTTGAGCAATTAAAAAATTATTTTTACATAAACAGTAGCACATATTCTCTCTAATAATACTGATATGTATATGACAATTTAGTATTTGCAAAATCCTTTACATCCTTGATTCTCACAAATAACATTGGTAAATATAAATGCTTAAAATATTATTACCCTCATTACAATGATGAAAAAACTGAGGTGAGGAGAGATCAAAACCTTGGCCAAAGCTACGTGGCTAGTCATGTCTGAGGCAGAATTTGAATTCAGTTACTGTTGACTCCAAGTTCAGTATTCTGTCTACTAAGAATTTTCATATTAAAAAAATATTGGTTTCATTTACAACTTGAGAAATTGGGTGCATGCCAACTGTGCCCAGAAGCATATACTAAACATAACTTTTCTAAGAGCTCATTGAAAGAATTCTAATTTTGAACAATATGCCTCTGGATTTGAGATAAATTTCATTTCCAGAAAATGCTAGATTTTGATGAACTGCAAGATGTTTTGACTTAAGTAATACACTTAAAAAAAAACTCAGCCTGCCTGAATTTGGCCATATTACAGGTTTAATAGGAAACCATATGACATTCTATCCTTTTTCCTAGTTTCCTACTCCAATGAGGAGAAAATTGGCAAAACATGGCCAATTTCCCCTATTTTACTTTTTCTGATCTGGGTCAAATCTTAGTATAAAATTTAAAGTGGCAAAGAATTCACGTGGGCCCAATTAAAAGCAGATTGACATGGATGTGGAACATTGCATATATATTTAAACTTTTTCAGTGTTTTGCCTATTTTATTCCCTACTTCCTTTTAATTTAAAAAAATTATTTGTTGTATGAGCTAGCTCTTGGAAGGGAGAGTGAAGGGATAGATGAGGAAATTTAGGACTGTGAAAACAATAGTTAATGAAAATTAATTTTAAAAACCAGAATGAGATGCATTTTCCCCAGCGCTACTCACTGGTTTCTGACTTTTTGAGTATAAGAACTACATTATAAAGTATTGGTTTGATGGAAAGGTCTCCCCATTGGATTTTTCCTTAGGCTTTGTACTTTTTCCTCATTCACTGCATTCATTCTATAAGTATGAGACTTGCCTCAGACAATCTGAGACCTGGGAAAGACCTTGGCTTAAAAAGTCCATGGTCTCCCACTGCATCTGGGGCCATCTCCAGTTATCCTGGTCTGTATGTTGCCACTGTACCCAGATGGCTCCAGAGGAGCGAGTCCTGCCTCACTTAAATCCAATTCACTTGCAAGTCATGACACAACCTTGCTGATGTCATGGTCCTCTTCAAGAATGAAAGACAGTAAAAAACAAAAAAACAAAAACCAAAAAAAAAAATCAAGGGAAGATAACCACTTAGTAAACATTTTTCATCCTTATATAATGTGTTATAGACGACTAGACTGTTGTTTTTAGACGGTAGTTACTAATACACACTGGCAAATCATTGATTTCTACCAACAAACTTGTTACAAATGGAGTATATTATATGCTTTAACTTTGAAGCTAAATGTCTACTTATATACTGAGGAGGAATGTATATCTCAATCAGTTCAGACATACATTGTTCTTTCCCTGACTTGGTTACAAAATGTCTCTTTTGGGTCCCCACTTTCCTGTCAATTTCTGTTATCAGTGAAAAGTCAGTTTAAGATCAGTGATATGAGTAGTGTGTGCGGAAAAGCAGTCTTAAAAGACCCGGGTTTGAGTCCTAATTCTAATGTTTACAGACTCTATAACCAAAAGAAGATCTCTTTACCTCTCTGAGGTTTAGGTTCTTCATTGTAAAAGAGGTGCCATAATATTTACTCTACCCTTAAAATTCTGTGGTGAGGAATACCCTCTATAAACCAATGAAGTATTATTTAAATATGAGTTTCAAAGTCTGGTTTGTTTACTCTGTACTATACAGAGCTGTAAAAGAACTCATTTTAATAGTATCCTTAACTCATAAAATAATTTAACATAAATTATTTTTAAATTTCAAAACTGTCTGATATCTCCCCACAATAAACTTTGTTCAGTTCGCAAAGCTAGCTAGGTGGCCAAGTGGATAGAGTAGTGGACCTAGAATTAGGAGGATTGGAATTCAAAGCTGGCCTTAGACTCTCGTTATCACTTAAAAAACAAACAAGCAAAAAGCCTCTGCTTCAGTTTCCTCAGTTGTAAAATGGGGATAATAATCGCACTAACCTCACAGAGTTGTGAAGATCCAAATGAGAATATTTGTAAAGTGCTTAGCACAGTATCTGGCACGTAGTAGATGCTCCCTCCTCATTTCATATGTGGTTAGTTTGATTGCTGAAAGGGTCAGCAAAAAAGAATATTTGTGAAAGGAAAATTGTTAAAAAGCACCTTCTGAAGAAGCCCACTCTTTCTAAGGACCAGCTAGAAAATTGCTCCTCAGGGAATGTACTCTAGAAAGAGTGGGCTTCTTCAGAAGTTGAATGTACTAATGTATCTGTGTGAAGGTAGAATAGGACTGAGGCAAGGACAGCTACAGGACATTGTGGTCCATGTTTGTTACATTTACATGTGACCATCCTTAGAGCTTTAAAGGTCATAAATGACAAAATTATAAATCTAATGTAAGTCTTGGCTCAAAGGGCAAATTGGATGAGACCCTCTCCTTCTTGGTGGAGATTGATTATTCCATGTCCTAACTAACATGAGGGACCAGGGTGGAGTTGGTGAGAGCAGTTTTGGAGAGGTTCTGAGTTCTAGGTTGCAGCACTGAGAACGATGCATGATTCTACCTTTTCTTTAGATAAATCAAGAGAGAAAGACTCAGATGAAATCACCACAGAAAAGCTGACAGTCTTTATTATGTCCCTGTTCTCGGCTTGCTACCCTAGAAATTTCAGGGAATTTCCCTTTGAATAAGATTTGAAATTCCTTCTCATAGTTGAGCTGAATTATCTAGTTCTCAATGGGAAAATTCCTTCAATCTGTATTGTTTGGTATATATTCCCATAGGTATACTTTCTCTGATTTCTGTTTTGCTTTAACTTGTATAAATGGGTTTGTTCATTGTAGAACTGCCATAGGATGGGAAAGGAGTGAAGCCCAGGGTAGATAGCTTGGAACTCTTCTCATAAAGGAATAGTGATCTTAACTAACTTAGTTCAAATCTAAAACTACTTCCCCTAGACTACCAATTTTTAAGGGAGCAGAGAGATAGAATTTTAGTATGGTACCTGATCTCTGTTTGAGATCAGCTGAGTAGGCAGCCTCTGGCTCCATCCAATCTCTGACTTCTCCTCCTGGAAAGAGTCAAAATCTCCCTTGGAGAAAAGTACAGAGAAGGGATTTTTGTTGTTCAGTAATTTTCAGCTGTGTCCAGCTCTTTGTGACTCTATTTGGGGTTTTCTTGGTGGTTTGCTATTTCCTTCTCCAGCTCATTTCATAGATGAGGAAACAGAAGCAAACAGGGCTAAGTGACTTGCTTAGGGTCACGCAGCTGGTAAGTGTCTGTGGCCAGATTGGAATTTAGTTCTTTCTAACTCCACCTAGAGAAGAGATATGGGATATCTGCTCTTACCTACCTTGAACCACATTTAAACAGACCCATCTGGACACACATACACTACATAGACCAAACCAAAAAGCATTCATTGCTGCCTACCCCTCCCCCAAAAATAACTGTTAGAGAAAATGAGATTATATCAAGATTGTTGAATTCATATTTCAAAATATACTTCTTGAGTTTTGCCTTAAAATATATAGGCTTATCACTGACTAGCAGGAAGTGATGGCATGAGGAATTACAAGTTATGAAGAAGTCACCTGAAGAAACTTGTAGGAAAAGACAGAAGAAACAAGAGGGTGGGATGAGCTCAGAAGGAATCATAAGAAGCTTGAGACAGAAGACATAGAGGGCTAGGAGTGGAGCTGCTGAAACGTCTGAATTTTCAGCTGGTTTGCTGGAAGCTCGCTATTAGGAAGAGACATTACATTGTTTATTGGCTGAGAACTCTTAGTCAGTTTGCTGAATGAAGATCTGAATCCTTCTGCTGTGCCTGGACCTATTCCGTTTATTGCTCTCTAGTGCCATCTATAGCCTGAAATATGGTAAACTTCTCAGGGATGCCAAGTTGTCTTCTACTGCCCTCTACAGTTTGAGAGATAGAGTTCAAATATGACCTCAGACACTTTCCATTGTGTATCCCTGGGCAGGTCTGTCTCAGGTTCCTCACCTGTAGAATGGGAGTGATGATGGCACCCACCTCTAAGGTGTGTGAAGATCAAGTGAGATAATACTTGTAAAAAGCTTAGCACAGTGCCTGTCATATAGTAGGGTTCTTAATAAAAGCTTGTCCCCTTCCTGTCTCTATGGTTCTCTGTAGGAGCTATATCTTGCTATTGCAACATATATTGAGGGGTTACTGATTAATATTAGTCTACATTAAGATCACCTGGATAAGATTTTTTGTATGATTCTAACTCTTTCCTTTTCACTGCTGAGAACTTAAAATGAACTATTTTGGGAAATACAGGTTGTCCCAAAAGTCTTAGTGCAGTTTTAAGCTTTATTAGCATAAATTAAACTTTATAGCTCAATATTGCACTAAGATTTTTGTATCTATTACCCTGCCTGCTGTATGATGATATTACATAAACAATGAATCCTGAGCTGGAACTCAAACCTGGGTTGACCTCACTCTATAGTAGGCTACATTCATCAGGAGGGTCTTCGCCTCCCAGTTTGATTTTTTTTTTTATTAACTTGGGTAACTACTTAAAGAAACACCACTGAATGAGTGTATCTCATTCAAAGTGAGAATGTAATAAGACCTTAGTCTGAAAGGGTCAGGATCTCACATTGTATCTTGGGCCATCTCCAGTCGTCCTGATGAATATCAGGCCCCTGGACTCAGATGGCTCAGGAGGAGAAAGTGAGGTTGGTGACCTTGTATGAGTTCCCTTACTGAAATCAAAGTCAACTGCAAGTCATGTTATCATCTTGATGTCATGGTCCTCTTTGAGAACATAGAACAAACATAAAAACAAAACAAAAAAGAACAGTTAGAGAGGGAGAAAAAAGACAAAGGAACACTGTGAGCTATGCTTCACTATGATAGGAGGCTTAGAGATGACTGAGCAAAGTAGAATCTTAAGGTGACTGCTTGGCATTGAAAGAGTGCATATTTTTTCTTAGTACCCTGTTAAGGGCAGCTATGAACAAAAAAGAACTTGTCATTCCTTCATCATCTCAAGAATGGAGATAGCTTTAGAGTAAAATGGAACAAAGAGAAGAGACAATATTTGGGTGGTGGACTTTGTTCCTGAAGAGACTAAGGCCATCCAATGCTTTTGGTTCAGTGTTATGAGTTCCCCCAGTGTCATGGATTTTTCCCATCTATGTAAGTCCCTGACTGGTTTCTATGTCTGTCCACTCTCTCCTATGGATACTATGAGCATTAGTGGGAAAGTGCAGTTATAATTAGATTATTCCTTTTCTGGTCTTCTATTGAGTAAATCTCATAATTATTTCTGCTTCCTCCCCTTATATTGAATAAATGTGATGTTTGCTTATAAATACTGAATAAATGTTCAGATTAGTCAAGTCACTCAGTAGTCAATAAACATTTATTATGTGATATAGCACTCTGTTACGTACTGTGAGCACAAATAAGACAAAGAAAGATAGTACCTACCATCAGGGAGCTTTCAATACAATGGGGGAAGATAGTGCAAAAAAAAGAAGATGAAAAATGGAGAGGTACAGTATAGGGGAGGCTCTATCAGGAAAGTTCTGAGTATTCTATGAGGGAGTACTTGGGAGGAATTTGTTGTTCTAACCTCTAGCCCTTGGATCAGAGGGGATGGCAACTGAGGGTGATGAAAAGATGTTGAGTACCAAAACTGAGTCAATCTGCATGATGATGAGATTTCAGGTCTTGAGATTATCCTAGGGAAGGCATGGTGTTTGTGCAGTTAAAACTAAGCAGAGTTACTGCTTAGAAAATTAGAAAATTAAGAGTCTTGCTTTTATTTTATCATTTAGCGAATGTTTTATGTTCTGACTCTGCATTTATAGGTGAGTCTATGACTATTCTCAAGCTAGAGTAGGGAGAAAAACAGCACTGTAACCAGGAAATATAAAATAGTTTGGAGGAATACTGTTTAGATTCACAAAATTGGATCATAGATTTAGAAGCATTAAGCACCTTAGAAGTAATTTATTAATTTCAACTCCCCTCATTTTACAGATAACAAGACTAAAACCCAGAGAGAAGAAACTTGCCCCAAATCGCCCACATAGTAAGTACAGTAGCAGAACTGGATTTTAAAACCATGACCTCAAAATCTAAATCAAGTGCTCTTTCTAGTACACCATTCTGCCTCCAGGCATAGAGAAGCAGAAGGAACCTCAGAGAGCTCCTAGTCGAGCCCCTTCAAATCTGCATAGATTCAGAAGATTTGCTTGGTGAATATGGAAACAAAGAACAGTTTAGAGATACAGTGAGTTCTCTCTGTGGACCATACTAATCCATCAGTAAGCGTTTATGATGCAACTACCATTTGGCAGATGCAGTTTTAGGTGCTGGGGATTCAAATATCAAAAGGTAAAATAATTCCTACTCCAAAAAAGCACATATCTTACTGAGGGAGAGAAGGCATAAATATATATGTATATGCAGAATAAATACAAAATAAATATAAGGCAGTTAAATAAAAAGTAGTTAGGGCAGCCTCGAGCGGGAGAATGAGGAAGAACTTGGTGTAATAATTTGTGGTAATAGTAATAATGAGAATAGTTCCTATTTATGTAACACTTTAAGCTTTGAAAAGTGCTTTAAATACTTTATCATATTTGATCTCCCAACAAACCTTTGGATGAACAAACAGACTCATAGAGGGTCTGACTTAACTAAAGTCACACAGCAAGTAAGTGAGATGTGATTCAAACCTAGGTCGTTTTGACTCCAAGTGTAGCATTT
This sequence comes from Bettongia penicillata ogilbyi, assembly GCA_023548195.1. NCBI lineage: Eukaryota > Metazoa > Chordata > Mammalia > Diprotodontia > Potoroidae > Bettongia > Bettongia penicillata. Next base: position 3,337,279 of record JAJHZJ010000035.1, on the reverse strand, counting down.
GATAAAACTACTCTGCTCATAAGCTATTTATTGAGTGCCTGCTATGTTTAAAGCCCTGTGCTGATAGATAAAATCTGATAGGTTGTCTTCTCCTTAAAACAGGTCCAGATTATTAAATAAAAACCATAGAATAAAGGGGATGGTCCTTTCTCAATAAACAGGATTTAACAAAGTTAACAATTTCCCTCCTTCCAAATTAGCTTGTTGGAGACTTCAAACTGAAACTTTTTTCATTTTTTTCACATAGGTCTTGATGGCATCAGTTCTTAATTCTTTATATGGCACAGTATATAGTAGTGTAATAGAGCATTGCATTTGGAATGAGGAAGAACTAACTTCAGAAAGAGTGATGTAAAATCAAAATGCATCAGTGAAAATACAAATAAAATTTGGCTAGGCATTCAACATGTGGTAGGGATAGAACATTTTCTGTAAAGGAACAGAAGCAGGAAATGGTAGGATGTACCTGGGAGATTTCACCAGTTGTTCGGGTGGAATGTAGATTGAGGGAATTTCATTTTAATTGCCTGCAAACTGTTTGAGAAAGTCATTTGCAAGTTCATGTATTCTGATTCAGGGGGTTCCAGAGAGTTTTGGCTAATGATATCAATAACCTTGATTGAGTTATCCAGGAGTTCCTGGTCAGGGATCCGGGATGGGAGAAAGGTGAGACCAAAGTGGATGGAAGCAGAATGTCATTATGACTGAGAAGGAGCAGTAAAACATCATTAATTGCCACGTGAACACTGAAAACTTTGAATTTTGTGGGCTGCTTCTAGTCTTGCCCTTTTTGGAAGGGACAGGGTTCTGCAGCTGTGTGGGTGTCCTGGGATGAAATTGACTTATGGTTTTCTTTGTATTTAACTTGATCCCATTTTCTATATGTGATCCATTTATGTATTGATACCATAATAATATGTACCAATATTATGGAGTTTGAAACAGGGTACTGGGGAAATAAATGCCCTCAGGATTCAGAGAGAATAAGAATTGTACCTTTAAAGGTTCTCTTTTGCTTATCCAGTTGTTGGGACTCTTGCCTTTCTCAAGCTATGGAAAACAAGGATATGTCATACTACAAATTAGTTTAAGAAGTGTACTAAGGATGGACATCTGCTAAGCAGACGTTAAGCTCCTTACAAATTCCACTAAGTATGTTTTTACAATGATTCATAGAATTCATAAAATCATTAAATGTCAGAGCTGGCAGCTACGTTAAAGATTTATCTAGTCCAAATCTTTCATTGCACATGAGGTATCTGAGGCCTAGAAGGGTGATAGGATTTGAGCTAGTTTATATAACTGATTTTAATCAGCTGGGACTGAAATCTATGGCTTCCATTTTCCATCTCCATTATAGCTCAATGCCTCTCATTACAGCTTTATACATTTAAGAGCATAATGACTATTTCTTTTAAAATGATTTTGGAATTAGTAATATATGGCTAATTAGTTTTAAGGTATTTAGTTTTATGTGCTAGGTAATAAGTGGCTAGTAGGTAATTAAGGGCAGCTAGGTGGCACAGTGGATAGAGTGTTGGGCTTGGACTTAGGAAGACTGGAATTCAAATCTGGTCTCAGATATTTATTGTGTGATCCTAGGCAAGTTATTTAACCTGTTTCCCTCAGTTTCCTCATTTGTAAAATGAGCTAGAGAAGGAAATGACAAACCACTCCAGTATCTTTGCCAAGAAATCCCTTGAAGAGTCAGACATGACTGAAATGACTGAACAACAAAAAAAATAAGTAATTAAACATTTCCTTATATAGCACAGGTATGGCACCAATCCCCAATTTTCCCCAGGTTCTTTCCTTGGGCTGGGGCTGGCCTGTTCCACCCACCTGCACCTACTTCAGCCCATTGAAGATGTTGTACGCAGAGGGCTAGCTGTGTGGCTACTATTCAAACTCTTAAGGTCCTCGGGGTAAACCTGATTGGTGTGGTATGGGGAGATGAGGGAAAGGGGAGATGTAGTCTTCTAATCACTTCAGTTGAACCCCCACCATTTTATTTCCCATTTACACAAATCAATCACCGTAGTACTGTTGACTCATAAGCATGAAACATTTACTAAAAAATAAGGCAAAAACAACATAATCATCTTTTATCTTTGTAAATATAAATATAAGTAAAAAAATTACTTAATGGGAAATCAGAACCGGGATAATCCAAGAATTTACTCAATACAAAGCAAGCATAGTAATAATCAAAATGTGAATCCATTCATAAATTTAAGTCACACTTTCTCACCAATGCATATAGTGTCTGTGAGAGAGAGTGAGCACAATTATAGAAACCTAGCAGAGAGGTACAAAAATAGGGAAATCCATGACTTGGATGTTACAACCCTGGACTGCATGTTTTGTAGTCACAGACCTCTTTACAGAAGTCTGTGTCAAGTATCACCTGCTGGGCAAAACTGCTTTTTTGCTATCTGTTCCTCCTCTCCTCATAGTTTTCCTGCTGTACAAAGACTGATTCTCTGCTATCCTTGGTTGTTGAAATAGTGACAATCTCTTTTAGCATCCATATCTACCCTTTGGCAGGGTGTTGAGAAAGTATCATGTTCTTTCAGTCATAAACAGTACCCTTAAGAAAGAGAACTGCCAAGCATCTCGAATATGCTCTGGGGCTCTATAGAGTTTCTCCCTCTCAAGTAGTAGAAATAGGGCCATGCAGCTTTTCAAATAACAGGAAATTAATTTTTATCCAATCATCTCTCAAAAAAGACATGCATCCTCTTACAGCAAAGCACGTGCAAATCATGTCTTTCTTCCTCTATTTTTCTCTTGCAAGTCCAAAAGGACAATAAAGGGCAACACACAAGCCAGTCTCTGAAAGATATTTCTCTCCTAGGCTCTAGATGGTGCTAGAGAACAGTTTTGCCTTTTTCTGGGTCAATCAGCTCTCAGCAAAGAAAGGCTTCCCTTCCAGTCAGCATAGTTCCCAGCAAAAGGATAGCAGACCCCTGTCAGCTTTTATCAGCTTCTCATTCCATCTTTTGTAAGCAGCACTTTTCGTTGCCTCCTGTTTTTGACTTTTCCTATGCTCAGTTTTTTCTCCCATTCTGTCTTCATCTGTCACCTCCTACTCCTTTGCTCCCCCCCCTTTTTTAATGCTATCTTTTGATGCTTCAAATTAAGGCCTTCTCAGAAGTAAAATTTCTCAGAATAAATTCTCAGAATAAACATTTGTTAACCACACCTACTACGTAGCAGACACAATACTAAGTGCTAGGGATATAAAGAGACAAAAGACAACCCCTGCTCTCAAGGAGATTACAGCCTAATGGGGAAGATAAGATACAAACAGATATATACAAACAATCTATATATAGGATAAATAGAAAATAATTAACAGGGAAGGCAGTAGAATGAAGAGGGGTTGTCATGATCTGTCTCTACTCTGTTCCTCTAATTTGCTTATATAGGTGTCTATATCATTTGTCCATTTGGTGCTTAGCTTGGTATGTGGTATGAGTTGTTGGTCTATAATTAGTTTCTGCCAGACTGTTTACCAGTTTTTCTATACTTCTGGGATCTTTGGTTTTATCACAATCTAGGCTTCTTTACTCATCTTCTTCTGTATATTGTGTGTCTAATCTATTCCAGTGATCATTTTCTCTATTTCTTACCCTCTACCAAGTTGTTTCTACACTTATATACAAAATAGTTTGAGATCAGAAAATGCTAGTCTCTCTTCCTTCCCATTTTTTTCATTGATTCCTTGGTATTCTTGAACTTTTTGTTCCTCCAGGTGAATTTTATCATTTTTTCTAGCTTTATAAAGTAGTCCTCTGGTAGTTTGATTGGTATAGTATGGAATAAGTAAATTTAGTAATTTTGTAATTGTTTAGTAATGTTCTAATTGTTATCATATTGGTTTGACCTGTCCATGAGCAATTAATATTTCTCAGATTATTTAGATCTAACTTTATTTGTTAAGAGTGTTCAAATAGTTCCTGAATGTGTCTAGGATTATGGATTCCACTTTTTTTGTCAGGCATGATTACAGAAGTACTTAGATAATCTTCCCCAAGTCCCCAGAAAGTTACTTAACTAATAGTTTATCATCTATGTTCTTTAAAACTTTGAAAACATTTACAGTATATGTAAGTGACCTGATGGGGAAAAATGTCTTGCTACGTTTTTAATTTAGTTAATGCCCTGCCTCCATACAGGCAGCACATCCTGTCAGTATATTTACTTGAGAGATGGTTTTCTCTAAGGTCCTCAGAATAATTTGTGTCTAGTCAGAGAAGCTGTTTCTTTACAAGTTGATTATTGTCATTTTTCATTATACACATATTATTTTCTGGCCCTATCAGCAACCAAATAACCACATAAAAATGATAGTGCCTTAAACTTATCATTGCATATTTCTACCCTAAAGCATTGATTGAAACTTCAAGATGCCCATGATTTCATGCCCCACCAAAAAAAAATGTCAGCCAATATCTACATGAGGACATGATAATCAGTTACTTTTATTGTTAAATATTTACTTTTGGGAACCAACCCTATTATCATTACTGTCCTTGTTTAGACACCCCTTAAAAGGAGTGTTATACATGCAGCATAGGCTTAATAAATGTTTGTTAAATGGATGAATTAAAAATTATTTTAGAAATTGTATTTGGAAAATGAAAAGTCTAAAATTTAAGAATTTGTAATTGATATTTTTATATCATCTTCATTTCCAGTAGATTCTCCTATCTATAGAGTCATCCCTTCTGTGAAGAATAAAAAAGAAAGAGAAAAAAAGTTTAAGGAAAGTAACCAACATGTCAACCAAATCTGATACTCTAGAAGGACTTTAAAAACCAGGCTGTTTGATCCTGGAGGTAAGAGGGAGTCACTGGAATTTATCGAATGGGGTGGGGGTATGTAATATGATCAGACCTGCGTTTTAGGAATACCAGTTTGACAGCTGAGTAGAGGATAGGTTAGAGTGAAGAGAGGTTTGAGGCAGGGAGAGCAATGGTCTCGATGTGAGGTAATAAGGATTTATACTAGGGTGGTTGTAGTCTTAAAGGAGAGAAGGGGGTACATTTGAGAGAGATTATGAAGGTAGAAATGATTGGACTTGACAACTGACTGCAGATGGGGGATGAGAGAGTAAGAAATTGAAAATGACACCTAGATTGGAAGCCTGGATGACTGAAAGGATGCTGCTGCTCTGGATGGTAACCAGGAAGTGAGGAAGAGGGTATGGTGTGAGAGGGTGAGGTCATGAGTTCCGTTTTGGAGATAAGTACATATATGAAAATTTAAATTACTTTCTTATTATAATTCTAAATTCATTTTCAGAATCCTTGAACCAAATTCACAGTTTCAACAATAGTATTGTGTCCATTAACAGGCATATCTAATGTATTTTTGTGATTTCCAATCCTTTTTGTTTCTTGGATCAAAATTTTCTTTTTTTCTTTGACCTTATCCTTTTTCTTCCACCCTCTTCCTCCTCTCGAAAAAGTGGGTCATTTGCCTAAGAAACTGTAAAAGTTTCAAGGTGGTTAGAATAAAACAGAGACTTCTAAAAGAGCTTAACTGAGTTTCATAACCATAGAAACAAAATGAATTGTTTCTTGGTGAACACCACCCCACTCTTTTCTTCAGCTGGGTTGACTGATTAAACAAGGTGGAAACTGCCAGACTATTTTATTAACTCAATTTTTTTTCCTTCCTGAAGAACTTAGTGTATACTTTGTACACTTCATATATTGCAATTGTCATTCAAAATGTTAACATTATAAGGAAAAGGTTAAGTAAAGGGTTAACCTGTGTCCATGAACTTAATGTATGTTTTTTTTATACTTTGATAAAATGTATTTCAATATAATTGACTTTCTTTATGATCCTACTTATTGTATTTTATGCATTTATTCTGAGAAAGGTCCATAGGTTCAACCAGACTTCCAAAGGGATCCATGAGACAAAAAAAAGTAAAGACCAATAAGGTGATCTTGGGATAATGCGATGTTGGGATCAGTTAGTCAGCTAACATTTTTTATGTGCCTTCTATGTTTCAGGCACTATACTAAGTGCTGGATGGATAAGTTTAACTTAAATTTGTCAAGTATTTTTTCATCCATTTCCAATTTAGCATTACTGAATGGAAAAGGATCCCAGAGCTGCCTTGGAGAGAGCATGCTTGTTTGACACTAAGCAGTTGGCTTGACTAGCCAGTCAGGTGAGGGTTTTTTCTTTTTCTTTCTTTCTTCCTTCCTTCCTTTCTTCCTTCCTTCCTTTCTTCCTTCCTTCCTTTCTTCCTTTCTTTCTTTCTTTCTTTCTTTCTTTCTTTCTTTCTTTCTTTCTTTCTTTCTTTCTTTCTTTCTTTCTTTTCTTCTTTCTTTCTTCCTTTCCTTCTTTCCTTCTTTCCTTCCTTCTTTCCTTCTTTCCTTCTTTCTTTCCTTCTTTCCTTCTTTCCTTCTTTCTTTCTTTCTTTCTTTCTTTCTTTCTTTCTTTCTTTCTTTCTTTCTTTCTTTCTTTCTTTCTTTCTTTCTTTCTTTCTTTCTTTCTTTCTTTCTCTCTCTCTTTCTCTCTCTCTCCCTCCTTCCCTCCCTCCTTCCCTTCCTTCCTACCTTTCTTTCTTTTGTAAAAGTATCCACTGGGACAAGACTAGAGGGAAAGTACAAGGAAAACAACATAGCTGCACTTTATATATTTCTCAATCTTTCAGAGGAAGGCACAGGGAAAACATTGTTGCTTTCCACTGAGAGGTGAGGTTATGTGCCCTTTCTTAACTAACAGTGAACAGAGCCAAAGTTTTGCATCTTTGGCTCCTATTCAGCACATTCTGGGGTCAACCCAAGGAAGTCAATAAAAAGGCAAAGTTTATTTTTGTCACCTCCAGTCTTCCTTCTCTGAACCCTTTGCCCTTTTGGGGATATTTTTCCCCTTTAGGTCTAAAATTCAGTGCTCTCATACTCTTCTTGTCAAAACCTAATCTTACGAAAGGGTCCTGCACAGGACTAGGAGTAGTAAGATTTGAATGCCCCCAGCTTCAAAAATGAAACTGCAAAAGTAAGAACACACAATTCCCCCGGCCAAAACCACATATAAGCTCTGGTTTAAGCCGAAGGAATAAAGCCATAGTTGTGAATTGTTGGGTATTGTTAGTTCAGTTATTATTAAGGGCGTCCTACATATAAAGCGGCTAGATAGCACAGTGCGTAGAGGGAATAGGTCTGGGGTCGGAAAGACAGCTTCCTGGGTTCAAATCTCACCTCAAAAACTTATTAGCTATGTGACCCTGGGCAAGTTACTTAACCCTATTTGCCTCAGTTTCTTCATCTGTAAAAATGAACTAGAGAAGGAAGTGGCAAACCACTACATTATCTTTGCCAAGAACACCTCAAATGGTGTCACAGTCAGACATGACTGAAACAACTGAACCATAACTTATGTGAGACACTATCCTAGGTGCCATCTACCTTGGATTAGCATACATTTTGCTACTGGGGAGGGAAATGACATATTTAAATAAGTAAACAAAAGATATATACAAAGGAATTGGGGAGCAGATATTGGGGAGGAGGAACTAACAACTGGGGCAAGGAGTCAGAAAAGTCATTTTGTAGGATTTAATACTTGAACTTCATCTTGAAAGCTAGGGATTCCAAGAGGCAGAGGTGGAGAGAGAGAGAGAGAGAGAGAGAGAGAGAGAGAGAGAGAGAGAGAGAGAGAGAGAGAGAGAGGAGAGAGAGAGAGAGAGAGAGGAGAGAGACAGGAGAGAGAGAGAGACAGGAGAGAGATAGAGACAGACAGAGAGACAGACAGAGAGACAGAGAACATTCTAGGGATGAGGACAACCTGGGCAAAAGCCCAGAGATATAATGTCAAGTACTAGTAGCAAGAAGCAGACCAGTTTGATTGGAACATAGGGTGTGTGATGGTGAGTAATGTGATATGATCTTGGAAAGATAGGTTGGAGTTAGATTATGAACATCTTTAAATGGCAGATTGATGAGTATTTATTCTGGAGACAATATGGAATGGAAAGATAGGCTCTGACCGATCACTTTGAAAATATCAGTTTGCAGCTCTCTGAAAGACAAGTGGGAAAGAGGTAAGATTCTGAAGGAGACCAACTGGGAGGCTAACAAAATGGTCTGGCAAAAGATGCTGGGTAGTGATCATGAGTGGAGAGAAGAGGGCAGGTAAGAAAGATGTCATGGATGAAGAATGTACAGAACTAGGTAATCAGCAAGTGGATCTTCAAGCACAACACTGAAATTGCACTATAAAGCTGGTCAGCCTATTCTTATGTGTAAGAGCAGTCATGCTGCTGCTTGCCCTGATCATTTAGATATACCTATTTTGGAGAGAATAACATTTTTAGAGCCATTAATAGGCCTTTGGGGACCTAAGGTAAACTCCGTTGAATGTGTGTGTGGCAGGGAGGGAGGGTGTAATTTGGAAATGATGTATAAGGTATGATCACTCCTATGCCTGGTTGAGGTAGACCGGAGGCAGAGGGCATGAAGATAGAAGAGGTTGAAGAATTAGGAAGCCAGAGTGTGTTCGTGCTTTGTTGCTGAAGAAGACCAGGCCATCAGAAAAATAACGACATGACTTACACTTGACTTTGTTTTGAGTGAGGGAAGGCTGGGCAGGTCACCAGCCTCACTTCTCCTCCAGAGTCATCTGAATCCAGTGACCATATATTCACCAGGATGACTGGAGATGACCCAGGATGAGGCAGTTGGGGTTAAGTGACTTTTCCCAAGGTCACATGGCTAGTGAGTGTCAAGTGTCTGAGGAGAGATTTGAACTCAGGTCCTCCTGACTCCTGCACTGGTGCTATATCCACTGTACCACCTAGCTGCCCCGTGGAAGCCAGAGCATTAAAAGGAAAAGGAGTTTACCAATGAGGAAACGCAAACTATGAAAGATTAACTGACTTGCTCATGGGTCACATAGCTATATAAGCTATTAATAAAGGCTCATTGACTGACTGTTTGCTGAGGTGGGATTCAAACCACTACGCCACAATGCTTTCCATACCTAAAAAATGGAAGGAATGTGGGAGGTAGAGATCTGGGATGATAATAAGTTTCTAATGATATCAGAGGGACAATGGGAAAGGAAAGCAGAGGAAAATAGACACTGTGCCCAGCACAGAATCTGCTATAGAGTAGATGTTTATTAAATGCTTAGTGATCGATTGATTGAATGGCAAGGTTAAGGCTGAGTTTATACTAAGGGAGGGAAAGGTTCATGCCTTTTCTACTTCAGGAACCTCATATTGATCTTGCACTGATCTTGGGTGTTCCATGTAGTATGAGAGAGCAGACTAGGCAAAACTTTGAAGACAATTCACAGAAGTGGGAAAGTCATAGCAGGGGTGGGGAACCAGTGGCCTCAAGGCCCCATGTGACCCTCTAGGTCACCAAGTGCAGCCCTGTGACTGAATCCAAACTTCATAGAACAAATCCCCTTAATGAAAGGATTTGTTCTGTAAAACCTGGACTATGGCTATGATATAGATACAAGAATTTAAAATCTTAGAGCTCAAAAATGTGCTGGGCAGGTTAGGCAGCCAGATGTGATGGTGTGTGGAAGCATGGTCCCATCCCAGTCCTGATAAAGAAATTCCTGGCTGCTCAACACTAGTTGTGTCTCTGAGTTTTTCAAAACACATCTGTACTGATGTCCTATTTTGAACAAAACCTATATATTCAGACTTATAAGCAACATGTTTTTCCACCATTTTTAAAAGCAATACTCTTTTCTATTTTTCAAATTTCCTTCTACTGGATGTCTGGCTTCGAAATAGCTTGAATAAGTGCTCTGTACACCCACCAGGAGAGATGTTTGTCCTTCTTAGTTGGGTAAACAGAGGTGTGTTTGTTTATAGTCCTAGACCCTTGTCTAATTCGAAGACAAGCCAAAGAACTGCTGTAACTAAGGCTTACCTTGAGCATTTATTAAATGTTTCGACCAGGCTCCCAGGGGCAATCTTTGAACAGATATGGTGTTAAGTAAGGGTGAGCAGGCTCCCACAGAGACATGAGACATGACCTCATCAGGACACTGCAATAGGGTGATCAGGGCCTGAGGGTGTAATCAGACTGCTAGCAGCTTTCGGAAGATACTATAGTCAGATTAGCTTTAATACACACACACACATTATAATATGTGTGTGTATATGTATATATACACATACCACATAGTCACATATATGTGATTACAACAATATATAAAGTTTTCTTAATTACTCTTTTTCTTATTCTCCCTGAAATGTGGTTATTATTATGCCATTTTTTTTTTTCAAAAAATATATCCTCAACTATCCAAGAATGAAAGTCTGCATCTCTCCTCCTTTTCCTTTCCACTACTGTTCACATTCTGATTATCAGTTGCAAGAACAGAACAGGAAAATAGAACATGAGACGTGCACTCTATTGCATTTATATCAGCTCTGATAAAAAACCTTTTGAAAAGGAGATAAAAGATCAGAAGAAGTCTTTTAGGTCATTATTGAAATCCTTTACATAGCCTTCCTTCTCTTCCCCTCAAACAGTATTGTATATGTAACCATATGTGTGCATATATCTATATGCAGGATGTTTCAGTACAATGGCTGCATACCACACAGTCAAGTCAGGAGACTTGGGCTTAATTAATCAATTAAAAGGATTTGTTAAGCACCTACTATGTGTTGGGCACTGGAGATAGGGACTACTCTTGTGATTGCGTTAGTATAGGGAAAACTCAGATGAGAGAACTTTTATCTTTGAAAATCAGTACCTTCTAGGTTCCTAGAGGCTAAGTGACTTTCCTAGGCTTATAGAAAGGCAAGTCTAGAAGTTAAGTCTCCTTGTCTTGAGGACACAGTGCTCTCTGTTCACTAGGCCATGTTGCCTTCTTTAAGAACACAAAGATAAAAGTGAAATAGTCTTTCCTTTCAAGGAGCTTACAATGTCTCAGGGGAGAAAATCTCTATCTTTAATAGCTCCAAGCACCTATGTGGTGGGGTGCTCGGGCCCCAGCCGTAAGATCAGGTCTCTGGAAGCCTCCCAATTTCCCAGTAGGCCCCTGCTGTGTGAGAAAATGTTCTCTTGTTGCAGAACACATTTTCTTATCAGAACAGACGCAGGGGTGCCTGGTGCCAGAATGTTTGTCCCTGGCTGGCCGAGGATTCTTACTCTTGCCAGATCCCCAAGGTACTCTGACATCCCTTGATATACTCCCTACACTTTCCCATCTATAGCTCCCCAAAACACTTGGACTCTTAGATTATCTAATTTAGTATTCCTGGCATTCCTTTCCCATACCCCTTTTCCATATAGACCCCAGTGCCATTCTCAGTCTCTTGAAGATTCCCACAAGAACCCTTGCCTGCTTTTGCTAAAGTTTTACAATAAACTCTTTGCCACTTAAGAGAAGGCTTGAGTGTGTGAATTCATTCCAGGCATCTCTGCCTTGGCATTCTTGGCATCCCAGAAGCCCAAAAGCTCACCATATATATGTATGTGTGTTTATATATGCATATATAAAATGGATATAAGGTGATTTGGGAGAGGCAGATGGCAGCTGGGAGATTAAGGAAATACTTTATGTAGGAGGTAGAAATTGAGGTGATTATTGTAGGGAACTAGAGATTTTAAGAAGCACAGGTGGATAGGTTGGCTTTCTGAAAGGGGGAGGGATACTGGGAGAAGTTCTGGCTATGAAAATAACAAAAGATATTTTTAAATTAAAAAAAATTCCGTTATTACAAGTTCTAAAATTCCACAGAGCAGGATGTGTAATGGAAAGTATACTTTAGATTTTCAAAGGACTAGAGTTCAAATCCTGACTACCACTTGCTGCCTGCCTGACTGCAGACAAAGTCATTTAACCTCTATGGGTCTTTGTTTCCTTATCTGTAAAATGAGAGACTTGACTTGATCACCTCTAAGGTCTCTTTACTTGATCACCTCTAAGGTCTCTTTACTTGATCACCTCTAAGGTCTCTTCTAGATTTAAATCTATGATTTTATGACTCTTTAGCACTAATATTTCATGGTTATAGGAAACAATGTGAGTCAGAGGCTGTCAAAATGCTCACTTGCCTGGAAAATAGGTAGGATGTAGAGAAGTTAAAGAAACATATTTATGTATTTGTCAGGTTGTAGTGTTTCATTTTCTTTCTTTTTTTTTTTGCTTTCTTTTTTTTATTTTTTTTTTAACAAATTTATTTATTTAACTTGTTACATTCATTTTCACAAAATTTTGGGTTCCAAATTTTCTCCCCGTTTGTCCCCTGCCCCCACCCCAATACACCAAGCATTCTAATTGCCCCTGTCACCAATCTGCCCTCTCTTCTATCATCCCTCCCTTCCCTTGTCCCCATCTTCTCTTTTGTCCTGTAGGGCCAGATAACTCTCTATTTCCCATTACCTGTATTTCTTTTTTCCTAGTAGCAAGAACAATACTCAAGAGTTGTTCCTAAAACTTTGAGTACCAACTTCTCCCCATCCCTCCCTCCCCACCCATTCCCTTTGGGAAAGCCTTCAATATAGGCCCTATCTGTGTAGTTTTGCAAATGACTTCCATAATAGTCGTGTTTTGTAAGACTAACTGTATTTCCCTCCATCCTATCCTGCCCCCCATTGCTTCTATTCTCTTTTGATCCTGTCCCTCCTCAAGAGTGTTGATTTCAAATTGCTCCCTCCTCCCATTGCCCTCCCTTTCATCATCACCCCCCACCCTGCTTATCCCTTTCTGCCCCACTTTCCTGTATTGTAAGATAGGTTTTCATACCAAAATGAGTGTGTATTTTATTCCTTCCTTTAGTCAAATGTGATGAGAGTAAACTTCATGTTTTTCTCTCAGCTCCCCTCTTTTTCCCTCCACTAAAAAGTCTCCTGCCTGCCTCTTCTATGAGAGATAATTAGCCCCATTCCATTTCTCCCTTTCTCTTCCCAATATATTTCTCTCTCACTGTTTACCTTCATTTTTTTAAAGATATGATCCCATCCTATTCAATTCACTCTGTGCTCTCTGTCTCTGTGTATGCATGCATGTGTGTATGTGTGTATGTGTGTGTGTGCATGTGTGTGTACATGCAATCCCACCAACTACCCAGATACTGAAAATTTTTAAAGTTACAAATGTTGTCTTTCCATGTAGGAATGTAAACAGTTCAACTCTAGTAAGTCCCTTATGACTTCTCTTTGCTGTTTACTTTTTCATGCTTCTTCTCGTTCTTGTGTTTGAAAGTCAAATTTTCTTTTCAGCTCTGGTCTTTTCAGAAAAGTCCTCTATTTCATTGAAAGACCATTTTTCCCCCTGAAGTATTATACTCAGTTTTGCTGGGTAGGTGATTCTTGGTTTTAGTTCTAGCTCCTTTGACTTCTGGAATATCCTATTCCACTCCCTTTGATCCCTTATGTAGAAGCTGCTAGATCTTGTGTTATCCTGATTGTATTTCCACAATACTGGAATTATTTCTTTCTAGCTGCTTGCAATATTTTCTCCTTGACCTGGGAATTCTGGAATTTGGCCACAATGTTCCTAGGAGTTTCTCTTTTTGGATCTCTTTCAGGCGGGGATCGATGGAGTCCTTCAGTACTTATTTTGCCCTCTGGTTCTAGAATCTCAGGGCAGTTTTCCTTGATAATTTCCTGAAAGATGATGTCTAGGCTCTTTTTTTGATCAAGGCTTTCAGGTAGTCCCATAATTTTTAAATTGTCTCTCCTGGATCTATTTTCCAGGTCAGTTGTTTTTCCAATGAGATATTTCACATTCTCTTCCATTTTTTCATTTTTTGGTTTTGTTTTGTGATTTCTTGGTTTCTCAGAAAGTCATTAGCCTCCATCTGTTCCATTCTAATTTTGAACGAACTATTTTCTTCAGTGAGCTTTTGAACCTCCTTTTCCATTTGGCTAATTCTGCTTTTCAAAGCATTCTTCTCCTCATTGGCTTTTTTGAACCTCTTTTGCCAATTGAGTGAACCTATTTTTCAAGGTGTTATTTTCCTCAGCATTTTTTTGGGTCTCCTTTAGCAAGGTATTGACCCATTTTTCATGCTTTTCTTACATCTCTTTCATTTCTCTTCCCAGTTTTTCCTCCACCTGTCTAACTTGATTTTCAAAATCCTTTTTGAGGTCTTCCATGGCCTGAGCCCACTGGATATCTATTTTGGATGTTTGGGATACAAAGGCCTTGACTTCTATGTCTTTCCCTGATGGTAAGCTTTGTTCTTCCTCATCAGAAAGGATGGGAGGAGATATCTGTTCACCAAGAAAGTAACCTTCTATGGTCTTATTTTTTTCCCTTTTCTGGGCATTTTCTCAGCTGTTACTTGATTTCTGAGATTCCTCTCCACCCCCACCTTGCCTCCAGATCCACCCAGCTAGTGCTTGGGGTCTGAGATTCAAATGCTGCTTCCCAGCCTCAGGGCTTTCAGAGGGGGCAGGGCTGCTATTTAATGTAAGATTAAATTCAGGTTCTCAGGTGGGGGCAGGGCCACCTCACAGGGCTTAGTTCCCTCAGGGGGTTTACGTGGAGACCTTCAACAATGGACCAGAGCTCTTGTCTGCTTTGGGAGCCCCTGTCAGCCGCTGCCTTCCGAGGGGCCGAGTTATGGAGACACCCTGCTCCTCTCTTGGCCAGCCAAACAGGCCCACTCACTGACCTTTGTGCCCTTGGGCAGAGGGAACCATCCCTGAAGCCAGCCCAGATCTACTCCTCCTAGGGCCATGCAGCCAGGGCAGGGCTGGGCTCTGCTCCTGGTCTGGTGCGCAATGGACCCCCAGTGTCAGTTTTTCTGGTCTCTCTGGAACAGAAATATCCTCCACTCCATTCCACGGCTTCCTCTGCTCCAGAACTTGTTGGGAGTTCCTCCTTACAGGTATTTTATAGGCTATGGTTTTGGGAGCTAGCGTATGTGTGTCTTTCTACTCCGCCATCTTGGCTCCTCCTCATTTTCAAAAGTCCAAGGAGCAGATGAATGTTTCAGACATTAATACTTGTTATGAGTATCATCATTTTCCTTGCAAATAATTTTTAGAATATTATTGCCCATAACTCAAGGAATTCAGAATTATTGCTGCCAACTTGAATTTCTGCACTTAGGGCAGTCATATGATATAGTACTAATGCCAAAAAGAGTTCTTATCATTCTGCAGTTGGATGAATGGATAGATAGATAGATAGATAGATAGATAGATAGATAGATAGATAGATAGATAGAACATATATTAAATGCTTTTACTATGTGCTACCAAGGGGCTCATGTTTTAATGGGAGAAACAGCACATAAGTCAGAACTGGAAAGAGGGGAGGGGATGGAAATTGCAGCATGGATTGTAAAAGGTTGTGGGGAAGTGCCCCATGGAGGCCTGATTTCAGGAGAGAGAAGCTGAAAACTCACTTATCCAAGGACAAAGCCCCCGCATCTGGTTGCAAGGGGATGAAGGTGATTCTTGGAGTGTGGGGACATGGTTTGAAAAGGTGGCTAAGATATGACCAGGGTCTGAGTCATACTTCAGATATTACTAGTTGTGTGACCTAAGTCTGGTGATCAGCCTTTTCAAAACTCAATTTCATCATCTGCAAAATGAGGATTACAAAAGCATCTACATTCAAGGGTTATTGTGAGGTTCAAACAGGTTAATTATGTTAAATACTTGGAACACCTTTAAAGTATTATGTGAAAGTAAAATATTTATTATCATTATTAGCTTTTAAATGGCTAAGTAGAATTTTATTGAGTCAGACAATAATTTCTCTATTGTCAACTCAATCATCACTTTTAAATTGGAATTATCATCAGTGTTAGTCCGTGGATATGATGTTAGCTTGCCCATAGAGACAGATAAAGTGACATGGTATTATACCATTGAAACTAGGTACAATTTAGGGAGAAATCAAAGAGAAGAACATTGACAATTATTCAAGGGAAGGTTTTGCTAATATTTGCCTACATCTCTTCCAAAGCCAGATCTCCCAAAGACCACCCTGGGGAAAAAATCTTCCTCTTTCCTCAGTTCAAGAATATTTCTTGAGCTCTGGCTGGACAGAACTCTAAAAGTTCAGGATGTCCATCCAACTTTTCATTTTGCTTGACACTAACTCATTTTACACTAATTCAGTTGGCCCAAGCAATCTCCACAAATGCCACACATGTCAATGGCTGTCTGGGTGCACTTTCTCCTCATTTTGCAATTTTTGAGGTTGGGTGATGGGTACTGATGTTAAGGCTCATTCACTCTGAGGCATGGCAGCTTTGTTGCCTGCCAGGTACCATTTGGGATTATTGCAAAGCAGCCACTCAAGTTTTGTCAACCTAAGAATTATTGCTTGGATTCAGACTTCATGCCTCGAGCCCATATTGGATGAATTGATCCATGTCTGCCAGGAATTTTATTCCCGTGACACTTAGTCCATAGTAGAAAAGATGTTTATCCATAGCGTGGGTGTTTATCCTCTGGGTTTATGTAGTGTCAGTTCCTTCAGGCCTTAAGGTTCTGTCCCAAGAACTTATGAAAATACTCACTTGAGAGTTAGTTGTAAGATTTAAACGTTAGGTAATGAAGCAAACACAGAGGTAACTGAAAAAAAGTTGAGAAGGAAGAAAAAAATCTGATAAGCTGTAAGAGAAAAGTGTGGTAATGATTTTTAAAAATCAGAATAAAAATATGATGTAGAAAGATATGGGTTGTTTGTGGTACCTGGGTGGGTGGGTGATATAAATTATTCTCTTTGAGAATGGAGAGGGGTACCTCTTTGTTAGACATTCCTTCCTCTTAACTGTCCCTTTCTCCAAACTGATTTTCTTGACTGATTGACTTTATCTAAGGTTTTTTGGGTGGTTTGTTGACTTGGACATATCTAAGTTTAGTACTATGTTGGTTGGAGAGGACAAAATTATTTACTGTTAAAATGATGCAGCTCTGCATTTCTAATCTATAAAATCAACAAGTTAAGTCAATAAGTGCTTATTACAGGGCTAGTATGCCCACCTTGGGAGTAGGCACTGTGGGGCAGATATGAAAAAGTCAAAATCATGCTCCTAGGTGAGCTTATGTTCTAGTCTGGTGACCGATTGCCATACATAGAGCAATTGCAAGAAAATAGGAGATCATGTCATGTTTGAGGACCAAAATATGAAACAGATACTTTTAAGACTAAAAGAGCTGAGGGAAAGGGGAGCTTGATGTGAACTAGTATAGTGAGAGAAGGCTTCATGAAAGGAATGGGACATAAACACAAGTAATGGATGCAATATACAGTGTATAATAATCATTAGGATGAGATTACAGTTAAGTGGCTCATTGGATAGAGTGCTGGTCCTGGAGTCAGGAAAATCTGAGTTCAAACCTGGCTTCAGACACTTACTGGCTGTGTGACCCTGGGCAAGTCATTTAGCCCTGTTGACCTTAGTTCCTCATCTGTAAAAATGAACTGAAGAAATAGAAAACCACTTCAGTATCTTGGCCAAGATAATCCCAAATGGAGTCACGAAGAATTGGATGTGATTAAATCAACTGAACAACCACAGGATAATATTTAGGAAACCTGGGTTTTTTCCCTGGCTCTGCCATTACAATTGGCTGTATTCTAAAGGGCAAGCCACATTGCCCATTTGGGCCTTAGTATCCTCATCTATAAAAGAGAAGAGTTGGACTAGGTAATATCTAAGTTCGTACTTCAGCTCTGGAAAGTCCAAATGATGAATAGAATGTGTGTGGCTGGAGACTGGGAGAACATGCTAGGGTGGTGAACATAGTACCAGCAAAAGCACAGAGGTGGAAATGAGTAACTTACCTCAAATGGCTTATGTGGGTGGTAATTAATAAAATGAGTAGTAAATAATTCTTTAACGAATAAAGAACTACAAGGATGGATATTAAAAGCAATCAGAAAACAAATTGGACATTTCTGTTTTTTTCTCTACCCATATTCCTGCTCATCCCTACCCATCCCTACCCACATACCTACCCACAGAGTCATGAGTTTTAGAAGGAGGTGATGTTCTACGAGGAAAATAATAATAACTGGAACTGGAATAACACAAATATATACATATATATATATATACATATAATTTCATTTGTTCTTCAAAACAATCCTGTGAAGTAGAGGCAGGTATTATACTCGTTATTTTGCAGATGAGACTGATGCTGAGGGAAGGTTGTGACTTGTCCAGGGTTACAAGACTAATGAATGTATGAGGTGGGATTTAGACTCAGTCCTTCTTGATTCCTAGTCTGAAACTATGCGCTACATAACCTAGATCCCTGATTATTAATAATCAGAGAATCTTAGACCCAGAAGGAAGTATAAGAAGATATTTAAACTATCACCTGCTAACTTATACAAACTTAGGAAAAAATTTCTTAACAATTAGAACAAAAAAATGGAATGGGATGTCTTGGGAGGCAGGAGGTTTTAGCCTCAGCGGAAGTCTTCAAGCTGTGGCCCAATTTCTTGTTGGGTATGTTAGGGTGCCTTCTTTTTTAGGTAACATTTGGACTTGGTTTCTGAAGTCACTTTCAGATTTTTTTTGTGATTCCAGGGGTCGTGTTGGATAGTTGTGGTAATGCCTTCTGCTGGTTTTATGTAGGCCCTTCTATGCTATTAACCAGGAAGTCATAGCTATAGGTGTAGAACTAGGAAGGACCTCAGACATTATCTTGTTCAACCTCCTTATTTATAGATGAGGAAACTGAGTCCCAAAGAAATTGTGACATCTCAAATTATACAGGCAATAAATAGTTGAGCTAGGATTTGATTCAAATTCAGACTGTTAATCCAACTTCTGTATCAGGTTATAACAAAGTGAGCTTGAAATTAAAGTGAAAAATATTAAAATGAGGGTGACTGTTAGGTGAGTGTCATTAGGATTTATAGTGTTAAAATTAGGGTAAAATTTTGGCAAAAGTGCCATTAGATCAGGAGTTTTTACTTGAGGGTCTGTGAACTTAAAGAAAATTCAATAAATGTATTTCAATATAATTGGTTTCCTTTGTAACCCTATGTATTTTATGAATTAAATCATTATTCTGAGAAGAGGTCTGTAGACTTCATCATACTACCAAAAGTGTCCACCACACACACACATAAAAGGTCAAGAACCCTGCATTATATGACTTGATTATAAGTGAGGTGGCTTCTTTTGAATTGGGTCAAGGCCAGTAGATCTAGAGATCATATTATTACTTTGTGCTTTAGGACTGACACGGAGAGGGGATCATTGGTTGGCCAGGTCCCAGAGGACTCTTTAGATAGGCAGAGTCTCTGACTGAGTCCCAGTCTTTTTCCTCCTAGAATGTTTTTCTGAGCCTCTAGGATTTGCCATGCTATCCCAATCCTTTCACTTTAATTTTATATTTCCTTATCTGTATACATCTTGTTTCTCTCCAGTAGAATAAGAACTTCTTGAAGGAGGAACTTTTCACATTTTTGTCATTGTTTTCTCAGCATCTAACATAGTGTCTAGAACATAGTAGGCATTTAATAAATGCTTGTTGAATTAAACCACTGTCTTACTAACATTGTGACTTGTTCTGTGATTATTTTAGTACCTGTTGGCACTTCAGTTGAACAGTGGAACAAGAATAATCAGTTATGAATGTACTCTGATATTTAGTCCTTTGATTCTTTGGAGATCTTCTGTGGAGTAAGCCTTATTGGCAACTCTGTCTCTTTGATTCTGAAAAAAAGAAAGATTATTATGGGTTCTAAAAATCATTTAGAACATTCATACACATTCTACCCTATTACTGCACCCTCCAAATCAGATAGACCCCAGACTTCTCCCTGCTCTTCAGTCCCTTTCTTTCCACCTCTTGATGTGGGGAAAATCATCAGATCAATACTGCCATTTTATGATATATGTATATATCCATTATCCTGTTATTCCACTCACCATCTATGTGACTAAACATCTTTCCCTGACCACTGTTACCTATTTGTTGACTACCCCTATTAGAATGGAAGTCCTTGGAGGTCAGGGACTGCCATGTTTTTGTGTCTGGAACATAGTAAGCACTTAATAAAAGATTTTTTTTCTTTCATTTAGCAAACATTTTTATTATTTATTAGTCCAGCAAACATTTATTAGGCATCAGAGCTATAACTAGGAATTATTTTCACCTGTTATTAAACAGGAACAAGAACAGGTGAGGGGCAGGGAATGAAGATGTAGCATGTACTGGAATCATGCAAAAGACAGTCTGACTGTCGATACCATGATTCTAGGAGGAGATCCAGTGCTCTCTCCTGTGAGCTCTGTAAAACAGGCACCACATCAATGGGCCACACAGTGCTTGTACTGTATGGTAGCTGTAGTACCAAGAGATGAAATGCTTAAATGGTGGTTAGTACAAAGGGAGTTGGAGGGGTATGCCCAGATGTTAGTGATCTGAGGCAAGACCTTGTGCTGTTCCATGCTGGTTATGTGGTTCTGTTAAGAATCTACTAAGTGCTTAGCGTTGTGTTGGGCCTGAGTGGTGGTGGTGGTGGTGGGGCATACAAAGATGAATAAGACAAGTTACCTTTCTAGCAGATGTGCATGTGAGCATACTCACACCCATACACACATACATATAAAATATATACAAAGAGAAAGAGATGAAGAGAGAGAACGAGAGATAGGAATGAGAAATAAA
The DNA here is from genome assembly GCA_023548195.1 of Bettongia penicillata ogilbyi. NCBI lineage: Eukaryota > Metazoa > Chordata > Mammalia > Diprotodontia > Potoroidae > Bettongia > Bettongia penicillata. The sequence goes on along the minus strand of JAJHZJ010000035.1, from coordinate 3,316,670 downwards.
GTACAAATGAGGACATCTATAACATTTGGAAACTAGAATAGTATTCAATCATTACTTTGGGCAGAAAAATTCCAGTGTTCTTTAATGGAAAGAATGATTGTGTAAGTAGAAAAAACTTGAGTTAAACAATATCTACCAAAAGAAGGGGATGCTTGAGACTGAATAAGCAACGTTCGATTTCGGAATATGTTATTAGATGATACAAGCCAAGTCACCCAGCAGTTAAAGTTGTGGAAATTCTACTTTGGGTCTGTGAGAAGTGATAGGAGAGCCACATCTTGGGATGCTGATCAGTCATTTTTGGTTTTTGTTCTTCTGAGAGGTATAATTCCAAATCATAGTTTCACAAATGGGAGAAAACTAAAAAAATTTTTAATGTGGCCCCTTACTCTTGTCATTGTAAGGGGATGAGTGTTTGTGTTCGGGCTCTTCAGAGCTGACTTCACTTCACTTCAGCCATGTTGGTTCTCCTGCAAAGGGAATTCATTCAGAAGGGAGTTTCTGAGAAGGGAAATGGATGATAAAGGAAAAGGGGGAAAGTTCACCAGTTGTGCAATCAGTCTGTCTAATCCGGCCATATGGATGGGATCCCCAGACGTGTGTTACACATCTGCAGACATATACCCAGTGGTGGTCTTTTGGGGGACTTGCCAGTGCATGCTTCCTATCTGAAATCAGACTCTGGCCCAAAGAATATAACACAGGGAAATGTACTATTCCCCTGTCATTTTAAAAAAACAAAATAAAAACATTTACATGAAATAAAGTAATCCTTCACTTTCTGATTTACCCAGGCTTATCAACAGATAAAAGATTAGAAAGCTTACCAACTATTTTTCTTCTACAGCAATAGAATCATTGCTTATAATCTCCACCTCATTTTCTTTCCTTCTGATCTATAAAACAATTTCAAAATGAAGATCTATAGAAAGAAACCTCTTGGCTATTATGCTAGGAATTTTGAAAGCAGCAATTGTTAATTCTGATTGGTTAGACATTGTGATGGTCTTTTGCTAACCCCAATTCACGTTTAGCCATTTGGTAGAATAATAATGAAGATTTTTTTGCATGGGAATGAATGTTTAATAACTAATTAAAATTACAAAAACTTTAGGCAGCTTCTCCTTAATAAGTTAGTATGGTTGAAAAATGGCTGATAAGTTAGGAAATACATTTATGTAATAAAGGAATGTTAGTGCTGTTAAGGTCTTGAGACATATCTTCTTTATAAATATATTTTAAAGTATGTTAACATTTTTAAAAATCTGTTTAACTATATATGTAAGGTTGTGTATGGGCGAAAGTTTGTATTTTTCCCATGTAGGTTATGTGTTCTTTCAGGGAGGCAAGAATAGATATCTAGAGTCTCCTCCTCTAACCCTTGTCTAAGGGAGACTGATACCAAGGGGTAGGCCAGGAGGGGAATTAAGGGTTGAGAGCAGAGGCTGGTCACCCTGCTGTCCTCAGAGAGAGTGTGTACTGAACTAGAACTATTTCTATCTGTTTCCTTAAATGTTGTTACTCTGGGAGAATAATTCTAAGGTCTGTGCTGAGCTCCTGATCACTTCCTTAGTGGGGAAGGAGGGTCCCAAGCTATATATCCAACGTTTAATTCTGTTCCCACCAGATGCCATTTCCACACTAAACCCACATAGCAAATAACAAATAAATCCATTTGTCCACACAAATAGCAAAAGAGAAGTCTGAGAAAAGAGACTCAGGATAATATATACCAGACAATATGTAGAGTGAATGATCTCACCCTTTGGAAGTGAGATTACTCAGCTCAACCCCAAGAGAAAGTCTTAGATCTCACCCAAGGGAAAATTCCTCCTAAGTCTCTAAGAATGTTGATACAGGTAAAGTGCTGCTTTCTCGATATGTTTGCTTCTTCCTAGTCTTTCTCCCTTCTGGTACTTAAAGGTTTGATTTTTCTCTTGAAACTGGAAGCCAGATGACTAGAATTTCTCCTCTTCAGCTCTCAACAATTTCATTCCTCACATAGTCATCGAGTGTTGACTGGTAGCCCCTAATGAAAAGAATGTTGTGCAAATGGCCTTTGAGCCAAGGTTTACACATGCTATATATAAAACATATTTTTTACAGCATATCAATATGCAATAAGGAGAGATAAAGGGATTTCCTACACATATACAAGTATGTGATATACATATATGCATGTATGAATGTGCACTGATGCATACGTGTATATTTCTGTTTACATACAGTGCTGGATTTGTAATGAATAAGATCTGTTAGATCCAGTCTCTGACACTTATTGGTTGTTCAACTATGGGCAAATTATTTAGCCTCCCCAAGTCTTGGGCAACTCTCTAAGAATGCAGCATTCAATCCTGGGAGTTTTCCTCCCAAATTGTACCTATTTGGCTTTTTCTGCTTCCACTCAGAATTTTCTCTGGTAGTCTTAGAAATTGCTTTTCTAGGCCTCTGCTAACAGAAGTAGAAGGTTCTTAACACTCCTTAACATGCCCTTAAGATAATAATGCAGACCAGGGACAGGACAGATTATTTCACTCCATAGGAAATAGAAAGTAACATTTTATATAATTCTTCTTCACTTTCTGGCATATATACCTACCATATACCCTAATTAACAAAAGATATGCTAACCACATATAAAGAACAGAATATATTATTATTTTAATGTAATTTTTAACTATAAATACATAATTCATGTTCAGTGAATAATATCTTCTGAATTTGTGCTGTGAGCTATTTCTTTCTACTTCTGATTATATGAACATTCAGTTCTGTGCTTTGGCAGTGTTTAGCACAGTTTCATCTTATTATGATCAGTCACAATTTTTCTGTAGCTTTTTGTGAGAATTTGGGGCACAAAGGAGACTAATTTAATGTCCAAATGGAGGATGGATTGGAGTGGGGAGAGACCTGAGGCACAGTCTGAAAGTTTTTCACAGTCTGAAAGCTATTGCAGTAGTCTAGGTAAGATGTGATAGGAACCTGTATCCATGGGACATAGAGTCAAAGGAGAGAAGACTGTACAAGACAGATGCTGTGAAGGTAGATATTTTCTCACGTATGAAAGTGAGACAGTTATAGTTGTTGTACAAATTACCTTGTAATGGTGGTCACAAGGAAAGCATAATGTAAATGTGAGTAATGATTGCCCTTCTAATAAAACTCCTCTTGACCTTGATTCCTAACAGTCACAAAAAAGCTTCCTCCACATATAGTACACAAAAATAATGTTTTACATTTGCATAAGGGATTTTAACTTCTCAAAACACTAAATACATTTTCTCAGTTGATTGTTACATCAGGCTCAAAAAGCAGGTATTGTGATCCTCATTCTTTGGACTAGAAAATAATCTAGTTTGTGGTCAGTTGAGCAAATGTTTACTTAGTACCATATAATTTTAAGGAACTTGTCTGTGAGTGCCCAAACCCACTTCTCTCCACATCTATTGTTATCTATAATCTATCTGTCTGTCATCTATCTATATATTTATGTGCTAAAATATCCAGTTACTTAGAAAACTACCAATTCATTCTCTATAAATAGGAGTTTATGGCACTTAGAACATATCCCTTTCTCATTCCATATATCACTGCTTCAAAAATCTTCCTAAAGCATAGTTTTTATCAAGATATCCTTTTCAGAAATCACTCCACCCCCATTTTCTACCAAATAAAGTTCAAACTCCTTATCCTGGCATTCAAAGCTTTTCAAAATATACTCCCTATTCCCTTTAAAATCTAACCCCTTTAGATGCTCTCTGCTTCTGTCATATTGCATATTTTCCAATCTCATTATTTTCTTTCCTGCCTCTGTGTATTTGTTTATATAGACAGCTAGGTGTTACAGTGGATAGATGTCCAGGCTTCAAGTCATCTTCCTGAATTCAAATTTATCCTCAGATACTTACTAGCTGTGTGACCCTGGGTAAGTCACTTAACCCTGTTTGCCTCAGTTTCTCATCTGTAAAATGGGCTGGAGAAGGAAATTACAAACTACTCTAGTATCTCTGCCAAGGAAATCCCAAATTAAGTCATGAAGAGTCAGGACAGAAAACAATTGAACAAGAAAAACTACATATTTGCTCATATTTTTCTCCCTCTTTCTAATCCTCCATGCCTTACACAGATGAAATCCAAACCGTTTTTCAAAGTCCAACTTAGGTGCCTCCTCTTTAAGGAGGATTAAACCTTCTATGATTTTTTGTTCTGGTCTCCAGCTGTAATCTCTCATCAGATCTTTTGTAGCACTTTATTTGTATCACTTCTATACACTTAATTTTTTTTTAATATTATGGTTATTTGTGTCATACATCACTAAATTGCATACTCTTTAAGGGCATCTAAGGTTTCTGGAGAACATTGCAGGCATTTAATAAACACCGAAATATATACATATCTATAATTATGCTTATTTTTCCACAGATGAAAGAAACCTTTGTCTGTTAAAAAAATATATTCATTTATTTTTAGTTTACAACATTTAGCTTCACAAGCTTTTGAGTTGCAAATTTTCCTCCTCCTCCTTTTCTCCCCTCCCCAAGGCTGTGTGTATCTGATATAGATTCTACATACATTCACATTAAACATATTTTCACATTAGTTGTAAAGAAGAATTATAACCAATGGAATGAACCATGAGAAAGCAGAAATAAAACAAAAAGAGAGAGAGAGAGACTGCTTTGATCTGCATTCAGACTCTGTAATTCTTTTACTGGATATGGATGAGGCTTTTAGAGTTGTCTTAGAACCTTGCATTGCTGAGAAGAGTCAAGTCATTGCACAATGTGGCTGTTACTGTGTACAATGTTGTGGTTCTGCTCCCCTCATTCAGTATCAGCTCATATAAGACTTTCCAGGTTATTCTGAAGTCTGCCTGCCCATCGTTTCTTATAGCACAATAGTATCCCATTACATTCATGAACCACACTTGTTCAGCCATTTCCCAATTGATGGGAATCTCCTCAATTTCCAGTTCTTTGCCACCACAAAAAGAGCTGCTATAAATATTTTTGTACATGTGAGTCTTTTTCTCATTTGTATGATCTCTTTGGGATACAGCCCTAGAAGTGGTATTGTTGGGTCAAAGAAACCTTTATCTTTATTCATGTGTGTGTGTGTGTGTGTGACTTGTATGTATGCATATTTATTTCTTTTGTCTTATTTCTATAATTAGGTGACAGGCTCTGATTTTTGAAGGTAATTTCCGTCTCTGACTTCACTGGTGGTGACTCTAATATTGATGCTTGACCAAATTCTTAAATAAAGAAAAACAAGTGTTCTTTTAGGTTGTGATCAGTTCTCTGATACAGAAAATGGAGTTGACTGAGATCATAAATTAATTCTATTATTTTCAAAACATCATGAAATACCAGCTCTGGTAACTTTTATTTCTTAAATGTTTTCATATCCTCAACAACCCACTTGAAGGGTTGAAAAACCAACAAAAGAAAACCTTGAACTTTCCTGCCATCTACTGGCAGTTTACTGTGTCTGACATTGCTTAATATGAGTCTGATTACAGGAAAAAGGCATGAGGAAGATAACTTTAAAGGAGTCTGTCTGGTTTTGCTCCTTTTCTGAAATATGTAACTATTTTGCTCTGTGGAGTTCTCTGAAAAGTTATATGATGAAAAATTTCAATCTTAATTTTAAAAATGAATTTGTGCTACATGAGTGCTGATTAGACCTATGGATATAATTTATTAATCTAAGAATAATAAATAATGGGATTCCCATTATAACTATTGGCAAAATTTTCTTATCGTTCACCAAGTTGTTAACTGATCTCCTTGACAAAATTGATTGGTCACATGTAATTTTGGGGATTATCTTCTCATATACTAAAAAAACCTGAATGTCATTGAACAGTAATTCAAATCTTTTCTAATTCATCAAAATGCATTTGAATAAAGACCTACTATATGCTTATTGTAGTATAAGACGCTGTAGAAAATAGAGGAGAAAATGGCATGGTTCCTTCCCTCAAAGAGTTTACAATTTAGTTGGGAAGCTAAGATATGAAATAATATTAAGTAGCACCATGCAGTTATTAAAGCAAGGAAGGAACTATATAATTAATTACTATAAGTGTAATAGTAATTATAAAAAGATGGAAATAGATGAAGGATGGGGAAGTCGGAAAAGACTTCATGGAGGAGGTATGATTTGAAAGTTGCGCAAGTACTGGATTGCCGCTAATTAGCTGTGTGACCTTGGGCAAATCATTTAGCTCTTTTTGGATCTTTATTTCCTCATCTGTAAAATGAGGAAGTTAGAATGGATCATCTCTTGAGAACTTTTAAACTTTAACATTCTATGGTACTATGACTTACTGAATCAGGATAGAAAAAGGGAGTCACTGGATTATTTCTGAGCTGAAGCTGGGGTGACATGATGTAACATCAAGGACCCCAATATATGCAGGAGGGACTGCTGTATAGGTTCTTAGATCTGCTTTTCTAAAAGGAAAGCAACTTTGAGGGGTCAATAATCTACTTTAATCAAGCACACATATAATTCACTTAATTCAAGGGAAAAAGTTAGCACCCTGAACTTCAGAGAAAATACAGAGAAATAAAGACCAACAGACAGGGCTCCCAACTGTCTGGCCATAACCAATACATACATCACAGATCAATAGATAGATGCAACTGTCTGACCATACATACATAGTTGCCACAGAGAGAAGCACCAGCATCTGGGTTTTCAAAGCCAGGGGACTCCTTAGAGATTATCCAAAGTCTCATCTGGCTAAACACTTCCAATGAGTAAGCCCCAAAACAAAATCTCACCTCCAAGTATATATATATATATATATGTAGTTTTCAGAGTCAGAGGGCATCATGACTGTTGAGAACCATGGCCTCATTAGAAAGTAACAAAAAATGTGAGCCTTCCTACAAAACAAATCTCCCCTAATCAAACTTCCATGGGCAGGCCCATTCATGGGTGGAGAAGATATTTAACTCTCATTAATATTATACATGGGAAAAATTATATTTAAGAACACTCAATATAGTTGAAGTAAGCAGAATGGAAACTGGCTAAAAAGTTTTTTGTTATAATCTATGTGTGAGGTTATGAGGGCCTGAATTGGGGGATTGGCCAAAGAAATGGACAGAAAAGAACATATTCAAAGTTATTTGATAGAAAATTAATTAGGATTTAGTGAATAAATATGGTAGATGAAGAAGAGGATTGTATTACAAATGAGTTTTAGAATTAGAGAATCTCAGAGTTGGAAGGATCATCAGAAGTCATTTAGATCAACTTCTCACTCCATGCATGAATCTTATCTATAATATCCCTGATGAGTGGTCAGTGGCCTTAGTTTAACAATATCTAGTAACTGGAAACTCACTATTTTCCATTGTGACCAGTTTCAATTTTAGAAAATTCTAATTATGAGAAAGTTCTTTCTTGAACAAAACTTTGTTGTGTTATTATTTCTAAAGATTGCTCCTAATGTTGATCCTCTTCTAATTCAATTAGAGGAGTTTTTCACTCTATAAAGTAAGTACAGTGAGTATATGAGTTTTTGTACTTTTTTAGCCTCTGTTATCTTCTGCCTGATGATGGGGGAAAGTGGGAAACAAATCTCTTCCACTTCCCAGACATTGGGGACAACATATATGAATGCGCCAAATAAGCAGGGAGATGGAATATTATGAAAGGGGAACAGCCCTGTAGGGCAAGATAGATTTCTATACCCCAATGTCTAGAAAGCAAATATAATTAAAGCAGAGAGTGTTTCCCATGGGGAAGAAATATATGCTTAGATGGAACTCTTATTATAGGTCTAATCTTGGGGGAGCCAGTGCACGGGGAGACAATTTCCTCTGCTAGAATGTTTTTCCTGTATCAGTAACATCTTACTTCAGGAGCATCAAAAGGATGGAAGAATACATATATAGACCCAGAAATGAATTACATAGCAAATAGAAGGAGGACAAGGGGTAGAATCCATTCAAAATTTAGGACATAGGGTAAATTCTATCACGAAGCAATGGTTTTGTCCCTTATAAATTAATGTTTCCATAAGTGAGACACAATAGGAAAAACAAAGCATAATAGGGCAAAATTAAAAATAGAAGTTAGATAAAAGAGGGAGCCCAAACTTGGTATTTCATAGGCTTTCATTGCATGAGAGTCACAAAGAGATTAAAGTATGAATAAATTAAGTGCATAGACTGTGTGTTAAGGAATTGAAGTTCAGAATAATCAAAAAGAGAAGAGAATTAGCGAAGATAACAAAGTAAAGAAATCCTTCTTAGAAAAAGGTGCAGAAAAAGAAAAAACCTAAGGAATAAAATAAATTGAAGGAAATCAGAGAAGGATGAATTTCGATCTAACCACTTCAGAGGGCAAAAAACCCCAAGAGAATAATTGGATAACTAAATAAAAATAAAGAAAAAGAAATCAATAAAAGATAGTGAATGTATAGCACATTAAGATTTGCAAAATGCTTCATATCCACACATACACTCTGAGCTCAAAAATTTAATCAATAAATTACTTAAAACTCTAAAACTATAAAAAAAGTTTGAGAAATGAGAACTGGGGGAGGAGAAGCCTGTGAGAAAAGGGTTCCATTAAAGTGGATTAAACAAAATGAATCATAGGGACAAAGTACTAACTAGAAAACAAACAAAAGAAATAGAGATAAGTAGATAAAAACATTACCCTAACTTTTACAACTTTTCATGTGAACAGATTAGCCAATAAAATGTAAAATAGTGATACATCAGCTAAAGAAAGGCAGGTGGGAGTCAAAGTCTGGAGGGCTTTAAATACCAGGCTGAGGAATTTGTCATTAAATATTTTTAATAGGAAGTGAAGTAATCAGATCTTTGTTTTAGGAATGTGAATTTGGCAGCTATGTAGAGGATGAATTGTACAAGAAAGGGATTTGAAAACAGGGAGCCTGATTAAGAGACTTTGGCAACAATCTCCATTTCCTCCCAGCCACATTGTTTTGGGACTTTTTTGGACATCTCAATAATGCCTTCCTTCTCTGGGAAACTCATAATTAGGAAATCTCATTATCCTGCCAGATTGAATCTGCCTGGTGTTTACATCTCATTAATATCCTCTGCATCTGTGGTTGGACCCTTTGACTAGAAGGAAGGGCCTTTGACTCTAGAGCCTCTACTTAAAGAGGGGACTTAGTACAGTTTCTCCCCATTTCCCACTAGTTACACTGCTTTTGCACTTTATCATGTCTCCCCACCAAGAACTTCCTCCTGTTTTCCCCTATCCCAGTACTTCTCCCCCGATCCCCTCAGTTTTGTAGCTTCCTGTACTGTGTGGTTTTCCCCCATGTAATGTAATCGTCTTGAGGGCAGGAACTGAATTTATTTGTATCCCCATCACTTAGCATAGTGCCTGGTACATAGTAGGCACTTGTAAAATGTTTACTAACTGATTGAATCCAGGAGAGTAATACAGACCTGGAGTAAGGTGGTGGTTATGTGAGTAGAAGGAAGGGGATGGATGTGAAAGATATTGTGGAGGTAGAAACAAGATTTTTCTACTGATAGGATATGGGATATTGGATATGGTAGGAATACCATTTACATGGTAAATGCTTATCTCCCCTCAGAGCAGTTGACATGACTTCCCCTTTGCTTTTCATTATAACTAGTTAAATTTTCCTCTTCTGGATTAGGGGTGCAGGCAAGGGCATGGCAAACATGGAGAGAAATTCTGTGTTTTGTTCGTCATGTTTCCTCATCTGTTCTCTTCTTTTATTTCCTCTTTCTTCACAACACCTTTTTACTGGCTGTCACATCTTGACCTTTTTCTTTTCCTGTATAGAGCTCAAAGCTAAGCAGTTACTGTCCTTGGAGAAAGAGCAAGGATTCAGATAGAGGCTGTACCCTCTTCTCTGTAAGAAGTGAGTATTACCTAAGAATTCTTCTTCAGCTCTCCAGAAGGCTAGACCCAGGAATGCCTGCAGAACTGGGCACTATTCCAGAAATCCCTTTTCCTTACACAGGAGGCTAACTCAGGTGGCTATAATCTCTCTTGGAGCCTTGTGGTTGAGGGGCTTTGGTATTGCTTCTCTGTCTCAGCTCTTGTGCCCTGCTGGTGAGAAAACTCATGCAACCACAATATCCTCTTTTTGCCTCTCCAAAGCTGCAATTAGTGACTGGTCCAGGAGCTGTTTATTTATTAGCTAAGTTAAAGCAAAAACTTGTCATCTACCTGATAGACGAGCAGGGGCCCCATAGTGCACAGAGTACTAACTGTATCTGGAGTCGGAAGACCTGAGTTTAAATCCAGCCTCAAACATTCTAGCTGTGTGACCCTGGACAAGTTACTTACCCTCTGTTTGTCTCAGTTTCCCTAGTTGTAAAATAGAGATAATAATAGCACCTACCTTCCAGGTGAGGAGGATCAAATGAGATAATACTTTTCCCAATTAACTGTAAAAACAGTTTTTAATATTCATTTTTAAAAATTTTGTGCTCCAAATTCTTTCCCTCTCTCTACTCCTCCTTCCCTGATAGCAAGCAATTTGATATAGGTTATAAATGTACAATCATGCAAAAACATATTTGTCATGTTGTAAAAGAAAACAGGCCTCCCCAAACCACAAAAAATAAAGTGAAAAATATTATATTTTGATCTGATTTGGACTCCATCATTTCTTTCTCTGGAGGGGGATAGCGTTTTTTGTCATGAGTCCTTCGGCATTGTCTTGGATCATTATATTGCTGAGAACAGCCAAGTCATTTACTGTTGATCGTTGTGATATTGCTGTTGCATGTACAATGGTTTCTCTCTTTGGTTCACTCATTTTGCATCATTTCATGTAAGCTCCCAGGTTTTCCTGATAGCATCCTATTTGTCATTTCTTATAGAACAACCATATACCATAACTTGTTCAGCCATTCCCCAATTGATGGCATCCTTTCACTTTCTGATTCTTTCTTACCATGTAAAGAGCTTCTATGAGTATTTTTGTACATGTAGGTCCTTCCCCCTGCAGCCCCACTTCTTTATCTCTTTAGGATACAAACCTATTAGTGGTATTGCTGGGTCAAGGGGTATCCAGAGCTTTATTGCCCTTTGGGCATAGTTCTTCATATAAGACAATAATTGTAAGCACTTAGCCCACTGCCTAGCACATAGTAAATGCTATAGAAATGTTAGCTATGGGGGCGGAGCCAAGATGGCAGAGTAGAAGGACGCACCTTTACGAGCTCGGAAACCAAAGCCCATAGAATTAATGTAAAAAGAGTCCCCCATAACTTCTGGGTGTGCAGAAGCAGAGTGGAAGAGATTTCTGTTCCGGGGAGCCCTGAAGACCCGTCCCCAGGGCCCGGCGCGCCCCGGAAAGTAAACCCGACCCCCAGTGCTGCCCTGGCCGGGGCCGCAGAGAAGCTGATCCCAGCAGGCTTCAGAGACAGAAGCTCCAGCAACCGGGAAAGCCCCTCCGCCTACAGAAGCGACAGGTCAGTGAGAGAGGCCGGGCTGAAGGAGAGGGGAAGCGGGGCGTCTCCGTGACTCGGGCCCCCTCGGGAGGAAGTGGCGGCTGCAGGGACGGGGGCAGGAAGTGGCGGAGGCAGAGGTGTGGGCGGCGGCTGAGGCGGCAGCGGCCCAGGACTCAGGAATCCCCCAGCAGCAGGCAGGATCTTCATTACGGAAGATTCCCGCATAAAACCTGACGGAGCTGAGCCTGGGAGACGGCCCTGCCCCCACCCCGCTCTGTTGCTGAAGGCTTCTGCTCGGGACCCCCAGGGGAGCTGAGATTGGGAGGCGGGCCCCCCACCCCGCCCCCACCCGCTCCATTCCTGAGAGTCTCTGCATAAAGCCCCCCCCCGAGGGATCAGAGTCACGGAGGCAGCCCTGGCCCCACCCCAGCACCTGAACTAAAGCTCACTGATTGACAGCCAGCAGGAGGAAAGCCCATTTAAATCTCAGAGGCCAAGCACTAGCTGGGCGGATCCAGGCGGGGGTGGAAAGGAATCTCAGAAGTCAAGTAACTGGCTGGGAAAATGCCTAGAAAAGGGAAGAAAAATAAGACTTTAGAGAGTTTTTTCCAACAAATGCAAATGATCCCGACCTTTGGATCTGATGATGAGGACGTATCCTTGCTGTCAGGGAAAGACGTGGAGGGCGGGGCCTCAGTACCTCAGACACCCCAGGGGGGTGGTGGGTGGGCTCAGGCCCTGGAAGAGCTCAAAAAGGATTTTGAAAAGCAAGTTAGACAGGTGGAGGAAAAACTGGGAAGAGAAATATCAGAGATGCAACAAAAGTATGAAAAACAGGTCAATACCTTGGTAAAGGAGACCCAAAAAAATGCTGAGGAAATTAACACCTTGAAAAATAGGCTCACCCAATTGGCAAAGGAGGTTCAAAAAGCCAATGAGGAGAAGAATGCTTTCAAAAGCAGAATGAGCCAAATGGAAAAAGAGGCTCAAAAGCTCACTGAATTTAATAGTTCTCTCAAAATTAGAATGGAACAGATGGAGTCTAATGACTTTATGAGAAACCAAGAAATCACCAAACAAAACCAAAAGAATGAAAAAATGGAAGAGAATGTGAAATATCTCATGGGAAAAACAACTGACCTGGAAAATAGATCCAGGAGAGACAATTTAAAAATTATGGGACTACCTGAAACTCATGATCAAAAAAAGAGCCTAGACATCATCTTCCATGAAATTATCAAGGAAAACTGCCCTGACATTCTAGAACCAGAGGGCACAATAAGTATTGAAAGAATCCATCGATCACCACCTGAAAGAGATCCAAAAAGAGAAACTCCTAGGAACATTGTGGCCAAATTCCAGAACTCCCAGCTCAAGGAAAAAATCTTACAAGCAGCTAGAAAGAAACAATTCCAGTACTGTGGAAATACAATCAGGATAACCCAAGATCTAGCAGCTTCTACATTAAGGGATCGAAGGGCGTGGAATAGGATATTCCAGAAGTCAAAGGAACTAGGACTCAAACCAAGAATCACCTACCCAGCTAAACTGAGTATAATACTTCAAGGGAAAATATGGTCTTTCAATGAAACAGAGGACTTTCAATCATTCTTGATGAAAAAACCAGAGCTGAAAAGAAAATTTGACTTTCAAACACAAGAATGAGAAGAAGCATAAAAAAGTAAACAGCAAAGAGAAGTCTTAAGGGACTTACCACGAGTGAACTGTTTACATTCATACATGGAAAGACAATATTTCTAACTCTTAAAACTTTTCAGTATCTGGGTAGTTGGTGGGACCACACATACACATGTACACGCATGCACACACATACACACATGCACACACATACAGAGATAGAGAGCACAGATTGAACTGAATAGGATGGGACCATACCTTAAAAGAAACTAGGGTAAATGGTGAGAGAGAAATGTAGGGGGAGGGAAAGGGAAGGGGCTAACTATATGTCATTTAAGAGGCAGGTAGGAGTTTTTCTTAGTGGAGGGAAAAAGAGGAGAGCTGAGAAAAAAAAACAAAAAACAAAAAACAAGAAGTTTACCCTCATCACATTTGACTAAACGAAGGAGTGAAATGCACACTCATTTTGGTATGAAAACCTATCTTACAGTATAAGAAAGTGGGGGAGAAAGAGATATTGCGGGGGGGGGGGGATGATGGAAGGGAGGGCAATGGGAGGAGGGAGCAATTTGAAGTCAACACTCGGGGAGGGACAGGATCAAAGGACAGAAGAGAAACAATGAGGGGCAGGTTAGGAGGGATGGTAATCCAGTTAGTCTTACACAACACGACTATCAGGGAGGTCATTGGCAAAACTACACAGATATGGCCTATATTGAATTGCCTGCTGTCCCAAAGGGAATGGGTGGGGAGGGAGGGATGAGGAGAATTTGGAACTCAAAGTTTTAGGAACAACTGTTTAGTATTGTTGTTGCAACTAGAAAAGAAGACATACAGTTAATGAGGAATAGAAAGTCATCTGGCTCTACAGGAGAAAAGAGAAGATGGAGACAAGAGAAGGGAGAGATGACAGAAGAGAGGGCAGATTGGAGATAGGGAAAATTAGATTGCTTGGGGTATTGGGGTGGGGGGAGGGGATAAAAGGGGAGAAAATTTGGAACCCAAAAATTTGTGAAAATGAATGTAAAAATCAAATAAATAAATAAATTAATTAAAAAAAAAAAAAAAGAAATGTTAGCTATTATTATTTTTACTCCACATGCCTAAAACTGATTTATTGAGATGTATGCTTTTTGAGGCTGGTGGAACACTAATAAGATTTATACTCATTAATGCATGCAATCAAATTTTATTGACTATTTAGCAATAAAAACATCCACTCCTCTAGGAACCAACCATCAGTCTGATTCCTAGAGGCCCCAGTAGAGGTCAGGACAAGGTTCCTTTCATGCTTAGGTCACGTGTTTCCCTCTGAAGTGGCATTCTAGCAAGTCTCCTTCCTTCTGTGCTGCTTCTGAGTGAACATCTAATACTCAAATCCCAGAGTGTGGGGAACACAGGAGTATGTACTAATAGCAACCCAGGATGATGACTGGGGCCTTTCATGGGTTTTTATGGTCCTGGCTAAGGGCATTTTACAAGTTATAACTAAATTCTGTTTGGTGATTGATTACCTAAGCTTATGAAGAAAGGAATACATGCTACTAAGCTATACCACTCAAATGCTTATCTTGTTACAGAAAAAACATCATACATAACATCCAACAATGCCATCGTGTTGTTTGCTGGTCTCCGGGGCTGATCTCCTCCTGGCCCTTCCCTACAGAAGACAAAGAGATGGCATTCCTTCCTTTACCCTCCTGGCCAGGCCTGCCTGTAGGGATAAGAGAGGGTTCGAATCCAGTATCAGGCACTTAGTAGCTATATGATCTTGTACTTAACCTGTTTGCTTATAGTTTTCTCAACTGTAAAATGGAGGTAATACCATCTATCTTGTAGGGTTGTTGTCTCAAATGAGATAATATTTGCAAAGCTCTTGATGCATAGTAGGTGCTATTATCAATGCTTATTCCTTCCCCCTTTCTACAGTCTGGCTTCCAATCTCATCATTCAACTGAAACTGCTCTCTCCAAAATTATTTTGGAGATTATCTCTTAATTTGACAACTCTAATGGCCTTTTCTTAGTTATCCTTCTTGATGTTTCTGTGGCATTTGACACTGAATCACTTTACTCCTCGAGACTTTCTTTTTTCTAAGTTTTCTTGACACCACTCTGTGATGTTCCCTTCCTACTTATGTGACCACATTTTCTTTGTCTCCTTTGCTAGATTTTCATCCAGATAGAGGCTGTACCCTTTTACTACTTGTTAACTTTGAGTGACACAGAAGGCTTTGTCCTGGGTCCTCTTCTCTTTTTTTCCTATACTCTTTCCCTTGATCTCATCAGATCCCAGAGATTCAATTATTGGCCCTATATTGATGGCTCTCAAATCAACTTTTCCAGCTCTAATCTGTCTCCTGATCACCAGTTCTACATGTCAACTGCCCTCTAGACATCTTAAACTAGGGGTCTCGTTTGTTGTTCAGCAGTCATGTCTGACTCTTTGTGACCCCATTTGGGTTTTCTTGACAAAGATGTTGGAGTGGTTTGCAATTTCCTTCTCCAGTTCATTTTATAGATGAGAAACTGAGGCAAACAGGGTTCAGTGACTTGCCCAGGGTTACACAGCTGATTAGTGTCTGAGGACAGATTTGAACTCAGGAAGACGAGTCTTTCTGACTTCAGGCCTGGCAGTCTATTCACTGCACCACCCAGTTGTCCCATGGAGATCCCATAGACATCTTAAATTCAATATGTCCAAAACTAAACTAATTCTCTCCTCTCCTCACCTCCCCCAAACCCTTTCTCTTCCTAGCTTCATATTATTATTTTTAGTTAACTAATTTATTTAGTATTTTTCAGCCAGTTACACACAAAAACCATTTTTAAGCTTCATTTTTAAAATTTCGCATTCCAAATTCTCTCACTTCCTCCCTTCTCACCCCCCCCAATGAGAAAGTAAGTAATTTGATATAGGGTATACATGTGTAGTCATGCAAAATATATCCATAATAGTCATGTTGTGAAAGAAAGAAAACATAGACCAAAAAACTCAAGAAAAATAAAATTTAAAAAAGTATGCTTCAACCTGTTTCCAGACACCATTAGCATTTTTCACTGTCTCACATCATTATATTACTGAGAATAGCTACGTCATTCACAGCTGAACATCTCACAATATTACTGTTACTGTGTACACAGTATATTTCTCTTTACATCCACCCATGCAAATCTTTCCAGGTTTCTCTGAGAGCACTCTGCTCATTATTTCTTATAGTACAATAGTATTCCATTATAATCACATACCACAGCTTGTTCAGCCATTCCTCAATTGATAGGCATCCCCTCCATTTCTAATTCTCTGTCCCCAGAAAAGAGTTGGTATAAATATTTTTGTACATAAAGGTTCTTTTCCTTTTTGTTTCTTATCTCTTTTGGGATACAGATTGAGAAGTGGTATTGCTAGGTCAAAAGGTATGCATGATTTTATAGCCTTTTGGACATAGTTACAAATTGCTCTATAGAATGGTTGAATCAGTTCACAACTCCACTAGCAGTGCAGTAATGTCTCATTTTTCCCACATCTCCTCCAGCATTTGTAATTTACCTTTTATGCCCTATTAGCCAATTTAATAGGTATGAAGTCATGCCTCAAAATTGTTTTAATTTGCATTTCTCCAATCAGTAGTGAGTTGGAGTATTTTTTCATATGGCTATAGATAACTTTGATTATTTCATCTGAACACTGATCATATCTTTTGATCATTTATCAGTTGGGGAATGGCTCATAATTTTTATAAGTTTGATGCAATAGTCAATTTGGAAAATGAGGCCTTTATCAGAGAACTTACTTTAAAATTGTTTTCACAGTTACTAGTGTTAACTGTATTTCTCTCCTTCCAACCCCTTACTTCCCATGTATTCTATTCTCTCTCTCCTTTCACCCTGTCCCCCCTCAAAAGTGTTTTGTTTTTGACTACACCCTCCCCCAATATGCCCTCCCTTCTATTACTCCCATTTCTCTTTTCCCTTTCTCCTCCTACTTTCCTGTGGGGTAAGATAGATTTCTGTACCTAATTGGATGTATATGTTATCTTCTCTTTGAGTCAACTCTAATGAGAGTAAGGTTCACTCACTTCCCCTCACTTCCCTCCTCTTCCCCACCACTGCAAAAGCTTTTTCTTGCCTTTTTTATGTGAGACAATTTATCCCATTTTGCATCTCCCTTTCTCTTTCTCTCAGCACATTCCTCTCTTGCTCATTAATTTTAGTTTTTATGTATCATCCCTTTGTATTGAACTCACACCTGTGCCCTTTGTCTATATATTCCTTCTAACTACCCTAATAATAAGAAAGGTCATATGAGTTACAAATGCCTTCTCATGTAGAAATGTAAACAATTTAATCTTATTAAGTCCCTTATTATTTCCCTTTCTTTGTTTATCTTTTTATGTTTCTCTTGAGTCTTGTATTTGAAAGTCAAATTTTCTATTCATGTCTGGTCTTTTCATCAAGATTGCTTGGAAGTCCTTTATGCCATTGAATGTCCAATTTTCACCCTGAAGGATTATACTGTTTTTCTTGGTAAGTGATTCTTGGTTGTAATCCTAACTCCTTTGCCCTCCAGAATATGATATTCCAAGCCCTCTCTGATCCTTTAATGTAGAAATTGCTAAATCTTGTATTATCTTGACTGTGGCTCCATGATACTTGAATTGTTTCTTTCTGACTGTTTGCAATATTTTCTCCTTGACCTGAGAACTCTAGAATATGGCTATAATATTCCTTGGAGTTTTTATTTTGGGAGCTTTTTCAGGAAGTGATTAGTGGATTCTTTCAATTTCTGTTTTACCCTCTGTTTTAGAATACTGGAGCAGTTTTCCTTGATAATTTCTTGAAAGATGATGGCTAGGCTCTTTTTTTTCATCATGGCTTTCAGGTAGTCCAATATGGATCTCTTTTCTAGATCAGTAGTTTTTCTAGTGAGATAGTTTATTCTTTTGTTGTTTTGTTTTGTCATTTCTTGAATTCTCATAAAGTCATTAGATTCCATTTGCTTCATTCTAATTTTTAAGGAATTATTTTCTTCAGTGAGTTTTTCCTTTTCCATTTGACTAGTTTAGCTTTTTAAGACATTCTTCTCCTCATTAGCTTTTTGGCTTTTTTTTTTTTTAACCATTTGACATAGTCTGTTTTTTAAGGTATTATTTTCTTCAGTATTTTTTTGTGCCTCCTTTACCAAGCTGTTGGCTCATTTTTTTGTGATTTTTCTTATATCACTATAATTTCTTTTCCCAATTTTTTCTCTGCCTCTCTTAGTTCTCCTGATTTTTCTCCTTTCACTCAGCATCAGTTCATATAAGTCCTTCCAGGCCTCAATGAAGTCTTCCTGTTCATCATTTTTTTAAAATTAAATTATTTTATTTTTTTTCAGTGTTCTACAGTCACTTCCATATATCTTAGATTTTTTTCCCACTCCCTCTCTCTCCTTCTCCCCTTCACTCCACCTTCCCTCCCTGAGACAGCATACAATCTTATATAGGTTCTACACACACATTTCTATTAAACACATTTACCCTTCAGTCATGTTGCATAGATGAATTAAAATGAATGGGAGAAACCATAAAACAAAACATAATACAAAAGAAAATGGTCTTCTTCATTCTGTGATCAAATTCCATAGTTCTCCCTCTGAATGTGGAAGGCATTTTGCTTGAAGAGTCCATTGGGAATTTTTAAGTCCTTGCATTGCAACGAAGAACTAAGTCTACCAGAAAAATTCCTTGCACACTGTGGTTGTTGCTGTGTACAAAGTTCTCCTGGTTCTGCTCCTTTCACTCAGCATCAGTTCATATAAATCTTTCCAGGTCTCTCTGAAGTCTTCCTGTTCATCATTTCTTATAGCACAAGAGTATTCCATTACATTCATATACCACAACTTGTTCAGCCATTCCCCAATTGATGGGCATCCCTTTGATTTCCAGTTTTTGCCCACCACAAAAAGAGCTGCTATAAATATTTTTGTACATATGGGTCCTTTCCCCATTTTTATGATCTCTTTGGGATACAGCACTAGAAGTTGTATTACTGTGTGAAAGGGTATGCACATTTTTGTAGCCCTTTGGGCATAGTTCCAAATTGCTCTCCAGAATAGTTGGATCAACTCACAGCTCCACCAACAATGAATTAGTGTTCCAACTCTCCCATATCTTCTCCAACATTTATCATCTTCCTGTTCTGTCATGTTAGCCAGTCTGATAGGTTTGATGTGGTACCTCAGAGTTGTTTTGATTTGCATCTATGTAATCAATAGTGATTTAGAGCATTTTTTCATATGACTATAGATAGCTTTTCTTTCTCTGAAAACTGCCTATTCATAGCCTTTGACCATTTATCAATTGGGGATTGACTTGTATTCTTGTAAATTTGACTCCGTTTTCTCTATATTTTAGAAATAAGGCTTTTGTCATAGACACTAGTAAAAATTCCCAGTTTTCTGCTTCCCTCCTAATCTTGGTTGTATTGGGTTTGTCTGTGCAAAAACTGTTCAATTTAATGTAATCAAAATTATCCATTGTGCACTTCATAATGTTCTCTATCTCTTGTTTTGTCATAAATTTCTCCATTCTCCATAAATCTTAAAATATACTATTCCTTGCTCCCCTAATTGGTTTATGTATCAATCTTTATACCTGGATCATGTGTCCATTTGGAATTTATTCTTGTGTATGGTGTCAGGCATTTGTCTATGCCCAATTTCCACACACTGTTATCCAGTTTTCCCAGCAGATTTTGTCAGACAGTGAGTTCTTATCCCAGAAACTGGGGTCCTTGGGTTTATCAAACAGTAGATTGCTATATTCATTGACTACTGTGTCTCGATTACCTAACTCATTCCACTGCTTTACCCCTCCATTTCTTAGCCATTACCAAGTGGTTTTGATGATTACTGCTTTATAATATAATTTGAGAGGTGGTAAAGCTAGACCACCTTCCCTAGCATTTCTTTTCATTAGTTCCCTTGATATTCTGGACATTTTGTTCTTCCAGATGAATTTTGATACTATTTTTTCTAGCTCTAGAAAATAATTATCTAGTAGTTTGATTGGTATGGCACTGAATAAGCAAATTAATTTAGGTAGAATTGTCATTTTTATTGTATTAGCTTGGTCTACCCATGACCAACTGATGTTTTTCCACTTACTTAGATCTGACATTATTTGTGTGAAAAGGGTTTTGTAATTGTGTTCATATAGTCCCTGAGTCTGTTTTGGCAGGTAGACTCCCAGATATTTTATAGTGTCTACCCTAGCTTTAAACTGGATTTCTCTTTCTATCTCTTGCTGTTGGACTTTGTTAGTAATATATAGAAATGCAGATGATTTATGTGGGTTTATTTTGTAACCTGTGACTTTGCCAAAGTTGTTTATTATTTCAAGTTGTTTTTTACTTGATTCTCTGGGATTCTCTAAGTATATCATCATATCATCTGCAAAGAGTTATAACTTAGTTTCTTCTTTGCCTATTCTAATTCCTTCCATTTCTTTTTCTTCTCTTATTGCTACAGGTAACACATGTCTAGTACCATATTGAATAACAGTGGTGATAATGGTCATCCTTGTTTCATCCCTGATCTTATTGGAAATGTATCTATCTTATTCCCATTACAAATAATGCTTGCTGATGGTTTAGGTCGATACTGCTTATTAGTTTATGGAAGACTCCATTTATTTCTATGCTTTCCAGTGTTTGCAATAGGAATGGATGTTGTATTTTGTCAAAAGCTTTTTTCTGAATCTATTGAAATAATCATCTGGTTTCTGTTAGTTATGTTGTTGATACAATCAATGATGCTGATAGTTTTCCTAATATTCCCTGCATTCCTGATATAAATCCTATCTGATCATAATGTATTATTCTCATGATAAGTTGCTGTATTCTTTTTGCTAAGATCTCACTTAAAGTTTTTGTATCTATATTTATTAGAGAAATTGGTCTGTAATTTTCTTTCTCTGTTTTGGCTCTTCTTGGTTTAGGTATCAAAACCATGTTAATATCATAAAAAGAATTTGGTAGGACTCCACCAATTTTCCCAGATAGTCTATATAACGTTGGAATTAACTATTCTTTAAATGTTTGATAGAATTCACTTGTAAATCCATCTGGTCCTGGAGATTTTTTCTAGGGAGTTCACTGATAGCATTTCAGTGTAGAAGCTGCAAGGTCCTGTGTGATCCTGACTGTAGTTTCTCAATATTTGAAATTTTTCTTTCTGGCTGCCTGCAGTATGTTCCCCTTCACTATTGATAGTGCTGGAATTTGGCAATGATATTCCTTGATAGCAATGCCTTTTTCTGAGTGGGGTTATCTAAGTATTCAACTTCCTCTTCTTAATCTGAGCAATTTATATATTTTTACATATTCAGCCATTTCACTTAGATTGTCAAATATATGGGCACATAGTTGAGCAAAGTAATTTCTAATTACTGTTTTAATTTCCTCATTAGAGAAGAGTTCACCCTTTTCATTTTTTATATTGGTAATTTGGTTTTCTTTTTTTAAAAAAATCAAATTGAACAAAGGTTTATCAATTTTTTTTGTTTTTTCATAAAATCAACTTTTAGTTTTATTTATTAGTTCAATAATTTTCTTAATTCAAATTTTATTAATCTCTCCTTTGGGTTCCAGTATTTCTAATTTGGTATTTATTTGAGGATTTTTAATTTGTTCTTTTTCTAGCTTTTTCAGCTGCATGCCCAATTCATTGATCTCCTCTTTCTCTATTTTATTCATGTAGGCATTCAGTGATATAAAACTTCCCCTAAGAACTGCTTTTGCAATATCCCACAAGTTTTGGTAGGTTGTCTCTTTATTGTCATTCTCTGGAATGAAGTTATTGATTGTTTCTATGATTTGTTGTTTAATCCACTCATTCTTTAAGATTAGATTATTTAGTTTCCAATTAATTTTTGGTCTATCTTTCTATGACCTTTTATTTCATATAATTTTTATTGCATTATGATCTGAGAAGAATGCATTAACTATCTTTGCCTTTCTGCACTGGACTGTGAAGTTTTTATGCCCCAGTATGGTCAATTTTTGTATATGTGCCATGTACCACTGAGGAAAAGGGATATTCCTTTCTATCCCCATTCAATTTTCTACAGAGATCTATTACATCTACCTTATTCAGAGTTTTATTCACCTCCTTAACTTCTTTATTGTTTATTTTGAAGTTAGATTTATCAAGTACAGAGATGGGGAGGTTGAGGTACCCCACTAGTATAGTTTTTCTGTCTATTTCTTCCTGTAACTCCTTTAACTTCTCCTCTAATAATTTGGATGCTATACCATTTGGAGCATATATGTTTAGAAATGATATTGCTTTGTTGTCTATGGTGCCTTTTAGCAGAATATAGTTTCCTTCCTTATCTCTTTTGATTAGATCTATTTCTGCTTTTGCTTTGTCTGAGATTAGGATTGCTACCCCTCCTTTTTTTACATTAACTGAAGCATAATATATTCTGTTCCAACCTTTTATCTTTACCTTGTGTGTATCCCCCCATTTCAAATGTGTTTCTTATAAACAACATATTGTTGGATTATGGTTTTTAATCCATTCTGCTGTCTGCCTTCTTTTTATGGGAGAGTTCATTCCATTTACATTCACAGTTATGATTACTATCTGTGTCTTTCCCTCCATCCTCTTCCCCCCATTTATGCTTTTAGTTTTCCCTTCTCCCTTCCCCTCCACAATAGAATTTTAATTTTTGACCACTGCCTCCCTCAGTCTTCCCTCCCTTCTTTCAGTCCCCCTCCCTTTCACTCCCCTTTTCCCTTACTACTTATTCCTTCCCTTTTAGCCTCCCCTCCCTTTTCTTTCCCCCTTCCCCTCCTACTGCCATAGAAGCCAGTTAGATTTCTGTATTTAACTGAGTTTGTTGTTCTGTCCTTGAACCAAACTCAAACAGTGGTCATCTCCCTCCCCTCTTTCCCTGTACTATAATGTTTTTGTGCCTCTTCCTGTGATGTAATTTACCTTTTTCTGTCTCCTCCTTTTCATATCTCCTGTTACAATCCCTTCACACCCTTAAATCGCATTTTTATCATCACATCATTTAATTTATACCCACTCCCTGTATCTATGCATATACCTTTTAAATATCATAATAAACATATAATTCTCATGATTAACAAGTATCATCGTCCCTTATAGGGATGTAAACATCTTGAGTTACCCATATTAAATAACAAGTTTTTTTTCTTTTTCCCCACATTTATCTTTTTATGCCTCCCTTGAGACTTGTGTTTGAAGATCAAATTTTCTATTGAGCTCTGACCTTTTCATCAGGAAGATCTGGAAATCCCTTATTTCATTCAATGTCTATCCCCTTGCCTCAAATATGATGCTCAATTTTGCTGGATAATTGATCCTTGGTTGTAGTCTCAGCTCCTTTGCCTTATGGAATATATTCCAGTCCCTCTGATCTTTTAATGTAGAAGCTGCAAGGTCCTGTGTGATCCTGACTGTAGTTTCTCAATATTTGAAATTTTTCTTTCTGCCTGCCTGCAGTATTTTCACTTGATAGTGCTGGAATTTGGCAATGATATTCCTTGGCGTTTTCAGTTTGGGATCCCTTTCAGAAGGTGATCAGTGGATTCTCTTTTTTTTTTTCCACTGGCTGGGGTTGGGGGTGGAAAAGTATTCCTTTTTTCTGTTATACTTTATAATTTATTTATTTATTTTTCAGTTCTTAACATTCACTTCCACAAGAATTTGAATTCAAAATTTTCTCCTCATCTCTTCCAACCTGCCACCCCAGAACAGCACACACTCTATCCATCCCTTCCTCCAATCTGTTCTCCCTTCTATTATCCACCCTTCTTGCATCCCCCTTCCCCTCTATTTTCCTATAGAGCAAAATAGATTTCTATACACCATTGCCTGCATAGCTTCATTTCCAGTTGCACACTAAAACAATTTTTTAACATTCATTCTTAAAACTTTGGGTTCCATATTGTCTCCCTCCCTATCCATGCATTCACTGTGAAAACACTGAGAAAACAAGCAATTCAATATAGGTCATACATGTGTAACAATGCAAAGCCCTTACATAATATTTATGTTGTAAAAGACTAACCATATTTTCCTCTGTCCTATCCTCCCCTTCATTTATTCCATTCTCTCCTTTGACCTGTCCTCCCACAATAGTGTTTGCTTTTGATTATCCCTTTCCCCAATTAACTGTCCCTTCTATTATCTTCCCTCTCCTACCCCCTTTCCCCTTGCCTTCGTGCAGGGTAAAATAGATTTCCATATCCAAATGAGTTTGTGTTATTCCCTCCTAAAGCCAAACCTCATGAGAGTAAGGCTCAATGGTTTCCTTTCATCTCCCCCCTCTTCCCCTTCATTGCAGAAGCTCTTTCTTCTCTCTTGCATGTGAGATGATTTGCTACATTCTACCTCTCCCTTTCTCTTACTCCTAGTACATTCCATTCAAATGTATATATGTATACACATGCACATATTGTACCTACACATATATACATACATACATACATATATATATGTATATATATTCCCTCTAACTACCCTAATACTGAAAAAGGTCTCATGAGTTACAAAAACATCTTTCCATGTAGGAATGTAAACACTTCAACTTCAATGAGTTCCTTAAGGCTTTTCTTTCCTGTTTACCTTTTCATGTTTCTCTTTATTTTTGTATTTGAAAGTCAAATTGTCTATTCAGCTCTGGTTTTTTTCAGTAAGAATGTTTGGAAGTCCTCTCTTTCATCGAAATTCCAGCTTTTCCCCTGAAGTATTATACTCAGTTTTTCTGGGTAGGTGATTCATGGTTTTAATCCTATCTCCTTTGACATCTGGAATATTATATTCCCAAGTCCTTTCATGCCTTACTGTAGAAGCTGCAAAATTCTGTGTTATGCTGATTGAATTTCCACAGTACTTGAATTGTTTCTTTCTGGCTGCTTGTAATATTTTCTCTTTGACATGGGAACTCTAGAGTTTAGCTATAATATTCCTAAGAGTTTTCCTTTTGGGATCACTTTTAGGTAGTCCCATAATTTTCAAATTGTCTATTTTCCAGGTCAGTTGTTTTTCCAGTGAGATGTTTCACATTGTCTTCTATTTCTTCATTATTTTGGTTTTGTTTTGTAATTTCTTGGTTTCTCATAAAGTCATTAGCTTCCATCTGCCCCAGTCTAATTTTTAAAGAACTATTTTCTTCAGTGAGCTTTTGAACCTCCTTTCCATTTGGCCCATTCTGCTTTTTAAAGCAGTTTTCTCCTCATTGGCTATTTTGGACCTCTTTTGCCATTTGGGTCAGTCTATTTTTAAAAGTGTTTTTTTTCTGCAGCTTTTTTTGGGGTCTCCTTTAGCAAACTGTTGACTCACTTTTCATGATTTTCTTACATCGCTCTCATTTGTCTTCCCAATTTTTCCTCCACCTCTCTTACTTGATTTCAAACTCCTTGTTGAGCTCTTCCATGGTCTGAGACTGTTGCATATTTTTTTTGAAGGTTTTTAATGTAGAAGTCTTGACTTTGATGTCTTCCTCTGAGGTATGTTTTATTTTTCCTCATCCAAGAGGATGGAAGAAAGTATCTTTTCACCAAGAAAATAACCTTCTATAGTCTTATTTTTTTCCCCTTTTCTGGACATCTTCCCAACCAGTTACTTGATTTTTGAGTCCTTTGTCCAGTACAGAGTATACTCTAGGGACCTGTAAGTTCTCTGTTCCTCCAAGGTAGCACAATCAAAGGGGAGGAGTTTACTCCTCTCCTGGCCTGTGCTCTGGTATGGTCTTTTTTGCCCAGGATCTGTGAGTAGGATTCCCTCCCCAGAGCCTACACCAGCTGCACCATGCCTGTGCTCCTCCTCACCCCAGGACTGCCACTCAGGAGGGAGGCCCAGATCAGCTGCTCAATTCCCCCAGGATCTTTAGGCCGAGGGCTCCAAAAATGGATGCTGCTGCCACAGTGGCTGCTGCAGCTCTGGAGCCACTGCGGGGGCTGACCTGCTCCCTTCTCACCCAGGGGAAAGAGCTTTCTTACTGAACTTTGAAGCTGTCTTTGTCCTGTCTGTGCCCTGCTGTGCAGCCAAGGCTGTGCTGTTCTCCTCTCCAAGTCTGGTATGATAGACCTTTCTTCTCAGCCTTCCATGCTGTCTTGGGCTGGAAATTTCTTTCACTCTATCATTTTGTTGCTTCTAAAATTTGTTTAGAGTCATTTTTTACAGGTCTTTAATGGGCTATGGGAGTAGAGCTACAGCAGGTCCGTCTTTCCACTCTGCCATCTTGGCTCCACCCCCTAGTGGCTTCTTTTGATGATTTTGATTATTTTGTCTTCTGGATCTAGGACTTCTGGGAAGTTTTCCTTGATGATTTCTTGGAAGACACTGTCCAGGTTCTTTTTTTCATCATGGCTTTCTATAGACCAATACTTCTTCAATTTTTTCTCCTGGATCTATTTTCCAGGTCAGTTGTTTTTCCAACGAGATATTTACATTTTCTTCTATTTTTTCATTCTTTCGATTCTGTTTGACTGATTCTTGATGTCTCCTAGAGTCATTAGCTTCCACTTGACCCTAGTCTAATTTTTAATAAACTGTTTTCTTCAGTTCACTTTTGCCTCTCCTTTTCCATCTGTCCAATTGTTCCTTTCAAGGAGTTATTTTCTCCAGTTAGTTTTTGTACTTCTTTTTCCATTTGTTCAATTTTCCTTTTAAATTTTTCCGTGATTTCTTTTTTCATATTTTTAAAATCATTGGCCAGTTTTTCTTCTACTTCTCTAATTTGGCTTTTAAAACCCTTCTTGAGCTCTTCCAAGAATGCTCTTTGGGCTTGAGACCAGTTTATATTCCCTTCTGAAGTTTCAGATGGGAGTATAATCTCAATGCTGACCTCTTTGGTATTTGTGTTTTGGTCCTTGTCTCCACAGAGACAAAGAAAGATTCTATGGTCTTTTCTTTTCTGGCTTGCTTCTTGCTCATGATGATCACCTTTTTTCTGGCTTTTACAGTGGATCTCTGCTTTTGGGGCACAGGGGGCTCTGTCGTATGGTTCTTGTGTTTAGAACTTGAGACTTTGTGTATTGTGGCCTCTGGTTTTTTCATCTAGAAGCCAAAATGCTGCAGTTTATCTGGTGCTGAGCTGGCTGGTGTGCCAAAGCAGAGACCAGGTGAAGTCTTTCTGAGTTTCTCCGGATTTAACCTGGAGCTTGTTGCATTAGATGTAGGGAAAGGGTGGTCTGGCCACAGGAAGTCTCCTCTCCTGAGTCAGAGCATAGGCAATTTTAGTGATTGGTGAACCCCGGCTGTGCTAGTATCTTCCCTATTTCCTTGGCTGTGCTGAGGCATACCTGGGGTCCTGGTGTTGGCGATCATGGGCTCCACTCCCCTGGGGCTCAGGATCTCCTCCTAGTTTACTGAGGTGGGGCTGTCTGGAACAGCTCTGGTCCTGCACTGGTCCCCTTTAGCCACAGCAAGAGGGATTCCCCTTTGTGATTTTTCCTAGCCTCAAAGGCTAAGAAACTGTTTACCCCTTCAAGTGGATTCCGCTGTTCCAGGATTTTTCCTGGGGAAATATTCTCTGGGTTTTTCAAGGTCAACAAGGGAGGTGGGATAGCATTTACTGACCACTCCACCATCTTGGCTCCCGGAAGTTCAAGTAGGTGACTTACAGACATTTGCTCTGCAGGCTGATAGCCTCAGGAGTGGCTGCTGCTGTTACTTGGGGTTCTGTGGTTTTCTCTTACTCAGTTCCACTGGACTCCTTTCCAGGACTGATATGTTTGAGAATCTGCAGTGCTGCTGCTGCTTCCAACCTCCCAGAGCTTCCTGCTTGACTTTGCTATGGCAAAGTCTTGCACTGGTATAGCCTGTGCGCTGTGTACTCCTCCAGCCCTGTGCAACAGATCCTTCTTGTCGACCTTCCAGTCTGTCGTGGGTTGGAAATATGCCACATTCTGTCTCCTCTTGTATTCTACCACCTGATTGTGTGTTTTGATCTTTCTTGTTACCATACTAACTTTCTATAGTCAGAGTTTCCCCCCCATTGTTTGCTCATTTCCCCAGTCTATTGTTTGACTTTTAAATCATCGCTAAATTCGGGCTCTGCTTCCAGGGTGGAGGGCATTCTGTCCCTAGTTTCAGAGATTTTGTTCAGCTGTTTTCAGAAATACTTCTAGGAACCTGTAAGTTTTCAGTTCTTCCAAGGTAGATGATCTAAGGAAAGGTGTTTCTACTCCTCATCTGTGAATGATCACAAGCACTCTTTTCCACTCTATTCCTGTGAGGGCTATCTCCACCACTTCTGCCACAAACTCTGCTATGCTAGTACTTCTCCTTGCCTTAGGATTGCCACCCAGGACTGCAATTCAGATCCAAGTATGGGCAAAACAATAGAGTCCTATCTCGGTGTTAGCAGAAAGATCCCCATAATCTTCTTCTGACCATTTGTTTGACTCCCTGTCTCTGTGCTGAGAGCTCCAGAAATGTGCCACTGCCACTGCTGATTCATTGACTCCCAAGGCCTACTCCAGGTTTGCTGTGGTCAGCACTGTGCTGACGTGGCCTGCAGTGGACTGTACTCCACACTCACTCATGTGCAACAGACCTTTCCTGCCGACCTTTCAAGGTGTCTTGGGCTAGAAATTTGTATCACTCCTTTTGTGGGTTCTGCTGTTCTAGAATTTGGTTATAGCCATTTTAAACAATATTTGGAGGCATTAGGGGGAGAGCTCAGGCAAGTCCCTGCCTGTATTCCATCATCTTGGTTCTGCTCTCTAGCTTCACTATTATTGTCAAGAGTACCACCATTCTCCCAGACACCCAGACTCTCAACCTAGGTATCAGCATTGACTCCTTATTCTCTTACCTACTCCCATTCCCATATCTGATTTGTTGCCAAGGCCTCTGGATGTTATCTTCATGTTTCTTGCACATGATCTCTTCTCTCCACTACTACTCTGATACAGGCTTTTATCACTTCACACCTGGATTACTGCAGTAGCTTGCTGGCTGGTCTCCTGACTCTTCTTTCCTCACTCCAGTCTATCTTTCTTGACAGCCAAAATGATCTTCCTAAAACACAGCTCTGACTATGTTATCCACCTCTACTTTAAAAAAAAAAAATTAGTGTTCTCTTATCACTTCGAGGGTCAAATATAAATTCTTTTTATATGATATTCAAAGTTCTTTATAACCTGATCTCTTCCCACCTTCCCTGTCTTCTTATACTTTAACTTTCCATCACCTCATTCTCTGCCTGGATCAGTTATTTGATTCTCAGTTCATCTTCTGAGCCTAGCCATTTTCTCTGGCTGTCCTTGCTTGGAATTCTTTCCCACTTCTCCACCTCTCATTTGTACCCAGCTTTTTGTACATAGTTGCTTCCCTGTTAGACTATGAGCTTCTTGAGAGAAGGGACTTTACCTTTGTGTACCCCAAAATTCAGCACAGTGCCTGGAATATAGCAGACATTTAATATTTCATGGATCAATCACAAAATGGAGTTGCTCATACTAAGTTAACTTATTCCCACTTAAAGAACTCAGGTCAACTCTTAGCTTTGCTATGGTTCTTTCCCTACTCTGTGCTTGGTTTTCCTTACTCTGTTCTCTGACCCTCTGTAGACTCAGTCTATCAAATCATCTACCCCAATGCACACTTATTCTCAGACAGATGTGAATGGGTGAATAAAGACGAGGCCCTGAAAAGATCTTAAGTCCTCCCAAAAGATGGCATGTCCATATCACCCAGAGGAAAATATGGAAGTCCTAGTAGAAAATGGTGAAAGTCCCAAAGGCTTTCATCAAATTAATCAGGATCCTCTGATCAACCCTTTACACAAGAAAGGGCAGATACTTTGAAGAATAATGTCAAAAGATTTTTCAGAATTCTTTGAACTTGAAATGTTAGCTTTAGGAATAAGAGAAGAAAAAGAAATTGAAGGAATTAGGATAGTCAAAGAGGAAGCAAAGCTATCATTCTTTGCAGATGATATGATGGCATACTTGGAGAATCCTAGAGAAGCAAGTAAAAAATAACTTGAAATAATAAACAAATTTAGCAAAGTTTCAGGATATAAAATAAACCCACATAAATCATTGATATTTCTATATATTACTAACAAAGCCCAAGAGCAAGAGATAGGAAGAGAAATTCTATTTAAAGTTACTGTAGACATTATAAAATATTTGGGAGGCTACCTGCCAAAACAAACTCAGGACTGTATGAACAATTACAAAATACTTTTCACACAAATAAAACCAGATCTAAATAATTGGGAAAATGTCAGTTGCTCATAGGTAGGCCAAGCTAATGTAATAAAAATGACAATTCTACCTAAATTAAATTACTTGTTTAGTGCCATACCAATCAAACTACCAAAAATTATTTTATGGATCTGGAAAAAACAATAACAAAATTCAGCTGGGATAATGAAAGATCCAGAATATCAAGGAAATCAATGAAAAGAAATGCAAGGGAAGATTGCCTAGCTGTACCAGATCTTAAATTGTATTATAAAGCAGCAATTGTCAAAACTACTTGATATTAGCTAAGAAACAGAGTGATGGATCAATAGAATAAGTTAGGTAGGCAAAACACAACAGTTAATGACTATAGTAATCTGCTATTTGATAAATCCAAAGACTTCAGCTTCTGGGATAAGAACTCACTATTTAACAAAAACTGCCAAAAAAAACTGGAAAATATTTTGGCAGAAACCATACATCTTACACCGTATATCAAGTTAAGGCCAAAATGGGTTCATGATTTAGATATAAAAACTGATGATACTGTAAGCAAATGAGGAGGGCAAGGAATAGTTTAGCTGTCAGAACTATGGAGAAGGGAAGAATTTATGACTAGAAAGAGAAAACGTTATGAAATGCAAAATGGATGATTTTGATTACATTAAATTAAAAAGTTTTTGCACAAAGCCAATGCAACCAAGATTAGAAGGGAAGCAGAAAGCTGAGAAACAGCTTTTACAGCCAGTGTCTTTGATAAAGACCTCATTTTTAGAATATAGAGAATTGATTCAAATTGATAAGGATACAATTTATTCCCCAATTGATAAATGGTCAAAGGAAATGAAGTCAGTTTTCAGAGGAAGAAATTAAAGCTATCTACAATCATATAAAAATGCTCTAAATCATTATTGAATACACAAATACAAATCTAAATAACTTATTTATAAGATATATTTATAAGTTGTTTTTCTGATTCTGCTCACTTCACTGTATCAGTTCATATAAGTCTTTTCAGGTTTTTCTATCCCCTTTATAATTTTTTACAACCAAGATTAGGTTAGCAGAAAGTTGAGAAACAGCTTTTACAGCCAGTGTTTCTAATAAAGACCTCATTTCTAGAATATATAGAGAACTGATTCAAATTTATAAGGATACAATTTATTCCCCAATTGATAAATGGTCAAAGGATATGAAGTCAGTTTTCAGAGGAAGAAATTAAACTTTTTAATTTAATGTAATCAAAATCATCCATTTTGCATTTCATAATGTTTTCTCTCTCTAGTCATAAATTCTTCCTTTCTCCATAGTTTTGACAGCTAAACTATTCCTTGCCCTCCTCATTTGCTTACAGTATCATCGGTTTTTATATCTAAATCATGTACCCATTTTGACTTTATCTTGATATAGGGTGTAAGATGTATGGTAGGGGAGAGGTGGTGGGATGGAGAGAATTTAGAACTGAAAATAAAAATGAATAAAAGATATAATTGGAAAAAGTTTAACCAAATAAAATGCAGCAAAATTATAATACAAAAAGTTATTTACATGAAAACATTATATTATTTTATCATAATCACACATTTTTGAAACAAAAACATATAAAGACCAAAAAAACTGAGAAACTGGAAATGGATTAGCTCCAACAAAAAAATCAATTATTTAATATCATAGGTTGTGATTTACATATCACACCTATCAGATTGCTTAACATGACAAAACAGGAAAATGATAAAGGTTAGAGAAGATGTGGGAAAATTGGAACAGTAATGCATTGTTGGCGGAGTTGTGAACTGATTCCACCATTCTGGAGAGCAATTTGGAACTATGTCCAATTTGTACATATCCTTTGATCCAAACAACGCCACTTCTAGCGCTGTATCCCAAAGAGATCATAAAAAAGGTAAAAGGACCCACATGTACAAAAATATTTATAGCAGCTCTTTTTGTAGTGGTAAAAAATTGGAAATTGAGGGAATGTCCATCAATTGGAATGGTTGAACAAGTTGCAGTAAATGAATGTAATGGAATACTATTGTGCTGTAGGAAATGACAAGTGGGCAGACTTCAGAAAAAATCTGGACTTATATACACTGATACTGAGTGAAATGAGCAGAACCAGAACACTGTAAACAAAAGCAGCCGCATTGTGAGATGACTTATTTTTGATAGATTAAGCTCTTCTTAGCAATGCAGGGACCTGAAATAGCTCCAAAAGACTCACGATGGAAAACATTATCCACATCCAGAGAAAGAACTTTGGAGTGTGAATGCAGATGAAAGAATACTATTTGCTCTTCTTTTGTTTTTGTTTCTTCTTTCTCAAGTTTTCTTCCTCCCATTAATTCTAATTCTTTACATCATGATTAATGTGAAAATGTTTAATATGAATATTTAAGTAGCTGTTATATCAGATTGCATGCCATCTTGAGGAGGAGGGGAGAGAAGACGGGGAGACAATATAAACTCAAAGTCTTATGGAAATGAATGTTAAAAACTAAAAATAATTATATATGTGCACATATGTGTGTATATATATGTATATATATAAAGAATTCTTTGAACTTGATTCCCATGGGAAATAATACAGTATCTTTTTCTGATAATAACTATACTTAGGAGAATTTGTTCCATTTTCTAAGCACTTCCAGGGAATAGATATCAACTTTATACATCTTACTTTTAAAAAAAGTCTTCCAAAATGCAAACTCCCCCTCTCCAAAAACAACAACCACTTCACACTCATCATATTGGCAATGATGATAGAAAAATGACAGATGCTAGAAATGTGGGAAAATAAGCACACTAATGTACTGTTGGTGGAGCTGTGAACTATTCCAACCATTTTGAAAACCAATTTGGAATTTGTCTCAAAAGATATTAAACTGTGCACAGCCTTAGCCTCAGCAATACTACTACAACTGTACCCCAAAGAGATTAAAAGGAATTGTGAACATAATCATTTTTAGCAGCTTTTTGTGGTGGCAAAGAATTAGAAAGTGAAGTGACCCCCATCATAGGAGAATTGGTTGAGTAAGTTATGGTGTATGATTGTGGAATAGGAATGCTATTGTGTTGTAAAAAATTATAAAGGGGATAGAAAAACCTGAAAAGACTTATATGAACTTATACAGTGAAGTGAGCAGAATCAGAAAAACAACTTATAAAGTAATATCAATATGATAATCAACTGAAAGACTAATAACTCTGGTCAATACAATGCCCTACCATAGTTTCAGAGGACTCATAATGAAAAATACTATTCACCTCCACATAGAGAACTGATAGATTTAAAATGCAAAAGCATTATTATCCCCGCTTTTTCCTGACCCCCCCCCCCCAAATATGGTTAGAGCAGAAATTTTGTTTTGTATAACTTCATATTTTTAATGGGTTTTGCATTTCTGGCCTTTACAATGGGTAGGGGAGAGAGGGTGGGATGGAGAGAATTTAGAACTGAAAATAAAAATGAATAAAGGATATAACTGGAAAAAGTTTAACAAAATAAAATGCAGCAAAAACATAATACAAAAAGTTATTTACACAAAAACATTATTTTATTTTTATTATAATGACACATTTTAAAAACAAAAACATATAAAAAGACCAAAAAAACTGAGAAACTAGAAATGGATTAATATTAACTCCAACAAAAAAATCAATTATTTAATTTTACCTTGATGCACTGTTTCAAATTCAGCTTGTGGGGATAATTAATAACTGAGGAAAACAACCTGAGCTGTATGATTTATTAACAATCACTCAGTTCCCATAGCCACTGTAACAGAATGAAGTCCCATTCAAAGAAATAAGAGTAATTTCAGGTATCCTTAGTACTAACTTAAGAGGTGGACCACAGAAACAGCATTTCCCACTAATGACTGGTGCTGCTACCAGTAGAGAATACATAAGTATACACTTCTGGAAATGAAAATCTTTAGCTCTATCAGTTCTTGGAAAGTCTATTATAACATCGGTGATCATTGTTTTTTGAACTGGCAGTAAGCATTCCTGAAATACAAATACAAATGTAGTAGCTTTTAAGAATCTGTAACTTAGCCTATAGAATTTTAGGGATGCTAAAAGGCCAATCAATGATGCTCTTTCTTTTCTTTTTGCTTCCCCATAAATTATTACAACAGCAACCAATCTGAGTAAAAAAATTTATTACCATAACTGTGGGTTACAGATTTCATATGTATAGCCCTTTTAGGATTCCAAGAATGAATAATATGTCTAATTTTAAAAATTCTTCTGTAGCCTCATCAGTGTTAAAAGTTTGATAGGTTGAATAAATACTAAATGAATCAATTAATTCTTTAGGTATTCCAGATTCAGAAGTGCTGCTAATAATAAGTCAGCTGTACAAATTTCTACCTTAGAAATGAAAAACTGATTTACCATAAATGAGTCACCCACTAAGGATTATCTACTCAAATTGTCACTGATCATCTATTAAATGAATATTAATAGTGATGACTATCTTGAAGCTATTGAACAGTTATATGTACATATGTATGATTGATTTCCAGAGAATGTAATTTAGAAATCATGCCTGGAAGGCAAAATTATGAGAAAAAATTTTAATAAACAATCAGAAAAAATGAAACCATTGTGATTCTTTGGGTACATTACAGTTGCAAGAGAATTTCCTTGAATCATCTCTTTTCCACTTACTACCAATGTCACTATGAACAAGTTAACTTCCTGTTTCACTGTCTTTAAAATTGCTTCATAGGGTTTTTTCAATTATCAAATAAGAATGTCAAACATTTTGTCAACTGTTAAGCACAAATATTATTGTTACTGAGGAAAATACCTTTTGAATTAGGGGGTGAAAATAGGCTAGGGCTGAAATAGTAAATAGCAATAATAACTGACATATGTATATACATATAGTACTTTGGAATTTGCAAATCTTTTTATATACGTGACCTCATTTGAGCATCCCAACTTTGTACTATAGGTAGTAAAGCACTTTACAGATGACGAAGGTAGGAATAACCTCACAGAGGTTAAAACTTGCTGGTGGTCATGTAGTAAGGAGTGTCACGGAGGCAAGATCTGAATCCAAGCTGACTCCAACACTTTCCATTACACTGATCTTGAAATTAGGTTGAGATGTCTCCTGATAGCATCAGAAGAGCTGAGAGAAAATTTCCTCTGATAAAACCAGAATTTTATTATTCCATATAATCTTATACTGGAGACATAGATCCTACTCACACTGTATTTGGCGTTAACTGTTTTTAAAAAAGTGCTTTTGATTTCAGATAGTTCAGTGGTTATTATACCCTTTCCTCTTCTTGTTTATACATTTAATATTCTTACAAAAATAATCTCAATTATTGTTATCAGTAAAACTAATCTGAAAAAACACTATTTTCTGGTAGAAAATTAATAGCCAATGTAAAATTAGTTTTAATACCACTGTAAGTAGGAGGAAAACAAACCTGGAAAGTGATTTTTGCAATCCAAACAATGAAATGTCTGACAAAATTGGATGATGGAACATTGAAAATACTCTATGATATAAAATAATAGCATAAAGTACTCAATGGATAAACGTACAAATCCAGGGCAATGCTTCACATTCCAATGCATATTAAAGTTAATGCACAATTAAAGTCTGTTTTAAGATGTCATAAAATATACTTAAAAATGTGTGTATATTTTGAACACCTGATTAAGTAAACTGTTTAGCAACAGTTCCATAGCCAAACTAGTAACAGAACTTTTCTTGGATGTTCTGGATCATAAAACAACCCATGAAATCATTTTGCTGTTGGGAGATGAGTAAATCTTTCATGCAAACTATTTTTCCCAAATGAGAAAAAAAATTCCTTATCCTTCAGAAGGATGGAGATGAAATAATTCAAGATGTCTTCACTTTAATGAGCCTGGTTGTTAAATATCATAACCTTATGAAAATGGCATTTCTGCATATTTAAAGTCATGCTGAATAGTTTTCATATGGAGTTTATGATTAGGGATAGAGTTCTGAAGAATCAAGAGTGCTTAGAAAATCACAAAACTCCATCTGATTCCAGTTCTAAACTTTTGATAGTAAGATTAAAGGAAACCCGCTTGTGTATTTCAGGAATAACGTAGGTGGAGCAGAGTCCAATCTCATGTCTGGAGTTCCCCATCACAAAAACTGAAGCCTTCTGCACCAAAATACGTACAGAATTCAGGCAGCACAATCCTGAGTCCAAAATAATATTAATTTATTCCTACTCTGAATGTAATAACATTCCATGTATTAAAGCCTTCTGATGATACACTGTTTTCTTTATAATTACTCCATCTTCAGGTTCACTTAAAGTTCATCCTATTAGAACAAAGGACAAATAAGCAGAAAGGAAATTTATAATGTAAAAAAGCAATTGAGCTAGTATAAACAATTCAACATTTAAACTTTCAAAATTCTTCCCCAATGATACATAGAAATACATCATCAGTTGTGAAATTATAGAATTTCAAATTGTTAACTTAATTCAAATCCTTGTACTGCTTTATACTTGATAGAGTTCATTTAAAATGTATTTAATATGGTACATATATGGTCTTACATATAATACATTTTGAGACAACTGTAATGCAACTTCCACTGAAGTCCTATTCTTGTACCTATGTGTGAAGATGACCAGAGAACACACTGAAACAGGTCCGAAAGAACTGGAAAGGCAGAAGGTATGGGCAGTGCACTTTTCCATTGTTCACAGAAGAACATAGCTAAATTTTAGGAAGCACATAACCAGGTGGGCCCCAGGATGATGACTTTTTTGGCCATAGTAACTCTAAAAAATTACGTATTAAATTAATTATAAAGGGATTTGCCAAAAAAGTAAAATACTCACAATGATGAAATCACAAGTCCCTAATAAAATGCTCAAGTAACACTATCAAGATGAAAGGAAACTACTTTCTTGACCACTGAAACCATGGAGATTTAAATTATAACCACCATCCCCTCTTTCAGATTTGGAACATTTTATAACACTGGTACTTGGTCGTAAAATCTATTTCAAAGTCTACACTCAAGACAGAAAAAAAACCCGAAAACAAACTGCTCCATGAAGGAAAGAAACTAGAAGTTACATTGCTTGATGAACAGGGACAGTATGATGTACAATACAAATGATAAAATTCTGTAATTAGAATATCGTAGAGAGGAAGATGTGCTAGAGTTAAACTGGTTTTACATATATGAACAAAGAATGAATGGTTAATGGTTGAGAGCTATAATAGTTTTTGTTTCGTTTTGTTTTGTTTTTGTAATGGTTTAAGATATAGCTTTTTCAGTATTTTAGAATACCAAACATTTTGATTATGGTATCCTTCTCAAATGGAAATGCTCCAGTATTTTGGTATTTCAGATGGTTTTGCTTATTTTACTATGGATCTTGTGTAATATTTTAGTACAATTTCTCAGAGATGACAACTTTTAGGTAATTATATTTATTTCTTACCTTGTTTCTAGATTTCCCCCTCTGTGTTTTACTCTGTAGAGCTTTCAGTTTTTCATCTAATAGGTCAGCAATACTTTTTGCATCTCTGATATCTATCTGCTTGCCAAGAATATTTTTCTAAAATTGAAAGAAAATTACTTAATTATGATCTTTTCTTAACTACTCAATGAATATATTTAGGGTCAAAAGGTAGAAGAGCTACCAAAATATGAATGGGTTGTATTTTAAAAGTTTGCTTCTTAGTTTTTTGGAAAAAAGAAAACATTTACCCATAAAAACATACTATAAAGGGTAGCAAAGTTCTCAGGAAAGTCCACGAAAGGCCTATCTTTAGACTTCCCATCAAGATAGTTTCCAAAAAAGATGACTGCCCAGATCACATATATCTTACTCTAGCAAAATTATTTGGTCTGAAGTTCATATTAGACCAAATTATGATTAGAAATCCAATATGAAACTAGAGTAAATTATTTCTTCCATCAATTCAATAAACATTTATTAAGTGTCTGCTATGTGCCATGCACTGTGCTAAGCCCCGAAAACACAAAAAAGAGGCAAAAAACCAGTTCTCATGGAGCTTACCATCTAACGGGAGAGATAACATATAAACACATACTGTAAATACAAAGCAAGCCATATACAGGAAAATAAATCATTAAGAGGGAACACACTGGAATTCAGAGGGATTGGGGAAGGCTTCCTGTAGGAGGTGGGATTTTAGTTGTGACTTAAAGGAAGCCAGGGAGGGCAGTAGTTGGAGTGGAGGAAGGAGAACATTCCAGGCATGGGAGATAGCCAGAGAGCCAGTGTTGCTGGATAGAAGAATACATGTTGGGGAGTAAGACTGAAAAGGAGGGGGCTAGGTTTTGAGGGACTTTGAATGCCAAACAAAGTATTCTCTATTTGCTCCTGGAGGTAATAGGAAGGTACTACAGCAGAAGTGTAGGGAAACTTGCTGCCTTAAAGATACATGGAGCCTTCTAGGTTCTTAAACACAGCCTTTTGACTGAATCCAAATTTTAGAGAAAAAATCCTTTTATTTTTATTAATACATTTTTCTCATCTTTTATATTTTTAAAATGAATGTATTTAACATACGAAAGCCTAAGAGTTTCAAAGAAAGAATCTTCCCAGATTAACCAGCAGAGATAGAACATTATTAAGCCAAAATGGCTAACTAAGTTGATGGTTGCTACGTTCATAATTCTAACTTCCCCCACCTGACTGGTGCCATTACTGCAGAACACGGGTTGCCAAGAGTTTATGGGGGGGTCGAGTAGACCAGTCTGTTATCAGCTTTTAAGTATGGTGCACTGTGTTTTTGTTTGAAGTGGAATTTGTGAATAGCTGCACAGCTTAGTAGTATTTTTTAATTCTGTCTGCTTAACAGCTCATCATGTGAAAAAGGACCAAGAGAACGCTAGAGAAAACAGATTTTTTAATGAGGACTGGGAATTGCAATATTACCTTGTTTCTGTTAAAGATAAGATTATTTGCTTGCTTTGTGCTACTGCAACATCAGCATTAAACAAATTCAGTCATCATCACTATTATAATACAATATAACCACAAATATTTTAAATTAGAGGGAGAGGTGCAAAAGGTTGTACTGCAGAAATTAAAAGATGAAAAGCAAAAGCAAAGGCAGTTCTTTCAAGCACGAATAAGACCTGGAAATAATGTCACTGAAGCAATTTATAAAGTATAAAAAATATACTTGGGAAAAAAGAGAAGCCATTCAGTGACGTAGAAATTATGAAAGAACATGAAACAACATCCAAGCTGCGGGATGCTCAGACCCTAATAACGTTTCAAAGTACAAACAACTGCCTCTGTCAAGGAGAACCATAACTGATGGGCAATATAAATTAGCCTTCAACTTAACAGAACAGCTTCATGAAATACTTCAAAAGGAAAATATATATTAGTTCAAACACTTTGGGTGAGTCAACTGTTACTACTGACTTCGTGCAGAAGAAGAGGAAGATGTCAATTTGAGGTCATCAGCTGCTACAGAAGATTAAAGGCCAAACAAGGTTAGAGCTGGCAATTGGGCTAGGCTAACAAATGGAATTGATGTAGGTCAATGAAGTGTAGTGGAACCTCCAGACTTATTCTCATACCCCTCAAAATTAATTAGAGGCAACGGAGTTCAGAAGAAAATTTTTTTTGGGTGGCAGAGGGTGGTGTGTGTGTGTGTGTGTGTGTGTGTGTGTGTGTGTGTATTTTGCTGGGGTTGGGGAAGGTGGGGAATTGAATGTAAAAGGTATTTATAAATTAGGTATATATCAGAACTCTATCTGAAAAACTCTAGATACTTGTCAAATCTAGATTAAATAAAACCAGTTTTATGTGTTTAAACTTTTTAAAAACTGAGAGCTTAGACAACAATTCCTATAAAATAAAAATATTTTAGATTAACAAGACTAGATACAATTTAAATTTATTAACTGGAATACATAACTGACATAATTCTAATGTTTGAGATTCATGTTCTGCTTAGAAAAGTGTTACTAAGAAAAGTACAATTTCGGGCCTACTTCTCTCTTTAAGAATTATATATTTCAAATAGTAAGTAAAATAGTTGAAGATGATTATACTGTCCTTTTGTCAGAAGGAATTCTTAAGTAACACCTATTTAGCCAAATTTTAGGACTTAGTTTATCTGAGGTAATTTGTTTAAAATCCCTTGATTTTCCACAATGGAAGATGAGAGAAAAAACAGTAGTCCATATATAAATGTGCTATTCAGAACGGCATCATGCTTTTTAGTGTCAAAAATGATGTGGACCTTCTAATTTTGAACTTAAGTCTTACAAACTATGGTATCCCCATTTTCATAAATTTTAAGATCTCCAAATAAGCAAGCTACTATTGCTTTTAATATAGGACTTTTATTAATTTCTTTGTCGAGTCTCCTAATGAAATATTTTTTTTATATTTTTACTTTTTAAATTTTTTTCTCCAATTATTTTCTTTTAATTTTCATTTATTTATATTTTTTTATAAATTTAACTTTTTATATTCATTTTCACAAAATTTTCCCCCCACCCCAATACACTGAGCATTCTAATTTCCCCTATCACCAATCTGCCCTCTCTTCTATCATCCCTCCCTTCCCTTGTCCCCATCTTCTCTTTTGTCCTGTAGGGCCAGATAACTTTGTATTCCTCATTACCTGTATTTCTTATTTCCTAGTAGCAAGAACAAAACTCAAGAATTGTTCCTAAAACTTTGAGTTCCAACTTCTCCCCATCCCTCCCTCCCCACCCATTCCCTTTGGGAAGGCAGGCAATTCAATATAGGTCATATCTGTGTAGTTTTGCAAATGACTTCGATAATAGTTGTGTTGTGTAAGACTAACTGTATCTTCCTCCATCCTATCCTGCCCCCATTGCTTCTATTCCCTTTTGATCCTGTCCCTCCTCGAGTGTTGATTTCAAATTGCTCCCTCCTCCTACTGCCCTTCCTTCCATCATCCCCCCCACCCTGCTTATCCCCTTCTCCTCCACTTTCCTGTATTGTAAGATAGCTTTTCATACCAAAATGAGTGTGCATTTTATTCCTTCCTTTACTCAAATGTGATGAGAGTAAACTTCTTGTTTTTCTCTCAGCTTTCTTCTTTTTCCCTCCACTAAAATCTCCTGCCTGCCTCTTCTATGAGAGAAAATTTGCCCCATTCCATTTCTCCCTCTCTCCTTCCAATACATTTCTCTCTCACTGCTTAACTTCATTTTTTTAAGACATGATCCCATCCTATTCAATTCAGTGTTCTGTATCTGTGTGTGCGTGCACATGTATGTATGCGTGTATTTGTGTGTGTAATCCCACCAGCTACCCAGATACTGAAAAGTTTCAAGAGTTACCAATACTGTCTTTCCATATAGGAATGTAAACAGTTCAACTTTGGTAAGTCCCTTATGACTTCTCTTTGCTATTTACCTTCTCATGCTTCTTTTCATTCTTTGTGTTTGAAAGTCAAATTTTCTTTTCAGCTCTGGTCTTTTCATCAAGAATGCTTGAAAGTCCTCTATTTCATTTAAAGACCAGTTTTTCCCCTTAAGTATTATACTCAGTTTTGCTAGGTAGGTGATTTTTGGTTTTAGTCCTAGTTCCTTTGACTTCTGGAATATCCTATTCCACACCCTTCGATCCTTTAATGTAGAAGCTGCAAGAATTGTGTTATCCCGATTGTATTTCCACAATGCTGGAATTGTTTCTTTCTAGCTGCTTGCAATATTTTC
This sequence comes from Bettongia penicillata ogilbyi, assembly GCA_023548195.1. Classification (NCBI taxonomy): domain Eukaryota; kingdom Metazoa; phylum Chordata; class Mammalia; order Diprotodontia; family Potoroidae; genus Bettongia; species Bettongia penicillata. The sequence continues at coordinate 3,274,662 of JAJHZJ010000035.1, read as the reverse complement.
TCCTTGACCTGGGAATTCTGGAATTTGGCCACAATGTTCCTAGGAGTTTCTCTTTTTGGATCTCTTTCAGGCGGGGATCAGTGGATTCCTTGAATACTTATTTGGCCCTCTGGCTCTAGAATCTCAGGGCAGTTTTCCTTGATAATTTCATGAAAGATGATGTCTAGGCTCTTTTTTTGATCATGGCTTTCAGGTAGTCCCATAATTTTTAAATTGTCTCTCCTGGATCTATTTTCCAGGTCAGTTGTTTTTCCCATGAGCTATTTCACATTATCTTCCATTTTTTCATTCTTTTGGTTTTGTTTTGTGATTTCTTGGTTTCTCAGAAAGTCATTAGTCATTAGTCATTTGTTACATTCTAATTTTGAGAGAACTATTTTCTTCAGTGAACTTTTGAACCTCTTTTTCCATTTGGCTAATTCTGCTTTTGAAAGCATTCTTCTTCTCATTGGCTTTTTGAACCTCTTTTGCCAATTGAGTGAGCCTATTTTTCAAGGTGTTATTTTCTTCAGCATTTTTTTGGGTCTCCTTTAGCAAGGTATTGACCCATTTTTCATGCTTTTCTTACATCTCTCTCATTTTTCTTCCCAGTTTTTCCTCCACCTGTCTAACTTGCTTTTCAAAATCCTTTTTGAGGTCTTCCATGGCCTGAGCCCACTGGGTATCTATTTTGGATGTTTGGGATACAGAGGCCTTGACTTCTATGTCTTTCCCTGATGGTAAGCATTGTTCTTCCTCATCAGAAAGGAAAGGAGGAAACATCTGTTCACCAAGAAAGTAACCTTCTATGGTCTGATTTTTTTTTCCCTTTTCTGGGCATTTTCCCAGCCAGTTACTTGACTTCTGAGATTCCTTTCCACCCCCACCCCACCTCCAGATCCCTGAAATATTTAAAAAAACATTTCCCCAAGGGGCAACATATGCTTTTTCTCCGTGGATTGACATGGAACCATTACTAACTTTCATATATGACACTATGGTCTGTTATACATTCATTTAACAATAATGTCTAAATCAAAGGAAAGCAATTATTCCTAGCTTAGGGAAGTTTGGTGGAAACATCCATAAAGACATTAAAAGACAGATATTATGATGAAATGGTGGAGATAAAATGCAATCAAAGAATCAAAATTTTCATCCTTTTTTAAAATAGTAAATTATCATTAAGCTGTAATAAAAATATATAAGATTAATACTCATATTGAGACTCTAAGTCAAAACAAATAACACTGTCATGATTACTGCTCTTTGTATCTTGGATAATACTTATTATCTAATACATCTGGGGTTTTGAACAAGTCTAAAGAGGGTGACTTGTTATTCCTAGGCCCTTTAGGAAAGTAACACCAAGGAAAGGGTATGTAATTAGGCACTTCTCAAGCATTAATAAAAAGGAAATAATTTATTCCCTCCTCCTATTCTCTGATATCATAAAATCATTAAACAAAAGTAGTTTTTTTCTATAAATGTCATGTCACAACTTCTTTATAAAATATTATAGAAGGGATCCTAGAAATTAATTCAGAGAAGTTAAATCCAAAATCACATAGTGAGTTGGTGATTGCAGCTGGGATTAGACTGTGGGTACTGGATTCCTAGTTTTTCGCTATACTATACTTTCTTCAGGACCCAAGACTAAATCTTGAAGATTTTAATTATAATAATTATGTAAAATGTATAACAGCTATCATAAATAAGGCCCATAAAATAGGGTTCCTATCTTCTTCAATGAGTCAACATTCTAAGGAAAGGAAACTGAACTAGAAAAACAAATGTTTACTTTTCAATTTTTAAAAATGGAAATGTTTATTTTAGTTTGTTTTAAATACTAAATATTTGGATAAAGCACTGACAAAAGATGAGAACATTTGAGGGAAGAAAGTGCACACAAGACACAAAGAAACCTGAATTCAGAATCAATGCTCTTAATTAGTAGAAGGATAGAGAAGTGAAAGATGGAATGCTTGAAAATTCCTCAAAACAGCTGTGCATTTTCTCTCCTCTCACTCACTTCTCAACCCCTTATAATCTGACTTCTGAGTTCATTATTCCATCAAAATTTGTTGTTGTCTAGGCATTTCAGTCCAACTCTTCTCGACCCCATTTGGGGTTTTCTTGGCAAAGATACTAAAGTGGTTTATCATTTCCTTCTCCAGATCATTTTAGATGAGCCAAATAGGGTTAAGTGACTTACCCAGGGTCACACAGTCAGTCAGTGTTTGAGGCCTCACTTGAACTCATGAAGAGTCTTCTTGACTCCAAGCTAAGTGATCTATTCACTATGCCACACAGCTGCTCTTCAAAGTTACAAAGTCTCTTAATTCTATGTCTTTTCTCAATCCTCATTCTTCTTGACCCCCCTGTAGCCTCTGACACAGTTGATCACCCTCTCCTAGATGACTTTCAGGACATCACTCTCTCTCTTTGTTCTCCTCATACCTATTTCACCCCTCCTCTGTCTCCTTTGCTTGATCTTCTTCCAGATCATACTGTTTATAATCACAGGTGTTCCTCAAGGTTCTGTCTTCTCTTCTTTCTCTATAATACTTCACTTGGTGATCTCACCAGCTCCCATGGATCTAGTTACTGTCTCAATGCTGATGTTTTTTAAATCTGCCTATCCTGTGCCAGTGTCTCTGCTGACCTCTAATCTTACATCTCCAACTCCCTTTCAGACATCTCAAAATGGATGTCCAGTAGACATCTTAAACTATATCCAAAATGGAAACTACAATTATTAAATTTCCCCCTAAACCCTTTCACCCCCTAACTTCTTTCCAGTTATTCAGGCTCACAACCTAAGAGTCATCCTCAATTCCTATCTCTCACCCTTCTCCCCCCAAATCCAATCTGTTGGTAAAGCCGGTCAATTTCACTTCTGCAACATCTCTTGTATGTGCCCCCTTCTTTCCTCTTATACCACCATCATGCTGGTACAGGCCCTCATTGACTCATACCTAGATTATTTCAGTAACCTGCTGGTGAGTCTGTTTGCCTTACATCTCTCCCCATTCCAATCCATCCTCCTTTATCCACTAAAGTGATTTTCTTAAAGTGCATGTGTCCAATCATGTCACCTCCCATACACAAGAGACTCCAGTGGCTCTTATCACCTCTAGGAATCAAATACAAAATCCTTTGGCATTCAGAGTCCTTTATAGCCCACTGAATTTTTCCTTTTCCAGTATTATTTTTTATTCCCTACCATGCACTCTTTCATACAGTGACCCTGGCCTTCTGGTTATTCTGGACATTTTATCTGGCTATCTCCAATGCCTGGAATGTTCTCCCCTCCTCATTTCTGCCCATATGCTTCCCCCGCCAGCTTCCTTAAAGTCCTAAATATAATTCCATATTTTACTGGAAAACTCTTCCAACTTCTCTTAATTCTAGTGTCTCCTCTCTTTAAATTATTCCTACTCACCTTGTCTGTAGCTTATTTATACATATTTGTTTGCTTGTTGTCTCTCCCGTTAGACTGTGAGTTGCTTGAGGGCAGGGACTGTCTTTTGTTTCTTTTTGTATCCCTAGTGCTTAGTACAGGTATATAGAAGGAACTTAATAAGTGTTTACTTATTGTGCAATGCTCCAAAAGATTACAGAGACAAAAATATAGAGAAAGGAAGTAGTCTTCATGCTTTTTAAAGGCTCAAACAATGTTTTGAGTTTAAACAGTTCAAAAAGAATAGGTTGAGATATTATTATACTTACCTTGTTTCCTTGGTAGGGATAAAATTTAACAGTAGGATAAGCTCTGATGCCAGCAGTCTGGCAAGTATAAGCATGAGCCTGACAGTCTACTTTTCCAGCTTTCACTTTTCCTTTAATAGTCTAAACAGGGGGGAAAAAAAATTTACTATGCTTTCATACTGGCAGTATCTATTTACATATGTTTCACTTGGGTACCTACCATAATAGCATCAAGAATCAAAATTTTAGTTTTTTATATCAATGGTCAGAAAAAAACAATTTTACTTGCTTTCTTCTACAACCCCCCATTACCCGGGGCCATTTAAATAAGAGATCTTACAAGGAAAATTCTAAAAGGCCTGCATTATGTTTTATATCCTTTTCCTGAAATTTTCATAACATAATTATATTATAAAAAGAAGAAATTATACTACTATATATATTTAATCACTGGATACCTTCTGAGGAATGAATAAGGGGGGAATAATTTAAGAACGCTAGTGAAGAAGTGGAGAAAGATTAGCACTATAGGAGGAAAAGGTGCACTAAGGAAAAAGAACAATCAACAGCCAAAGTCAGGAGATTGTCCCTTTCTCCCATGAGAAAAAATAGCTACTAAATTTTAAGTCTGGTTATTCAGTGATTTAAAATTATCGATATAAACAGTAGAGTCCTATTAACCTTAGATAGACATAAATAATAAAGAAACTACACATACTATATTTATTTGAAAGATGAATACACTTCTCTTGTAAGGGAAGAAACATAGCTTCTCTGAATTCAAACAAAGATTTCAGAAAAGTCACTTCAAATAATTTTTTTCTTTTAGCATTTAACATTAAGAAAGTAAACTAAAGAGAGGAAGAGATTCATGATTATTTATTTAATGGCTAAAACAAATATTACAAATTAGTGAAGAAGATGAATAACACTTACCCTAGCCAAAAGCTCAAATTCTGGGGCAAAATTTCTGCAAGGTCCACACCAAGGAGCATAGAAATCAACTACCCAATGATCTTTCCCTTCTAACACTTTGTCATTGAAAGTCTGCGGTGTAAGCTCTATGGACACCTGAGGCAAATATCTGTGGCATGCCATCAAAAGCATTTGCCACCACATAAAAATAAGGAAAACATTTAAAATGCAGTAATATAAGTCAACCTATAATCTTCAAAATACTTTAATGTAATAACATTATCTTCTGTTGTACTGCTCATAAAATATTTTATAATTTGAATCTAACAATAACCCTATGACACACAGAGAGAAGAAACTATCATCTCTATTTAAACATTCCCTTATTTTTGTAAGTTAAAAATGCTATCAACTTTTTACTAGATGCTTTTAATAAACCTAAGATAGCATATCGTAGTGACAATACACACTAAGCAATAAGCATACAGTTCTTAAAACATTTGATTTTACTCACTCTAGAGCCCAGGTTCTTAGAGAATATGCATCTCTATCCCATCCATTATAAGTACTGTAAGAAATGAAAAAACATGTCATGTTTGCTAGTGTCCTGTATATATTTAAAAGTTACACAAAAACATTGTCAAAGTTCATTGTTAAGGAGCATGAGCTATTATTTTAGGAAATAATTTGTTTAAAAAAATAACTGTCAGTTACCTTCACCTTTTACTTTACTTTACCAGCCTTGGTAAATAGTCTTTGCTTTACAGTGCCATCTGTATTTACATATTTGCTTTTTCTCAGTCTTAGAATGCCCAGCATTTCTACTCAAAGTTGTTTTGTTTTAGACAGCTACATTATCAGTGGACCAATGGTCCTACAGCAAAGGATTCTACATTACTCTAAATCAGCAGATCTCAAAATGTTTGGTCTCAGAAGTCCTTTTCACATTCTTAAAAATTAATGAGAATTACTGCCTTCCTCCCACCCTGAGTTTTTGTTTATGAGGGTTGTAATTATCCATATTTATTATATAAGAAATAAAAATATTTCGGTATTTAAAAAAAGTTTTTGATGTTGCACCCCACATGGAAGAGTGTCAGGGACTTCCAGAAGTCCTTAACCCACACTTTGAGAACTGCTTCTCTACATAACTTTGTAAATTAAACTACATCGCAAAGTAGAATGCATGGTCTCCAAGACTCTTTTTAGCCACTTGTTCTGGATAAACAATATTGGATTTCTTTAATTACCTGAAGACTAGATGTATTTAAAACTTTCAAATATTGTATTTCTTAGAGTAGTTTTAGGTTCTAGGATATTATTTTTTACTATTATAACCCTACTTACAAACCTTAAGGTATTATATGAATGTTAGATATTATTACTGTGGTTGTGTAGTGACCCTGCTTTCTTGAGGACCACAGTGGAAGCATGCAAGCTTCCACAAGTCATACACAGATCAAAACTGGAAAGGCTCAAATTGATGTATATCTTTTGAGTATTCAGAGAGGCTCCAGATGAGCTTAATGGCAATAAATTTTTTAACCATAATAAGTCTTGAAAGCCCTTTAATAATTCAATAGGGTGGTGATCTAAAAGCTTAAAATGTTCTGAAATTATGTATTACTTCTGGTTACTTCACTTATCCTTCACAGTAGCTCTACAGGGATGGTGAACAGAATAGTTTATGAGGGCCTCTAACTTTTTTGTTACTTGCATGTTCTAAGAACACATACTGTTTGTTGGTTATTTATCTATAAAATGATAATTGGACAAGATGGCTAAAAGCTACCATCCTATGATTTTCTGTTAATTAAACTGTCTCCTATACTAGTCATGGAAGCAGAAGATTTGATAAGCTACCATAGGAAGGTAGCATTTTCATACACACTAAATTTTGTGAGATATTTATTCTGAATTCAGAAGGGCTACTCCTGTTGCTGTATAGAAAGAACAGGGTGAAAATTGCATTATTGATTACTACAGTGAAACTGATGGTTTCTAGAGCTTTCAGGGGGCCGAAGAAAGATAAAACAGATCTTATACTATGATGAAAACCTTTTTGGTAACCACAACATTGCTGCATATCATCACTGACCTAATATAGCAAATAATAAGATCTAATACTTTTATATGCTATCTATAAAGATCTGTTATATAAATGTCTTCAAGTTTGAAAAAAACTTACTAATATTGATAAGCTGTGTTTGATTTTGGAGGGTAAAGTCTTATATCAGGATATTTCTTGACTTGTTCTTCACTACAAAAGGAGTAATACTTTTGGCAGTCTACACTGCCAGCGCTGATCAGACCATTTAACAACTACAAGGGAAAAAGAAGAGATCATAAACAAAATACAGAAAAGTGATGAGAAGGAAAAAGCTGCTATAAATTTTCTTCCAAATATTTTTAAACTACAGAAATTAACCTATGATTCAAGTATTTAGAAAACAACTCAAATTTAAAACAAACTTAAGCAATACTACAAAGAAATAAAAAATTGTGCTCTCACAAAGACCTTTACACCATAAAAGTCAAACTAAAATGTCAAAAGACAGTCAAAATAAAAGATCTCTGAAATTATGTTACTTGTATTTTGATATGGCTCATCTCTCAGAATTATTTCTGATTAACAGTTTCATTTTAATTCATCTTTTACAAGATTCAAATAAGAGAACCTAATATAATGAAAGCTTTTTCAATGCTGACCCAAATAGTCATAAATTTAAAATTTGACTCAAAAATTTAAAATGTAAAAAAATGTATTGAAAAGACAAAGTTAGTAATGTCAAAATTTTGAAGAAGTAGTAAAAAAACAAGTTTAAAAAACCCTGAAATAGCAGTTGTATTCTCAGGCTCTGTGATCAAATAATTAACTTCAAATCTTATTTCTTTTCAAGATTAAAATGTTTATTTTTTTCAATTAATGAAAATAAAGCCCACCTTTTCTCCTTCCCCAAGATATTTCAGTTGATTATTATTGTGTTCACCTGATAAATACAAAATTTTCAAATCTAAACACTTTCATGATGTATGTTGCATCTGTTGTCATTTTAAACTCCCAAAACAGTTTAGAAAGAAATTGCAAAGACGTGATATATCACTTATATACTTTTAGGCAGCAGCCTTTGACATCACAAGAGACTGGCAACAACCCAGATCAAACAGCAATGAAACATAAATATGCAGATCACTCTATTTCTTGCGTTGGGGTCCATGACTCCCCAAGAGGTCTGTGTATAGATTTCAGGGGAACCTGTGAACTCGGATGGGAAAAAAAAAATTATCTTTATTTCAATCTGATTGGTTTTCTTCGTAATCCTATGTATTTTATGAATTTAAAAACATTTTCTGAGGGGTCCATAAGCTTCACCAGACTGCCAAATGGGTCATCCATAATACACTAAAAGGTTAGACACTCTTAATATATATGTTAATAGGTCAAGATGTTTGAAATGTGGTAGACACTCAAGAGTTTATGGTCAAAAGTGTCAGAAAAACAACTGTCTCATTTCATCTTCAGGTTTTCATGTAAGTTTTATGTCTGACATATCAACTTTAGTTATAAATAAGAAAAACATTAATATTTAGGAAAAAAATTCTCTTTTACCCGTGCCATCCTTTTCCACTCTGGCATTAACATCTGGCATGGTCTGCACCAAGGAGAATAAAAATCAACCATCCAGATTTCATCACGTTTTCTTTTTTTAACTAGTTCATTGAATGTCTCTGGTGTTAGAGAAATTACAGAAGGGTTCCTCAGATCCTAAATATACAAGAAATAAGAGATTATAGCTTTAATTATTATATATACATATATAGTCAATTCAATCAATCAACCAGCATTTATAGGTGCGCCAAACACTGTGGGGGTGGGGTGGGGATGGAAAGACAAAAATGAACTAATTTCTCCCCACCCCCCACAGCTGCACAAAGCTTTCTGGAGGCTTAGGGTGGGCGTGAGGAAGACTGGGTTCTCCAGCTCACTTAGGCTGGAAATGCAGTGCCCATTCATGGACCTAATTCCCCTCTTGGTCAACTCAGGAATTTTGACCTGCTCCATTTCTGACCTTGGCTGATTTGCCCCTCCTTAGGCAACAACTCAGTGGTCTCTCTACTGCCAAGGTTTGTCACACTGGTATTGAATTTAGTGTGGACACCAGATCGAATTAACCCACTGCAGATTAATTTATTAGTCAGAGATGAACTGAATATAATCAGTACTGATATTACTTTTCCTAGGGCCCTCTTTGTTGTGTTAAGTTTAGCATTTTCAGGTTTACCATTTTTATTATGCCTTTAGTAGCTGCCTTTAAAACTTCTATAGGAATATGTAAAATGAACCTTTGCCTGGCTCTAAAGTTTAGAGTTAACCTTCAGTTACCATGCTTTTGAGACCAATATAGAATTTATAAAACAAGTACACACACACACACAAAGAGAAATAGGAGAAAAGCACTAATAAACTATAGCTTAACATACCTCTATAAATTCTAAAATCTCTTCAGCTGAGTGATGTCCCTCATATTCATGAATACTGGACTGGTTGAATACCACTGTTGTTGGATAAGCCTGAATGTTATACTATTAGAAAAGGAAGGACAAATAAACATTAACAGAGTCTGCATTTTTAATACAATCTGTTATAAGTTTGAACCTTCCTGATTTTATTAAGAATCTGAAATAAATATATTTCTCTACTTGCTATTGGTAACTGGACAAAGACTAAGAAGGCTGAGAACGCTGCTGTGAGCTTTCATGAACATATGGCTCTTTCTATACCCATGGTTTATCAGCAGCACTATGGGATCCCAATGATGTTACTGAAATGCTTTCACTAAGGGATATGTGATTTCATTTGTCTAAGAGAAAGGTTGTCAGAGACTATAAAGAGCAGAATATTGCCATATCTTTAAGGCTTTCTAACACTGAGTCATGAACAATGAGAAAAGTAGTTGTTGGTACCCAATTCTTAAAGCAGGGGTGGTGATCTGTTCTGTGAAGTTTGGTTTCAGTAAAAGGGCCACACTTGAGGACCTAGAGAGCCACATGTGGCCTTGAGGCCACAGGTTCCCCATCCTTGGCTTAAAGTATCACCTGAGTTCAAAAGAAGATCTAGTAGTTGTATTTTGGGAAACTTTTTACATAAAACCACATCTATCATTCACAAAATTCCAGGAGCATTTGAAAAGTCCTTTCTAGGGCTAAAACATACCTAATAGGCACACCATGTCATATCTTGTATTTATTATTCTAAAAGTAGTTATGTTTTTGACCTACAGAGCATATGAATTCATGAAATGAATAATGAGATCTTACTGTATTTTAGAAATCATATACTTATTATTCATTTACTAAATTATAAATCTTTAATTTTAACATTTCTCAAACTGTTCTATGTGGAACACAACTTTGTGTTAACATGAAAAAATTTTCTTACTAACCAAACTTTTAAAGAAGCTCCTTTGCTGTAACATTTTCTGCTTAGAAAAGAATGATTAGGAAAAAACAACTTATTCCATTTATACCATACCATGTTGCAGAGGCCCTCATGGATTGTACAATCAAGGGTGCCAAATTTAAGCTGCCCATTCAGATGCTTTGATGCTTTTCGTAATTCTGGCAACAAGGCTCGACAAGGTGGACACCACTTGAGACAAAAAGAAATTAGTAACTACTAGGAAATAAAAAACAGAAGAACTGTACAATTTTTGTAATAAATTAGTTAAGCAGTTATTACTCTGATGCACATTTAAATACCTATTCTGTATAATGTACTAAGCAGATAACTCTGCAAATCAATAAATCAAAGACTTGTTATTTCACTGGTGTATCTTCATAGATAAAGGACAACCTATTTATAATTTTATAGTACATGAGAACTATCTGAAGTTCATTAGAGTTAAATGAATTGGCCAGAGTCACAAAGAGTTAGAAGAAACAGGCCTTCCTAATTCCAAATCCAGTGCCCTCTCCATTATGACATGCTGCTTTCTCCATTGTACATCATGCAAGCAAATTACTCCTCAAAATGGCATTTTATTTTCATCAATATTCATTTGTTAATAAAAGTGTAACATTTAACTACATAAAATGGTACAATACTTGGAGTAGTCATCATGGAACTCCACACTGAAATCAATCAAGCATTTATTAAGCATCCCCTAGATACTGAGGCTTCAAATAAAGAAACAAATATGCTTTTGTCACAAAGAAAATAATTCCAACGAAAATATTAAATATGACAATTTTTTTAACTTGAAAAGAGTAAGAAACATAACTTACTTACAGGTGTAAAGAAATCAACAAGCCATGGTTCTTTTTCTTTGTCAGGAAAATTCTGAGGTCCAAGTGTGATAACATGAGAGTCAACACTTTCTTTAGCAAATGCAAGTATATGGTACAGGACCTTCTTTCCTTTGAAAAGCAATGTAAAGAAACAGCTATAATAACCTTTCCCATATGTAGAAAATATCCAGGTTTTCTATATTCAAAAACTAAATACTAAGTGACAACCTAATCAAGAACTGATTTTAGCTCTTTATTCTACTTTTATGCAATTTTCTTCCCAACTGTACTTTGTCTCACATCTCTGTATGGAATTCTTGATAACTTGAATTCTAGTTAAAGAATGACATGGGATCGTAGGTAGTATCATAGATGTAGAGCTGGAAGGGACTGAAAATAGTCCAATCCTCTCATTCTACAGATGAAAAAACTAAGATCTAGTAACATTAAATAGGCTGACTTGGGTCATGTAGGTGTTTAAGTATCAGAGGAAGGATTTGAATCAAGGTCATCTGACTACCAGAGCCAGTGCTTTTTCCATTGTTAATTATTTATTGAGACTGAAAAATAAATTAGTCACTTTAGCTGTTTTGGCATGTGTATGTTCTATCCCCTCAACTACAAAAGTAAAATTAGTGGCAGAACCACGGCTAGAACATAAATCTTCTGTCTTCCAGTCCAACACTCTTTTCATGATCTAGTTTTATATGCCCATAGGAAAGGAGCAATAGAATAAGCACTTCTATGGGTTATTATCTGCCAGGCAGCACTGTGCGAAGCACTTTACAATTATTATCTCTTTGATTCTCCCTTCAACCCTAAGAGGCAGGTGGTGTTATTATCTACATTTTATAATTGAAGAAACTGAGGCAGAGGGAGTGCTTAGCCTCAGGTCACACAGTTAGTAAGTGTCTGAAGTCAGACTGAACAAAAGTCTTCTTCCTGACTCCAGGGTCAGTGCTTTATCCACTCTGCCACTTAGTTGCCCATCTAAAAACTAGGATGGCTGAAATGCAAAAGAAAACACAGAGAATGCAGTAAAGATGACATATGCAAACATAAACTTTGGTCATATATGGAAGAAAAATGGAAAACAATGGTCAACAGCAGCCTAGAACCTACACTGATCATATTAGAACTGAAACAAGGAGTCCTGGATACTTTGGTTAACAAAATAGCTTCACAAATACCTCATAGACTAAAATGTTGCCCCAGTTTTTGCTGAACTATAAAAACTATTAAATATAAGGAAAATAGTTTTTTAAAAGAGGGAAAGTAGAAATAACTTAGAGAGTTCATGAGATTTTCCCCATAAAAATCATGGAGTCTTAAGCTGGAATATATCTCAGAAGCCACCAAATCTAATTCACATTGGTTCAGGAAAAAAGTTTTTACAATAACCCTAAAAAGTGGTTATCTAAGTTTTACCTCTAATGAGAGGAAATTCATTACTTCTAGAGGAACATATTTTCTCTATTTTCACCTCTAGTGAGAAGGAACTCATTATCTCTAGAGGCAACCCAATCAACTTTTACATACTTCTGTTGTAAAATTTTAGGAAGCAGTTGAGGAGAAAAATTTTTGAAAAGTTATTAAATAGCCACAAGGAATTCTTAAGTGATGAAGTTTTTGAGGAAGATAGCAGTGAGAATATGAAATTATAAAGCAACTCACAAGCAAGAACTGTATACTTGTATAAATAAAAAATTTTATAATGCTTTTAAACAGGGTAGTGTGAAGATTATATAGTATTATTTCAAGTAAAGGTAACTGAAGCTTTATATTTTGTCATCTTCTTACCATGATGAATTTCATAATCTTCAGTTCCTTTACCTTTAAAGACTGCCACAGATGGCTGATGAACATAAAACTTACGGCAGGTGTCTGGTTCAGAAAGACAGTCAAACCTGCCAACCTAAAACAGAGAAAATTCATTTGAGTTTAATATGGAAAAACCTTAGTACTTAGCAAAAATTTTTAAATCACGATGTTCTAAAATGATATTGTACTATTAACACATAATTGTCTTTTTTTAAAAAATTAACTTACTCTTTCCCATTTATTCTCATTTGATAGCTTTTAATAAAAATTTTTATTTGTTTTTATATAATCATCATTTCCCAATATATTCCTCTCCTTTCCTAATGCACTTTCTACTGATGCCAAATTAAATAGAAGCTGCATAAAATGAAAAACTTTTTGATATCACAAATTTTCACTGGTTATTCTAGAAATATTTATTTCACCTCTTATACTGAAAGCTAATTTTATTTCAAAACAGAAAAAAGTCTCAGTTAAAATGTTCAAACAATTTGTGAGGATGCTTCAGAGTAAGTTCTATGAAACTTTAAGAAATCTGCACTTCCATAGAATGTATACATTTAAAAGAAACTAGTATAAAGCCAGACAAGGGAAGCTTCTGAAGGAAATGCATTTTAATCGCTAAATCTCCTAAAATTTGGAATGGAAAAACAAAAAGAATTTCAAGTAAATCTGACATTTCTGATTCTTGACATTACTTATAAAGTATATACTTACATAACACAGAACCATGATTTCTCACCTGAATATGTTCCTTTTTAAGAAGAAATTTTAACTTTTTAAAGTCATGAGTATTTGAATTTTCATTTTTTCCAAACTGAAAGAATAGCAGCCACCTATGATGAGCCAATCGATCCTTATAAATGAGAAAGAACATGCGAAATGGCAAATATCAGTTCTTCATTACTGTCTCTTCAGTGATTCACATTATCTATTTTTTAACTTCAAATATGCTTTCTAAACAGCAGATCTGCTCAGATGCTCATGTTATAACTTTATTCTCTCTGATATAATACAATAGAAAATCTGCATAATATTAATTACATATTATATATATTGTTTATATTATATTTATTTTTACTATATATTGATATTACATACAATATAGAATATAATTTAATTATAATTATATAATAAAATATATAATATACATATAATTATATATTATAATTAATAATAATATTAAGGGAATGTTAACCTAAATGTCAGTTAAGTAATAAAAATATAAAGAAACTCCTACTAGTGAAGACTTTACCAGGTGACAAATATTGTTTAACTATACATGGTTAAGGAACTGGAATGAAGATAAATTTGTTCAGTTGTCACAGGAAGGATGTGGGGGGGTGGGGTAGAGATGGAGATAAATGTGTAGAAATATTTGGTATTGACAACTAGGGTAATCACGAACACTCCCAGTATAACCTGATTAACAATTTTTTTAGGTTCTTCTTTAGTTTGGGCTACTTCTAAACCTTTATGTGCACCAAAGTGGCAGATACACAAATTGGTGTTTTGAAACAGTTTAACCTTTTTTGAAATGTCAACAGCTGTTACCGTAATTAACTATTACATATTACCTTTAGTGAATCTGCAGTAAGTATTTCAAAATCTGGAAGATGGTGCATTATTTCAAAATATATCTCTTTGGCATCCAAGGAGTTGAGAAACTAGAATCAAGGGAACAGCAGGTGAGACACCATTTGGTTCACAAAAGACAAATTCAAGAAAAGAGTCAACAGTAAAACCTCTTAGTTTCCAATATCTGAAGTTTTGGCAAAAAGAGGAACAAAAGATCCTAACAAAAGGAGGCACCCTCAACAACACGGGTATCACTAAGACTTGGGGGGATGAAACTCCTAACTGGAATGTGGTTCTGGATGGGTGTGTCTTATTCAGAAGAATTAAGTAACAAGCAAAGAGAGGGTATGCAGTACTCTATCTAATTATGACGACAGACGGCACTTTCTATAGCACTTTAAAGGTTTGCACAACACTAATTGTAATCTCATTTGAAATACAACATTGTCATGTTGTTGTTATTGTTTCCATTTTACACATGAGGAAAATAAGTTTAAGTAACTTGTTCAGCTACTAAGTATCTGAGACAGAATTTAAACATAGATATTTCTGACTCCTACTACTAAAAGAGGATATCCAGGAACGAGAGAACAAGAAAGCATCTGGGTTGAAGACTAAAAAAGGGAAAAAGATGACTGATTTTTTTCACTGAAATATATACTACAATATAGTGGTGAATGGGGGGGGGGGGGGGAATCTCAGTTATCCAGGCATCTGTTTGAAAACACTCTGTAAAAAGCAAAGCATGATAACTTCTTTATTTTCCTTAATCACAATTTCATCCTTCAAAAGGTGAAGGGAATAAGAAAAAGAAATTACATACTGGATCTGACTCCTAACCTAGGTTAGAACTGATGATCTAATTGGAAATTATGAGAACCCTGGGAGGAAGTGACCACTCACTCTGAGTTTCTAACAAAGAAGAAGAAATCCAGTCACGGTCTGAAATGTACCATAGATTTTAGGAAAGTAAATTTCAAAGGGTTCAGAATAAGGGGAAGTAGGATATCTCATAGGCTGAGAATAAGAGGAATTTAGCACAGAAGGACAGGAGAAACTCAAGAATGAAATTCTGAAGATATAAAAGAAAAACAATTTTGGCTGAGGAGTAATAATGGAAACTTTGAAAGGATTAAGAAAAAGGTATAGGAAGGAACTAGAACATGGTATTGTTCAGTAAAAATTGTGGATAATGCTAAATCTCAGAATGAGTAAAATCTAACAAAAGACACTAACGACAAGTTATATTTTTTTTTAAAAAAAGCTAGATTAGTAGAGA
Source organism: Bettongia penicillata ogilbyi (assembly GCA_023548195.1). NCBI lineage: Eukaryota > Metazoa > Chordata > Mammalia > Diprotodontia > Potoroidae > Bettongia > Bettongia penicillata. The sequence goes on along the minus strand of JAJHZJ010000035.1, from coordinate 3,259,091 downwards.
AAGGAATGTAACAAGGTGCAAATGAAACAAAAAATGACAACAGAGAGATGACAGAACTGTTCAACTCTCATATTTTGATTCTGTTTTCTCTGTCAAAAAGAATGAGTTTTGCAATGGAAATGACAGTACAAGGATGGCGAGCAAGGAGTTAATCTCTAAGTAAGAAGACAACTTCTAACAGAGGACCAAGTTACCCTTGATGAATTAAAAACCAACATGATCTTCCTCAGGCATTAAAAAAACTGGAAGGTGTCAATGCTGACTCGCATCAGGAATATCTAAGAGATCACAGAACTCAAGACTGGAGAAGGGTAAATGTTGTCTACAATTTCAAAAAAAGAGAGAATCTGGAACTGGTAAAAAACAGAATAGTTGTTAGTAGTTCAAAATCAATTTGGCAAGAGTTCACCAGTGAGAGCCCCAGGGATCTGGCTTGCCCTGTGCTAATTAATATTTTTATCAATCACTTGGACAAAGGCCAATCAATTTGATTTAAATTGATTTGGGAAGTACAGCTAATACTCTCCATAACAGAGTCAGGATCTTAAAACAACTTGATAGGTTAAAGCAGTGAGATTAATCTAACAGGATTAAATCAAATAAAGTTAAGTACAAACTCTTACACTTAGGTTCAAAAAATCAATTTCACAAATAAAGGATGTAGGAAGCAAAGTCAGACAACACACTGACCTTGGAAGGTCAACGGGAATCAGTAGTGTGACATGAAAGTCAAAAAAAAAAAAGGTGATTTGAAGCTGAATTCTAGAAGGACCAGAATTTCAGAAGAGCTTCAAATGGAAAGCTGCATGGTGACACAACGTTAAGGCAAAGAAAATAAAGATAAGATGAAAATTTTTATTTTCATATAAAATTATGATCTTTTTTGCATCAATTGATGCATCTGGTACTGTAGTATTAAGAGAAGGACAGGTTCCCAGAATTAATAGATGAGAGCCATTCTGTACTCTGTCTTTTCTGGACTTCATTTGCAGAAGGTGGTTACTCTTCTTAAATATTCTCTACACATAGATAAGTGAAAACTGATCTCATAAACTGACTACCTGAAAAAATGGCAAACATGCATAGCAATTACTTAAAAGTGACTGATACCAAAACACCGCTTTTTTCTTTGTTGATTAAGGTGGCTCCAGGAGGAAAATACGCTGTAGTACTTGATGTGATGTCTAGACTTTTACATAGCTCACCCTGGGTGCCACAATCCATCCAGCCTACATTAACAAGGCCATCCTAGGGAGTTAAAAATAAAAGAAAAAGGAGGGACAAAATTTACTAAATGAAAATATGTAAGCTGAAAAATTCTGAAAGCTCTATTATGTAGGGAAAAAATTCAAAAGTAATTATTTAAGAAGCAAAATCAGACTACTAGAAACTAAAGCTCTTATTTTAAAAACTGTTCATAGACACCTTGAAATAATCAATTTTCATATTATTTTTCACTTGAGTCAATCTGGTACATTTCCAAATGAATCAAAATATACTCACCATTTTCTTGACATTATTCTATCTTTAATGTTGGAGAAAATTAACCACAAAATCCATGAAGCAAATACCATGTGTAAATTAACTACCTTTCTAGTTTTTACTTGATATGGATGGCCAACCTACTGATTTTCATAGATATTTTTAGAAGTGTAGTTGCTGGGTAAAGATAGAGTTCAAGTATATCACATATTACATTATAATGGTGCACTCCTTACAAAGTTCATTGCTGCTTACCAACATGCCAGCCAATTTAAGACGTGTCTGTGAGGATAAGCAATCTGAAACAGAGGTAAAGAAATTATCCTAGTTTTATAAGGTCATCATCTTATCTCCATTTCTCAATTTTTGGCATCAGTGACTTGTTTGAATACATCAGGTTTGAAGGTGCTGTAATTGTTTGTCATGCCTTCTAATCTTTAACCATTTCTTTACTTATTCAATGTTGATTATGACTTTTGTTCTAATTAGGTATAACAGCATAGTCAGGAGAATCTGTTAAGATTCCCACATAAAGGGCTGTTAAAAGTAAAGATACAGTCAATTTAATTTTCTATGATGTTGTTCAGTGTATGTCATGTCCAACATTTTGCTTTCTTCCATAAGAACGAATTTATGATACATAGACACCAGGTTTCTGAGTAGTCTATAAACTGTTGATCTCTTTTGTTTTTCAAACTTGAGACATATTTTCTAATGTACTTTCTGCTCTGTGCCCACTTTCTCATTTAAAGTCACTCTATATCAAGTATCAATATCAATCAAAATTAAATGGTTTGGAGAAATCTTGCTACATTCTTCCAAGAAATTCTTTACTCCTTCTTCTACAAATGGCGATACTACACAGACTGAAATTATCTTTATGGTATTCTCTTTGCTTATGCTCATCATGAGCACTGAAATGTGGAATGACCAAGTGTGCCATGAAATGATGTTTCTTACTATTTTTAGGTATGTGGTAAAAGCAACAACCCGTTCAGCATCTTTATGAACCTCTCCAAGAAGAATCTGAGACATTTCTCTTTTTTATTTTCTGCTTTTGTTTATCATGAAAAGATCAATATTGGGATATGTTAGTTCTTCCACAATATCTGTTTGTTCACTGGACAAAGATCGCACATTTAAGAGTATATATGTTTGATATTTATAGAAGGTCTAAAAATGGTGTGATTCTTTGCTTGACATATTTTTCTGACACTCCAGTGGAGCGTCAGAACCACTGCAGAATGTTTATTTTAAATTTTTCTTTGCTTCATAGACTGCCATGGCCAAATAATTCAGCACTGAGAGCAATCTACTAGTGATGAGCCTCTCCATTCTTAGTGAGGTTGGCCCCAGTCTTCTGTCTCAATCTGTCACTCAAACCATCTTCTAGGAGACCATCTTCTAAGCTTTACCAGCATGGAAGAACCTGACAGAGGTTAAGACCCATTGGCAAAACCTTTAAGAACATAAAGCAACCTTTGTGTTAACTGGTTGTATTCACAACTAACTATGGGAATGAATATGAAGCCTTAAGCTGAAAATCTGTCCATGAAATATAAGCACACAAATTACACATTTGAACTGTCCATTACTTAATAATCAACTGTGTTCAATGATGTAAAAAAAAAGAAGTTATTCAAATTACGTATGAGACAATAAAAAGAGGAACTTTAAGTTTAGAATTTTTTTTCCTGAATGAACATTTGAGACTACAAACTTAAAAATATCGTTTGAACTAAAATGTTACTGTCTCTTCACCATAATAAAATTAATACTTTTACCTCCTGTCTTAGAACAAAAAGTGATGAGCCAGCCAACACCAGAGGCAAAGGCAGTTTCGATGGCATTAACAAAATTTCCTTAAAAAAAACCACACACACACATACACATAAAAAACAATTAGAACTAAATTTCAATATTTTCTTTCATAACTGTCATAATTATTCAAAATATCATGAAAAACTTTGAAATTAAGTTTTACTTAATATTGTCAAATGTAGCTATACTTCCCTGAACTCATTCAGTTAACTATTAAGAATAAAATCTCTCAGTTAAAACATGAAATTATTCACTTAATTTTAGACTGTTGCTTATCAAAATATTAAGTTAGTTTAGGAAGTTACACATTATAAAATTCTTTCATCTAAAGATCTTAAAATGTTTCATGAACATATGCTAAATACGATAAAATCTTTTGCCACTAGGTTTTTACTTCATGGAAGGTTAAGAATGCATTTAATGTGATTAAACGACCTGTCCATAGAGAGTCAATGACAAGAACAAGAATAATAGCCAATTTTCTTTAAGCTGTAAAATCATATTCAAAAGTAACAAACATGATACGATGTAATATACTTAAAATAAATTTAATCCCCCTCCCAACTATATTTTGAAAAAAGAGATTTTCTCTTTGTATAGCCTAGCTCTAACTACCTCCTTCCCTAACCTCCAGCCCTACTTACATTTCTATCCATATTCATAGCAAATTTTGCAAAAAGAACTGTAATTTGTCACAAAAAGTACAATTTAGGTGAGGAACTAACTAGCTGTATGATTGCTTGGGAAAAGACCCACCCCCCCCAAGATGGGGCCCCTGTATGAATTCTGACAAAGGAACTTTAAAAACAATCTAATATTTTTTTTAGTCCATTAATATTACCATTATCAAATTATACTTATTATTAATTTAAGAATAAACAGGTATCAGGATTAAACTGAAGAAGTAAATTACCTGCCCATAATTCTGTCACTGTGCTTGTGACATACCGCATGGCAAAATTCACTAAGTGGTCCTTTGATCTCTCTCCAAAATACTTCACTGGGTTCTATTTTTGAAAATGTTAAAAAAATAATTTTTTATATTTAAAATATATTATTTCATGAGCCTATATTACAATTAATAATAAATGTTGCAGTTTCTATCACATATTTAACTAGTAAATGTAATAACTGATAACTTTTAAAATTTTAATCTAAAAGATGAAATCACAAGTTGTTCCATGTAGGTCTAGAAGAGGTAAAACTTTCAATCTCTTCTTTGCTTAATTCCAAGGACTGTGGATCTATTTCAAAAACAAAATTGCCACTTCAAGAAAATTTAAGAGACTGGCAAATTTTCATACACTAATTTTCAAGGAATGAAATAGTTTTTAAGAACTGCCATTTAAGGCCATCATTTAAAGCTGGAGAAAAATAGACAGTAGGATCTATTTTAATTTACAGTAAAATATTCAAAAGTTAAAGACAATACCCTTAATACTATGACAAACGAACCCAAACTAGAAATCAATTATGATAATATATGAAAATAGCGACTTTCTAAAAAATGTGTAATAGAATAATGCAAAAAGCAATCATGGCTATAGTTAGATATGGTGCTTAAAACAATATTATTATAACTGAAATTCTCTCTAAATTTATGGATTTTTTTCTGCATTTTTTATTTCATTCTTTATGATTTATTCAACATTTTCAGGAAAGGCTAATTTCTTTCCCTTACCGCTTCAGATTTGAAAATGTAGAGGCTTGGATAACTCTGGATTCCTTTCATTCGGCAAAGCATTCTATCATCTCCACAATTTACAGCACCAATGCGAAATAAACCATCCATTTCTTTAGCAAATTCCCTCCACTAAGGCAAAAGAAAAGGAAAGAAAAAAGAAAACAAGTTTTCTTCCTTCTCAGAATGCTTAAATCATTACCTTTTTCAAAAGGATTGTAGGGGAAAAAATGAAAAAGAAAATAAATGTTTGCATTTATGGAAGCAAAATCATATTCTAAGAATTATAATTATTTCTGACTAAAATATTTCTGACAACAAAATAAAATTTTTAGATGATTAAATCAACAAGTTTGCTGGAAATGAAAAACAAAAAACCTAATATTAAGGTGCAAGATGAATACATACTGTGGGAGCTAAATCATGGCAGTGTGAACATCCTGGGGAGTAGAAATTTATGAACCATAGCTCTCCAGAATTAACAGCAGCATCTAAAAAGCACATGAAAAATCAAGATGATTTATATTTAAAAAAAAAAAGACTCCTCAATGTTTTGGTTTAGTTACATGTTTGTCTTGCTCACACAAAGAGAAAATCCAGGAAATATAAATTAATTTTATAAATTCATTTATTTTTGAAAAACCAGTTAATATGACATACTTCTTCCCTGATTTTCTTAGTGTAACGCATAGATCAGATTGCCTTGACTTCTGGGAAAATAATGAGACGGTATCTTCTCTTTCTTACCTTATCCTTTTTCTACACTAACCAAACTGTCTTGTCCCAGTTGACTCATTTTAGTATATAGTGGGGTGAGCAGTAGTTTTAAACCCCAGGGTAATCTGACGTAGAACTATAAAAATTAGAACAAGGGAAAATACACTAGGTCTTCTCACAACATATTCTTCTGGTCTCTTTTTCAATCAGTAAGCATTTATTGAATACCTACTATATGTGCCAAGCCCTGCGCTAGGTGATGAGGATACAGAGGCAAAAACTAACAAGATTTGCCACCAAGGAGCTAATAATAACATGCTACTACAGGGACACAATGAACCCTCTGGTGAACAGTGCAAACTACTTTCAAGAGAGATCTAGTAACTGAGAGGGAATTGATAGGGTCTCACATAGGAGCGATTTATGGATTCCATGAAGCAGGTGGAAGGGAGGGTGCATTCCACACACCTCTAGGGGGACCACTTGAGCAAAGGTAGAGGTGGGAGATGAATGTCCTAATGAGGGACAGCCAAGGTAGGTTTTAGTTGGAATGGGGAGTGTGTGAAGGGGAATATTATTAAATAAACCTGGAAAGACAGGTGAAATCCAGATTGTGTAGTGCTCCAATTTTCAGGTTGAGAATTTTATGTTTTATCCTGAAGATAGTAAGGAATCATTGAAGTTTGTTTTTTTTTTTTTAACAGAAGTGATGTAGTCAGATTGCTTCAGAATACTGATTTATCAGTTGTGTGAAGGACTGATTAGAAAAGAGAGAGACTAGAAGTTGGTAAATCTATTAGGAGTCTACTGCAGTAATCCAGGTGACAGATGACAAAGGCTTGAACCACAGTAGAAGGAGAAAGATAAATAGGTGCTGTGGAGGTAGGACTGCCAAGACTTGGCAAATGACTAGGTATAAAGGATAAGGGGGTGAAAATCGTTAAGGATGACTTCAAAATTTCAAACCTGAATGACTGAAAGGATCATGGTGTCACCAACAGAAATGGGAGAATATGGAAGAAAGTTTCGGAGAAAATATGGGTTCCATTTGGTACAGGTTTAGGTTGAGATTCCTATGGGATGTCACCACGGGGATGGGTATAGCAAACAGCTGGTAATACAGAACTGAAGTTTCAGAGGGAAATTAAGGTTGACTCTATAGATTTGAGAGGAATATGCGCAAAGACAACTGGACCTCATGTGATCTGGTAAGATCGCTGAGTAAGTGATGTAGAGAGAGAAAAAGAATGAGCAGGAAGAAAATGACTGAAGAAGAGACTGAGAAGTAGTCCTTAGACAAGTAAGAGGAAAACCAAGAGAGGTCACTGGATTTAACAATTAAAAAAGCACTTGATAATCTTGTAAAGAACAGTGTCAGAGAAATGGTGATATTAGAAGCCTGAATGTGAAAGACTGAGAAATGAGTAGAAGAGAAAAAAGAGATAATGAGTGTGGAAAACTCTTGGAGTTTAATTGTGAAAGGGGGAATAGGTGCAATAGTCAAGTGAAAAATTTTTAAGGATGAAAAACTGAAGACAGCAAAAAGACTAGTTCAGTAGGTAGGGTGAGACTGAAGACCTTGTATATCTTTAACATCATAGTAAAGCAAAGATTCCTTAGTATTCTAGATATATATCAAGGATTCAGGTTAGTTATGAAGACCAAATAAACACAATGTATAGAGCTAAATCATATGCTGTTCATGGTAAAACATACCAAAGGCATATAATGATAATCTGAACAATTCTTACCTTTGCCAGTTGACTAAATTTATATTTTAACATGATTTTAAAGTAAATTTTCTTATCCATTCCACACATACTTTTTCGTGTTCCTACCTGAGTAATTTACCTGGCAAAAGTTTTTTTTCTTCTATTTTTTTGATTGTGGTTACCAATTTTAAATTTGATGTAATTTAAGGTATTAAAGCATGCAGTGATTTGAGATGCACCGAATATATTTTGGGCCTCCTCTTGAGTTAGCACAATCTACTTAGATTTAAATAATCACTTTCAGTGAGTTATGAAGAGTCATTAATTTGTTCACTGTTTCTCTAGCTGTGTTTAGAATTTTAGAGCAATTTAAAAAATCTGGTTACTATAATAAACTGCTTCTTAAAATAGCTGGAAGAAGTGTTTTGAATATCTGAGGTAGCCACACCTGCAGCATCCCCTCATGTAAAACTCTCCTTTGTCAGGAGAGAAGATGGTTATTTAGGGGAAGGCAAAGGACATGCTAATGACTCATTCATTTCCTTTCTTCTTTTCCTAGTCAGGGTACCGAAATTGTTTTTACTCTAGAACTATACTTAAGCGGCAAGGTCCTCTTAGGTTTTAACTTCTTGTTAGAATTAAGAAAAACAGAAAAAATTTTATGTGGACATGTTTGTTTTACCTAACAACAAAGGAAATAACTCTTAGATACAACTTATATATTCCCTGACAAGATGTAAGGGAATACCAAGACAAACCAAAGTCCTTTCTCTCATGGTTTATGTTCTCTTATGAAGATATAATATTTACACAAATAAGGAAATACAAAATATATATAAAGCAATAAAAATTAATTTCAGGGAGTGATAGTAATTGGTAGTGGAGGTAGCAAAGACCTCATGTAGGAGGTAGCATTTGAATGGTGCTTTGAAGGAAAATAATAATTTTCTGAGTAATGGAGGACCATCTGTGTAAGGTTACAACATTCTAAGTGTATTGGAAACAGGTCTCGGTATTGGTATCTAAAAGAAAAATTCATTCTTTTCCCTTTGAAAACCATCTCTTTTCTCTGAACTTCCCTATTACTGTTGAGGGCACCATGATCCTAGCCAATCCTACTTTGCAACCTCAATGTCATCCTTGACTTCTCACTCCCATTAATCCCGCTTATCTGATCAGTTGCTAAAACCTATCAATTCTATCTCTATAACATTTCACATATGTGCCCTTCTCTCCACTCATCTTTCTCCTACCTTAGTTCAGGCCCTATTCACCTCTTGCCTGGACTATTGCAATATGTCTTCTAAGGTGTCTCTGCCTTAATTTTTTCTCCACTCCAATGATTTTTAGATTGCATACGTCTGACCACATCACTCTTCTACTCAATTAGCTACATTCGCTCCCTATTAACTCCGGGATCAAATAAAATTCCTATGTGGCATTTAAAGCATTTCATAACCTTGCCCCTTCCTTTCCAATTATCTTAGACATTATCTACTTAGATACACTCTATGGTCCAGCCACACTGGCATACTTGATGTTCTTCTTACAGGAGACTTCATTTCCTGTCTTTGCATTGACTGTTCACTGTCACTGGAATGCTCTCCTCTCTCACCTCCATCTTTTGGAACCCTTAGCTTCCTCTAAGACTTCATTCAAGTACTACCCCTTATAGAAGATCTGTCCAGTCCCCTGTTACTTTTCTGTTAACTTAGTCTATAACTGTACATCCGTTTTACACATACTGAGCAAAGGTATACGTTGTTTCCCCCATTAGAACATAAGTCCATAGACACTGTTTTTGCATTTTGTTACCTCCACAATTCCTGGTCACCAGATTTAACAATTAAGAAAGCACTTGATAATCTTGTAAACAACAGTGTCAGTCAAATGGTGCTATTAGAAGCACTCAAGTACTTAATTTTTTTTTACTGCTTCATTAATATAGAATAATCAACAGTAGGAAGATATCTTTTGGTATTTTCTTGCATTATTTTAAGATTTAGTCTAACTTCTCTTATGTTACAGATGAGGAATCAGGCAGCCTAAATAACTTGCTCATGGTTATGCAGCTAGTTAAGACAGAGCTAGTATTTGAGCTCTTGGCTTATGACACCCAATTGAGTGTTGACATTACATATACCATGCCAATTTTCAATGCTCAGGTTTTGCCCACTTTTCTTTTAGTCACTTCATCCACAAAAATATGTATGGTGGCAAATATAGCATACAGAAAATTACTCACCATGACCCCTGAAAAACCAAACCAAACAAATCCCAAACTCTAGACTTTTGATTCTTAGTTTTATGTGTGGATTGTGAACATACATGATATCCCAAAAGTCTGAGTAAAGCATTAATACCTTTTTAAAAGCTTTAATAACAAAGTTGCACCAACAAACTATAGGACACCCTATATTTTCTACAGCAAGAATTTTAATTCAGAAAACACAAGGAGCAAGTAGAAATTTGAATTTCATCTACAGACCTACCATAGTGCCTGGAACACAATAGGGAGTTTAAAAATGTTCATCTTATTGATTGGTCACTCAGTTTACTTCTAAATACCTTTTTATAGCGGATTCTTGCCATTGAAATTATTTCAACTTATTATGGGTCTACTGTATGACAGGATGTATATTCAACACCATATTATTATTGCAGTATTGTCTAATAAAATAAATACATAAACATATTCACATCTATCCTATTAAACTTAGATCAGCAGCTCTCAAAAGTGTGGTCCAGAGATCCCTCAAACCCTTTCAGGGAGTCCATGAGGTCAAAACTATTTTTATAATAGTACTAACGTCTTATTTTCCTACTAAAATTCTCTTCCCTTTTTCAACTACGTATCTCTGTGAGGCTGAATTTTCTTTTAATACTTCAAACTAAAGCAATATATCACAACAGAATCAATGCAGAAGTAGGTTTTAGAATCTAGCTATATTTTTTACTGAGTCAAATATAAAGAGATTGGTAAAAATAATCACATTTTTTAATACTTTTTTTGTTTTGGAAAAGTTTTTTTTCCCCCATAAATGTAATTTATGTTAACAAGTACTAGCCAGGTTTATTATTGTTATTTTTAAATGATTTACAAAATACTTGAAAAATTTTATCAACTCCAATTTCTAATACAGTAAAATATAGATGTAACACACAAAAACAAAACCTCTTTCAAGTCCTCAATAGTTTTTAAGAGTATAAAGGGGAGACCAAATGTTTGAGAACTGCTACGTTAGAATACTAAACAAAACTTAACACTACCAAAAAATACTTTTAGGGTTCTAATACATGAGGCTTTATAGATCTATTAAAAATAAATATCATGATGAATTACATTTCTCCTAAAGATAAGTAGATGTCAAGATACTTACAGAATCAAATAACTGGAAGGTTCTAACATCATTCATTTTAGAAATGGAAAAAACTGAGATTCAGAGATATTAGGTGGCATGTCCAAAGCCACACTGCTACTCAGTTATGGTAGAATTGTAAATTTGACTTGAATATAGTTCAGTGGAACAAAATGAGTAGGATTTAACTTTCAGTGTTCAATTAAAATGGGATAGGGACTGAACCCGTGATGTCACTGAAATAGAGATAATGCAAATAATAAAACATAAGCTGTTTATAATAATTAAAAAGATGAAGGAATGTTCCAAACTATGTAATTTTTTAAAAATGGACATTTTGTCAGCCTCATTCTTTTACCAATTCAAATAGACCATAGATCATATTGTACAGTAGTAGTATAGTAGTATATACTTTAGTAGTATAAAATAAAAACCGATAAAAAACTGTCCATGATGTGGACATTAGTTTTGCTTAATGACAGTATCATCATCATCATCATCATCATCATCATCATCATCATCATCATCATCATCATCATCATCATCATCACAGTGTTATGATAAAATCATACTTTCCTAGAGTCTTACCAAATTCTCTTCTGTCCAAGGTTATAATTTCAGGATCATCATCATAAATACCTAATTGTAAAAGGACATACACACACGTACAAAATTAGAAAACAAAATATAAATTGCATTTAAAGTGAAGTGTGAGTATTGATTACTACAAAATCAGAATATCCTAAATCTTACTTACACTTGAAGAGAACATGCACAGAAATGCTAAAGGAAAAGTCCAAAAATGAACACTATCAGTAACACATTTAATGAGTGAAAAATAAAGCTTGAATACAAGGATTTCATGAAACTGACTGTTTAATACATTAACTTTTGTATAAATTAATCATTGAAGAACTTTCCCTTAAACATGTTTAACATTTGTTCAATCCAAAAAGAAATTTTTAAAGTAGTTTAGTAATTTTTCTAGTGCTAACCACATATACAGCATTAAGGTCACTTAAGAATATAATAAATGAATAACTTATTTATATCACAAAAATTAAATTCCATGTTACGAACACCCACAATCACAAAACAAAAATTTTTTTTTACTGGACTTGTGATTTATTAGTATATAGATAAAGATATCTACTTATCTATCTATCTCTCTATCTATCTATCTATCTATCTATCTGTCTGTCTGTCTGTCTGTTTGTCTGTCTGTCTGTCTATCTACCTACCTACCTACCTATCTATCTATCAACCCTGGCCAGTGGGTGCTCTTATTATCCTTGTTTTACAGATAAGGAAAATGTGGCAAATATGGGTGAACTGCTCAAGGTTATCCAGCTAGTAAGTATTTAAGGCTGTTTGTGAACTCAGTTCAGACTCCAGGTCCTGAATCCCCTGAACTGTCTAGATGCCACTTACAGATTTATGGGGCACAAAGAGGCAAAATTACTTAACAAGGTTTATACAGCCAGTGTGTATTAGAGGTAGGACGTGAATTTCAAGGTCAGCTCCATGCTAAGTCATGTTCACACTGTGCAAAGGGGCCAAAGTTAATTATGAAGTCAGATGAATTGTAAACATGCATGACACTGAACACTGAGCTGCTGCTGAGAACTTATTTGAAGAGCAAGGATCTAGATATAATTCCTCTTGAAATAGTTTATATTCTAAAACTGCCAAATTATATTTAGTTTGATGCCAAAAGCACACTGAGATTGTATATGAGAACTACTAAGTACTACGGGATAGAGCTGGGATCTGTATTTATCCATTTTCTTCTACTTCCCTCCCTGCCCCTCTTTTGCTTCATCTTTTGGATTTTACTTCCATTTATGTCTGTTCATCCTAACTTCAATCTTTGTATTTTTGCCACTTTTTCAAACCACAGGCTTTTAGTAGGGCAGATACAAAGGATGAAGTGTTTGACATAGAGGTTTATCCTACAACTAAATTCAAGGTGAACCCTGACTTTTATTAGAAGAGTTGCTTCTTGAAAATATTCAAGAAAATGCCTCAATCGATATATTCTTAGGATATTACAAGATCAACTTACAGTGTATTAACCCCCCCCAATTTTAATTAAAACAATAACTAGAAGATGTAGTACCTCAAAATTATGTCAATAACATCTACATGAGGTATTTTCATTTTATTGGATTAAGATAATACAATAACAATGGCAGAAGGAAGTAAACACAGATCAATTAAGAGTTTTTATGTGGTGCTTTAAAAAAAAACTAAAGCCCTTCAATATAATCTTAAATAAGAACCATCATTTTGTGAAGTTATAAAGTATCTTACCAAAATCATATCGATAATAGTTCCAGCTTTCATACTGGCCCCTTTCTTGATTATCCTCAAGTCCTTTTTCTCCATATTTGTCATATTTTTTCCTAAGATCTTCATCTTTCAATACTTCATATGCTCTATTTATTTTCAAAAACTCTTCATGAGCATTTGGATTATTCTAGTAAACAAAAATGACAGAGTGATTACAAAGCCACGAACTTAGGTCTATCACTTCACAACCCTACTAGAGATTTTATTCAAGAAGTTCTGGAAAAAGTCCAAGTATTACAGACAAAGATGGGAAGAGTAAATGACATGAAGATGCCAAAGGTTGAAACCTACTTTCATGTTCTTACAATTATCATTAAATATGAGGACACAGAAAAATGAGAAATGTCTACTGTATTTAAGGGTGTGCTGGAATTAGTTCAAACTGGTTTGTTAACTTTCAGTTAACATGGAGCACCTGCACCATGGAAATCAGCTCCAAATCACAGCTTAATTTATTGTTTTTTAATGATTGTCTAAGCTTGAGAAAGTGATGAGACAAAGTTAATAATGCAGATTTTTTAAAAGTACGTTCTGTATCCATTTTTTTTTCTTTCTGGAAAGTCAAATGTTAAATATTTACCAGCATATCCCTGCCTCTATTTCACTTTCACCTCCACCCCAAATGTGTCCAGATAGTGTAAATAGATGGAAGATTTAGGGAATGTGCTTAAGAAAAAAAAAATTAAATCCTGTAAAAAACATAACGTAGTCACCTTACCGAAAACCTAACCAAAAACACAAATCATGGTAGCAACGATCAGTTATATATAGTTCATTTTTTCCATCTGACAGACAACAATGTTATATCTGTCAAAAGACATAAACCAATGCACCTGAGAATTAAAAATAATTCAATATAAGTTTTTGAAATACTATTCATTAGCTATGAATTATAGAACTTTCTGGGTACAAGTCTGTCATTTTAATGACACTTCTCACATGGCAGGCCTACATTAATAGTGTGCAAAAGGAGAGAAACCTTTCATTTGGGAACTTAAAAGTAAAAATAAATTCTATTAAAAATGATAACAAAACATCAAATAAAGCAGAATGTAAAACTTGTAAATACATATAATTCAAAGTGCCTTGAACTGTTTCACTCTATAATTAAAATGGCCACCTTTTAAAATGTTCTCAATTACAAAGTTGTATAAAAATATTCAACTTAAAGTATACCTACTCATGATTTCTTCCTCCTTTACCCCAATGAAATATTTAAAAACTCATCTAGTGGGTAATAGATAAATTATAAATCCACTTTAAATTGTTATGTATTCCTTAAAAATATTTGAAGCTACTGTTTTGGGCATATAGTACCCTTAAAATACTTGACTGCTATTTAGTTTATAAGTTACAGATAAACTCTTCCAAGTTGTTTTCTCCAAATTGTGCTAGGAAAAAAAAGAGCAAATATTGTTTATCTATCACTGTTAAGAACTTTTTCTATAAAAATAGGAAAGGGTCCCACATGTACAAAAATATTTATAGCAACTCTCTTTGTGGTGGTCAAAAACTGTAAATCAAGAGGATGTCCATCAACTGGGGAATGACTGAATAAATTGTGGTATATGAATGTAATGGAATACTGTTGCGTTATAAGAAATGATGAACAGGAAGACCTCAGAGAGGCCTGGAAAGACTTATATGAAAAGATGCTGAGTGAAAGGAGCAGAACCAGGAGAATTTTATACACAGTAAGAACCACAGTGAGCGAGGATTTTTTCTGGTAGACTTTAGAACTTGATGGCAATGCAAGAACTTAAAACATTCCCAATGGTCTCAAGGCAAAATGCCTTCCACATCCAGAGAAAGAACTATGGAATTCGATTGCAGAATGTAGCAGATCATTTTCTTTTGTATTACATTTTGATTTGTTTTATGATTTTTTAATTCTTCTTCAATGCAACATGACAAAGGTGAAAATATATTTAATAGGAATGTATGTGTAGAACCTATATAAAATTATATGTTGTCTCAGGGAGGAAGGTAGGAAGGAGGGGGAGGGAGAGAAAAAAAAAATCCAAGTTATATGGAAGTGATTGTAGAACACTGAAAACAAAATAATAATTTAAAAAAAATAACTTTTTCTAAGTAATAATATTATATTCTCTTTCTCTCTTACACACAGACACACACACACACACAGTGTTTTCCAACATGGAGGAGAAATAAATTTATTTTCTAAAATCCATAAAATAACCAGCCTCCCTTCAACTGATGCACTTCTGCTGCTTTTATATTAATAATTGAACAAACTTCTAGATACCAACAAAAATAATATAAGGGAGACATTTTGGCATAAATCATTGAATGTACTTATTAACAGTCCTTAAGCTATTACAATGATTAAACCCAGCATCTCTTTTCTAATATAGCTAATGAAAAATGTATATTGTGGTGCTAATATCCCAATATGCATCACTTCAAATTCTAAATTTAAGAAAACATTCAAAATGAGCTAAAACAGTTTTTATTAAACATGTCATTTCAGCAACTTAATCAAAGACGTATAAAAATAATTTGCACCTACCGGATTTTTATCAGGATGTAACTTCAAAGCTAACTTCTTGAAAGCTTGTCTTATTTCTCTACTGTTTGCTTCTTTAGATACTCCAAGTAAACTGTAAAAATCCTTATTAGTGTAGACTAAAGCAGTCAGATAGACTAAAATTAAGAAACAGAGAAAAGTCCTTTTCTTATCTCTAACATAATCTCCTTTCTTTAACCAGTCTTCCATCCTTTTTTCTTACATAAGTTCTAACTCAAAAAAATATTAGGGTATATAGCCAATTCAGGTTGAACTTTTAATTCTAGTACTGAACTTTGAGAGATGTAGTCCATACTAGTCCATGGATGAAGTTTTCAAAAATGGTCTTCTGTAAAAACTGTAACCTGAAGAGAGGAAATCAACAGTTTAAACTTATTTCAACCACAATAGTAAATGACAGAACTTGTTTATCAAATGATGGCATTATACCTTTTAAATGTACTCTATGGTTATATCTATCTGTACAGCAAATAAAGTCAATCCCCTAAGCCAGGCGTGAGGAATCTGCAGCCTCAAGGTCATAATGTGGCATTTTAGAGACTTGAGTGTGGCCTTAATAAATCTTTTTAAGGGAATTTGTTCCATGAAGTTTGGAATCAATAAAAGGTTTGCACTTGAGGACCTAGAGGGCCACATACGGCCTTGAGGCCACAGGTTCTCCACTCATGCCCTACGCTCACTGAGGGGAAAAGCTCTGCTTCAGAAATCAGACGGAGTTTTGAGAAGTTAATTCAGGGATTTAAAAGGTGAAGGACAGCTGGTGCTGCCATCAAATACCACGAATGAGCATAAGAAATACTACACATGAATTTAAGACCTGAATGTCCCAATGTTCTCCAATTTCTTTTCCTCTTCAACTGATTATCATTTTAACTAAGCTTCACTTTTGTCAAGATGTTTCTTAGGAAACTGGGAGAAAAGACTCAATAGGGTAGTACATTTGTCCCCTCAGCTGCCCCTAGAATTTTGTTGTTCAATTATTTCAACTCAGACTGACTTTGTTTGCTACCATTTGGGGGTTTTCTTGACAAAGATGCTGGAATGGTTTACCATTTTCTTCAGCTCATTTTACAGAAGAAGAAACTGAGGCAAACAGGGTTAGGTGACCGTGCCCAGGGTCATACAGTTAATCAAATGTCTGAAGACTGATTTGAACTCATGAAGATGAGTCTGATTCCAAATCTAGTGCTCTATCGCCTATCTCGATGCCCCACCCAAGAAATAGGTTTGAATATATTCATTTTTTAAAAATTTCTCAATTTATTTTCAATAGTAATTTATGTGCTAGATTACTTTCTCCTGACTTCTCAAGGAAACTCAATTAGTCACTACAAGTTTAGTGGTATTGTATTACATTCAAACTTCTTGCTTATAAAATGTAATTCACATTGAAACTGAAGGAATTTACAATGTAATGTAGCAAAAAAACCTTGATTTTGATAACAGTATATTCAGAGTAACATACTTTAGTCACAATCTCTGAAAAACTTCTTGACTATGCTTATTTGTTGTAACGGTTTGCTTTGCTTTCTTAATTAAACAAAAGTGGAAAATAAAACTATGTAAATGCTTGTTAACTGACAATAGGAAAATAAGTTATCAATTAATCAACTGATAAACATTTATTAAGGGCCTACAACGAGCAAACACTGTGCTAAGTTACAGTACATGTGCTTCAGATACTTACTAGCTGTGTGACAAGGGATAAAGCATTTTGCCATCTTCAGCTTCAGTTTCAATGCGCATAATAATGGCATTTACCTCACCAGGTTATGAAGATCAATTGAGAAAACATAAAGGCTATCTAAATGCTAGCTATTATCATTATCATAAAAACCAAACAGAGCATTGTCAATTTCAGTCCCTCTTCTGGTCTTTTCCATCACTTGGATTGGAAAGAAGAAGGCGCAAACATGGAGTCAAGTAAACCTGATTCACTTGATAGCTGTGTGGCCTTGGACATGCCACTTAACCTGTCTACCTCAGTTTCTTCTTAGTGATACTACCTACCTCCCAGGATTGTAAGGAAAAGAAGACATTAAAATCTAAGGTCTGTGCAAACTTGAAAGTGCAATGTAAGTGCTAGTTATTAGTATTAGCTCATTTAAATATATATTTTTAAAGAAGTATGTTTGTTATGGTCCTTACCTGTTTTTTACTGGACCTCAGCTCTAATCCATTTCCTCCCTTCTCCCCCCTCTGCATAGCCACACAAGCCAGGAATAAATACTGAGGCTGGAAATATACCAAGAAAAAAAACAAAGAACTAATTACTGAAACGGACAGAAGCTGGACTCAGGCACACTGTGACCTCCAGTAGCATTCTTGTCCAAATCTTGTCCCTGGACTGGGTGAACCCGACCGCAGCAGGTAGCGAGTCTATCATAAACCAAGAAGGATGGAGCCAGCCTCTCCCCACGGCCTGGGTGGGGAGCTCCCTCTCTTTCCGCCAAGGACAGGGGAAGTCAGGCTGGGAGGGCTGCGGGATGGAGACCGGGAGATGCCGGGCGACAACGCGGGAGTGGGCAGCGTGGGGCCCCGGCGGCGGGACCGGAGGCATGGGAAGCCCGCTAGCAGGGAGAGGAGGGGGAGGAGACGGGGGGGGGTGGGGAAGGATACCGGGGGGGGGGGGGGGAGACCCCGGAGAAGGGGGAGAGAAGCCTGACTTGGGACTGCAGGGGGAGGACCGGGGGAGGACTAGGGGAGGCCGGCGGCGAGGGCACGGTACTTGGAGGGAGAGGGCCGGCAAGGTAAGGCCGGCAGCCGAGGGAGGTGAGGAGGCTACAAGTTTCGCATCACGTTCCCAGGGGTCCGGGGCCTCCTCGGGCCGTTCCTCCCCGGGACAGTTTCTCGCAGGCCCAGGCTTCCCTCCAGGGGGCCGGGCGCCTCAGGCCTTCATCCCCGCCCCCGATCTCCCCCTCCCGCAGCGGCTCCGACCTCCCGCTCACCCGCCCGGGGGCCAGGAGGAGGAAGGAGCGGGTGGGGAAGGGAGTCCGCGGCGGGGCGGGAGAGGGTGGAGTACGTACTAGTCCGACAGCCACCGGCCGGCGTCGGGAAAGGAGCCGAGGGGGCCGCTGGAGGAAGCCGGAGGAGGAGGAAGGAGGGGAGGAAGAGGAGGAGGAAGAGGAGACCGATACCCAGGCGAGCTGCCCAGTCCGCTCCTCCGGGCGAGTGGCCGGGCGGGCTGGGGCGGGGCGAGGGGAAGTGGGGGCGTGGCCTGGGCAGGCACGGAGCGGAGCATTGTGGGAGAGGCACTGGGGCGGAGGAGAGCCGGGGTGGGGGCGCGGGGCCGTGCCGGTAGTCGGGGAGACGCTGCCGGCTCGCTAAGGCTGACGTGGCCGGTTCCGGCTCCGGTTCCGGCTCCAGCTCCAACCCCAGCCCAGATGTCAGAAAGCAGGGCGAGGTCTGTGTTTGCAGGGCCCGTGCCGTTGTGAACCACACGGCCGCCTGCGCTGCTCGGGAGGGGGAAGGCGGAGCCTGGCTGTGCCGCCCCCCATCTCCATGGTGACCCAGAAGCTGGAGAAAGGGACGAGGAGGGGAAAGGACTGGGGAGCCTTCGCTGCCTCTCCTGTCCCGGGCGCTGTCTTTGGGTTACGTTGCCGAGAAACGACAGAACGGGACCAAGGAGGACCTGCTGCCCAAAGGAAACCTGCTGAAGCTTTGGATGCTGCTTAGCGGGCATCCCCACGAAGTGCCCAGTGCTGCCTTTGCCCAGACTGCCCTCCTTTCCTCCAATTCCCTCCTTTCACATCCCCGTTCCTCCAGATCCAACTTGACCCTGGCTTTCTTGGACACTGCTCCACTCTCCACCTACGAGGGTCTTGAACTTCTCTAGTCTCTAGTCGTATTTCTTTCTTACATATTCACGTTGCCCTCTGATAGTCATTTCTTATTCTTTTAATTATATTCAGTAGTCAATTATTTTCAATGTCTCGTCTCTGCGCACAAGCTGGCCCTATGATTTTGGTAAAATCACAACTTCTCTGGACTCTAGTTTTGTCATCAGTAAAAGGGAGAAACTGGACTGATTCATCACTCAGAATCATAGCATTTATGGTTTATAAGGCTTTTGCTGATGTTGGCTCCTTTTCTAAACTATCTTTCCTCAAACAAGTACCAATCCTACCTACACTCCTTTTCCTTTGTGCTCCAGGGAATTCCTACCCCACCTAGTGTTTAAAACAAACAAAACCCCACCCTTTTTGTTTAGCCTTTTATCTCTCACTTCCGTAGGGCAATCTGGTAAAGCTGACTCCTTTCCAAAGATAGACATCTATTCATGGCAGCTTTTTGTGGTAGCAAAGAGCTGGTTCTTGTTGTCTGCCCTTCCTTCTCACTGAGGACTATGACAGCTGGAAAGTGAAGCCATGACTTGCAAAGGAATTGGTTTTTAAGTGAGGGAAGGCTGTGCAAAATCACCAGCTTCACTTTCTCCTCCAGACCATCTGGGTCCAGTGACTAGATATAGATCGTGATGACTAGAGCCTGTTGTCTAGTGCCTAGCACAAAGTTAGTGCTGAGTAACTAACTGCTAATTAATCATCATCATAAAAGTTAACATTTTAAAAGCTTTAAAGTTTGCAAAT
Source organism: Bettongia penicillata ogilbyi (assembly GCA_023548195.1). Lineage (NCBI taxonomy): Eukaryota > Metazoa > Chordata > Mammalia > Diprotodontia > Potoroidae > Bettongia > Bettongia penicillata. Next base: position 3,238,833 of record JAJHZJ010000035.1, on the reverse strand, counting down.
GACTTTACACACGTTTTCTCCAGACCACTACTTATTGGAAATGTTCTAGAATTGATTCTTGTATGGTTTAGAAAAAGTCCCTTCCCATTCTAAAATTCTGTGACTGTTGTTAAAAATGATGAAATAACTAAAATTTTAGACAACATGTTTTATTTAATCACATCCACAATGACATTTCAAAACACTCCAAAGAATTAAATTATGGATAAAATGGTAAAAACGATTACCCTAAGTTCCTCAACTTGTGATGAAATATGCCATATGAGGCTTTCACTAAGGAACTTCATACCATATGGACCTAGCAATTCTGATATTGACCTCATATCTAAGAAAGAAAAGTAATTTGATTCATTCACTTGAGAGTTGAATCAAATTATTTTAAAAGTAAACACCTGAATACCCCAACCATCACATGAAAAAGGAAGTCCTAAGTGTACAGATCAGAGAAAAGACTTATTTTTAAACATCCAAAGGTGAACCACAAAGGACAGAGGTAATCTACAAAGCCAAGATTTTACTTAAAAGAAAATTACTCCAGTTTTATATTGATTTTCTATAATGAAACCTAAAGAATTAAAGCTACAAAAGTAACATGGTGGGGGGGAAAGCTATTTGACCATTGTTGACTTATCTCAGCAAGGTCTCCAAATAACTGAAGAGAAGCACATGATCATTATAGAAAGAGAAAAATCAAAGCAGTCATTCAAAACTTATTAAGATATCCTTTTGTAAAAGAGGTTTCAACTTCAGTGCAACATTTATAGATGACCTATCTTTGTTTTCTTCAACATAGAAGGGAATGTTATTATATACAAACACTAGGTTTAAGAGCTTAACCAATTTGCGTAGAGGCTTGTAAAGGCTGTTTCTCACACACTGTCTAAATGTTCTGTTTGCTGAAGAGCATTGTTAAATACCCTTGTAATGTCAATTTGCACATTACTCTAGAATACTGTCATGAGTGCCTTTACACTTCTTTAGAGCTCTGAAAGTTTTATAATTTGTGGCTTGATTATACATTGTCATTCCCTTGATTGACTTGGTAAAGAAAGTAAGTAGATCCAGCAGGACAATTTTCACTGTAAACAAGGCTGTAAAAATAAACAATTTTGATTTAAGAATTTTGATAAGCACAGGGATCAACCACAATTTTATATAATCAGTGATGAAGATTGCTACCATTTCCTGAGTGAAGTAGTAGATTCAGGGCAGAATGAGTCAAATTTTTGCATGTGGGCAATAAGGGAATTTGTTTCGCTTGACTAAAAGTTATTGCAAGTTCCCTTTCCTCCCCACCATGGGGAGGTGGAAGGAAAAAAAATAAATGCTTATAAATTGAAAAACAATGATTTAAAAAAAATAGTATATTCCTGGCTCTTCTCGCCAGGACAACATGGATCTTCCTTCTTATCCTGTGGTATACTACTGGGTCAGAAGGAGTAACAAGCATATTTTTTGCTTTTTCATTCTCTGTTGTTCTTATTCTTCATCTCATTTGGGGTTCACTCCAGGTATCCCTATGTAGTTCCTAGTGGCAAAGTGGCTGTTATTTATTGATGCTCTTGTTTTATTCTTTTCTCAAAGAGTTCAGCATCAGCTTAGTCTTCCTATGCATTCCAATCCCTGACTTGACTTCTTTATAGATGTTGCTGGCTCCCTAAACTCCCCCAACAGCCAAATCATCAATATTGTCACCCATGATTTGTACCTTCACTGTATTTTAACTACTTACAAAAATGTTCATACCACATAAGTGATCTTGTGGATAGAGTGCTTGAAGTAAAGAAAACCTGAGTTTGGATTCTGCCTCAGACTCTGGGCAAGTCACTTAAACTTTGCCTTAGTTTGCTCAACCCTAAAATAGGAATAACAGTTACATCTCCCTTTTAGGATTGAGGATCAAATGACATGTGAAGGACTTTGAATATCTGAGAGTGCTACATAAATGCCAACTATTATTATTGACTACTATTATTATTACACCTTGTATTTCATCATCATACTTGTTTGATCTCCATGATCCAATTCTTTTTCAGATCATAAATCTTACTAATTCTACCTCTGCCTATTATATCTATTCTTTGTCCTCATTGTAATTTCACTTCCTGTGTTCCCAGTTCATCAGCAGTGCTCTAGCCTCACTTTTCCCTCTTCAAATCTTGATCCATTCATTTTTATAGACCTCTCTATCCCTTAATTAAATCCCCTGCCCTCTTGTCCAATCCCCGGCATCTTTTTGAAAATATCAGCGCTGATTTACCTTTCTATTTACCTTGGACTATCAAGTGGCTGAGTGCCACTAGATATTGCATAATCATGCTGACTGGATTCAACAGGAATTTATGTTATCATCAGTCCTCAACTTTTGTGGGATAATGTTCCTAGAAAACTGAGTAAAAGTAAAAAACACAAATGTTGATATATTGAATTAAGCGAAATAGGGGGTTAGAATAACCTAACTATTAAAAACTAGTCTTCCTTTAGAGATTGTTGAAAATACAGTTTTCTGCATACAATTCTTTTTGATAAAATATTAAATCTGATAATATGTATGTTTCCTAACACGGTAACCATGAAATAATCTATAAAATAAGGAGAGAGGAAAAGTAAGGAGGTACTGGGATGGTTAAGGGCCAAGGCAAAAAAAGTGAAAGGGGCAACACCTGCTATCACTAATCTTCCTTTCAGGACAATGGGTGCACTGTTCCCTCATGAAAAGCAGATGTCTGGGATGAGTCCTGATGGGTCTGAGAGGTCAGACTCTGGATTGGGGCGGTTCAGTTTGGGCAGTGTAGCTGGTAACATTGCTGCATGCTGCTCCTCCAGGATGCTCAAGACCTTAGTGTCAAGGCAGCAGCAGAGATGGAATGCTAGTTTGGCTATGCAAGCATCAATAAAAGGGTTAGGATGACTACCATCTCATTTACATAGACTCATTTTTCCATTTATCTTTTTCAATTCCCTCATCACTTAAAAAGTTACTTTAACACTTGCTGGAGGGAATTTGTGAACACTTTTGTGAATACTTTCCTCCATTTTGTGGATATAAACTTGCACATGGTGCTGATGAAAGCTGGAAGGGGGGTTGAGACCCCCACAAAGACTGGGGTACCAGGGGCAGGTCACCTGGAAGGAATTCATGGACTCAAGTATTGTTGAGGTCAAGGTGAAGATTTATTACGCTATTCAGTGGGCAAGAGTTCTTAGGGAACATGTAACCTTAGAAAGGTACAGGTAAAGTTTATCTAGGATATTCTATAGAAAACATGTACCAAATATACTAACTAGGTTTTTGGGGTGGGGTTAGGGAGTGGTTAATGAGTGGTCAGTTCCTAAAGGAATCTGCATTTCTGGTATCTACTTTACAGAGTTTGATATCTACTGCCCAGAGTTCATTAGGAAATAGCTCAAGGGGAGGCTACATGGAGGTGTGGTTTTAGTACTGAAACATCACTAAGTCAACTAACAGGACTGGCTCAGAAATATCAGGTTGCTCTCATCAATGTCTTGTCAGACAAGATAAATGTAAGGCCGTATACGTATGTCTAAGTCTAGGATACATATGATTGGTCAGTGAGTAGTAAATGTCGTTGTGATCCAGTGCACAGCCTGTTCAGCCAGTATACAACTGCATCAGACTAATATGTTCTATAGGTACAACTGGCTACAGTAGGAAAGGAGATAATGGTTGTTGCTGGGACAGGCTGTGTCCTTGGGCTGGAGAGAAGCTTCCTGGGACAGTATTTTGAGGCTAGAGAGAAACGGTTTTTAAAGAGAAATGTGATTTTGGAATTGGGGCCCAAGCACATGTACCCAAGCACCCCATCAGTGCCTCTCGATTTTTTTCTTTTCTATTGTTCCTAGCTTGGAATGTGTGATTGCCTATGGGAAAATGAAAATGAAGTTACTAATAAAATCACCATTAATGCTGAAGATTGATTGTATTTATGTCAACTTGACATTCACTGCTACATTCTAATTCTGTTACTCCTGAATTATCATATTCTCCATATTTGTTCCTCAATCCACTTAGACTCCTTCACTTTAACAGGACTTTGCCTTATACTTTACACACAAAATAGAGGTTATCCATCATGAGTTCCCTTGTCCCTTCAGTTGTGCCCCTCAAATACCCTGATTTTTACCTTCTATTCATTCTTCCTTTGCTCCTGTATCTGGCAAGATGGCCTCCTTGCCTAAGACAACTTTCTTTGTGTCCTTTATCCTATTCTTGTGCCCACCAGAATCATCTTGTGCTTATCTTCACTCACTCCTTATCTACTGACTTTTTCCCAAAGCCTGTAAACATACCTAGATCCTCCCCATTCTTAAATTTTTAAAATTTCCCCCATTCTTACAATCATCTCATCCCCTCAAGCTGTCATATCCCTTCCTTAACAACAGCTGAACTCCTGGAACAAGTTGGTACATATACTTTTTTACCCTATACTCATTCAACGTCTTGCAGTCTGACTTAAGAAAAATAGTTTTTTATTTTTCTCCAATTAGACGTAAAGACAATTTTTAACATTAATTTTATAGAATTGAGTTCTAAATTTTCTTCCTTTCTCTGCTCCCTCCCCCTCCTTAAAATGGTGAGCAATTTGATATAGATTATATATGTACAATCATGTAAAACATTTCTATATTAGTCATGTTGGAAAAGAAGAAACAGACTAAAAGGAAAAAACTCCACAAAAATAAAAAAGTAAAAATGGTATATACTTCAATCTTCAGTGAGACTCCATCAGTTCTTTCTCTAGATTTGGATAGCATTTTCTGTCATGATTCTTTTGGAATTGTTTTGGATCATTGTATTTCTGAGATGAGTTAAATCATATACAGTTAATCATCATATAATATTACTAAGATCAAGGAAGGCCAACCATCCCATCCAAAAGCAAAAGAGGTGAATCCTGATCCTGGCACAAAATCTCTATCTAAGAACTAAGGCTGGAGAACTAAGTAAATTGAAGAAAACATCGATCATGATAAAAATTATTACAGACCTAGTGATGTCCCTCAAATCTAGTCGAGATGCTGAGAGTATTCCATGACAACTGTAAGCAGAAACCTAAAGAAAAAAAACTAATCTCTTTCAGGGACTACATGAATTTCCTGAAGAAATGAAGCAAAAAATAAACAATGAAATATTAGTTCTGGAGGAAAGAATTGGAAGGAGAATAGAAAGGTTATCACAGAAAGTGGTAATTAATCTTTACTCAAAGAATGGACTTCCTGAAACTTAGAACAGTGCAAGCAAATCAATGACTCCTAGGAACAATAAGAGAAAGAATAAAATCAGAAGACTGAAAAAATGGAAAATGTAAAGTAACTCCTTTTAAAAAGAACTCACATAAAAAAAGGTCAAGGAGAGATCATTTAAGAATCACAGACTTCTGACCATGATTTCAAAAAAAGCATAGACAAATCTTTTTCAAGAAACCATAAACAAGAGCTGCTTAGATCTATCAGAATCAAAGGACAAAGTGAAGATGAGAATCCGTAGACTCCTAAAACAACTCCCAAAAGGAAAAGTACTAGGAATAGTATAACTAAAGTCTAGAGTTTCCACAACAAGGAAAAAATACCGAAACAGAGAAAGAGGGTTCTAATCACAAGGAACTACAGTCAGGATCACACAATACCTTTCAACTTTTACTGTAAATGAAAAGGGATTTTGTAATATAATATTCCAAAAGGCAAAAGATATGGGCTTACAATAAGTATAATTATACAGGGAGACCTTTAATGGAATCAGTGACTTTCAAGTATCTCTGATGAAAAGACCATAGCAGAGTAGAAACTTTGAAATTCAAGATCAACATGAATCAAGAGAAGCATAGAAAATTAAATTTATTTGAGCAATTTGAAAGACTATATGATGATGCAATGCTAACATTGTAAGAGGACTGGGAGAAAAATATCTTTTCAGAGCCTTAATGTCTTAAAAAAAAAGGTAATGAGGCAATTAAAAAAGAAAAACAGAAGATCTGAGAATGGAGTGAGTATTCTGAGGGTATTAAGAGAGGAATTGGAGGGTAAAAGGAATGCAGTATATAGGGAGGAAGACAGGGCAGAATTTCCCATTTTTCATTATTGGGTATGTGAGAAGAAGAGTAAAAAAATAAGAAAGGATACGGGAGTGGGGACTTTAGATGAACCTCACTTTCATCTGAAACTGACCAAGGAGGATTGGACACTTAGGAAGAATTTGGTGTAGAAATACATCAAACTTAACAGGGAAATAAGTGGGGATGGAAGAGAGGATTAATCAGGAAGGAGATTGGAGAAAGCAGCCTAGAAATAAGGAATTTAATAGAAATTAAAAGAATTTTCTAACATTAGGTCAGGTAGTTGCTGTATTGAAGGACTGCAAATCATCATCAGAAAACAAAAAGTCAAAAGAATGAAGAATCTTAGCTTATAGGTATTATACTAGCTTTGGCTGAATTATCAACCTAGATGGTAATAGTTTTTTGCCCCAACAGACTTTTAGAGCTTCCAGTCAAAGAGGTAGTTCCAGAAATACTTTACAAATTTAAATATCTACAAATACAAACATTTCTCAACAACTTTAAGGCTTAAGATATTTATCACACAATTAAGTCAATTATGCTAAAAAGTTTCTTTATTAAGTGTCAATATACACATTTAATACCTCTTACCAATATTTGCAAAACAAATATGAGGAGATAGACTTTAGAGCAGAATTTGAATAAGTACAAATCCTAGGTACCTCCTCCTATCACTAATTACATAATACTGTGTAATTTATTTCTCATGGTTCTTAATTATGTTTTAAGGAAAATCAATGACATGTGATACCTTAGAGCCTTAGAACTTGTTTAGAGATCACTTTCATTTATTATTGCTACAACTGCATATTGTATTACCCTTTTCTGCTATTACTAGTATAAATATGGAATCTTTTCATAGTAAAGGTTTTTTCTCATACCATGCTAGTCACTGTTTAGTTCTACCCACTTAACTATAGTGACTGAATGAAAAAGAAGTACTATCTGTCATATACAGTATGCTACAGCAAACTGTGCTGTATATGGCCAGTACACAAGAGCAGAGAAAGATCAGAGGTGTGTTTTCATGTCTCAAATCTCTATGAATGACTTTTTCCATTCAGGACAAGGTGATCCTAGTATTCCTACATATCTTGATCTTGTGAATGCCTACATTTTACTGAAAAGACTTATTAAACCTCACAACAATCTTTAGTACTCCTTTCGAGGTCCACATCTTTTCCTTGAAACATTTAATTAAATTGTTTTTTTTTTCTCTTTCAGGCAGTCAGGGCTAAGTGAATTGCCTAGGACTGTATAGCTAGTAGTTGTCTGAGGTTAGACTTGAACTCAGGTCCTCTTAATTCCAGGGCTCATGCTCTATCCACTGTGCCACCTAGCTACCCCTCCTTGGAACATTTTGTTGTTGTTTGTTCTTCTTGAAGAGGACCAATGATAAAAGGAGAGTTTTGACTTGCAAGTGAATTGGATTTAAGTGAGGCAGGGCTGTGCAAAGTCATTAGCCTCATTCTCTCCTCTAGGGTCATCTGAGTCCAGTAGCAAAACATAGGTCAGATGACTGAAGATGACTTTAGATACAGTGGGAGATCTTGACCTTTTTAAGCTAAGGGCCTTCCCAGGTTTCAGTTTGTCTGAGATAAGCAAGAAATGATGCAAAAGATGGCCCTTGCCTACTCAAAAAAAAAAAAAAAGAATCAAACCTGGAGGGGAAGCCCCTCAGAGTTTCTAACCAGAACAGAAACAATTGCTATTTACACATAAGCTGAGCCATCCAGCAAGTGAGTCTTAGGCTGGGACCATCAAGCCGTAAGGCATGGTGAGGTAGCAACATTTGAATCCCAGTGGGCTCTCTTGGGGGGAGGAGCCAAGATGATGGAGTAGAAAGATTCACATATGCTAGCTCCAAACCCACAACCCATAAAATACCTGTAAAGAACTCCCAACAAATTCTGGAGCAGCGGAAGCCACACAGCAATGGAGTGGAAGAGATTTCTGTTCCAGAGAGCCCTGAAAAAGTGACACCAAAGGTGCCTCGCACATGGGACCTGGAGCAGAGCCCAGCCCTGTCCTGGCCACGTGGCACCTAGAGGAACAAATCCAAACAGGCTTCAGGGATGGAATTTCCAGCTGCAGCGCAGGTCCCTCCACCCACAGGCCCTAAAGGTCAGTGAGAGAGCCTTTTTGGCTGGCCAAGAAGGGAGTGGGGTGTCTCCATAACTCAGGGCCCCTCAGGAAGCAGCAGTGGAGGCAGCAGAGGACAGGAGCTCCCACAGCAGACAGGAGCTCGGATCCATTGTTGAAGATCTCCACATAAACCCCCTGAGGGAATTGAGCCCCTGGTGGAGGCCCTGCCCCAACCCAAGCAGCTGAACTTAATCTCACACTGAATAGCATCCCTGCCCCCACCTGAGCACCTGAATTTAATCTCACACTGAATAGCAGCCCTGCCCCTGCTGAAAGCCCTGAGGCTGGGAAGCAGCATTTGAATCTCAGACCCCAAGCACTAGCTGGGCAGGTCTGGAGGCAAGGCAGGGGTGGAGAGGAATCTCAGAAGTCAAGTAAACTGCTGGGAAAATGCCCAGAAAAGGGAAAAAAAAATCAGACCATAGAAGGTTACTTTCTTGGTGAACAGATATCTCCTCCCATCCTTTCAGATGAGGAAGAACAATGCTTACCATCAGGGAAAGACATAGAAGTCAAGGCCTCTGTATCCCAAACAGCCAAAATAAATATTCAATAGGCTCAGGCCATGGAAGACCTCAAAAAGGATTTTGAAAAGCAAGTTAGACAGGTGGAGGAAAAACGGGGAAGAGAAATGAGAGAGATGCAAGAAAAGCATGAAAAACGGGTCAATACCTTGCTAAAGGAGACCCAAAAAAATGCTGAAGAAAATAACACCTTGAAAAATAGGCTCACTCAATTGGCAAAAGAGGTTCAAAAAGCCAGTGAGGAGAAGAATGCTTTCAAAAGCAGAATTAGCCAAATGGAAAAGGAGGTTCAAAAGCTCACTGAAAAAAATAGTTCTTTCAAAATTAGAATGGAACAAATGGAGGCTAATGACTTTATGAGAAACCAAGAAATCACCAAACAAAACCAAAAGAATGAAAAAATGGAACATAATATGGAATATCTCATTGAATCCCAGTGGGCTTTATCAAAGCCTGTTTTTCCAGAGCTCTATTTCAATAAATCATAAATGCAACTACATCAGATGAAAGAGCTAATTGTCCCAGTTATAAAAAAAAAAATACATAGAATAAATAAGTAGGGAAGAGGAAAAAAAATCTAGCCCTCAAATCCCAAGGTATCTTGTGAGGTTTCAGTGATGTCTCCTAATATCTTGACACAGTAGATGTCATCACTACAACTATTAAAAGAAAACTTTTACTTTACTGTTTAGTGCATTGTAGTAGACACTGAATACATTTAAAAGAAAGAGAAGACATGCTTTCTGTCTCTAATTAAAGAGTTGCTATTTTAACAGCAAGGTGTTAACAATAAGCAGAAGATGACCCTCTCAATGTGAGGTGCCACAAAGCTAATACACTGCTTAAAATCCTTATATTACAGTCAACTAGACATTTCTTTTATGCTTGTTATCTCATATAGCCAGCCACAATGGTCTGCTGCTGGGCCTTTTTCTCTGTTTTCATCATAAATGGGACACCTTCCATATCATCCAGGGAAATTTGCCAACAAGGCCACGTATAGCTTCCAGCAATTTTGCTGGAACAACTGATTATACTGCCAAGTAGTCAGATATCCTGGCAAGCTTTCTGGTATCAACAGCCTTTCAAATGCAAACTTCCAAATAGGTTTAACTTTGCAGGTCACTGGATAGTTTCAAAAATCCCTTAAACTCTCATTAAAGGCACCACAAATTATTGCTTTTTTTTAGATCTTGTTGAAGTCCTAAATAAAACTAGTAAAGCTTGGATTTTATTGTCTTCCAATAAAATGAAGCAACTTTCTGGAGCCATGCATTGCAGCTATTTCTATGCTTGTTTACTTTTCCTTTGAAGTCAGTACCTGAGAACTTATTAAATAAAAATGATTTTACATTTAAAAGGTCATCCCAACTACTTTTTGAAAAAGAGCAGTTGTTCCCCGTAATATGTTTCTCAATGCTTTTTGTTTTATTCATCAACATTACACAATGGTTGAATAAGTTGTTCTGTTACACAGCTAAAGGACAAAGAATGCCAGCAAATTTAAAGAACCAAAAGTAATGAAGGTTACCAGGACTGTCCCGTCCCTACCATTCCCCTTTTATTATTTCCTAATCTGACCTGACAAAAGATAACATTGAGTTTCATGCATGTTAGGTGCCTGGACAAACACTTATAATGTATCACTGCTGTCAAAAGAACTTCACAGCTTTTACTTGTTTTGCTTTTTCTTTCAGGGATTTTAAGGGCAGACTTTCAAGTTTAGTATATATTCTGAGAACTAAACTACCAAAAGATTTTAATTGTCAGTTTCCGGTCTCAAGAGGAAGAAAATCAATAGCACCAAGAGGTACCTTTACACATCTTTTGATAGACTCAAGAGAAGGTGAAGGATAACAATGTACAAATATATATTTTCCACAGTGTATCCTTCACATATTCTTAGAAACACCCATAGGGTTGAACTGGGCACTTTCTATCTCTAGCTGAACTAGAGAGATACTTTAATAATTTCTATATCCTATTCCAACTATGAATGGGCAACCTGCTGTTTCTTTTTAATCTCATTTATGACCTCAATAAGCCATTCTATATCTATATTCCTCATATCTATATTCCTCATATACAGTCAAGTTATGTCTCTAGGTCTGCTTCTGTCTGCATTTTTAAAGGCACCTTGTGTTGCTACTGATGAGGTGGACAGAATCTCAGAGTGAGGCACATGGGGCAGGCAGGATGCAAGATGTGAGACAGGAGATAAAATGCAGGTGATGACCAGTCATAGACCATATGTTGATGTCCCTACCGTGGACTTGTCTGTTTGCTTTCACAAAGTACCCCCACAACTACCTGACATTCCAGAACAGTGCTCCCCTTCCCTCCTTCCTATTCCTTTTGCTTATTTATAATAAAAACATTTCTGGACCACCTGATATTCCAGCCATTCTAGAGCCACGCTTGCCCCTCCTTCCATTGTCCTGCTCCCCCACCCTCCTTCCATCAAACTGTATATAGACCAGACACCTAACCTTCCAATGGCTCTGCCTCCCACCAACAGCAAGGCCAACTGATGCTCTGTCTCCCATGTGAAGCAGAGCCCACTGGGTGCATCACCGCCAAAATGCCTTTGTCTTGGACTCAGTCTGAGTGAATTCTTTTCAAAACAGACTCTGCAATCTATACATCTCTTCCTTGTCATTTTTGTGTATCCAACATTTTGGGATGTCTGTGAAACAATACTATTGTGAGGAAGGGAATTGGAGTTGCATAATGATTCAGAATGGCAACAGAAAAGGTGGTGGTCCCTAGCTAAAAATGATATGACTGACTTACATAGTGCCATGTCATGGCTCTGAGAATCACCAAGGCAACTAGGGCTATCTGCCTAATACTAGTATCTGCCTAGTACTAGTATCTGTCTAGTGCTGATGAAGCTAACTCCTCTTCCACACATTCCTCAATTTCTGTCTTTTTTTAGTTATGTCTTGTCCCTTTATTTTTAATTTTTTTTACTAAATAAATTTAATTTTTGATTCCAAATTCTCTCTTTCCCCTGTCCATAGAGAAGGTAAGGAATGCTAAAGCCATTATAAATATGAAGTCATGCAAAAGACATTTCCACATTAGTTCCAGAAAAAAAAGAAAAATATTGTTCATTGTGAACTCTGGGTCCATATGTTCTTTATCTGGAGATAGGTAGCATTTTTTCCTCTTGAATCCTTTGGAATTGTGGTGGTTGATTGTGTTGATCAGAGTTACTAAGTTTCACAGTTGATTATATATACAATATTGGTGTTACTGTTTAAATGTTCTTCTGGTTTTGCTTACTTCACTTTGTATCAGTTCACATAAGTCTTCCTAAGTTTTTTTTTTAATGTCTTTTCCCTTTGAAGGCTGTCCTTTAACAAGGACATTTAATACTTTTAATACATCTCCCAATATAAAAAGGTCAAAAAGTTATGGATAGTATAATGAGAAGATAGTAGCAGTCAAATTATTGGCACTCAGATATTTCTTAATATTTTCCAAAATTACATCCCTCTGTCCCACAAAGAGCAGAAATTTGATTCACAAATTTACTTTCAGAATGTCAGTTAGAAGTTAGTGTAAGTTAAAGAAATGTAAATGCAAAAGTTTTAGGAGTCACTGCCTTTTCAATAAATAAACATTTATTAAACACTTTATCAGGACTTTATTAAGTTCTGGGGATACAAAAAGAGGAAAAAGACAATCCCTGCTGTCAAGGAGCCTACAATGTAAGGGGAGAGCCAAATATATACAAACAAATATATACAAAGCAAACTATATATAGGAGATAATTCACAGAGGTAAGGCTCTGGAATTAAGAGGTGTTGAGAAAGGCTTCATGTAGAATATGAGATTTTAGTTGGGACTTAATGGAGGCCAGGGAGGTCAGTAGTGAAGGCAGGAGGAAAAACCTGCCAGGTATGGGGGGACAGTCAGAGAAAATATTGGAAACTGAGAGATGCAGTGCCTTGTTAGTGAAAGTATTACTGAAGAGTAGGGGCAGCTAGGTGGTGCAGTGGATAGAGCAGGAGTCAGGAGGACTTGAGTTCAAATGTCACCTCAGACACTTGACACTCACTAGCTGTGTGACCTTGGGCAAGTCACTTAACCCCAATTGCCTCATCCTGGGTCATCTCCAGTCATCCTGATGAATATCTGGTCACTGGATTCAGATGGCTCTGGAGGAAAAGTGAGGCTGGTGACCTTTACAGCCCTCCCTCACTCAAAACAAAGTCAAGTGCAAGTCATGTCATCATTTCTCTGATGGCATGGTCTTCTTTGGCAATGGAAGATGAACACACTATTGAAGAGTACATATGGGGGAGTAAGATGTAAAAGGATTGAAAGATAGGAGGGAACGAGGTTATGAATGGCTTTGAATGCCAAACAGAGCATTTTGGATTTGATCCTCGAGGTAATGGAAAGCCTCTGGAGTAAGGGGGTGACAATGACTGGACTTGTGCTTTAGGAAAATCACTCTAGTGACTGAATGGAGGATGGATTGAAGTGGGGAGAGGAAGGCCACCAGCAGGATGTTGCAGTAATCAAGGCATGAGGTAATAAGGACTGGCACTAGAGTAGTGGCAGTGTCAGAGGAGGGGAGGGGGCATATATTTCAAATGTGAAATGGATGTTCCATGGCAACAGATTGGATATCAGGAGTGAGAGATAGTGAGGAATTCAGGATGACTCATAGGTTTCAAGCCAGAGTTAACTGGCAGGATGGTTGCTCTCTATAGTATTAGAGAAGGTGGAAGAGGGCAGATTGAAGGGAGAAAGATAATGAGTTCTATTTTGCAAGTATTGAGTTTAAGATGTTTATTGGACATTCAGTTTGAGCTATCTGGAAGGTGATTGGAGATGTGAGATTGGAAGACAGGTAGATTTGAAAATCATCAACACAAAGACAGTAATTAAATCAGTGGGAACTAATGAGACACCAAATAAAGCAATATTGGAAGGAGAAAAGAAGTTGGTCCAAGACAGAACCCTAAGGAACAACTAGAGGACATTATCTGGAAGAAGAGCCAGCAAAGGAGACAGAGGAGGCATGGTTAGATAGGTAGGAGGAGAATTAGGAAAGAATGGTGTCCCAGAAACCTGGAAAGAAGAGAATATTAAGGAAGACAGAGTGATCAACAATGTCAAAGGCTGCAAAGAGGTCAAAGATAATAGAGACTGAGAAAAAAGGCCATTGGATTAACAACTAAGATATTATTGGTAACTTGGGAGACGGCAGTTTTGGTGGAGCAATGAGGTCAGGAGCTTGACTGAAAAGGGTTAAGAAGACAGTGAGAGTAAAGAAAATGGAGGCGCCTGTTGGGGATAGATTTTTAGAGTCATTTACTTACAAAGGGCAGAAGATAAACAGGACTGCTGATAGCAGGGATGTAAAGGTCAAGTGAAGATTTTTTTTTAGGATGGGGAAAATATGGGCATGTTTGGAGCCATATAGGTAGTGAGCCAGTAGAAGGGGAGACATTCAAAGGAGTGAGAATGACAGAAGGCTCAATCTGTTGGAGAAGACAGGATGAAATGGGATTGCTTGAACAAGTATAGGTCTTGGTAAGGAGGTCAGTTTATCATGTGAGACAGGGATAAATAGCAGTGTAAAAATAAACAAAATATATCTGAAAAATATAATGGAAACAAATGGGAAAGTATGATTCAATTTATTAAATCTTATTTGCATAGATTTGGTTTATGCTTTCATTGAGATAAATAAAATACACCTGTACAAAATTATTTTTAGACCCCACTTCTTTTTTAAAGAAAGAAATAACCACATGCTTTTCATAAGTTTCTCTAGATCAACTTCCTTAGATCAGTTACCATTTGACAGAAACTTAAAAGAAGAATGATTTTACATTAGTGATTTTATTCTCTAAGAGATTTATTATTATATCTTAAAGTCTTTAAAATTGATTCTATTTCTAGTGAAAAAAGTTATCCTCATTTCTATCTGCCTTTTAGATGATACTTAGTATAGGTGATTTTTCCACCTGAAAGATCAAGTCAGAATATTCACCTTTGATAAAGAAGACAGAATGACTACTGCACATCAATCTAAATTAATATATTCCAATTCCAACCATTCATTTGTGTCCTTGTTAACAGGAAAAGATTATAATTTAACTTAGTGACATCAGTGGAATGTAGGCTTGCCAATGTACCTAGGCTAATATTTAATTTGTATTGACTCATGAGGAAAAATATGAAAAGAAAGTTTTGAGGGACTTAGTTGATGAGTCAATAGAAATACAGATCATTAAGAAAATGATTCTTAAATGCATTGTTCTTCAGATCAACAATCAGCTACAAAATATAATATTTTCAGAAGTGTTTTTTATTTTTAAACTGAGCCTGGATACACCAATGTGAATAGCTCATTGAACTATATAGAGTCAGGAAAATTAAGGAATACCAGGTTGTAGAGTGGTTAGAGTTCTGGTCCTGGGGTCAGGAAGACCTAGGTTTGAATCTGGCCTCAGGCATTCACTAATTGTGTGACTCTGGGCACTTAATCTCTGACTCAGTTTCCTTAACTGTAAAATGGGAATAATAGCACCTACCTCCTAGGGTTGTCCCAGTGCTTGACATATTGTAGGTGCTTAATAAATGTTTGTTCCTTTTTGTCTAGTCCTAGCTCTGCTGTATAATATCTCTAGAACCTGACAGAATTATTGCAAGGATTAAATGGAGTCTTTACATTCATAAGTGTATTTGTTGTGTGTGCCACTCAAACTTGGATTCTCAAGGTTTGGGGTTTGGTGTGGTGGTATTTTAGTTACTTATTTTTCCTCTTTCCCTAGAACATTTGGGAAATAATTGTCTTCAAAACTAATGTTTTAGGCTTCAGCATAATCAGTTCAAATGAAGGTCTATTGAAGTCTTTAAAATCATTTCTTAAAGATACTTCCAGCTGGATGCCTCAATTCTTCTGTAATTAGACATCTTTTTTCCATGTCAGAGGGGTTCTTGATATCATGCTAGAATTTTTTGCTTTCTTGGACACTGCCACCACAATGTTAGACGTCCCATGTATCTCCTTCTTCCTGGGACTCCAGCAGAAAATATCTCTTTTATGTTTCCATCTTCCCAGAAATCCTAGTGTACCAATTAGTGTCTGTACTTCATGATATAATCATTGTCCCCAAAGCACAGTCTCAGGGAGTCTAAATTGTGAAATTCAGTTGAACCTGTTTGAAGTCCAGGATGTATTAAGAAATGTAGTCCCTCCCTTCTTACTTCTGTACCGTTTTCTGAGCTCCTTGAAGATAAGAACTCTTGATTTTGTCTGTATGTCCAGAACATAACATCTAGTTGGTGCTTAATAAATATTTGTGGAATTGAACAGTTCTGTCCTACTTTAGGGGCATGAATTTTATGCCCTCCCATATGCTTTCTTTACATGTCTCTGTTTGCAGGGAAAGGGAGGAAATGTAAGGTAAGATAGCATGATTGCTCTATGGACAAAGCACTTAATACCTAGATAAATACCGGCTGCCATTTTACCTAGTTTAGAAGTTCCTAACTTTTTTTGGTTCCCTTAATTCCTTCACTTTCTATAAATCTTCCTGCATGCCATTCAGTATTAAAGGATATACATTCTAGACCTTAACATGAATACGCACATAGGAAATGAAATTACTTTTTATAAAGAAAACTTCATTTTGTATACATGGCTGTAGCAGCAAGCACCCTGACACATCCAGGATGGCCTGTTAGCACAGGTTCTTTGCTCTGCTTTTCTAAAAGGAAAGCAACTTTTGAGGGGTCAACAATCTTCTTTAATTACATTGACCGATAGAGAAAATACAAGCAGAGAAGACCAACAGACAGGGCTTCTAACTGTCTGACCATAACCAATAGATACATCACAGAACAACAGACAGATCCAACTGTATGACCGTTACATACATACATACATACATACATAGTTACCAGAGAGAGAAGTACCAACACCTGGGTTTTCAAAGCATAGTGGGGAGGGGGTGACTGGGGAGAGGTGGGGGGGTTCCTTAACAGTTACATAGAGTCTCATCTGGTACATCAACCTTCTTCAAAGAATAAGCCCCCAAAGCAAAGTGCCTCATTAGAAATTAACAAAAGATGTGGAACTTCCTACAAAACAAGCCTCCCTTAATTGTTTCCCTTAATGGGCTCCACCTGAGGCCTATTAATGGGCAGGGGAAGATCTTTGCCTTTGACAAAACAAACTTCCCCTAATCAAGCAACTCTTATTAACATTACAATAGCTTAAAGTTATTAAATGTTTATCAAAATGTAGGCAAATAAATTAATGAGATCCTTGATTCATTTTCTTGTCCGCCAACAACTTTATCCTCAGTCTAGTCTTTGAAGGAGATTCCCTCATATTCTGTTTAGCTTTCAATTTGTTTCTTGCTTTTGGATATGACTGAGGAAATGATAGATATTGGTAGATATGATAGAAAATTCTAATTTGTAGAGATAATTGTGAAAAATTGAAGTCTTATGAGCATATTTAGTAATAATGCCTCCAATAATTTTGTAACTTAATTGATTGGAAATTAATTTAGAGTTTCTAGTTATAAAACCAATCAATTAGCTCTTTGTTCAGTGGATCACTGTGAATGATTTTCTTTAGCTCAATGTGAAAATAAGGTTTTACATCTAAACTTTACTAATTGAAATTGAGAAGGAATTATTTCTTCATTTATCTCTTTTACAGTTTTCAGGTGTACTATAACATGCCCTTGCTTTCATATCCCTCTTCTACCACCTCATCAGTCTCTTTTCCATCCAGCAATTTTTTTTGCTAGCACTAATATTTTGGTAATATTTCAATAGGAAGATATAGTTATTAACATAAATGTTCCCTATACTCCCTTGACATGTTTCTTGCAACCCCTTGGTGGCATGCATCCCCCAAGTTGGAATTCCCTGACCTAGCTTCATCAGGGTGCATAGCTAATACCATGTTCTTCTCTTTAAAAGAAAGCATATAGAAGTTAAGATGAAATGAGTAAAGCATAGTGCTTTAAGGCTGCTGAACCAAATAATTCATGCCCTTTGATCCTTCCCTCTTTAGATCTCCTTCTTGTTGAGCTAGCATTTCATCTCTGGACTCTAATTTGGCCTAAGCTCTTCTCTGATGTCATTTGCTACATCATTATGAGACACACTGCTCTGCCGGTGGAAAATTCTATCTCACCCCACAAGACGTTTGTTGATATCTGGCTATTTTGACCCATGGCTCTGCCTCTCTTCTCACTCATTCCGTATTAGAGCTTGGCATGGAAGGCAGTCATCTTCCTCATCTGGCAAGGCAAAGAAGCAAGATACTAATGTTTCATTCTTCATTGCTTCAAGCCTCAGACAATCGAGAAATCAGTAGCTATTTTACATCAACTAGCTGTCAGAAATCAACTAGCTATCAGAAATCCAAGCCCAGAAATCCAGGTTATTAGACTCCAAAGGGGAGAAGGGAAGACAATGAATATTTGTATAGCACCTACTATGTGCCAGATATTGCTAAGTACTTTTTACAAACATTGTCTCATTAGATCCTTATAAGAACCCAGTGATCTAGGTGCTATTATTCTCTTTTCACATTTGAGTAAGGCATGGTAAGGGTGTTTAAGTGATTTAACCAAACCTGAGCCAAAATGACCTGAGTCAAACCTGAGTGGAAAATTTGTCTTTAAATGTCTCTTGGAGGAGGGAAGTGACTGGTGGGGAAGCAGCTGTAAACAGTTACTTCATCTATTAAGATTTCGCAGCCTAGAAAAATTCAGTGCATAAGCCAGGGGTGGGGAACTTGTGGCCCCAAGGCCACGTGACCTTCAAGGTCCTCAAGTGTGACCCTTTTACTGAATTCAAACTTCACCTGACTTACAGTGGAAAGAGCTAGAAGACCTGAGTTTGGATTCTATCTCTGCAACTTAGTGCCTTTGTGGTCTTGGACAAATCCCTTCATCTCTTTGGCCCTTAATTCTCTCACCTGCAAAATGAGGGTGTTAGATTAGATGGCTCTGAAGATCTTTTCCAACTCTAATCAATGATTGTATGATTCTTTGATTTAGTTTGCTTCTGGGATTGCAACATCAGACACCATCATACTAGTACGGCAACCATCAATAGAAGGCCCCTTGCCTTGGGAGCCATGAGATCCAATCTCTGTGTTCGTGGGAGGGAAATACTATGAACTTCTTGCCTTTTACATAATTTAGTGTCACTGTGATTGTTTGAGGGATTAATCAATTACTTTGCCATAATCCTGACATTGCTTAGATGTCAAGGTGTGGGGGATAGGATCATAGGAAACAGGATGTATTCCACTCTGCACAGCCAGAATTTCTGGGTGCTGACACAGGTTACTACCAGTTTCTGCCCTCACACCATGAAGATGAACAAATTTTTCTAATGTGAAACTCATAACTGCCATTAACTTGGTTACAAAAAGTCCCACTCCTGCTAGCCAGGTATGTTCTCTGAAACAGCAACTACTGTGGTTTAAAGAAGAAAGAGATTTATCCAACATTCTACCTTACTGATATTTATTTAAACAAATAAAAGCAGGAAGTCAGGTTCTGTTATGATTACTGGGCTCTCAATACTATGACCATTTGTGACCAATATTCTCTCCTACTAATTTCAGATCCATGGCATTAGCTGAACTCAATAGCTTAAGATAGGAAAATTTACTTAAGCATTATTATTGAAATAAGTTGAGATCCCATGGTACAATGGATCTATGATCTTCCTTGAATTCAGGAAGAACTGAGTTCAAGCTCTGCCTCTGACATGTAGTAGCTGTTGATCATGGACAAGTCATTTTACCTCTTGATATCACAGAAAACCCTTTAAGGCTTTACAGAGAAGTTTCTGATTTGCATTGGTGGAAGGAGTTGTACAAAGCCCCTCTTCTCATAGAGTCTGTACCTCCCCTACCAAATTGAATAAATTTAAAAAAATATTTTGGAATATAATGCAGTGCTTAACTGTCCACAAAGTATTGTATCAGTGGCATGTTTTCTCTCTTATTAGATTATGAGCTTTTCATCTTTTGTCTTTCTTTGTATCCCCAGTATATGTAGTGCATAGTAGGCACTTAACCAATCCTTATTGACTGACTGATATTCCTGCCATACAAAATGGGGGAACCATCACTCTCCATAAATAGTTGCTGCTGTGCCATTAGGCAATGTCTCTCATTCTTATGTATTTCATGGTATATTGGTAGTGGAAGGGAATATAGATTGGAGTTTCATGAGGGAGGGATGGTACAAAATTTAGGAACTCATGAGTCAACTTCTTGAAAGCTACATATATTTAAAATGTCCATATTTTGACTCATGTGGCAATTTGCTTCAATTGATTATGCGTACTTGTTACAAAGGTTTTCTTTTTCTTTGTTCCAATTGGGGAAAAAGGAGGAGGGAAGGTGAGAAGATAAATGTTTTGTTAATCCCAAAAAAATGTTTTTAATGTTTGTATTTATGATGTATGTATCATTTGTGATTTCAGGTCTCAGACATTTACATACCTTTCCTTTCTTGTTTGTAAAGATGGCTGCTGATAATGGCCAGATCATCATAAATTTGAGTGGACTAGAGAATCTGAGAAGAAAGATTCTTCTTAGGAAAATAAAATTTAGAGCTAGGTAAGGAGATTGAGGTCCAGAGAAGTTTTGATCTGGTCAAAGTCACATAGGTAATAAGTGATGGAAGCAGTATTCAAACCCAACTCTTCAAATTCTTAATCTACTATGGTATGCTGGCTGTGCTGGAAGGAAGGAGAATTGAATTTATTAAGCACCTACTATATGCCAAACATTGTGCTGAGGTTTTTTTATAAATATTTTTTCATACCAACCCTGGGAAGAAGGTGCTATTCCTATTTTATAATTGAGGAAGTTAAGTGACTTGCCCAGGGTCACAAAGCTAGTAAGTATACAAGACTAGATTTGAATTTAGGCTTTCCAGACTCCAGGATGAGCTCTTTATCTACTGTGCCACTGTAATGTTAATGAGATTTAACCCCTCCAATTTATGGGTCTCTCATTAGGGGGCACTTGTTTGACCGAAGACCCCTACCTTTTGTTAATTTCTAATGAGGGACTGGGTCACCAGGGTCTTGATGCCTCTCTGAAAAGTGTATATATAATCTGAGGTGAGGTTTTCCTTTGGGGGCTTACTCTTTGGAAGAAGGTTCATGTGCCAGATGAGACGCTGGGTAGCTGCTCAGAAGCCCTGGGATTTTGAAAACTCAGGTGTTGGTGCTTCTCTCTCTGGTAACTATGTATGTATGTATGTAATAGTCAGACAGTTCTGTTGGAAGCCCTGTCTGTTTTTTTCTCTGCGTGTATTTCCTCTATTGGTTTATATGTTTGATTAAAGTGATTGTTGACCCCTCAAAAGTTGCTTTCCTTTTAGAAAAGCACATCTTAGAACCTATGCAGCAGGTCCTCCTAGGTATGCCCAGGGTGCTTGCTGCTACAGCCACTAGCTACCTCTGTCCCATTAGACATGTTACTTGAATCCACCTAGAACCAAATCAAAGTGCCTCTCCACTTTTGGTAGATATATGATAATTACGGGTAAATAGTGAACAACTCAACTTCTGTTTTTGTAGTCAGCAATTACAGTCTGATGAGGACAGACTGTATGCTTTGTCCTCTATTAAAATGCAAATATTCTGAGGCATAATAACATATTTAACCTCTTAGTCATTTATGCCTTCCTGTGTGCATTACCTACTCAGATTCAAATTCATTCCGGAGAACACATTTAATTTGGGGAAGGAGAGAAGAAGAGAGCATGAAGCCTTGAAGCTAATTGCCAAAATGGGAAAGAGTCAATTCCTCAGGGTCAAGTGGCCTGAAAAAGAAACTTGAGAATGACAAAAGACATATTTCACTTACTCCAGGATTTTACCTGCAGTTGTTCACCATAACAAACACCCTTCTGAATTATTTTTTCTTTTTTTCAAATGCTCCAATTAGAATTTTTAAAAAATTATAGAATCCAAATTCCTTTTTACATTAACATGTAAAACATGGTCACATATATTCTAGTTTTTCAGTAATTTGAAAGAATTTAACATATATATTGAATCAAATAAATGCAGTTTATATAGGGCACAAAAACTTCTCTGTTTCATTTTTGGAAAGACATAAGAGGTCTGCAAGCAAAGAACTTTGCAGGACAGTATTTTTCAATAAGAAGATAAATCGCACTCAGATATTTTGGAGATACAGAATATGTTTAAAGCAATAAAGCTAGTTAGTGCTGCTATCTGTCTTGAACATCAACATCTTTCCAAGTTACTTTTGTTAATTTTGAATGTCTACAATTGCAAAGTTTTTTAATAATAATCAAATAATAGCTAGCATTTGTATAGCACTTGAAGACTTGCCCAAGCGCTTTACATGATGTTTACTCCTTCGATCCTCACAATTCTGCAAAGTAAATGCTATTCTCATTTTACAGATTAAGAAAAATAAGGCTAGTAAGTGTCTGAGACTGGATTTGAATTCAGGTCTCTCTTTCTTCAAGTTTATCAATCTAATACATCCCCTCTACCACCTAGCTTGTTATATACTTAACAATGTCTTTGGTATAAATATCTATTAATTTAATGTAAAAAGATAAAGTCCTTACATTTTTCTTTTCCTTTTTAAAAGTGCTGGTGAGCTTTCATGAAAATCTGACATTGATTGGCGTGAATCTTAGAAAAGTTTAGAGGTCAGCTATATAATCTTACAGTATTCTTTTTTATGAAACATGAACCAGGAAGGAACTCAAACTGCTCAGATTTCAGATACACTGTACTGGACAGAGTATGATCTTGCAGCTTTTTTTTTTTTTAATCATTACTCATGAAAAGAGACTGCACTTCTATTCTGGGAGATGAGTCTTTGCCCTTCTGTGCACTGTCTCCTTGACTAAGTCCTCTGTAATTTCCTCCACCCTGGGCAGAGGTGTTGCCTAGACTTATTCCATACTGGAATGTACTGAATTGTAAAGGGTGAGATGAAGGGGAAGAGAGCAATCTAGCAGTGATTTTGTGTTTGTCCATTGCTGATGAAGACCATGCCATCAGAGAAATGATGACATGACTTGCACTTGACTTTGTTTTGAGTGAGGGAGGGCTGTGCAGGTCACCAGTCTTACTTCTCTTCCAGAGCCATCTGAATCCAATGACCAGATATTCTTCAGGATGACTGGAGATGACCCAGGATGAAGCAATTGGGGTTAAGTGACTTGCCCAAGGTCACACAGCTAGTGAGTGTCAAGTGTCTGAGGTGAGATTTGAACTCAAGTCCTCCTGACTCCTGCACTGGTGCTCTATCCACTGCCCCACCTAGCTGCCCCAATTTCCTTTCTATATTCCAAACTGGATTTAGTCAAAGGACCACACTTGAGGACATAGGGGGCCACATGTAGCCTTGAGGTTGCAGGTCCCTCACATTTGGACTAGAGGGTCTCTGAAAGTCTCTAAGGTGATATAGAAGAAAATTAAAATTTGTTTGTTCCCCAGAAAGCAAATTCACACAACTTTGATGTGTGAAAGATAGTTGATTATGGACACTACTTCAGTTGATGCAGATTGCAGCCCTTCTACATTTGATGAGTTGCCAGGGCCCTAATTATCTGGTGGACAACCTTCTGACAGAGTACCTCTCTTCATTTATCATCCTTGATGATACATGCATACACACACACACACACATGCATGACATACACTTCTGCACAGATGTATATGTGCATACATATGTGTGTACACATAAATATATAAAACATATATGACATGTACACACATATATGAGTGTATAGATATATTACTGAAGCCCATCCAGTCAATTTGGTAAAACCTACCAGAGTGTGATTTTGTTTAAATAATCTTTGAAAACTCCAGTCACTTCTACCAACTGAGGTATAAAAGTAGGACTTTAATGAAGAAATGAATAGAAGGTAAACGAAATTATTCAGAATCACAAATTCTCACATTTTGAGAGGGAACTCAGAAGCCAGTTAGTTTAAACCATACAAACAAAAATTCTCTCTACAATCCTCTCCTGTCAGTTTAAAAAATGATGAATGATTAACATAAAAAATTCATAACATATTCACTTTAACTATTTTTCAACTTCCCTATAGATAATATATGGGATTTCTTTTTTGGTTTGGTGCATAATTTTTGTTGCATGTAAAAGGAGCTACATATCTGCTATCCATGTAACTTAACACTGACAATTACTCTTTGCTACAAATGTTTTATATAACAGCATAGTTCCCATTACAGAATGGGCCAGAAATAAGAAACTACCATTTGCTTGAAAATATAAGTAGATGATTCATCTTAACCTAAGATTGTTAGGAACTGATATAGCAACTTCACTGATTTAATTTATTTCTCACACCTTTTCAAATTCACTCTTACATATTTTCTGCTCAAATGAAAGCACTTTTAGAGTTTGATAATTTCATCCTGACCCAAAACTTTTGAAGAAATTATCAATTTGGAATAGTTAAGATAATGGGTCTTACTATATAAGATTAAAAGATGGTTATGGTTGTAAGGCAGTACAGCCAAGTATGGATTTAGTTAAATTCAGCAAATACTAACATGGCTAGGTTCTGGGAATACAAAAGGTAATGATTTCTGCCCTCCAGGAGCTTACATTCTCCTGGAGGGAGGTAATAGCGGGAGTGGAGGAAACAATATGTATAAAAATAAATGTCACACAAAGGAAATAGAGGGAGGACAGAACATCAATAACTTGGGGATTTGGGTAAAGTTTCTCAGAGGAAGTGGTATCTTAATTGTGTTTTGTACAAAGACAAAGATTCTGAGAACAGAGATAAAGAAGTGTATTTAATGCATGAAGAATGCATTTGTGAATTCATGAAGACAGGAAATGGAGCATTGATTTCAAGGAGTTCCACTTTGACTGGAATGTGGGTGTTCATGATGGGGAAGAGTATTACAAATACTGAAAAGGTAAATGGGAGTCAACTTGTGGAAAGTTTTACTCACCAAGCTACTTTATCCTATGAGCAATGGGTTAGCATTGAAAATTCTGAGCAAGGACTGGTGGCATCAGATCTGTGCATTAGAAAATAATTTTTCTCATCTGTAGGGAATAGTTTGGAGAGGGGAAGATACTGCAATCAGGAAGACTAAAAGCAGGAAGTTATTGCAATTGTCAAGGTGAGAGGTGATAAGGACCTAACAAAATGTGAGGAGAGAGAAGGAGACAGATAGAAGACACAAAGTGGAAGCAGTTTGAGAAGATTTAAGATTTAATGATGTGGTAGGTTAGGGAAAGGGTGAGGGTAGGAGGAAGGGAATAAACATTTATGTATTGCTTTCTGTGTGCCAGGCATTGTGTTATCACTTTTTACAAATACCTCATTTGAGAAGCAAAGAGAAGAGTCAAAGATAACTCACATTATAAATCTGGGTGACTTAGAGGATGGTGGTGCCTGCAATAGAAATAGGGAACTTTGGAGAAACAGTAGATTTTTGTGGGCGGGGAGAGGCTAATAAGTTCCATTTTGGATGTATTAAATTTAAGATGCCCATGAAACATTCAGGTGGAAATGTCTGCCAGGCAGTTAGTGATGTAGAATTGGAGATATGTAGACAGATTAAGATTGGATATATCTTCCCAGATTGTTGTGAGGTCAAATGAGATAACAATTGTATATAAATGTTAGCCAGCTATGTTAGCTATATGCAAAGGCTATTGAACCTATGGGAGGTGAGGAGATCATCAAGAGAGAACACATAGAGAAAAGAAAAAGTCTCAGTACAGAATGTTGGAGGACATTCAAAATTCAGAGGCTAAAATTTCTATAATGATCCTGCAAATGAAACTGAGAAGGAGCAGACAGTAGAGGAAAACTATGAGAGAACATGTCATGGAAGCCAAGGGAGGAGAAAATGTAGAGGATGAGGGGTGTTATCAGTAGTATCAAAAGCTGAAGTTAAGAACATTGAGGAGTGAGAGAAGGCCATCAGATACACCAAATAAGAAATCATTGATAACTTAGAAAAGGGAAGATTTTTTTTTTTTGAGTGGGGGGGCTGAGACACCTTATAAAGGACTGAGAAGAAGTCAAAACAATTTATAGTCATATGAAGAAATGCTCTAACTCATTATTAATTAGAGACATGAAATTTAAAACAATCTTGCAGTATCATTTTATACCTATCAGATTGGCTAAAATGATCTAAGGGGAAAGCAACAAATGTTGGAGGGGATATGGAAAATTGGGACACTAATTCATTACTGGTGGAATTGTGAACTCATCCAACCAT
Organism: Bettongia penicillata ogilbyi; assembly: GCA_023548195.1. Taxonomy (NCBI): domain Eukaryota; kingdom Metazoa; phylum Chordata; class Mammalia; order Diprotodontia; family Potoroidae; genus Bettongia; species Bettongia penicillata. The sequence goes on along the minus strand of JAJHZJ010000035.1, from coordinate 3,212,786 downwards.
TTTGGAAAGCAATCTAGAATTATGCTCAAAGAGTTATTAAACTGCCTATACCCTTTGACCCAGCAATACCTCTACTAGATCTATTTCTAAAGATGATTAGGGGAAAAAGAAAAGAACGTATACATTCTAAAATATTTATAACAGTTCTCTTTGTGGTGACAAAAAATGGAATTTAGAAGAATGCCCATCAATTGGAGAATGGGTGAACAAGTTGTGATATATGATTATGTTAGAATTCTACTGTGTTATAAGAAATGGTGAGCTCAGTGATCTTAGAAAAACATGGAGACATATGAAATAATGAGTGAAATGAACAGTCAAAAGAATGTTGCATATAGTAACAGAAATATTGTTATAAGAACAATTTTGAGTGAATGTCATTTTGACTTTTCTAAATACCTGAATTAATGACAAAGGATGTATAAAGGAAATTACTATCTGCATCCAGAGAAAGAACTGAAAAATAGAAGTATGAATAGAATGATTTTACATTTATATGTGTATATATACATACATGTGCATATACATTATATATATATGTGTGTGTGTGTGTGTGTGTGTGTGTATTTGTGTTCAACGGTAGCCATTTCTATGGCAGGGACAGGAGGGATAAAAGGGGAAAAAGAATTTCACACAATAAATTTATTATATATTTAAAAGGAATAACAAGTTACATGTAATAGATTTGCAGTTTTAATTATACTCTACATCTTGTTTTTTATTATACTATGTTACGGAAATACTTGTTTTATTTCATAAATTAAAAATAAAATAAACATCTTGAAAAAGGACAGGGAGGAAAAAGAAAGGATCATTATTTTTGGGAATGACAAAATTAAGCAATATTTTTTTAAGTATGATATAGACCTGAGAATTTTTGTAGGCAGTGAGGGAAAGAGCCAGTAAATAAATTGACACCAAAGATAAAACAGAGACAGTGGGAATGACCTGTGGGGCAATATGCTGGAGGAGGAGAATGGAAAGGAGACGATGAAGGGCATTGGTAGAAGGATTAGGTAACATCTCAGAAAACAGTAAAAGAGAGGATGGGTGAGTATAGCACCTGAAGGCTCAAAGAGGACTTTATTAGGCACCAGCTATCTAAGATTTGTTACTGATACTCTGGGTGAATCTTTCTGCTGCTGATTTGCTAGAGTTGACCCTGGCATAGAGCTAACAATAGAATAGTCATTGTACTAGAGCAAAGGATTTGTTCCTTATGGTCTTCTTGGTTGCTTCTAGAAGAGAGCATCTTATTAACCCTTTTCGTGTCATGGACTCCTTTGGCAGTCTGGTGAAACCTCTGGACCCATTCTCAGAATGTTTTTAAATGCATAAAATAAAATGCACAGGATTATAAAAGAAATCAATTACATTGAAGTAAATTATTCAGATATTAAAGAGTAAACAAGTGCAGGTTAAGAAGCCCCAATCTAGAAAAATGGGGAGAGGGGAAATAGCACTCAATTGCTTTCCAGGGTTATTGTAAAGAAAGCACTCCGCATATCTTAAAGGTCTATGTAAGCATAAACTATTATTATTATCTTTAGCAACTTTAAATCAATCCTTGTTTAAAATGGACAACTGAAGAAGCTTGACACTTTAGAGAAAGAATCAATAGAAAAACCAATGTTTACTGAATATTTACTATGTATTTTTCATTGTCCCAGTCTCCAAGAAGCTTGTTGTTCATTATTCATCCTTCTTTTTGAGAAAGACCAATGACATCACAACATGATGGATAATGTTTTGGCTTGTGCATGAATTGGATTTAAGTGTCCTGTGGCAGGACAAAAGTCAAGATGACGGGCAGTGGCCCAGGATGCAGAACTGAAGGGTGACTTTCATGTCTTCAATGCCTGACCAAGCTCCATGTGCTCCACAGCACCTGCTTCAGCTTTCTTCATGGAACAAATTGTTCTCATCTACCTATTCTTTTGGGGAAAGTCTTTTCATGTTTGGGGTAGAAGTCCCCCTAACTCACCAACGGATTTCAGGCCTCTTTGTTACTCTCAACCTGGTTTAGCCCAGAAGGGCTAAAAACAAGAAGCTTATTAACTAGTTGGAAGAGACAATACATGGGAAGGTTGAATAACCAAATAATCCATGATTTAGTACCAAAAACATTATAAAGACAATGTGATCTATAAAAGATCACAGATGAATGTGAACAACAGTGGTTCCAGAAGGTTGCCAAGTAAAGGCATATACTCATCCCAAAGGATGAGTATAATTTAGTTAGTGGGGAGGAGTATGAATTAACATTTTAGATGTGAGTAATTGTATGAGTATGAGTGCAGCAGTGGAAATGAATGTGACATTTCCTGGTATTTTTCTGGAGGAGGTCTGAAGAGTTGGGATTGAGAATACAGGTTCAAAGGTGAGCCTCAGAGAACATGAGGCAAGACAGATGATGAGATGAGTCTGGAGAAAATGACACATTGAGGTAGAGAGTGGGGAAATGAAGTCCAAATAACCTCTATCTTCTCACTAATGTAGATTACCACATTTACCATGATTGAATTAGAGAGAAGAAAGGATTAATTCAAGCAATTATAGAAAAACATAAAGAGCAAAGAAGCATTTGCTATAGTAGAAAGTCCACTGAACTTGAATTTATAAGATTTAAATTCAAACTCTGTTTTATACACTTGCTATATTACCTTGGGCAAGTCATTCAACTTCTCTGATCCACGCTTACCTCTTCTGTGAATGGGTTAGGGTGAGAGAAAAAGTTAGTAATACATGTACTAGCTACCTCATAGTCTGGTTGTGAAGAAAGCAATCGAATTCAGTTCAATAAATATTTATGAAACTGAATTAGGTGGTGCAGTAGAGAGAGCATGGTCCTAAAGTCAGAAAGACTCATCTTCCTGAGTTCAAATCTGGCCTCAGACTCAAGAACTAGCTGTGTGATCCTGGGCAAGTTACTTAACCTTGTTTCCCTTAGTTCCTCATCTGTAAAATGAGCTGGAGAAGGACATGGCCAACCACTGCAGTATCTTTGCCAAGGAAACCCCAAATGGGATGACAGAGAGTCAGACAATTGAAACATGATTCAACAACCACAAAAATATCTGTTATATACAAGGAATCATTTGAAGGGATGAGCATACAAAAACAAAAATAGCCCCTGTCCTCATGGAGCTAATATTCTCCTGGGGAGAAACAACATGTTGAGACAACATTGGGTAATACTAATGATCACAATTTATATTGTAACTTATGATTTTCAAAGCACATGTTGTCTCATTTGATTCTGTAGTGTACAGAGTGGATGTGTCAACCATGTGACCTTGAGTTGAATGTGATCTATAACACTCCTAAGTACTTTTAGAGCCAGATTAAAATATAATAATGAAATATCTAGTAAAATAAATAAAAATATAATAAAACATAGATAATGTTAATAATTTTCTATGTTAATATGTGCCTACATGTCTCCTTATGTACACCTTAGTGGCTCTGTTTCTATTTGAATTTGACACTTACTAGGTGTGTGACTGGACCTTTCATTTAACTTCTTTGTGCTTCAGTTTCCTTATCTGTAAAATGGAGGGATTAGATTTGATGTTGTCTACAGTCTTTTAAGGACTAAATCTATGATCCTGTGTACATGGATAAAAAGATACAAGGTTATTTCAAGAAGGAGAGACTACTAATAATTGCAGGGCAGAGGTAGACCTCAAGTAGGAAGTAGTACCTGAGATTTTCTAGAGATTATATGATGGAGAAGTGGGGGAGGGTGTAGCAGCAAGCACCCAGGCATATACAGGAGAGCCTGCTGCATAGGCTCTTAGACCTGCTTTTCTAAAAGGAAAGCAACTTTTGAGGGGTAGAGAGTTGTTTTTAATTACCTGCCAACAGAAAAAATTTAAGCAGAGAAATAAAGACCAACAGACAGGGCTTCTGTCTGACCATAAGCAATACATACATCACAGATCAACAGACAGATTCAGCTGTCTCAACATTACATATATACATAGTTCCCAGAGAGAGAAGCACCAAAACCTGAGTTTTCATAGCCAAGGGGACTCCTTAGCAGCTGCCCAAAATCTCATCTGGCACATGAACCTTCTTCCAAAGAATGAGCCATAAAGCAAAAGTCAGCTCAGAGTATATATACACTTTTGGGGGGGGGGGGCATGACCCTTGTGACCTAGTGCCTCATTAGAAATTAACAAAAGGTACTTGAAGCCTATTAATGGGTGGGGAAGATCTTTAACTCTAATTAACATTACAGAGGGACAAAGAGTTCACTTGCTCAAAGGTATGGAGATGGAAGTTGGAGTATCATGTTAAGGAACAGTTAACAGGTGAGTCTGACTGAATGATGAAAGTCATATGAATTAAAATTGGAATAGTAGATGGGAATCATACTGTTGAGGACTCTAATTGTTTGGTGAAATATTTTGTATTTTATTCAATAGGCAGTATGTAGTTACTGAAGATTTTTTAATAGGGACATGATATGATGAGATGAATTTAAATTTGGTGGAAATATAGAGGATGGATTGGAGAAGAAAGTGACTGGAGGCAGAGACACATTCTGAGAATAATGTAATAAATGACTAATGATGAGGACTTGACTTAGGGTAAAGGCTGCATGAGTGGAGAGAAAGGGATGGCTATGAGAATTTTTATGGAGGTAGGACTGTCAGAACTTGGTTATTAATTGGATATGAAGGTAGAGGGAGAGGAAAGAGACAAGGATGACTTCAAGGTTGTGATCCTGAATGAACGGAAGGATGAGGGTATCATCAATAGAATTAGGGAAGTTTGGAGAAGAAGTTAAATAAGTTCTCTTTAGGATATATTAAGTTTGAGACATATATCTATAACTGATATATATCTATAACTGAGACACTGATAAATCTATAAGGAAGTTTATAATGTAGTACTGGAATTCGAGAGAAATTAGGACTCTAGACACATACATACACATGCCTGGGATATATGTGTATATAGTGTATACATATATATGTATATATGTATCATCTGCACAAAGATGATAATTAAACCCACAGAGCTTGATGAAATCATTAAGAGAGAGAGTATATAGAAAGGAGGGTTTGGTACATATTCTTGGGGGTCTTCCACACTTAGTATGTTAAGAAGAAGATAATGACCTGGCAAAGCAGACTGAGAGGAATGGTCAGAAGGAGAACCAAGAAAATGCAGGGTTATAGTAGTCAAAAAAGGGACAGGGCCCAAGGTGTGGTCAGCAATGTAAAAAAATCAGAAAATTCAAGAATTATATTTATATACAAGTATAAATGAAATAATCCTTATTTTCAAGAAAATTAGATTCTAATGGGGACACGACATGTGAATATAAAAATATATACAGTTCCAGCATCGTTAGCAAATATAAAATAGTTTAAATCTAGGTGGTGTGAGAGGGAGGGCATAAGTATTTGGGTATATCAATAAATGCTTCATGTAGACAAAAGTGCTTGAGTTAATCTTAAAAGAGGGACTCTAGGAGGCATAGGTAAGAAAGGAGTTCATTCCAAGCATGGAGGATGGCCAGTGCAAAGACACAGAGATGAGAGATGGAGCATTTTCTATAAGGAATAGAGAGAAGGCCAATTTGACTGCATCACAGTGATGGGAGAGTAATGCCCAATGAGACTGGAAAGACAGAGTAGGACCAAGTTGTTACGTATTTAAAAGTTAAAGAAACATATTTTATCTTATAGAAATAGGAAACCAGTGGAGTTTAGGGAGAAGGGGAGTGACAAAGTCAGATCTGTATTTAAGGAAAATTACTTTGGCAGCAAAGTATATGAAGGATTGGAGTGGTGAGAAACTTGAGACAGAGAGACCAAGGCTATTGCAATCATCTAGGTGAGAGGGATCTGAGTATGGTGTTATCTGTTATCTTTATGAATGAAGAGAAGGGGTTTGTTGCGCAAGTAAAAAATGATTAGATTTGGCAACTAATTCAATAAAAGAGGTGAGGGAGAGTAAGGAGTAGAGGCTAACACCAAGGTTATGAACCTGGGAGACTGGAAGGATGGAGATGCCTTTGACAGAAATAGGGGAAGGTTCAAGTTCAATTAAGGGACCACTGACAGCTTGGAGAGAACAGATTTAGTTAAGTGGTAGGTTAGGCAGCCCAAGTTCTAAGGTATTGTGAAATGAGTGGGAAGTAAGGCAGTTGGACCAACTTTTTATTGCAGTTTGGTTGTGAGAGGGAGCATTAATTATAATTAAGTCCTAATTGTGCAATAGGGATTATAATTGAAAAAGAATTTAGACTAGTAGGAATTAAAGTCATTAGGGTTGTCTTTGCTTAATAAATGGCAGTTGAATTGAGCTTGAAGGATTAGTAGAATACCATGTTGTTAGGAAGAGGGCCATGGGGAGTTGGGCATTTCTGGTAGGAGCAGCACAACTAGAAGTATGAAGGAGAGTAGTACTGAGGGCACATGTGCCTGAAAGTCTATAAAGAAATGATGAAATGTTCAGGGTCATTCCTCCATTTGCATAGGAAGAGAGTCCTCTGACAGAGGGGAAAAGAGGGAGACTTTCTTTCCCATTGGCAGAAAGAGCATATGGGAAAATTCTACTCCCCTTTTAAACAATTTGGCAAAGCCTATAGTCCAAGGCACAATGAGGGCAGAACCAGGGAAATCTTGTTGTTTAGTCATGTCCAATTCTTCATGACACCATTTGGGATTTTCATGGTAAAGATACTGGAGTGGTTTGGCATTTCCTTCTTCAGCTCATTTTACAGTTGAGGAAACTGAAGCAAGCAGAATTAAATGACTAGCTCAGGGTCACACAACTAGTGAATGTCTGAGAATGGATTTAAACTCTGGAAGATGAGTCTTCCTAAATACAGGTCAGGCATGCTATCCACTAAGTCACCTCTTAGAGAACAGCTTTCCTCTTGGGCAGGGGAAGGATGGGAGGGGGAGTGTGGGAGGAGGTGATCACAGTGATTCCCTCTGTGTAAAACTTCCTGGTTGTGTTAACAAGTGTCAGGTGGATATCCTGTGGAGTTCTATTGCTCCTTTCATTTCCTAGGAGGGTACTTAGCAATATCATCTTGGCATGAAGAGGAAAACAGAGCTGCTACATAATTGATATTTCTTCCTGACATCTTATGCCCAACAACCTGCCATTTAATTATACTTGTAATTAAACCCCTTTTCCAAAGGGAGGATAAATTTCAAATCTAGGCAGATGATATTATGATAGTTCAAGGATATGCTATTTTCTATTTAGAAAATTATAAGAGAACTGAGGAGAAGAATGAAAATCCATCATTCATTGCTTAATCAGAAACACTTAATAGTATAAGATACACATTATTAGATTATAGTATGTTATGTATAATAGTATAAGATACACAAAAAGGAAACAAAAAGATATTAGAAGTTCTATGGTATGATAAAAATTTACATTTTTATTTAAAACACTATTATAAATGTATATCTCCAGCAAAGGTGTGAGAGATATTCATGGAAAATATACGTAGTTTTCAATTTAGTGGTTGCTTACAATAAGTATCCTTGGTATAAAAAGAAGATGCATACAGCATTTTTATAAAGCATTCCCTTCACAAAAATCTTGAGAGGTAGATGGTGTTAATATTAACGCTCCACATTTTCTAGATAAAGAAACAGTTTTAGAGATGAAAGTGACTTGCCGTAGGTCACATAGCTAGTGTTGAAAACTGAACTAGAAACCAGCTCCTGTCATTCTAAGACCAGAGCTATTTCTACTGTGTTACGCTTGTCCACATCACTTATAGAGAATGGTACTGGAAATTTAAATTCATTCAATAAGCAAATCTCTAGTCTCCACTTATGTCTAATACAGTGCTCTACTGAGGATAAAAAGACAAAAATGAAGCACTCAAAATGGAACTTGGGATTTAATGGATGTGGGATACTGGAAAACAGAAAATTAAATCCAAAATAATATTTAATATAACATCCAGGAAGTGGATGCTAATAATTGGGGACATCAGGATCAGATTCCTGTTGAATTGAATTTTTGAAAGAAACCATAGATTTAAAGAGGGAGAGGTGAAGAAGAAGTCCATTTCAGGCATGAGACAGCAGGAAGAATGCCAGAGCCAGCTCATTTTCAGGGTGAGCATTTATACTTCAGAAATCATAAAAATACCACAAATCAGGGCTCAATTTATTGTTTTCTTGATTGCTGACAAAACAATGATGAAAGCTAATTAGTCAGTGTTATTGTTTGTCCTTGGTGCTTGAAGAGGACCAAAATGACACCATGATTTTGGGATCATTGCACAGTGTGTTCTGCTGTGGTGGAGCTTACTAATATGAACTCAGAAGGCTCTATCAAAGGTTAGGTACAAATAGTCCACCTGACAATTTGGGAGGGAGATGTCTCTAAATTTGTGCATCTCGTGTTTTTTTTTTTTTGAGCTACTGTCATTCTGCTTTGCTCATAGAGCATAGAACCTTCTTTGATGTGGGCTTGTCATGCTGGGTGATTCTCCCAGTGTCTCCCATATCTCACAATTGAAACCAAAATTCTTCATAGAGACCTTGAGAGTGTCCTTTTATTGCTTCTTCTGACCATCATGTGAGTGCCTACCTTATATGAGTTCTCTGGAGAATAGTCTTTTAGACAAACATACATTTGGTATTTGAACAATGTGACCTGCCCATTGGAGTAGTGCTCTCGGTAGAGTTTGAATGTTGAGCAGTACAGGTCAAGAAAGGACCTCAGTGTCCAGTACCTTGTCTTGCTAGGTAGTTTTCAGAATTTTCCTAAGACAATTCAAATGGAAGCAATTCAGTTTCCTGGTATGGTGCTGGTAGAATGTTCAGGTTTCAAAATCATACAGCAATGAGGTCAGTACAATGGCTCTCTTTGGTAGGCCATCTAATTTTGGTAGTTGACCTTGATGTCATTTTTTTTTTGTCCTTAGTTGAGGCATCTGATATCACTGAAATATCATGCTAAAATGGGAGCAAGTACATAGCACTCCTTCACTGCAGGCATGCCATCATAAAACTCCGTATACAACACTGATAAGCTTATCTGGGCAATCACATTTAGCCAAGATCTTTTCACAAGCCTTTGTGATTGACAATATCAAATAGATCAATGAACATTGTGTACAGACCTCTATTCTGCTCCTGGAATTTCTTCTGGGGTTGTTGGGCAGCAAACACCATGTCAATTCCTTTGAAGTCACACTGGTTTTTAGGCAGATGACCATCTTCTTGGCAAAGGATTAATGGATTAAGGAGGACTCTGGCAAGAATCTTGCCCTCAGTGACTAAGAAGGAAACTTCCCTCCTCCTTCTCTCCCCCCTCCATCCCCTATAGTAGTCACAGGACAGTCTATTCCCTTTACCTTTATAGAGATGGACAATGGAGGCATCCTTGAACTCCTGGGGCATAACCTCCTTTTGCCATATAACTTGCAAAATTTCATTAGCTTTTGTATAAGCAGTGGACCCCCTTCCTTGTAGATGTCTGCTGGAATAGAATCAGCACTAGGTGCTTTGCCACATGAGATGAATCTAATGGCATTCCAAACCTCTTCATGAATAGTAAGTTCAGTTAGAGAGGTATGAACTTCAACCTGAGGTCAATGGTCAATGAGTTCAGCATTGGTTGATGACAGTCTGTGGAGAACACCACAGAAGTGTTCCAGCCCATCTCTCCAGTATTATGTCCTTATCACTAATCAGTGTGTAGTTGAGATACACCAAAAGTTTTTGGCCCATAAATAACATTCAGTACATGGTAAAAATGCTTTGGATTGTTATTATCAGTGTAAAGCTGAGTTTTATCTGCCTTCTTACTGAGCCAAGAATCCTCTCTACTGGGCTTCTACTTTACTTTTGATAGTTAAATGTTGCCTTTAAGAGATGGATGAACTATCCTGCTTGTAGACCTTGTAGAGATCTCACTTTTCATTTAATAGCTGCTGAATTTCCCCATCATTTTCTTCAGACCTATCCTGATGTTCTCAAGAATTGTTGTCCAGATAAATAAATGCAGTGCTGTACACCAGATCTCTGAAAACTGCCCACTTTTATGAGCTACTGTCATCAACACTGTGTTGTCTCAGCTTTCCCTCCAAGTCAGTAACAAAATTTTTACACATGGAAAAGCACTCTAATCTGTGGACATTGAGTCTTCAGATAGTGTCTTCCTTTGGGGGCATTGCTTTTGTGAAATGCTAATTTTTAGCTCAGAGAGGATAAGTCTCTGATTAGTCTAGCTCTCTGTGCCACATTTCACCTTTGTCATTCCTACATTCTGTCTGTCTCTTCTCCTTACAATAATTTATTAAGTGCCATTATTTGCTATGAGGGTAAATCCATGAAGTTTTGTTGCTTTTAGGTAAAGAGAAGGCAGTGTTGATGATGAGGTCATGTAGCACGCAAGCCTTCAATAGCAACTGACTGTTGCTGTTTTTGACTCTTTTCCCCCAATGGACACTTTTTTTTTTTTACTTCATCAGGATTCATCGTGGTGGAGGCATACACTCTGGTGATGGTGGTGTGGCACTTTCCTACAGGTGGCAATTGAATTGTTATGAGTCAGTCACTCACTCCTTTTGGGAGGCATACAAGCTTGTTGACTATTTTAGATTTGATTGTAAAATCTATGCCAACTTCATGGTAATCCTCATCAGTGCAGCCACTCCAGAAAACCATGTATCGAGACCCAGTTTTGGTAAGCTGGTCTTCATTGACTAGCCTTGTTTCCTTCAAGGCTGCTATTTGTAAGCAGTACCTGTTGAGAGATGTTTGTCTTTCAGGTATACTGGATTTCTTATTTTTCACAAGTGTGCATACATCATGTACTAATGGTAGAATTGTCTTTGCCAAAGTTTTATACATGTTTTTGTGTTTTGACTGTGGGATGGGATCCATACTTTCCATAGTAAGTCAACTGTTTACATGTACCTATGCCTCTGGGGAAATCTTCATATGCTTGGGGTAGACACCCCTCCTAATTCACTGAAAGGACTGAGGGCCATTAATTATCCTCAACCTGTTAAAGCCCCAGTTGAGAACTGGGTGGCAGATGGACATTCAAGGTGGATGAGCAGTCCTGAAAAAGGTTCAGAAGCTCTCACACCAGAGGTACTAGTTTTCCTGAATATTCCATACAAACCAGTCAGTCAATACACAGTTAAGTGCCTGCTCTGTGCCAGATACCATGCTAAGTGCTGAGCCTACAAAGAAAGGTGAAAGAAATCCTCAGCTGTTCGAGGAGCTCACTGCCTAATGTGGGAAACAATATGAAAACAACTATAAACAAGCTATATACAGGATAAACTGGAAATAATCAGCAGAGGGAAGGCACTGGAACTAAAGATGATAGAAAAAATGTTAGTCAAGGTTAAACTCAAAAGTGTGTTGTGCACACATATGCCCCCTCCCCCCAAGAACTGATGTAAACATTTCCCAGAACAGCTATCCCTGGGGATAGCCTATGCAAAGGAACAGAGACAGGAAGTAGACTGTGGCGTAAAGGAAACAAGTTTGGTTGGAACCCAGGGTACGCAAAGCCAGAAAGGCAGGCTGGAGCTAGTGTGAAGGTCAATGTGTTCAATACCAAGCAAAGAACACTGTAGAATCATTCCATGTCAGAATCAAGGACCTTCAATTCAATCAGCTGATTTCCATTTAGCCTCTGAAAAATGTTGAAATAACCTGACTTGGAAAATTAGCATAAATTCTACTCCCTCAAAAATATTGACTTTACTCAGTCATGGTCTCCATTTCTTATCGTATCTCTGATACAACGTTCATTTTGCTTTGAAAAAAAGTAATTGAAATGCAGTTGAGGTAACTGAAAAGAAAGACCCAGTATTCAGTTACTCTTATAGATTCGGATATATGTTATATTAAGTTTAAAGACAAATTGTTTCTGCCACGCTCTGGTTGTTATGCTGGTTCTTTCTATTCTCATTTCCAAGTCTTGAGCATTTCTAATATATATAGAACTAGCATATTCTGAGAACATATCATTCTAATACCAGGTACAGAATTTCATCTAGCCAAGAAAGAATATGTCTTGTCTGACTAACATGCGTCTAAGATCCTGGCATCTTCATATCAAAACTAAGGGCTTCCTTTTTTTAAGTCACTTTCATTTTGTTTCATTTGGTAAACAAATGAGTAAGACGTTTGTATAGTGTCTTAAGGTTTGCATAGCTCTTTGCTTTTAGTTCTCACAATAATGCTATGGATTGTAGATGATATTATACTAATTGCATCCAGGCCTGGAACATAGCTGAGCTTCCTAAATGAGATTCTTAACCATTTAAAAATATTTAATCTAGGAAAAAATAAGACTTGAGGGACTTGATTACTGTCTTCAAGTATCTGAAGGTCTTTCATGGAAGAGGACTAGATGTGTTCTTTTTGGCCACAGAGAACAGATGTAAGAGCAATGGATTGATGTTGAAATGAAGGAACTTTAGGCTTGATATCAGAAAAAATTTCCTTACAATTAGAGCTATCTAAAAGTGGAATGATCTGATTTATGAGGTGATAGGTTCTCCTTGTGTGGAGATCTTCAAACAGAGGATAGATGATCATTTACCAGATATGTTATAATGGGGATTGCTATATGTGTGAGTTGGATTCAGTGACTGCTGGGGTCCCTTCTCAAATTCTGGGATTCTGTGATGGAGGAGGGTTTTTTCCTCTTCAACATAGTTTCATGCTCACTCTTATTAATTACAGATTACTGGCAAATAGGAAGTTCTATGGAGCTTTAAATAAATGTATTCTTTTTCTGATTTTGAATTTGCATTTAAAGCATCACATCCTCATAGTCATTACTGTTACCATCACTGTCATCAAGAAATATTTATTAAGTGCCTATTTGGACATAATCCAGTATGAAGCACCACAGAAAAAAAATGAATCAGTAGACTTGGTCTCTGTCTTCTCGTTGATGCTCATCACTGCAGTCATATGATGTGTTACTTGAGCTGGAGGTAGCTGTCCAATGGCTTTTTATGATCTGTTGAATCAAGTCAAAACTTCTTAGCCAGGCCTTTAAAGCCCTTTACAATCTGGCTCCTTCTTACCTTTCTAGTCGTATCCTACACTACACTCGATGCATTCTGTGTCTCCTCTAAAACTCTAATTATTCTCTGTATTCATTTTACTCTCTCAGTCCCTGTGTCTTTGTTCATACATCATTCCCAGTGTCTCAATGAACTGCCCCATTACTGTTTATTGAAATATTTTTCTTTCTTTCTTCAAAGGCCAGTTCTTCCACAAAAAAATCCCTGATCTCCACATTGTCCCTTATGAGTGATAGCTCTTCATTCTCAGATCAATTTGTGCTTCTCCTTTGGGTTTATCATCTTATTTGTTTTAGAGTTATTCCTATATGTTTTATTTCCAAATAGATTGTCCTGCTAGGACTGTGTGTTATTTCAACTTTACACCTCTGGGATCACATCACATAGTGATCAGCACAGGGTAGGTTGAATGTATGTGGAACTGAGTTGAATTACAAGGCCCTGATTTGTGGGTTTATGTATTTTAAATGCAGAGTAAGCAAAAAATGCAAAACGTTTTCCCATTCTCATCTCTAGCTTAGGTCGATGAAAATATGTCAAATTTTCCCCTCCATTTCTTGCCCGAGGGATACTATGAACCACTGCTGATGGAACTGCTCTGGGTAAATGAAGTGAAGTAAGAAAGACCACAGAAGAATTCACACTTGGGGAGCAGCTGAAGTTGGGGGGGGGAGCCTACCATCTGTTAGCTTCCTATTTTTAGAATTTTTTCTTGCTAACTAGAAATACAAGTACTGTCAGCACCTTCTAAATTTTGGCATTCTGGGGGAGAAGTTACCCTAGTTTATTTCAATTAAACAAGCATATATTAAGCACCTACTATGTGTCAGGCATAATGCTTGTAAAGAGAGACACAATATGTACACTGATAAATGAATACAAAATACATACAATGTAATTTTAGAAGGGTGAGTGCACTAACATTCAAAAGAGGGACATATCAAGAAATCCCTCATATAAGAAGGAGTCCTCCTTTAAAAGAAGCTAGGAAGTTTATAAGGCCAACATGAGAATTAAGAGCATAAGGGAGAATGGATGCAAAGGGTAGAAATGGGAGATGGAATGTCACGTGTAGAAAATAGCAAATAGGCCAGTTTGTCTGGAGAATAGGATGATTGCAGGGGAGTAATGTGAAGTGAGAGTAGAAAGATGGATTGGAGCCAGGATATGAAGAAGTCTAAATACAAAATAAAAGGAGCATGTATTTTGTTCCCAAAGGCAGCAGGGAAATACTAAAGCTTCTTGAGTCGGGGAGTCAACTTATCTGACCTGCGCTTTAGGAATATTGATTTGCCAATTACGTGAAGGATGACTTGAAGAAAGAAGAGACTGAATATAGGAGGACCCACCAGGAGTTCAATAGTCTAGGTAAGAAGCAATGAACGAGAGTGGGGACTATAAGGAATAAAGTGGAAGTAGAATTGCCAACATATTGCAACTGATTGGACGCTGCGGAGGGTTGGGTGGAGAATGAAGGAACAAAGGCTACTGAGGCCTGAAACCTAGGTAACTGGAGGAATGGTGGTGCCCTCAACAGAAATAGGGAAGTTAGGTGTAGACTTGGCTTTGGGGAGAAGTTAATGTGTTCTGGTTGGAACACGATTTTGAAATGCTTATGTGACATCTAGATAGAGATATCCGGGAGGCAGCTGGTGATGTGGGACTGGAATTCAGGAGAGAGATGAAGTTTGGATATGTAGATTTGAGACATATCTACATAAGGATGATAATTAAATCCGTGGGAACTGAAGAACAAGAATTAGGATGTAGGGAAAGAGAAAAAGAAGGCATGAGACAAAGTCCTGGGGTATTGCATGGATAGGATATGGGACATGGATAATAATCTTCTATTTTTCCTGGAAACAGATATTTTTAGGGTCTTTTTTTTTTAAATCACACAAAATAATGATTTAGAGAGCATAAATTCAGGTGCATTAGGCCTTGGAAAGAAACTGATCACAATGATAAATATAAGGGAAATAATGATGAATTTTTGTCTCATCTTAAACTTTTTTCAGGCTTAATCCCTTTTTAAAGATATTTTCAAGTTTGTTTTATAATATTAGGTTCTGAAAAATGAATTCTGAGGGAATTAATGTTATATCTGTTTTATTTAATTCTAACAGTGAAACTGGAGATTTATAAAGATGGAGGCTACCAAATCAAATCAGTCTTTCACACCACTCATTAAAATGCCAAAAAGTTGAAAGTGAAATCTTCCTCTCTTGAATTTGTTATAGATGTTAATTTACATGTGATCTTTCCATTACATCAGTTTTCGATGACTCATACAAACCAATATATTTTCTATATATGTAAAATAAAATCTCCCTAGAACATTTGGCAAAAAATCAAGGATAGAAAATGGTCTCACTTGAAAACACTTTAAAATCATGCCTAAGTAAGGAAGTCTTAATTCTTCTGATAGTGGGTTTTGTAGTTCTTAATTTTAATTATCTCCATTATAAATTTTAGTCATCTCCATTATAAAGTCTCTTT
The DNA here is from genome assembly GCA_023548195.1 of Bettongia penicillata ogilbyi. NCBI lineage: Eukaryota > Metazoa > Chordata > Mammalia > Diprotodontia > Potoroidae > Bettongia > Bettongia penicillata. Next base: position 3,197,224 of record JAJHZJ010000035.1, on the reverse strand, counting down.
TCTCTCTGAGTCAGTAGCAAAGTTTCATGGATTGGATTGAGTGCCTGCTGCACTCTTTTCCCTGACTTCTGAAGGATGATTGGCATTCATGAACTACTGTTTTGTAATTTTAGACAAGTTGAATAGTTTATAAACATACAAGTTGGGGAGGAGAAAGAGAGTGATATAAAAAGAAAACTTTTTTTTCTTAAACTTCATTAGTTTTTTCTTTTCTTTTTAAAATTTTATTTTCAGCTCCCCTTTTTCTCTCTTCCTCCATTCCTCCCCACCCATTAAGAAGGGTAATCAAAATCATCCATTTTCTCTTCCATGAATCTCTCTGTTTCTCATTTGGTCATGAACACTTAACTTTGCCATTTAGAAGGCAAGAAAGGATAACCATCATATGTTTGAAGTCATACAAAATACATTTCTGCATTAGCCATATTCTGTTTTTTTAGAAGCATGGAAAATAAAGGAAAAATATGCTTCAGTCTGCACTCTGAGACTTCAGTTCTCTATCTGGAGGTGGATAACACTTTTCATCATGAGTCCTTTGGAATTTTAGTGGATCATTGTATTGATTTGAATTGCCAAATCCTTCATACTTGGTTGTCTTTACAATATTCCTATTAATAGTGTACATTGTTCTTCTGGTTCTGCTCACTTCATTTTGCATCAGTTTATATAAATCTTCCCAGGTTTTTCTGAAATCTTTTCCCTTCATTAATTGTTACAACACAATCACATTTTACATATTGTAACTTGTTTAGCATCTCTTCATTTGATGGGCATCTCAGTTTCTAGTTCTTTGCCACCACAAAAAGAGATGCTATAACTATTTTTATACATATGGTTCTTTCCCTTTTTCTTTGATCTCCTTGGGGCATAGAGCTAGTAGTAACCTTGCTGGATCAAAGGGGATGCACAGCTTTATATGTATTTATATATTATATTTTTATATATTTATGTATAGTTCCAAATTATTTTCCAGAATGGCTGGACAAATTAATAGCTTTACCAACAGTGCATTTGTAGTACTTATTTTCCTATATCCCCTCCAGAATTTAAAATTTATTTTTATTTTAGGTAATTTGATGGGTGTGAGGTGGTACCTCAGAGTTTTTTTAATTTGTATTTCTCTGATTATTATTGATTTAAAGCATTTTCATATGATAATTGAGAGTTTTGATTTCTTCTAAAAACTGCCTGTTCACATCCTTTGATCATTTATCAATTGAGGAGTTCTTATTTTTATAAATTTGGTTAAGTTCTCTGTATATTTGAGAAATGATACCTTTATGCTGGAATTCTCCCTCTACCTTAGTTTCCTAGTTTTCTTCTAATTTTGGCTGCATTGGTTTATTTGTGCAAAACCTTTTAAATTTCATGTAATCAAAATCATCCATTTTCTCTTCCATGAATCTCTCTGTTTCTCATTTGGTCATGAACACTTAACTTTTCTCACAGATCTGGCAGGAATTTTGTTCCATACTTCCCTAATTTGCTTATCATATACTTTTATATCTAAGCAATGTACTCCTTCTGAGCTTATCTTGTTATACGGTATGAGATGCTAGTCTATGCCTAATTTCGGCCAGACTGTGTTCCAGTTTTCTAAGTAGTTTTTGTCAAATAGTGAGTTCTTGCCACAATATTTTGGATCTTTGGGTTTACCACACTAGGTTACTGTGCTTTTTTGCTTCTATGTACTGTGCACCTAATCTATCATGTATCAATCTCTCTATTTCTTAACCAGTACCAAATCAGTTTTATGATTACATTTTATAATATAGTTTGAGAATTTTTACTGCTAAGAGGGTTTCTTTGATATTTTGACCTTTTGTTCCTCCAGATGAATTTTGTTATTATTCTAGCTCTACAAAGTAATTCTTTGGTAGTTTGATTGGTATGGCACTCTGAATACATACATTAATTATGTAGTGTGATCATTTTTATTATCTTGGTTCAGATTACCCATGAACAGTTAATATTTCTCTTATTGTATAGGTCTATCTTTATTTGTGTGAAGAGTGTTTTTCAATTGTGTTCATATTGTTCCTATGTGCACTTTGGAAGGTAAATTCCCAACCGTTCTGTATTGTCTGCAGTTATTTTAAGTGGAATTTCTCTTTCTATCTCTTCCTGCTGGGTTTATTGGTAATATGCAAAAGTGCTGATGATTTGTGTGGGTTTGCTTTATGTCCAGCAACTTTGATAAAGTTGTTGTTTTGATTAACCTTTTTAGTTGACTCTCTAGGGTTCTTCTCTAAGTATACCATTGTATCGTCTGCAAAATGTGGTAATTTTGTTTCTTTGTTGGTTATACTTATTCCTCCAATTTTTTCTTGTCTTATTGCAATAGCAGGCATTTTTAGTACAAAACTGAATAATAATGATGAGATATGGGGAGAAGTCTGGTCACAGAGCTCATGATCTGTGTGTGCTCTGCTCCTATGTGAACACAACTGGCCTCTCCCTGCCCTGAAGCTGTGATCTAGAACTGGGTAATGGGTGATAGAACTGCCAAATGGCACTAGTTCCTGTTTCTAGTGCTGGCACAGGAATCCCCTCAGATGTATTTCTGACTGAGTGCTCAGTCCCTCTTACCATATCTGGCCATTAGGCTGCTCCCTGCTGCTGTTGCTTCCATAGCCTGGTCTTACCCCCACAATTGGTGCCACTTCTATCATGCTGCATTCCTGGTCGGCCCCCACAGACTTTTCTTTCTGTCTTCCAAAGCTTCCCTAAGTTGGACAAATGACTCACTGTGACTTTGTGGGATTTTTGGGCTTTCTTGCCCAAAATTTGGTTTGGCATTTTTTTTTAGTTTGTTTTAGAGGGGGGCATGTTGGTAAAATATTGGCTTCATTCTACCATCTTGATTCTACCCTTCCTATTGGTTTTTCCTTTTTTTAAAAAAAAAATTGTCTGTTTTTGACCAGAACTGAAATTTCATCAGATTTAGGGAACTCTTAGGGGAGCAACTTCCTCTCCCAATGCAGATAGCTGTACTATCTGAAATTTCCAATGCTGGAGAGTTGCCTGGGACATTGAGAGGTTAAGGGAATTCTTTAGCCAGTATGTGTCTTCATAACTTTGAAGCTAGCTCTGTAAACTACCTCATTTCTCCTTTATTACCATTAGTAATAAAAATACCTTTAGAAAACTTCAAAATCATGGTAGGAAACAATAGACAATGATAGCAGTAAGGAAATCTGATGAACCAATATATATTCCTCCACACCAAACATTTTCTACCCCTTCCACCACCCCAAAAGGGAAGGCTTTAATTAAAATGATGCCTGAAAATGAGAACCTTCTTCTGGTTTTAGTACTATTAATAACTATAATACAGAACTAACATGTGCATAGGAAAGTGTACCAGAATAATGACTTAATATTACTGAGAATACATCTACATTCCCTTTCTCCCCTTTCAATTGTTTAAGCCATTTTGTTTCCTCCTTAATTCCCCATTAGCCCGTGTAAGAACAGGTTCTCCCACCCAGTTCTAAATTCACTCAAGTATGCTATCATCTAGCCCACAACTTTCCGTTTTGTCCACAATATATGAGAAACTGCTGAAATGTAATTAACTCATCTATGGAAACCTTCTAATCTACCATGTGACCTTATATTTCTTTAAGAGAGGTGTATTGTCCCAAAGACAGAGATGCAGGAGATGATTCTTTCATTGTTGTACTTTGCCTTTATGAAAACCTACCTAGATACTCATAATTAGTTTGGGCCACTACCTTCTAGGAAGGCTGTTGATAAGCTGGAGTGCATGTAAAACGAAGTAAATAAGGATGGTGAAGATCCTTGAGATACCATATGAAGGTTGGTTGAAAATACTTTAAAAGAGGCAAAAAAGGAAACTGAAATAGCATTGTTTATTAAAATTTAAACTTTTGTGAAGAAACCTTGGAGATGGGGCAGGGGGGCGGTAAACATAGTGGAGAGCCATTTGGGTTGATATCTGTGGAGGGAGAGATTAAAGCACTTTGAATGAAAGAGGAAATAGATGAGGATTTGTGGGGACGATAGTAATGATGGGAGACTTAAACTATCCAGACATCTGATGGAGCTTTCTCTCTGCTAAAACTAGAACAAGTCAATAACTTTTTGACTTAATGATAATTTTATTCTTCAGAAGGTTGTGGGAGTTAACAAGGGGGAAATCTATACTGAATCTGAGTCTCACTAGTGGAGAAGAATTGGTTCTGGGGTGGAAATGATAGTAACCTAGGTAACCTAGTATACTGACCACTCCCTTTGTGAGAGAGGAGAGAAAAGCTAGGAATAGTATAATATGCACTTTAGTTTTTGAAAGGATGTATTTCAAAACATTGAGAAGTAAACTTGACTTGACATCAGTTCCTGGGAAATGGAGCATGTTATGTGGCATGGTCCTATAAAGGAAGTGTTAGTTATGCTAAAGGTCATAATGAGCTTCGTTGGTCAAAGAAAATCAAAGAAAACAATGAAATGTTTTGTTGTGGAAGATCTGCCTGAGGTGGATGAAATGATGGCAGTTGATACTAGAGAATGCTGCTCAGTTTTAATTTTGCATATTTCTTCTTAGTTAATAATAATGATAATAGCTATGAGATTTGTAAAGCATTTTACATATTACCTCATCTGATCCCCATAACAATTCTATGAAATAAGTGCTATTGTTATTCCCATATTACAGATAGTTAAGCTGTTAGGTAAAGAGGTTAAGTGGCTAGCAGTAAACACAGTGCTTGACACATAATAGGTGCTAGATTGTTGTTGGCCTTTCATTTTCAAAGAGGACCAATGACATCATGAAATGAAGTCTTGAGTGGTGAATTGGATTTAAATGACACAGAGTTGCACAAAGTTGTCAGACTCATTCTTTTAAAGTCATCGAAGGGCAGTAGCAAGATATGTCAAAACAACTGGCAATGGCCCAGGATGCAGTCAATGACTGACATTTTTGCTGTCTGACCAACTCTAAATATTCCACATGACCTACTTCAACCACTTTCATGGCCACTGGAACAAATTGTTCTCATTTGTCCATTCTGCTGGGGTTTGAGGAGTCTCTTCACATGCTTGAGGAAACATTTCCCTAGCTCACTAAAGGTTTTGAGGCATATTGATTACCTTCAACCTGATTTAGCCCATCGGCTGAAATGGTTTCCTGGGATGTGGTCATGGTGCCTGCTATAGCTTCTTGGAGCCACAGGTGAGAGCTGAATGCCAGGTAGACACCAAGAATGAATGAGCATCCCCAAAAAGGACTTGGCAAGCCCTCACACCAGAAGTGTGAATACCTCCTTGAATACTCCATACACCCTAGGTGCTTAATAAATGTTTGTTGACTGACTAACTTGCCCAGGGTCACAATTATTAAATATCTGAATCAGGATTCAATTCCATTTTCCCTGACTTCAGGTCCAGTGCTCTGTTTACTACACTACTTAACTACATAACCTTCGCATTGAAAGTGATAGAACAAAAATGACTTACAAGGAGTTGATACTCATGGTAAATAAGAAGATGGTAAGAAAACACTTTGTTTCCCTTGATGAATTGAAGTCCCATGGCTCTAATGAATGACATTCATGGATGTAACAGCAAGGACCCCGACATTCACAGGAGGACCTCCTGTATAGGTTCTTAGATCTGGATTTTAAAAAGAAAGTCACTTTTGAGGTGTCAACAATCACTTTAATCAAGGACATATTTCACTCACTTAGTTCAGGGAGAAAAGCCAGCACCCTGAACTTCAGAGAAAATACAAACAGAGAAATAAAGACCAACAGACAGGGCTTCCAACTGTCTGACCATAAGCAATACATACATAGTTACCAGAGAGAGAAGCACCAACATCTGGGTTTTCAAAGTCAAGGGCCTTCTTAGTAACTGGCCAAACAAACACTTCCAATGAGTAAGCCCCAAAGTAAAACCTCACCTGAGAATATTTATACACTTTTCAGAGCCAGAGGACAGGACCCTCTGACCCAGTGACTCAATATTAGTTAATAAAAAGGTATTAAGACCTATTAATGGGCAGGAAAGGTCGTTAACTCTTCCCCTCACCCACCATTAACCTTCAATTACCATTACAATGGGCACTGAAAGAAATGACAAATGAGATTTCTGAGGCATTCTTAATACCATTTGAAAGATGGTGGAAAATGGGACAGTTGGTACAAGACTATAGAAGGACAACAAAAAGTTCTTTTGATTTTAAAAAAAAAAGAACAGAGTCTTCCAACTGAAAGGCAGTGAGTTTGATTGCAATTCCTGGGAAAATACTGAACAACATTATTATAGAGATAGCAAGTGAATATCTAGAAAAGGAAGTGGTGATTACCAAGAGCTGTGATAGCTTCATCAAAAATTGGTCATGCCAGATTAGCCATTTCCTTTCTGAAAAATCTAGCTTTTATTTTAATTTCTGTCAATTAACAAGCATTAATTTTCCCTTCATTCTATCTCCTCTTAATATTAAAGAAAACTCCTTGCCACACACATGCATTGTTAGACAAAACAAATTCTCACATTAGTCATGTCCAAAAATACGTATTTCAGAATTATTCTATGCTTGAGTTCATCCTTTCTTTGTCAAGAGATGAGTAGTATACTTCATAATTGTACCCATGGAATCCTGGTTGGTCATTGAATTGATTAGGATTCTTAAGGTTTTACATCAGCTAAAGCATAATATAATTTGTTCCAGAATCTTATTTTAATTACAAATGTATCTTTATATTCCAAATATTTTTCTTATAAATAAAATATTGATGGATTTTACTTTCTAATCCACTATGCTGCCCTCTTCCATTTCATGAATGAATTCATTACATTCACATTCACAATTATAATTATTAATTATGTATTTCCTTCCTTATTTCCTTTTTTCCAAAACTTTAAAGTTATTAAGGTGAACATCAGGGAATGCTATAGTCATAGTTATACATAGTTATATTTAGATATAGTTACTTTGGGAGAGCATTTGATAAATTATCTCATATTATTTTTATGGAAAAATGAAAAATATAGATTAGACTCTATATAATTAGTTGAATTCAGAACTTGTTTAATGACTAGATTCAAAGAATAGTTATTAATGGTTGAATGTGACTTTAACAGGAGGTCTCCAATGGAGTGGTTTAGTGGTCTGTTGCTGGCCCTGTGCTATTAAACATTTCTATCAATACCTTGAATAAAAGTATAGGTGACATGCTCATCAAATTTGCAGATGACACAAAGTTATCTCTTCTATAAGGGACTTACGAAAGGACACAGACAAGAATTACACAAGCTATAAAGGAATGAATGGTTTATGGTCTGCACCATGGCAGGAAATACCTACAGTGATGAAATTTTGGATCCACTAAAGTATTGTAATAACAACAGGTTTGTGCAAAAGTCTTAAGACAAAATTTATGTGATTTATGGAATTAGATTTAGACTTAGAAAGGTCAATTGGGGAATGACTTATGTTCTTATAGATTTGACTCAGTTCTCTATGTATTTTAGAAATGAGGCTTTATCTGAGACACTGGCTATAAAAATGGTTTCCCAGTTTTCTGCTTCCCTTCTCATCTTGGTTACATTGACTTCTGTTTTCAAGAAGCATTTATTAAGTACCTATTATGTGCCATGCACAGTGCTAAGTGCTGGGGATACAAAGGAAAGCAAAAGACAGTCCTTACTCTCAAGGAACTCACAGTCCAATGAAGAGATGACAGGCAAACAAGTTTGCACAAACAAGTTTCTTTCAGGATAAATTAGATAAAATCAATTTAGGAAAGAGATTAGTATTAAAGGGGATTGGGAAAGGCTTCTTGTAGAAGCTGTGATTTTAGCTGGTACTTAGTAATTAGAAAATGACTAATATTAATATAATGCTTTGGATTTTGTAAAGCACTTTACATACACTATCTCATATGAACCTTACTATAACCCCATAAAGTAGATCCTACAAGGATTAGTGTTTCCATTTTGCAGATCAGGAAACAAGCTCAGGGAGGATACCCACAACAAACTCTTACATCATAATTTTTCCTGGAACCAGCCCTACTTTACAATGCTGTCCTTATTTTTAAAAAATTGTACAAACTGGAATTTTTTAAAATCAAGCAGCTACACTGACAAATTTTAATACGGAAGTGCCCACAACAAGAACTGTTTTTTGAAATTTATTAAAGAAACACTAAGTTAAAAGTGACAGGATGTTATTCCTTCTTTGTAGGTTTATTACAGCCTACCCTCTCAGTGGAGCAGAAAATTAATTTTAGGATAGATCTCTGAAGCTCACGTTTTCTCTGCAAAGCTGGTTCTTAACCTGAATTTTCTGTAATCTTATCTTAATTCCTAAGCTTACTTTGGAGGTACTGGGAACAAGTAAAGTATTGCTTAAAGCAGAAAGCAAACTGTCAGTGAACAAGTTTCTGTATTCCAGGAGTACGGAGTCCGTATATTGTCCTTTATATCCTACATAGTGCTTTGCATCTAGTAGACACTCAACAAATATTTGGAGAACTGAGTGAGCTAAACATAAACCTAAACCATTAAGCAAAAGGCTTTGAAATAATTTCTAATCCATGGTAACCTCCCGAGACATCTCCTTAACAGCCTTGTTTACTGAGGCTACACACTGAGAAGCACAGCATGTTAAAGTCAGGCTAATCTCCTCAATATTATACTTAAGGAGAATGAAACCTAGAGACAGAGTAGTGGTTTGCCCTGAAATTAAAAACAAATTGTTTGAGACTTGTTTGCATCACACAAAAAAGCAAAATTTTATTAGAATCTTAAACCGCAGCTACCTTATTTTTCTATCAAAATAAAAGGTAACAAAACCCCAAAATAGATCATTTCCATTACACCAAATTAGAATCTGCCGCATTAATAAAAGTCAGTGCAGGTAAGATAAGAGAGAAATTGTTGAGCTGAAAAAAAAAAACCTTTGCACCAAACAGATAAGATAAAAGTCTGCTGTCTACGATATGAAGGGAAATTACAATAACATATAAGAAAAAGAAGATTCCTTACTAAATAGTTGATCAAAGGATATGCAAAATAATTGCAAATCATTAATGACCACATTAAAAAATGCTTCAAATCACCAAAAAGGAAATTAAAATTAAATCCCTTTGGGGATTTTATTTCAGATCCAACCAGTTGGTCAAAAAGACAACAACTGGAAGCAATGATGAAAAATCTGTGGAAAGAGGGCCCTTCAAAAATGTACAGAAACCAAACGATCAAGAGTAGTGCAGGCCTAGAGGTGCGGAAGGCAGGAAGGGGGGGGTTATTTCTGGTGTTGGGACTTGGAAAAACTAAAATATTGTCCACGGTAAGAGTAATTCACTGAATGTGTTCTGGGAACTGCAGAAGTATGGGACATGTCAAAGGGAGGGATAGATAACACTAGACAGATAATCTGGCATCAGAATATGAGGGTTTTGCACACTATATTAAAGAATTTGGACTTTATTCTGTAGCTAATGGGAAACTATTGGCAATCTTTGAGCAGAGGGATAATATGAATAGAAAAGAATTTTAAGAAAGGAATAATCTAGCAGAAGGATAGCTAGGTAATGCAGTGGATAGACTGGAGTCTTTCTAAGTTCAGTTGTGGCCTCAGACATCTACTGGCTACATGACCCTGGGCAAATCACTTAACTTTTTTGCCTCAGTTTTCTTATCTGTTAAATAAACTGGAGAAGGAAATGGCAAACGATCCAGTATCTTTGTAAAAAAAAATTCCAGATAGGGTCATGGACAGTCAGACATGATTGAATAACAGCAATTGTGGGAGCTGAGCGGGGGAAAAGGAGGTGGTAGAAAGAAAACTTTTACTGCATTGCAGAGGAAGACCAAAGGGAAAAAGGAGAGAGAATGCTAAACTCTTCACAATTCTGTCCTGTCTTCATATCATTTTTTTATAGGCCACACTGTGGGGGTGTCCCCTGAGTTTTTCTTTTTTGAGTCTCAATAACTGTGAACTAAGTTACATATCCACAGCCATGGGAGGCACCTTTTAGATGCCTCTAGACAAATATCGATGCCCTGAAAACAGGCTGATTAGAAGACTTATTAGATTGATAAGAGATTCTCCAAAGCACCCCTCTTATACATATTTTACATATGTTTTGGTCATGTTGGGGGAATTTTAGTTTTAAGGTGAATAATAATAATAAATACTAGAATTTACATAGTATTTTAAGGTTTGTCAGCTGCTTTACAAATGTTATTTCATTTTGTCCTCACCACTCTGAGAGGTAGGTGCTATTATTATCCCCATTTTATGTAAGAGGAAAGTGAGGCAGACAAGGGTTAAGTCCTAAGGTCACACATCTAAAAAGTATTTGTGACTAGTTGTGAAGTCATGTCTTCCTGACTACTGGTCCAGTGCTTTATCCATTGCGCCATCACCTGCCTCTATCATCTGTATTCTCCCTGCAACTGTTTTAAAGCCCTAGGCAAAACTATTTCTAGTTATGGCACTGTTAACATCTCTTATTTTTATAATATATACCCCTAAAGAATGACAACTCTCTTTCAAGAGACAAAGATTGCATTTTAAGCGTAAAGATGCTGAGAATCCTGTTCACTCTGTTGGTTGGTTTTGCTTCAATATTTTTCCTTGTTAAGAAGGAGGGTTCTTCAGATAGGTATTGTTATGGAGAGTGTATACCTAGAAATGACTGTGATGTAAAAAAAAGACGTCAATAAAATTTTATTTTTTAAAGCCTAAAGAACCTATATACTATTTTTATTTTAAAAGTTCATTTAATATGACTGCAAGGAAGATATGTTCATTGATACACTTAGTAGCCTGAAACCAGGAAATAATTTTAAGAACCACTTTTAGAACAAATGTCTGAACAAATCAATTACACCAAAAGGCATCTCTTTGTAAATTATTTTATGCCTAGGTGGAAGTCTGAGTTGTTTTTCAAGCTCATATTGTTTGTATTATCTTCTTGTAAGGGGTTCAGGGATGACCAGGGGAGTCCCTGATTGACTTAATGAATTCTCCAATTATCTTGATGAAATTAGAACATATGGAACTTTGTTTGAAGGGAACCTCCTATGGAGGTAAAATATACTCTCACACTTGCTGAGAGGATGTAAGGAATTCCTGCTTGGTCTCAGGTGAATAGGACTATCTCTAAGAGGTTTACTTACTGAGACTTTGATAAATAGACTCTCTTTAGATGGGCTGCATTTTCCCCAGAATCATTCAATAACCCCTTTAGATCTTATAGGAGATCAGATGAGTCCAATGGGTTATTTGAATGCTTTATGTTTCTATATTTGTTTACATTGTATTTTTTTTCAGTGATTAATGAAATAAAGGCTGTTTCATACCTGAAGCCTCATTGTACAGAGTGACAAATGGGAGTTGGATTTGCCATTATCCATGTTTGGGAAATCCATAAGCCATACTTAAGCTGGGATTCTGGGATATAAGCTGGGATATTCTCCCAGAATAAAATTTTGGGGCAGAAGCAAAGAACTAAAGGGAGAAATTGACCTTTTGGAGCCAGGCATCTGGTATCAAACTAGGTTCATATGAACCCAGAGTTCTTGGAGAGCACCCTGGGTTACTACTGACACTATTTAACCTCACATCATTAAAGTTACCAAACATTCTTTGTCCACAATCAAGTTTAAAGTACATAAAAAAGTCTGCAATGACAGCAATAAATAACAATTGCCATAGGCATCAAGTTAAAATAAAAATGAAGGAATAAAAGAAAGAAAAAATGAAGGAATGAAGGAAAGAAGGAAGGAAGGAAAGGGTTTAGGAAGGTAGCAATGCCAAAGGCCTCAATGCCAGCACAGGGATAAGTGTGCAGCTTGTACAGTTACTTGGAGAGCCAGCCAAGCACCCAGGTTCTCAAGTTATGGCACTGCTATAATATAATCTGTTGAGGCTGCTTCCTTCAGTCATTTCATCTGGCTCAGCAGCTTACCTCTGCACAGATGTCTTCATGAAAGCAATGAGCAGGTGCTGAGTTTCATGTCACTGAAAATCACATGGTCTGACATAACAATTTCAAAACCAAGTGTGGTGAAAATGGCCTTGGCCTATGGAGCCTGTTCATCTGGTACATAGTCAAGGCATAGAGAGTCAAAAAGCAGAGAATCTCAGGAGGGTCATGCCCTCTTTTCTGGGGGTGTGGAGTTTTCTAGAGAACCGCAGCATGTGTAGTACTTCAATTTACTTCAATTTTCTTTTTCTAAATTTATTTATTTTTGGTTTTCAGCATTCACTTTTATAAGGTTTTTGAGTTCTAATTTTCTCTCTCCTTTCCCACCCACCCCAAGATACCATGCAATCTGACATAGACTATACATGTATAATCATATTAAACATATTTCCGTATTAGTCATGTTGTGAAAGAAGAATCAGAACATAAGAAAAACCGTGAGAAAGAGAAAACAAAAAAAGGAAAGAAAATAGTATGCTTCAATTGGCATTCAGTCTCTGGATGTGGATAGCATTTTCTATCCTGAGTCTTTTGGAATTGTCTTAGATCATTGCATTGCTGAGAAGAGTTAAGTCTGTGGCTGTGTACAGTGTTCTCATGGTTCTGCTCACTTCACTCAGCATCAGTTCATGTATTTTCCAGTTCTTTCCAGGTTTATCTGAAAACTGCCTGCTCATTATTTTTTATGGAACAATAGTTTTCCATTATGTTCATATACCACAACTTATTCGGCCATTCCCCAATTGATTGACATCCCTTCAATTTCTAATTCTTTGCCACCATAAAAAGAGCTGCTACAAATATTTTTGTATATGTGGGTCCTTTTCCCTTTCTATAATCTCTTGGGGATACAGACCTAGTAGAAGTATTGTTGGATCAGAGTATGCATAATTCTTTTAGCCCTTTGGGCATAGTTTCAAATTGTTCTCCAGAATGGTTGGATTAGTTCACAACTCCACCAACAATGCATTAGCATTCCAATTTGCCCACATCTTCTCTAACATTTATCATTTTCCTGTTTTGTCATGTTAGCCAATCAGATAAAGGTGATGTGGTACCTCAGGATTGTTTTAATTTGCATTTCTCTAACCAGTAGTGATTTAGAGCATTTTTTCATATGACTATAGGTAGTTTTAATTTCTTCCTCTAAAAACTTCCCATTTATATTCTTGGACCATTTATCAATTAGAAAATGACTTTTATTTCTATAGATTTGACTCTGTTCTCTCTATATTTTAGAACTGAGGCCTTTATCAGAGACATTGCCTGTAAAAATTGTTTCCCAGCTTTCTGCTTCCCTTCTAATCTTGGTTGCATTGACTTTATTTGTGCAAAACCTTTTTGATTTAATGTAATCAAAATTATCCATTTTGCATTTCATAATGTTCTTTAGTTCTTGTTTCGTCATGCTTTCTTCCATTCTGTATAGCTCTGACAGGTAAAATATTCTTTGCTCTCCTAATTTGTTTATAGTAACACCATTTATGTCTAAATTATATACCCATTTTGACCTTATCTTGGTATATGGTCTATGCCTAGTTTCTGCCATACTCTTTTCCCAGCAGTTTTTGTCAAATAGTGAATTCTTATCCATGTTTATCAAACAGTAGATTATTTCAGTCATTGACTACTATGTCTTGTGTACCTAAGTTATTCCATTGATCCACCACTCTATTTCTTAGCCAGTATCAAGTAGTTTTGATGATGGCTGCTTTATAGAGAGGCTTACTTTTCTTTGGAGATACAGTTTTTTTTTTTTTGAGGATACTTTCCACATTTTATTTATATTTTAAGACTAACTTTAATCTCAAAATCATATATCCATACACCTATTTCCTTTGTTTTTTTCACTTAAAACTTAAATTCATAGTTTATCAGAACAAAGACTGTAAACAAATATTTACCATGTCTGTTACATGTAACCCACAGGAGCTGCTTTAAACAGAAATCTATCTCCCTCTCAATCCCTCCCCCCTTTTTATAAATACAGGTATCAAAACAATCCTGAACATACTTTGTTACTACTAGTAGTTGGTACCCAAGACCTTTTCAAAAATTAAACAAAATTAGCAACAGTATTTATTGTATCTGCTACTTTAAACAATTTAAATTGCAGCTCTTTCACTAAGCAAGATGGATCAAGCATGCCATTTATAGTTTTCCTTCTCGAGAGATTAGATTTCTGAAACATACATTACTCCACAGCAATCTGATGCTTTTTGTCATGCTTTCATCTTGTAAAACCTGAATTGCATTTGGAGTACTCCAGGTTTATGCTTAAATAATAGTGCCTTGATAAGAGGGAAAAACAATTGTGCTGCATTTTTCTTCCCACTCTGCCTGAAAACACAATAGGTGTACATATATTAAATATATTCTTATAAATGTCCAGGTCACGTATACCAGCTGGAATTCTTTTAATATGTGAGTTTTGCATTGTGAGATTTAATCAAGACATTAACATGAGTAGAAGGTTGTTGGTTTAGATAAGTTTGAGATTTGTTAAAATAAATTGCTGTATGTTTGTCCTTCTGGAGGTTGTGGAAGCTTCATGTTTTCTTTAGACATCATTAGATGCCTTAGCTCTTGAAGTACAACTTTAATGTTATAACAGTTTTGCCATTTTGCTAATGCTGGTATGTGCTGTGCATCCACCATTCCATTGGAATTGTTAATCCCATTCATATTAATTTTTGTGATTGTTGGTGGTCCTTCTAGGTATTTACATCCACACTCTACTTTCAGACCGTACATTCTATTGTTATAGTTTGTCCTTGGTGGCCCAATAATCATGCCTGTCCACCTTGTAAGTGTCATATCTTCATCATCTTCAGGTCCCCACCTAACTGTACCATTGCCCACTCCTTTTTGGCCTTCTTCAAGTTTTTCTAACAAGCAAAAATTATGTGGAACTTTAATTCCTGTGGAGACTGTCATCTTCACCTGCAACCTGGGACTTCTGCCACGCCACATCATCTGGAGATACAGTTCTTAACGTTGTTGCTCCCATGTATTTAAATTTTTTTGTTTTGTTGTTTTTCAGTCACGGTCGACTATTCATGACCCCTTTTGGGATTTTCTGGGCAAAGATGCTAGAGTTGTTTGCCATTTCTTTCTCCACCTCATTTTACAGATGAGGAAACCAAGACAAAAAGAGTTAAGTGACTTGACCAGGGTCACACAGCTCATATCTAAAACTAGATTTGAACTTATGTGTTCCTGATGACAGGCCCAGCACTCTATCCACTGTGCCACCTAACTTTGATGGGGAATCATAAAACTCATTTCAATGATGGTAAGTTTTAATAGTGTTTCTTTTTCTATATATCTTTTGCAAAATTCAATGAAATGTTCTCTCTAATCACACCAAGGGGGTTATGATCTGGGTGGCCTTATGAAATATACAGAGTAGTTGCTACTTTACATATTAGAGGTTATATTATGCATTGAAAAACTTTTTGAATATGCAGTTAGAGGACATGGTTTGAAATTAAGCTTTCTGCTTAGTATGTATGTGACTTTGGGTAAGTCACTTTTTCCTTATCTATAAAATGAGAGGATCTCTAAGGTCCTTCCTAGCTCTAATTTATATGATTCTATAAAGCTATGAATATGGAAAAGTTTTTTCCCCCAAATTCTTTAAGCACTAGATAACCTCTTGGAAGCTATAAGGATAGTTCTAGAATCTCTTGAGAATGGTACCAAGTGACAGTGATCCATGACCTCTGACACAGGTGCTCTAAAGAGACCATTGCCCATCTCTATAAAGGTAAAGGGAATAGATTGTCCTGTGACAATCACAGGTGGGTCTCTCTCTTAGTCATTGCTGGCAAAATTCTTGCTAGAGTCCTCCTTAATAAGCTGACCCTTCACCTGGAAAATGATTACATACCTGAGAGCCAGTGTGGCTTCAGAAAGGGTAGAGGAACAATTGATATGATGTTTACTGTCTGACAACTCCAGGGGAAATGCCAGGAGCAGTACACAACGTTTGTAGATCTGTTCAAGGCCTTTGACACTGTTAGTCATGAAGACTTAAGGAAAATGATGTCAAAATTTGGTTGCCCAGAGAAGTTCATCAGCACTGTATGTCAATTTCACAATGGCATGTTTGCCTGGGTTCTGGATAATGGACAATGCTCTTGTGCCTTCCCAGTCACCAATGGAGTGAAACAGGGCTGTGTGCTTCTCCCATATTTTTTAGCATGATGTATTCAGTCATGTTGTCAAATGCTTTCAATGAGGATTAAAAAGGCATCACAGTCAACTATCATATTGATGGTAAGTTCTTCAATTTGAAAAGGCTACAAGCTAAGATGAAAGTGGAGGGAGTGTTGGTGCATGATATTCTGTTTGCAGGTGATTGTACACTCATTTCAGCCTCTGAAGCTGAGATACAACAAAGTATGGATCAATTCTCTGCTGCCTGTGCTAATTCTGGCCAAATAATTAACACCAAGAAAACACAGATGCTCCATTAGCCACCACCACACTATCCATACATGGAACCATTGGTTACAACAAATGGAGAAGTATTAAATGCTGTGGATAAGTTCACTTAACTTGATAGTGTACTTTCCATGGATGTACACATTGACAATGAGGTGGACACATGCATTGCCAGAGCTAATTCAGTGTTTGGGAGGTTCCTAAGAAAAGTTTGGGAGAGAAGAGGTATTAGATTGATTACCAAACTGAAGGTCTACAGAGCTGTTGTGCTGCACTCATTGTTGTATGCCTGTGAAACATGGACAGTCTACAAGTGCCAGGCCAGAAAACTGAATCACTTCCATTTGAACTGTCTTAGCAAAATTCTGAGGATCACCTGGCAGGGTAAGGTACCAGACACTTTAGTCCTTCCTGAGCTGAACGGCCAAGAATTCAAACTATGCTTCAGAGCATGGGCTGGCCACATTGTTTGAATGCAAAATGTACACTTGCCAAAAAGACTATCTTATGGAGAACTCACACGGGGCAGGCGATCACATGGTGTTCAGAAGAAGTGATACAAGGACACTCTCAAGGTCTGTCTCAAGAACTTTGTATTTGACTGTGCAATGTAGGAGACACTAGACAGGACTGCTCAGCATGGTGTGCCCACTCCAGAAAGGGTGCTGTGCTCTATGAACCAAGCAGAATTGAGATAGCACAAAGTAAACGTAGAATGTGCAAATTTGGAGCATTGGTCCCAATTATTCACACAGACTATTTGTGCCCAACTGGTGATAGAACATTTTGAATTCATATTGGTCTGATCAGCCACACTTGGACACACTGAAACTTGACTCTACCATAGTGATGTCATTTTGGTCCTCTTTGAAAATGAAGGACAACCACTACCAACCAAACAAAAGAGATCAGAGAAAGTTGTAGGAGATAGTGTTAAGGCCATAACTGTCACTGACTTCACTAGTGGTAGTATAGATTGCATCATGGTGCACTGGTTGTCTGGAGGATTAGCTCTGAGTCAAGAAGACTTGCATTCAAATCCTGCTTCAAATTAATACTTTATTTCATATATACACATGCATACATATATGTATATATCAAACACACATATATATACATACATGTATATGTACAAATATATATGTATATATGGAGAGAGAAACAGATGCAGAGAAATAAGACAGAAAAAGACAAAGCAAAACAGAGACAGATAGAAACAGAGGCAAATACTGGGATGATGGGGAATTGGTAGTTTGGAAGAGTTTTGGGAACAGTTCATCCTAGTATGCCAAAGGATTACAAGTACTCTCATTTCCTTCTAAAGTAAGCTCTCCTTGCAAAGTCTCAATCATCTTTTCCTAGTTATGGCTTTGGCACAGGGACATAGGGCAGCTAGGTGGCACAGTGCTGGGCCTGGAATCAGGAAAACTCATCTTTTTGAATTCAAATCTGGCTTCAGACACTTACTAGTTGTGTGACTCTGGGCAAATGACTCAACACTTGCCTCAGCTTCCTTATCTGTAAAATGAACTGGGGAAGGAAATGGCAAAGCACTGTAGTATCTTTGCCAAAAAAAAAAAAAAAAAAGAACTCCAAATGGAGTCATGAAGAGTTGAAGTGAAAAAGACTGAAACAACTGAACAATAACAATGACAATGGCATAAACTCTTGTTGTACCCCACCTAGATTGGTGTCCATCACACATGGACATGTTAGATGAGGTAGGTAGTTTATAATAGGCTTATGGAAACCAATCTTGCTTTTTTTTTTTTTTTAAACATTTTCTGTACATTCCATTTATTTAAAGAAAAAAAGACCCATAAGGCAATGTTATTTTTGTCTAACATTCAAAAAGCCTGGTCATATAAAAACAATATGCTACTACTTACATAATAGAATATAAGGTTACTTGATTTTGCTGTGGGAACATATTGAATGTCTGGAGGGATCTGCTTCCAAGGAAACATTTTACTTCCTAGATTTGCTCTCTGGGAAGGTAGGCAGACATTTGGTAACAGCATCAACAGTCAGGTAGACTATTTGTATAGATAGTTCTCAATTGTGATGACACTTTACAAAAAATTTCTAAAGCAATGCTAATAGCAAAGAAAAACATATTAAGGAGAATGAATAAGATATGTCTCTAATGGATTGACTCCTAAACCTTATGATAATCCTTATTGCTTCATAGTCACAACCCCTTTCTGCTCCATGACAGATGAAGAATCATGTTGGCCTTATACATGGATGAATGCTTGCCCTGAAGGTAAGTTTAATACAGAGCATAATTACTGAAGCAAGTTCAAATCTCTTAAACATAAAATGTCAGCAGAACAGGTAAGTGTCAAAGTTACTACTAGATGAGTCTGAACTATTAGAAGATGAAGAATGTTTTTCCTTTTTTTGCTTCTTTTTCTCCTTTTTGTGATGTTCTTTTTTTTTTTTTTGGTTTTGCTTTTTTCCCTCTCTTTTCTTTTTGTTCTTCTGGGATTTCTACTTCTTTTGTTTTGAAGTGTCTTCTTAAGTAGAACTAGATGAGTAAGACCTTTTCAATTTTTTCAATTTAAATTTTTCTTTCTGTTTTCTTTTCTTCTTCCTCATTGTAGCACCAACATGATATCCACAGTGCTTATGGCAGTCATGAATATGCCAACACAGTCCTGAATCGCAAAATACAACAGACTCTCTACATGGAAGACAGAACCAAAAAATTTATAGAAACACCAGAAAGCCAAATCCATCATAGTAACAAAGAAATCCATCATAGTAACCAAGAAGTCTATCCACATTTTTTTAGGCCTTCCCATAGACATACACTCAGGAGCCTATCTGTAGGCCTTTCTCTCTCCCTCAATTCTGACTGCTCTGACCAATTTCCTCTTAGATCTGCTCTAGCTCCACCTCTTCCTGTTTCACCCTTCCTGTTCCACCCCTTTCTGCTCCATGTGACTTGATTCATGTGACTCAGGCTTCCATGTGATCCAGGCAGGTCACATGGGCCTAGTAATAAATAGAAAGATCTTCCCATTTAAATTAACATTTCACTCATTTGTATTTTTCTTAGGTAGAGTCTGCAATTTATTGAGTTTTTCAGCTTCTTCCTCACTGTCTTCATTACTTGTGGTGCTGATATCTAAAGCTATGTTCCTTTGGGGTCTACTCAGGTGACCAGGATAGCCACATTTTTTACATCCCACATTGATATTGTCCTTGTTGTCACCTCTAAATAAAATTGAACATTTACTTCAGTTATTTAAAAACATTATTTAGATGAGGGATCCATAGGCTTCACCTGACTGCCAAAGGGGATCTTGGTCCAGGGAAAAAAGGGTAAAGGATTCTTGATTTAGGGCCACATGATTTAGACCACCTAGTCTAACTCTCTTTTAAAGGAGTAAACAGAGGCTCACAGAGATTAAGCATACTGTGTCTTACTCTCAGGGGGTGCTATGTAGAAAATATGTCACATTCAGATTAATTAAAATTAGGCCTTTGGTCTCTAGATACTTTAAAGAGGCTTATTCACTCAATGGGCATTACCTCCCTCTAAGTGAGCACCTGAGGCCTTCAAGGTCTTCTGTTGCATCCTAGGCAATCTCCAGTCACCTTGACAGATATCTGGTCACTGGACCCAGATGACTCAGGAGGAGAAAGTGAGGTTGGTGACCTTGCACAGCCCTCCTTCACTCAAACCAAAGTCAAGTGAAAGTCATGTCATTGTTTCTTTGATGTTGGGGGGAGGAGCCAAGATGGCGGAGTAGAAAGACTCATGTATGCTAGCTCTGAACCCACAGCCCATATATTTCCTGTAAAAAGAACTCCCCACAAATTCTGGAGCACTGCAAGCCACGCAGAAACACAGTGGAAGAGATTTCCATTCTAGAGAGCCCTGGAAAGCCGTCCCCAGGGATCTGTTGCACTCTGGACATGGAGCCCACCCCTGCGCTTCCCTGGCCGCCTGGCCTGAGAGGAGCAGATCTGAGCAGGCTTCAGGGATGGAACCTCTGGAGGCTGCGAAGGTCCCTCCACCCACAGGCACTACAGGTCAGTGAGAGAGACTTCTGGGCTGACCAAGAGGGGAGTGGGGTATCTCCATAACTCGGGCCCCCTCAGGAGGCAGCAGCAGAGGTGGTGGCAGAGGCAGCAGTGGTGGCCTGGGACTCCCGGAGCAGCCACAGGAGCTCAGAGCCATTACTGAAGGTCTCCGCATAAAGCCCCTGAAGGAACTGAGCCTGGGAGGCGGCCCTGCCCCCACCCAAGCCCCAGAACTTAAGCTCACATTGAATAGCAGCCACGCCCACCACAGAAAGCCCTGAGGCTGGGGAGCAGCATTTGAATCTCAGACCCCAAGCACTAGTTGGGCGGATCTAGGTGGGGGTGGACAGGAATCTCAGAAGTCAAGTAACTGGCTGGGAAAATACCCAGGAAAGGGAAGAAAAATAAGACTATAGAAAGCTACTTTGATGGGGGACAGATGTTCCCACCTTTCAATTCTGATGACGAGGAACAATTCTTACCATCAGGGAAAGAAGTGGAGGTCGGGGCCTCTGTATCCCAGACATCCAAGGTGGATGTCTGGTGGGCTCAGGCCATGGAAGAGCTCAAAAAGGATTTTGAAAATCAAGTTAGACAGGTGGAGGTTTCTTTGATGTCATGGTCTTCTTTGAAAACAAAGGACAAACACGGACTACTAAACCACCTGGTTTTTGGAGTTTAGTCTGGCAGGGCCATGGCCAGGGAGGAAGGCAGCTTCTGGGCTTCAACTCCTACTTGGTTTTTTCTATGAAGTTTGAATACAACTCATCTAATATCTAATTTTGTATATATTTCCAGTTTATTTTACTTCGTATTCTTATGCTCACAAGGTAATATACCTTTCTATTTAAAGAAAGACAGAAGCTGAAAAGTTTCCTCTCAAACAAGATTTTTCAATATTTTCTCATCATTTGCTTATTGTCATTGTTATTCAGCCATTTTAATCACATCCAATTCTTTGTGACCCCCACTTGAGGTTTTCTTGCAAAGATACTGGAGTGGTTTGCCATTTCCATCTCCAGCTCATTTTACCAATGAGGAAACTGAGGTTAACAGGGTTAAGTGACTTGCCCAGGGTCATATAGCTAGTAAGTGTCTAAGGTCAGGTTTGAACTCAGCTCTTCCTGACTTTAGGCCCAGTGCTCTATTCACTGTGCTACCCAGCTAACGGCAACAACAACGTAAAAATATTCATGAAGATCAAGACTAAAAATAATATTCCAAATTGATATATTCATGAATCCTTTCTGACTCTATCACGATCCCATGGCTTACATTGCTATCTGCTAAGTAGATGCTATTTGCTAAGTAGTAACTTGATAAGAGGCAGTGTGTTCATCCTTCGTTGCCAGAGAAGACCATGCAATCAGAAAAATTATGACATGACTTGCACATGACTTTGTTTTGAGTAAAGGAGGGCTGGGCAGGTCACCAGCCTCACTTCTCCTCCAGAGTCATCTGAATCCAGTGACCAGATATTCATCAGGATGACTGGAGATGACCCATGATGAGGCAGTTGGGGTTAAGTGACGTGCCCAAGGTCACACAGCTGGTGAGTGTCAGGTGTCTGAGGTGAGATTTGAACTCAGGTCCTCCTGACTCCTGCACTGGTGTTCCATCCACTGCACCACCTAGCTGCCCCTAACAGACAGTAATGAGCTGATGAACTTCAATGTTTTGTTTTGGTCTGCTAATGATTTTGAATATAATTCTTTTTAAAAGTCCTATTGATACCTTTTATTTTTATACTGTGATCATTGCTGGATATAATTAACCTTGCTCCCACCTCCAGACTGGTATTAGAATCTTACTTATAATAAAGAAGTACAATTAAAATAGATAATATATCTGTCCCAGAACCAGCAGGTTACTTGGAAAGGCCTCATCATGCAGTTTCCCTCAGCCTTGGATACTCAACGCCTTCCCAACTCTTTCAGCTGCTTCTCTTCTCCGATTGGAGGGTAGCTCTCTAAACTCCTAAAGCTTTCCTTTATGGAGGGTAGGACCTGGATATCACGGCTCACTTTCCACTTTCCTTCTGCAGCTCTGCTTGGTTTGAACTACATGGAACAAGGTGCTCAGGCTGGGAAGCCCAGTGTCTCTCTACCCTTTCCAACTTCATTTTATTTATTATCTTCCCCCATTAGACTGGAACAGGCCTACACAACCTGCAGCCTGCCAAAGGATTTTGGGTGGCCTGTGAAAATGTAGGGGAAGTCCTTTGGTGGGTCACAGGTTGTACAGGACTGGACTGGAAGCTCCCTGATGGCAGGGATTGTCTTTTTTTTTGCTTATTTGTATCCCTACCAATTTGCACGGTGTCTGGCACATAGTAGGTACTTAACAAATGTTTCTTGAATTGAAAATAGAATCAAGAAACATAGTGAAGAATCAAGAAACATTGTGCTGATAATTCTTTGTTCTCTACTGTTTCATCATGTTTCTCAGACTGAAATTTTTAAAAATGACTCAGCGTTCAGCTTTCTTACATGATCTTCCCCCAACATCCCAATCTACATTGCTGAAATCCTAGCATATTTTGTTTTTCTGATTCTGCTTATTTTACTCTGAATCAATTCAAAAAAATCTTCATATCTTTCTCCATATTCCATTGGGGTACAATCTTAGCTCTCTTAATGTGTGTGTTTTCCTATCTTTAAAATGGGTCAATTATTCACTATGGAATAAAGTTAGAAAACATTTTGACTTCCACATATCAATGGGAAGTATTACATATAATAATGCTTATTGCTGTTGGGTGCAAAATTGTCCTCTCATGGGATTAGAGGAAGATTATTTTCCTTCTTGGCTTGAGCTCAGGCTCAGGGCTCAAATATTATACCTCTGAGTGTCCCAGAATAACATTGTACATGTCCTGCTAGAAAGGGCTATGGTTGAGCAATTCATGGAATGTACCTTTATGTCCTTGTTAACTACTTTTACAGGCTTCCATCCTTTTATAACTTGGTGCTTTGAACTGCTCTAGAAGCTATATTGCACAGTAAGGTATGTTAAAACTTTGCTTTGCTAGAAAATCATGATGGAAAGGCAGAGGGAAAGCTTTCCTTTCATTTATGATGAGGACCATTGCCAATGCCTGCAAACCTATCAAGAGAACAACATGCAGACTACAGTTAGTCTTGTAGATAAGTAGACTAGGTCACTGCCTCTACAATGTGATTTGTGGCAAAAAGTTCCTATCTCCAAACATTCTCTCTACTCATGCCTGAAATTCATATGATCATAGGATTTAGAGCTGGAAGTACTTTAGAGATAATCTAGTCTAATTCTCTTATTTTATAGATAAAAAAACCAAGACCACAAGATGTTAAGTGACTTACTTAAAGTCACACAAAACAAATAGCGGAGTTGGAATTTAAATTCAGTTCCCTGACTCTATTTCAGCATTCTTTCCATTGTCCTATACTATGAGCAGTTCATTTATTTATATTGCCTTCTCCAGATATTCTCTTTTAAAATATAAATGCTGGTAATAGGAAAATATGGTAAATGACATATCTTAGCATAACTGAGCTTGTAATATCTTTTCTTTTAGTGCCAGGGGAAATCTAGTAGCATCTGAGCTCTGCAATTCCTGGATTAAGTGGGTGGCATAGGGTGGGATAAGTTAAAACTGGGCAGAGTGGAGTTTATGCACTTTGAAGACAAACTTTGATTTCACAATTTTGTCTAGGGATGATTTTTTTCAAATGTTTCTTTTATATTTGATGCTCGATTTCTTGACTGACATTTTCTGCATTAGCAACTTATATCTGGAATAGCAAGTGTTACATATGAGGACTGGGTTGAAATAGATGATTGGTGTAGGGCAGCAGAATGTATGTCTGACACATTGCCTGGCTCAAGCAACTGTTAGGTGTTCTAAATCTGGTTCAAAAATTATAAAGGAAAGAAAAAGCATTTTACTTTGAAGGGAGAAAGAGCATGAAATAATCTATATGCTGACTAACAATAAAGGCATTTGAATTTCTAGCTAAAATTTTTTTGTATGCATCATATTAATTTGCTCTTAGGGGACTGAAGAAAGGGGAATTTTTCAAAGTTCATTTTCATTTCTATATTTATGAAGTCTTCATAGTCACAAAGTTGATCATACAATCTAAAGAACATAATTTCCTACTGTTTTGACTGCTGGTTATGCAAAAGTGTTTGACTAGTCAAAGCAATACAGGACCTTCTTCCTTTAGCAGAGTAGCTCCGTGGATATGTTAAGATCATATGAGATTTCTTTGACAGATACAAGTACCAAAGTCACTTTGTTCAGATTAATAATATTAAGAAAGGAATAAAACAGGGACATTCCTGCTAAACATGTTTACCACTATCATGCAGGAAGTGCTTTGCATAGTTTTTGAGAGAGATTTCCTACCAGTGAAATCCTCTATGTGGTCCTGTTTTTGAATGACATTATGCTGATTGCCTTAACTTTCAGAATATTATAGGACAGAGATGATCTTCAATGAAATCCACTGCCATTCTGTTTACTAAGAAAAACCAAGTAGAAGAAAAATTTTCCAGATTGTCATATATGGTTCCAGCAATGGATTATGGCTGCTTTCTTAGGATCATTTTAGTTATGTATAGCAAGAGTCATTGCCAGTAGGTGGCTGCTTGGTAATGAATTTATTGGGCAGAGTGGTTTGAGAAAAAAAAAATCGCAATTCCCTCAGTTCCTTTGGCTTCCCCTGTGAAGGGTGGTTGGCCAGAGGGAAAAAGGTAATAAAAATTATAGTTTTTATATTATCTATATACGTTTAATTTATCTGATGGTACTTTAAATGTGACCTACTTATGCAATGACCAACAAGTAGTCATATTACCGAAGTAAATAAATCATATCAATCTTGACATTCTTGATATGAATCAAAGCTAGAGGACAAAAGGAAGTTACAGGAAAGGAAAAGGAAAAATATATAGAAAATCTAAGGAAGGAAAGATAATTTATGACTGAGGTTTGGAGGGTGGGATCTGTGTAGGCTTTGTGGAAGAAATTATATATGATCTGGGCCTTGAGGAGTGGGTATATTTCAAAAGACAGAGATACAGAAAAGGAAGAACATTTTTGGCACAGAATAGAATGAGCAAAAATAGTTGTAGAAAGCAAAGGACTTGCATGAGGGAGGAGTAAAATGTGGCTGAAATATTGTACATTAGGGAGTAGTGTGATAAGAGGCTGAAAATGAGATTTTAGAAGATCTCAACTGCTAAAACTATTGAGTTCCTACTTTATTTAGGTCAAAGACAATGCAGACTTTGAATATGAATGACTGGGTGAATACCATTGACAAAAATAGTGAGTTCAAGAAGAATAGATTTTTTTTTTAAAGTAAGAATTTTAATTTGGACATCCTGGGTTTGAGATCCCAGTGGGATATTCAGGTAATTGAAAGTAAATTTTGGGAGAAATGTTAGGATTAGAGACATAAATTTGGGAATTGTCTGTATAGATGTAATAAATGAAGGCATAAGAGCTGATACCTCTTCCAAGAGAGAAAGGATGGAGATAAAAGATTAGAGACTTAAGGATAAAACCTTGGGGAACAAACTTAAGGGATCAGAGGTGGAAGAGAAGCCAGTGGAAGGGACAAAGAAGGAATGGTCTGAGTTGTAAGAAGAAAACAAGGAAAGTGCATTAATGCAGAACCACGGGACAAAGGGATGCCCAACAATGGAAAATAATATAGAGAGATGAAGGAGGATGCAAAATGAGAAAAGACAATTTAATTTGATATTAAGGAGGGTCTGTGCTTTGTGTGCACCTGGAGGTTTGGTTAAAGAGAAGAGGTATATTTAAAGACGTTGTGATTGTAACAGTATTATTAGTAGAGATTATGCTTTTGGGAAATCACTGCTAGAAGGTCTATAATTCTTGTGGGAATTGTAAAATTGCTTCTGGGTAGCTTATGTTAATTTAAGGGAAATTTTTGGGGAAAATTTGAAATTCCAAGAAATCCTTAATGAAATGTGAATGAAATTTAAGTAGACAAAGTCCTGCCTCCTTTTTCAAACTACTTATCCTGTCCGAGAAGTCAAAACTGATTTTTTGAAGGTGAAATGTGTTACAGCCCCTTAAAATACTGCGCATGATTTCTTCTATTGGTTGGCGCTTTTAGTTTTATTGCTACTTTCTTCCAGAGCACCTTGGGAGAATCAGAGATAATGGTTAAAGTTGTATTAATGTCCGTTTATACTTACTTTCCAATCCCACTAGGTTGTTTTTTTATATCTGAAATTTCTGTTCTTTTTATTGATTGGTTCTTGAGAATTTGAGACCATCACATATAAGTATATGTCAGAGATTTCATATATGTATATACATACATACAGATACACAAATATGTATATATACACATATATGCATATATTTGTGTATGTGTGTTTGCATGCACGTATTTTTTCCTTTGATGGTTTTGGTCTATTTTGGCTAAAGAATTCATTTTCTAGTGATCAACCTGTTGGTGATGAGACTTTCTTAGGTTGACCTTCAGAAAAATGACTCATACTTCAGCCAGAATTGTAATCAAAGCCTTTCCAACATGATAGAACATGCAGAAACTTGTGCTCTCCTGGAGGTAATCTTTGAAAACAATGCTTCCCCTCCATCCCTTTTCTGAGGCATCAATGGTGGTTTACGATCTTTGAACACCAGTCTGGAAGGAATGAAAGTTGTGGGTGATCTCGGGGCAATGGCTAGGTTCATGATAGCATATGTTACTAATGATTACATTCTTAAGAAATGAGATAAAAGATGTCTGATTGGAAAGGGAAGTGGGATGATTGTATGGTTTTGGGTAACAAATTGATCAGCTTGAGTTGAGATGTATAGAATGTCGAAAGACTTAGAGGAAAGCTTCTGGCAAGTTGAGTGGATCTTTATTAGAGAATCCAGGGAAGGCAAGAGCAAGAATTGCTCAGGATTGTGTTCTGTTTGTGGTTCTACATTTGGTGCCATGGATCACTCAAAGTTGAGGATTCAGATAAACAATGCACTTGATAAAATATATTTAACAACCTTCAGATAAAATTATTTCTCAAGGTGGTAAGAAATCAGGTGAAGAAGGTAAATGCAGGTAAAAACTGCAAGCAAGGATATTGAAAGCAGCTGTCAAGGATGTTCCCTGAGGTCTCAAGAAATCTCCCATCAAAGTCTTAAAACTTTTTTCTGTATTTCTTGTTTTAAGGTTCCCAGATCATTCCATCCAGGAGTGAAGTTAACTCAAACTGCTCCAGGCCTACTCTATTGCTTCCAGATTCACAATAGCCCCAGTTGGTATAGAAATAGGGGATTAACTCAAACCTCCTAGTTTCACTAGTGTCTTGGCCTACAAGGGATAAGAAAGCTTAGATAACTTGCTATGGGCATGAATGGAAGGAAAACCCTTATTTATGTCATCACAGAAGACTACAACATTTATTCATACACATACACAACACACACACATATAACTGATCAGTAAAGGAATGCTTAATTTGGTTGTTCAGGAAAGGATGACATTATATTTTTAAAACATTATCTATTATAATTTTATCCAGAAACTAGAAGGCTAAATAACTCTTGCTTATATAATGTTATTTGATTTTAATAACTAGTCATACTATTAGAAATGGGGACCAGGGATGGTGAACAAAGGTGTGTAGATTTATTTATTGATCCTTGGGTCAGAAATCCACAATTTTGATTCTTCTTTCTCATCTCTAGGAAGCATAAAATTTCAAATAATCCTCTTTCTACCACTACCTTGATAGCAATATCATGTCAGCCTGTCATCCAATCTTAAATAGCACAAAAAGAATGCCTAAATAAGCACCCACTCTTTTAAAGCCTTTTATTTTAATCTATTGTTCTTTAATCCATTTTTACATAAAAGTTTGTTTAGGGATCCTATAAGCATAGTTCATGTGCTATGCAGGATATTAAAAAGATATGGCAGACTCTATTTTGGAGGTGTAACAGATTCTACTCTTTGGAAATTTACAGTCTGAATTGGACTTTACAAATGTCTTATAAAACTGTATAATTATAACTCACTTTTATATGAAACTTAAAAGTTTACAAAGCACCATCTTCATAGCAACTAACTGAAGTGGCTAGTGCAAATGCTATCGTGTTCATTTTCCAAGTGAGGAAACAGACCTAGAAAATTAAAATGAATTACCTATAGTCCTAACTGGTAAACAGAATTTGCTAGACTTGGACCCATGATTCCAAGTCAGGTCTTTAGGAGTCCAAAGCTAGTTATCTTTACACTGTACCACCCTTCCCTTCATACACACATGTACATACGTATGCATATATTTACAAACACATATATACACAAACACACACACACGTGTGTGTGTGTGTGTGTGTGTGTGTGTGTGTGTGTGTGTGTGTACTGATCAGCAGTCCTCCTGGTAGCATGTAGGTTTTTTTTTTTTTTGAAAAATAAACAAATGATAGCATGAAATATTTATACATATAATAATACGAAATCCTTTAGTATTTAAAGTCTGTCTAGAGAAATGGTTGATTAAATCTCAAAGATTCATTGGAAAATAGTTTCTGTTTTTTACTAGACTTAAAGAAGTTGAATTACAGGTTGATGTTATAAACTATGCCAAACATTTATAGAGATACACCTTTATTTGTAGCACTAACTTACCTTTGATCTTTTCGTGGGAATTGGGGTAACAGAGAGAAAAGTGAGGCTACCTACTATGAGAGCACTCGGTTTACAACTGATGCTAAAACAAAACCCCCCAAAACCCCAACCAAACAAACCCCCAAAACAAAAACCCATAGCCTATAAGTAAGCCTCTAGAGGGAGCCCTTATCACATTATTTTCAGAAAAAGAGACGGCAAAGGAAAATATGACCTGGCGAGAGAAAATACAGATGTTTAAATCGTGTGAAAGAACAGAATGCTTGTATATTGTTTGGTATAACATATTATCTCACCTTCAGAATACAGGTGTTTCTTGCTCTTTTAGTACAGAACTGCTGCTATCATGGCCTGGAGGGCACCCTGGGGTTTGAGAGTTTTAAGGGAGCACAAACTCTGTCAGGTCCTCTGCCAAGTTGGAAAATCTTCTGGTTTTTAGACCCAGTAATGGGCTATGTGCTGCTGTCTGAAAACCAGTCTAAGTAAATTCAGAGAGGTTCATTGTTAGGTGGATTACGTGGAGGTAGGGATCGCAGCAAATTTTGGGTATGATACCATCTACTAGGTTAAAGAGAGTCAATGGAAGGGGAATCTGCTCCAGAAATTATAGATCCTTGAAGTCTTGAAGTAAGAACTTAGTTTTAAATATTCAGTGTATTCCTAAAGAATTTGTGTGAAAATAAATGTACCCGGGGGCTTACTGTTTAATGTTATCCTATGCTAATGCCTTTTGTAAAGCCCCCTAAGTGCCTCGTCCAGTGTTAATTGAGTAGAGGAAAATGGGGAACAGGATATTGAAGTTAAGTAACTTTCCAACTTTCCAAGTCTTAAGCCGGTTCTTTATTCATTATTTCAACATTTTTTAATCCTCTGAAACAAAACTTTTTAGGGATGTGGGACTCCTCGTGATTTTACCAGAGTAAATAGCAACCAGTGAGCGAATTTCCTGTACCAATTCAGATCCACAACCTTTCTTCAATATTTATCTTAGAGAACTTCCTGAGTGCAGTGAACAGTTTAATTAAATTTGAATGGGGGAAATCTATACTCTAAAGCCAAAGAAATGACAGAAATTATTATCAATTTTGCATTACATGTCTCCTATAATAATAATGATGATAACAAAACAACTAATTTGTATGTTGATTTATAATTTATAAAGTATTTCCAGTATAGATTATTAGGAAATAATTTGACAATTCCAGGAATAAATGATTGAGATCTGAAATTTTAATCAGATTTTGGCAGCTAAGTGGTATAGTTGATAGAAGTCTGCAGTTGGAGTCAGAAAGATCCAAGTTTAAATACTGCCTCTGTCACTTACCAAACTGTGTAATCCTGGGCAAGTCACTTAACCATTTCCAGCCTCAGTTTCTTCTTCTATAAAATAAGGGTAATAACTGCTCCTGTTTCACAGGGTTGAGGAGCAATGCCTTGAAACCTCAAAGTGCTGTATAAATACTGATTAGTGTTGTTATTTTCCATTGGTCTTAAATATTTATAACTTAAAAGCTCATGTTTTTTGGTAGAATAATTATTGGTAGGAAGGAGTACTAATCTGTCTCCATATATTTGGGAAAGGAGAGAACCAACCTGTGATTTCGTTGGCATAGGGAGCTCGCAGTGAGAAGCCTCCTCTCTTAATGAAGACTGCCACTTTCCCAGCAGTCTATGCCTGAGTGCTGCCTAGAGCCCTGAGAGGTTAAATGTACTGTCACACAGCCAATGTCTAGCAGACACTGGTCTTGAAACATATGTGTCTCTGGTTTATTTCTATTTCCTACATTAGACAGTTTCTCATCCTAGTGATCTCTATCAACGGGTCAAAATGATGTGAACATTTCTCTCTTAGTTTCCCACATAAAAAAAAGCAAAATGAAATAAAGCTGTCAATATGTTGTTTTCATCATTATATTATATTTCATATATATACATATGCGTGTATATATATATATATATATATATGTTTTTAAAACTGATTGCCTCCATGAAAACTTTTTATGGTGGTTTTTCAAAATAACCATTTTTGGAAGATTATAGAGGAATAGAAAATACTCTAGTCTTGAAATCAAAAGGTTCTGGGATTTGAATACCAGACCTTGTCACTTATTTTGCGTATGGTAACCCTGAACCAGTTAGTTAGCTTCTCTTAGACTCATCATTCTTACATATAAAACGGACAGAATAGTACTCATATTACCTACATAAGAGGATGGTTATGAGACAATAAATCAATTAGCAAGCATTTATTAGGGACCTACTATGTGCCAGGCACCGTGCTAGGTATTGCATATAGAAAAACAAAAATGCAATATATCCTGCTCTCAGAGTTCACAAACTATTTTTTTGTTAGTGTGGGGAGAAGACAGATAACACGTACTTACATAAATGTATGAAAATATACACAAAGTAAGTACAAGGTAAATTTTTTTGTGTTTGTGGGAGGACAGGCCCTAGCACCTTGGGAGGCTTCATGTAGAAGATGTCTCTTGCATAGAGTCTTGAAGAGGAAAAAGGGGTTCTAAGAGGTAAAGATGAGGTGTGGGTGTAATCCAGGCATGGGGTACAGCTAATGGAAAGGGACTCAAAGGTGGACTAAGTGTCATATGTAAGGAACGGCAATAAGGCTAGTTTGACTGGATTGTAGAGTACAGAAAAGGAGTCTTGTATAAGAAACCTGGAGATATATTGGGGTCAGGTTTTGAAGGACTTTAAAACAGGACAGAATTTTATTTGATCCTGGACTAAACAGGAAGCCATTTGATTTTATTGCGTAGAGGACTGGTAAGTTCATGCCTATTCTTTATGAAAATCATTTTGGCAGCTAGGTTTGAAGATGAATTGTAGAGTGAAAAGACTAGTCAGGGATACCAATTAGTGGTTTATTGCAGTAATCTAAGTAATTAGCTTGAACTGGAGCAGTGTAACCACATGAGTAGAAAGAATGGGATCAATGTAAGAGGTATTTAGGCAGTAGAAATAATAAGAGTGGGCACGTGATTAGCTCTGTGGAGTGAGAGAGGATAAGCAGCTCAGGATGATGCCAAAGTTACAAACTTGGATGACAAGACAAATGGTGGTACTCCATAGAATAGATTGGAAAATTCCTTATTTTTAATTTTTTAAATTATGTTTTACTTTTTTAAATGAACAAAAGTCTGTTTTCTTTTTCTTCCACTTCCATCACCCCCCTGGGAAAAAAAGAGAAGGAAAATCCTTGTAACAAATATGCATAGTCATACAAAATGAATTCTCAGCTTTGCCATGTCCAAAATATATGTCTCATTAACCATGATGAATCCATTACTTCTCTGTCAGGAAGTGGGTAGCATGCTTTATCAGTCTTCTGGAATTCTGCTTTGGGCAGTTAAGACTTTCAGAGTTGTTTGTCTTTATAATGTTATTATTGCATAAATTGTTCTGGTTCTGCTCACTTGATTCTGCATCAGTTCATACAAGTCTCCCCAGGTTTGTCTGAAACCATTTCTTATGATTTCAGTATGTGTGTTGTATGCCGTATTTTGTTCAGTCATTCCTCAATCAAGTAGTAACCTCTTAGTTTCCAGTTGTTTGCCACTATAAAGGGAACTGCTATAAATATTTTTGAAGATATGACACCTTGGTAAATTATTTATTAAATGCTCACTAAGTGCTGGGGATACAAATAGAAAAATGATCCGGTCCCTGCTTTCAAGGAGTTCACTTTCTAGTATAGGAGGGTTGAACTTCATAACAAGTGGCTATGGTAAAACCAAATGGTACTTGGGATCTGGCAGGCAAGGGGTCAGGATGGATAGAAAAGCTCCTTAGACCTTGGAGAACAAAGGAAAATTATTTGGCCCCTGATCAATGACTGATGGAAGAGGGATAGTGGGGGTGAGGGTTAGAGTGGAATGGGTCTTTGGATTTCTTCAGGTAGAGGTGATTAGGGTTCAGTAAGGGAAAGTTCCTGATATCTGCTCATGCTGGTCCAAGAGATCCTAGACAGAAGCAGAGAATTTCAGAAGGGAGTTGGATTTTAAGGAAAAGATGATTACTTCAGTTTTAGATGGGTTTGAGATTCCTGAGAGGACATTCAGTTTGAAATATCCAAGAGGAGTCAGAGAAGGATTACTAGTGCTCATGAAAAAGACAAGGCTTCAAAGCCCTTCAACTATGCCCACTCCTACCTTTCCATCTTACTTTCAAGATGTACTCTTGGATCCAGTGACACTGGCCTTTCGGCTGTTCAATGAACAAGACATTCTGTCTCTCAGGTCCCAATCTTTTCTCTGGCTTCCCACATGTTTGGAATATCACCCCTCCTCTGTTTTGCCTACTGACTTTTCTGGCTTCCTTTAAGTCCCAATTGAAATCCCACATTCTACAGGAAGCTTTCCCCAACCCTTCTTAAGCCCAGTGACTTCTTCTTGTAATTATTTTCTATTTATTCTATATTTAGTTTGCTGTGTATATATTTGCCTGCTTGTTTTCTCCCTCAGACTGTAAGTTCTTTGCTTTTTTTGTGCCTCCAGTGCTTAGCACAGTGCCTAGCACATATTAGCTACTTAATAAATATTTATTAATTGATACATAGATTTTGGAATCATCTGTATGGAGATATCAATTAATCCCTGGGGGCTGATGAGGTCACCAATGTAGAGAGAATGTAGAGAGAATAGAAAAAAAGACTAGGAAAGATTTATCCACACAGCTTAATTAGAGGACATGAATAAATGAATGAAAATGAATTAAGATTCACTTAAGTGCTTATTATGTACCAATACAAGTACAAAGCCAAAAACAGTCTTTACCCTCCAAGCATTTACATTTTAATTAGAAGAGCACACACAGGTCAATGGTAGCCACTGGTGACCAGCAAGAACCACCTTGGACGTTAATGATATAGGGATAATGAATGGATGTAAGAGGAGTTGACATATAACTTCAGAAACAATGGAAGAGCTGATTTGATTATGGTTTCGGAACTGTAGAGTGAGCAAGGTGAGGTATTCTTTAATAAGGATAGCAGGGTCCTAGAGTAGAAGTTCCAGAAATGAAAGGGTTTAAAACTTCCAGGGCATGATCTCTGCTTCAGGCTCGATGATAGAGCAAGAAACAGCAAGGGAGACTGAGAAAGAGTGGTCATACAGGTGGGAGGAGAATCAGGCAAAAACTGTAATGAAACCCAGAGAAGATAGAGTGTTGGGAGGAAAAGGTATTCAAATGTCATATATTGCAGAGAATTCAAGAAGGTTGAAGACTGTGGAAAGACCATCAGATTTTATAATTAAAATAGTGTATAATGTATATGTATGTAAAGTAAAATGTTATACAAATGTGCTTTTGTAAGGAAGCAGCAATTGAACTTAAGAGCATAAAGTCAGGATAAGTGACTGGGCCTGACCAAATACATAAGAAATTCAAGCTAGAGGTAGCTCAACTTCGAAGACAAGATGTCTTCCAAGCACATTAAAATCATACATTATTGTGTAAAAGACCCTCATGACAACTTTGTCAGATGATATGGTGATTATTAACATCAAGCAAGACATAAAACAAAGAGACATAAGCTCACCTCAAGTGTTTATTCCTATAAGGAAGAATGTCCTGTACAAAGCCCAAATAGAGGAGGGATTCTCAATTTATGGCAAGGTTCTCCAGAACCTTATGCACCTCCTTGGTGAATCATCACATATATCTCTCAGTAATTAGGCAACCATTTGGATGGGACAAAAGGGAAAACTATTCTTGATAAAAAAGTTTGGTTTGAATTAGGGAATAATGCAATGGGAATAATGCTGACTTTGGGGTCAAAGGATATAGGTTTACTTTTTAAATGGCAGTATTTTCATTCTTTATATTTTTTTCCCATGTTTTCCTGAAACCATACCCCTAGTCATTACTTAAAACAGAATAGCATTGCATCACAATTATACACACATACACACAGGCATCCCCTCAATTTCCAGTTCTTTCCAACCACAAAAAGAGGTTGAGAAATATTTTTGTCCAAATATGTCCTTTTCCTTTTTCTTTGATCTCTTTGGGATGTAGACCCAATAGTAGCATTGCTGGGTTGAAGGGTATACATCATGTCATAATCCTGTGGTGAAAGTGCCAAATTGCTTTTCAGAATGGTTGGACCATACAGTTCACAACTGTACCAATAGTGCATTAGTATCCCAGTTTTCCTACATCCTCTCCAGCATTTGTCATTTCCCTTTTCTGTCATATTAGTTAATCTGATAAGTATGAGGTAGTACCTCAGAGTTGTTTTAATGTGCATTTCTAATTATGTAGTGATTTAAAGCATTTTTTATATAACTATAGATAGTTCTTTCTTCTTCTTAAAACTGACTATTCATATCCTTTGATTGTTTATCAATTGGGAATGTCTTATTTTATATAAATTTGGCTGTTACCTATATTTTTGAGAAATGAGGTCTTAATCACAGAAATTTGTATAAAATTCCCCATCCCCCCAGTTTCTTGCTATTCTTCTAAATTTGACTGCATTTGTTTTGTTTGTGTATAAGCTTTTTAACTTGATGTAATCAAAGTTATCCACTCTGATCCTCTCTATCTGTAGTTCGGTCATAAACTCTTCCCTTATCTATAGAACTAATAAGTAAATTTTCCTTGCTCCTCTAATTTGTTTATGATATCATCCTTTATCTTGGTATATGATATGAGATGTTGACTGATACCTAGGTTCTGTCAGACTACTTTCCAGTTTTCCCAGAAATTTTTTTCAGATATTGAGTTCTTGACCCTAAAGCTTGTATCTTTAGCCTTGTCAAACACTAGATTATTACAATCATTTACTACTGTGTATTGCATACCAATCTATTCCATTAATCCACCACTCAATTTTTTAGCCAATACCAGATTGTTTCCTTGATTACTATTTTGTAATATACTTTGAAATCAGGTGCTACTAGGCAACTTCCTTCACATTTTTAAAATGATTCCCTTGACATTCTTGATCTTTTGTTCTGCCAGATGAATTTTGTTGTTATTTTTTTTCTAGTGCTATAAAATAATGATTTGGTAGTTTGATTGGTATGACATTGAATAAATGAGTTAATTTAGGTAAAACTGTCATTTTTAATGTATTGGCTTGGTCTACCTATACACAATTAATGCTTCTCCATTTGTTTAGATATGTCTTTATTTGTTAAAGGGTAATCCCCTTCCTGATTCCTATGGAGACAGTAGCCTCTTCTTAGCTGATTGCCAAGAAAACCCTGAAATCCCTAGAGGTTCTTACTGGTATCTCTGACATCATCCTAAAGTCTCTTTAGATTCTTGGGCCCCATCTACTCTGGCTAAAAACTCATTGTCCAAGCTCCATCACAGCTGTGTGCATCATGTTTTCTTCTGAGTCTCTGCTAATGTGGTTTTTGTTTAGGATGTCACTAGAGTTGCCAGCTTCAATTCATAGAGGTACAGGGGAAGGGGGAAAAGAAGAAAAGAGAGAGAGAAATAGAGAGATAGACAGAGACAGACAGAGGCAGAGGCAGAGAGACAGAGACAAGGAAAGACAGAGAGACAGAGATAGGAACTGGGAGACAGAAATGAGACAGAGAGATAGACCCACAGAAAGATACCTAATCTTAAAAAAAGTTTAGACTCCTAAACTTTAAAAAAATCACAAATTGTTGGGATGGTATAGCATCAATGTGATATTCACAGCGCCTATAGCAACTATGAATATCCTAGTGCAATTCTGAATCATGAAGTACAGCAGAGTCTCCACATGGAAGACAGAATTAAAATGTTTATTCAGATACCAGAAAGTCAAATCCCAATACCAGAAAACCAAATCCATCACAGTAGCAAAAATCTATACACAATTACAATGCAGAGGACAACTACATCCCAAAGACTTTCTCATGCGAGGCTTCCCACAAACTAGTTCCCTTAAACAAATCACAAGCTGGCTCCCTTAAACAAAATCACAAACAAACTCTTTCACTCACGCAGGCCAGCTACCTACTTGCCTACATCCTTCCTAGCTCTGATTGCTCTCATGACTAACATCCTGTTCCACCCTTCCTGTTCAACCCATTCAGCAAACTCCTCTCACCAGGGGCTCCTTGTGACTCAGACTTCTATGTGACCTGCAGGTCACATAGGCCTATTAATGAATGGGAAAGATCTTCCCATTTAAATTACCATTACAGATGGTCCAATTTATTCAAGTCATTTCTTCCACTACTTCTGTTGTTTTTGTGCCTTAACAAAAGTGAAGAAGAAAACATGAGGCTTCCTGTGACCAGGTATTACCAAAAGCAGGATACTTTGGGAAGCTGATACAAGAGAGCCAGTTTCCTAACATTACTATCAAAAATAACAAAATAATGAAGAAACTCCCAAGGAAATCAAAATTAGCAGAAGTCCACACCAGAAAATTAAAACTTTCTTTAAAAGAAAGTGAAAAAAGTCTAGAAGAACTTTGAAATCACAAGAAGACACAGAATAGTTAAAACAAAAACCAAAACTCAATGTAAATGGAAAAAGAAATGATGTCAAGACATTTTCAAGTGGATAAATAACACTTTTAAAGAATCTAAGAGAGAAAATAACTTGTCAAGAAAACAAAATAAACTATAACCATTAAAATATACTCAAAACAACTGAAGCTAAATTTGAAAAATACTAATGTAATAGGGAGCTAGGAGGTTCAGTAGATAGAGTATTGAGCCTTTAGTCAGGAAGACTTGAGTTCAAATCCATACTTACTAGCTGTATGATCCTGGGGAAGTCACTTAACTTTACTTGCCTCAGTTTTCTCATCTGTAAAATGAATTGTAGAAGGAAATGACAAACCACTCCAGTATCTTTGCCAAGGAAACTCCAAATAGGGCCACATAGAGTCAAACATGCCTGAAGTGACTGAATAGCATAAATGTAATAGGAATCTGGCAAAAGTACAGAGGGCGAAGGATGGTGTCTCTCTACAGGGAGAGGCTAGAAAGTTTTCTTCTGGGAGAATGATGGTGAAGTGCAAGAGAAGTACAAAGATGTCACAGAGATCCTTGAAGAGCAAATGAGGCAAAAGAAGGACCAGTTAGTTACAGACTTTTTGTAAACCTCCTAAGTCAACAAAAGAATGTCCTCTTCAGAACTCTTGTAGTTAGCTGACCAACACACACAAACACACACACACACACACACACACACACACACATGCACGGAGTGACAGAACATGATGAAAAAGAATTAGGAATAGGAAGACTAAAACAGAATATCTGGATGGAGCATAGAGTAGTAAATAATGAGCCTGCCTTAGAGTCCAGAAAAAATGGGTTCAAGTCCTTCTTTTGTCACACCCTGGTCTGAAACTTCTGCTCCTCTACTCTCCAAACCAACCCTCCAGAGACCATGGCCAGGTGGAGGGACAACAATCAATTCTCAACCCTCAGATTCATTTTCATTTCACTAATTTTTGTCCTACTCATTTTTTGCCTTGTTGCCACATGGTACTTCCCCCCTTCTTTCTCCCTCCCTCTCACCTTTTGCTTTGAGGACTGTAAACAAACACTACCATTGTTTTGGGGAGAGAGTGTCAGTGGATTGCCTTACTGTTCCATATACTGACTCTCTGACTTCTCAGATCAAAATATCCTTCCTTGCCAATTGTCTGTGTGTTGCTTCCCTCTATTAAAATACATTTCTTGAGACAGGGACATATCTATTTCTATCTCCAGTGCTTAACACAGTTCTTGGCATGTAGTACTTACTTAATAAATAAATACTTAATAAATACTTACACTTAATGAATACTCATTCATTCCTAGTGGCTATGTGATCCTGGGTAAGAGACTAGGCTCATGCAAGTTTTAAGTCTCTAGTTCCACAACAGTTGGTCATTGTATTGGTAGAGGAAATTTCCTATATATCTAAAATTACAGATCTAGACAAAAAGAAAGAAAATATGAAATATCAATAGACTTAAGAGATGAAAACTCTAGAAATGCATGAGAATTATAAAACAAGCTAAAAAACAATTCATTTAGAAAGAGATTTGGAAATTATGCAGATAAAATGATAGATATGGAGGGACAGGTCAAGATAAAGCAGTCAGACTCCCTAATGTTTTGGAAAATTTAGAAAAAAAATCAGATTATTCTCTTTCAGGAAATTGTTTAAAATATTTTCAAGTTTCAATGAAAAGAATTCATGGAACCCCAACAAAGAAAAGCTTAAAATTCAACTCTCCCGGATATGTTACTACAGAATCTCAGCACACAATGACAAAGAGAAAAAAAACCGTCCTCAAAACAGCAGTAATAAAGACAGATATAACATGCCAAAGGACATCAATCAGGATTATGGAAAAAATTTCTAGGAAGATAAGGACAACAAAGAAATAAGAATATGTACTTTGTATGTGTACATATGTATGTGTATGTATATGTCATGTATATACACATACACTTAAAAGTAAGTCATGAACCCAGAATCAACTTTCCAGAATAAACTAAGAATGATGCTTAAAGGCAAAGGATGAATGTAAATGACTTGAAAGAATGTAGGTACAAATATATATGCTTCGAAGCATCTTGTTAAAACAACAAGTGTTCAAATAAAAAATGGAAGTACTTGGGATTTAATGTTGGAAGGATCTAGGCAGT
Organism: Bettongia penicillata ogilbyi; assembly: GCA_023548195.1. Lineage (NCBI taxonomy): Eukaryota > Metazoa > Chordata > Mammalia > Diprotodontia > Potoroidae > Bettongia > Bettongia penicillata. The sequence goes on along the minus strand of JAJHZJ010000035.1, from coordinate 3,157,486 downwards.
TTATAGTCCAACCTCTTTTTTTTCACAGATGAAGAATCTGGGGCTCATGGAAGTTAAGTGACTCTAGGGGGTGACCAGTATTTGATTGAAACCTTTTGCCTCTCAAACCAGTACTCTTTGTTTTGCTATTTTCCCACACTACCTTTATTTCCCTATCACTGAACCTCTTTTCTACCGCTTGCAATCATTCTCAATATCATCACTCTGCTGAAATGAGTTTAGCGAGTATCTTCTAAAATTTTTATTGATATATTTTTTGCTTTTATATCATCATATTTATATATTACATAGTACACCTACATATTAATACGTTACCCAGTGTGTCCTTCCTCCACCTCCTAGAGGGCCATCTCATCACAGAGAATTAAAAAAGATGAAATAAAATAGTTCAGCAAAACAAGCATGTTGAAAGAGTCTGGCATTATATTCCATATTCCATATGCAGGGGCCCCTACCTCTGCAAAGAATCAGGGAGAGGCACCTTCTCATATCTCTTCTTTGGGGTTAAGGGTGTTCATTATAATTTCATAGTATTCAGTAGTAATTGTTTTGCCGTTCTTTTCATTGAGTGTTGTGGTCATTGTGCATGATTCTGCTTACTTTACTTCACAACTGTTCATAAAATTTTTCCATGTTTCTCTATATAAATTCATAATATCTGATAGCACAGCAATATTCCATTAATTCACATACCACAATTTGTTAGCAGCTTCTCAGTTGGTGGCCATTTACTTTCCTCCACAGTTATTTGTCCTACAAAAATGGTTAGCAACGATCTCTTAATTGCTAAACCTGATGGTCTTTTCTTGGTCCTCCTACTTCCTGACCTTTCAAGTAGCTTTTTACACTGTTGGCAATGTTCTTACCCTAGCAAGTGCTGAAGAGATTTTTTTTTCCATGAAGAAGCAAATCTGCATTAGGCATAGCTTGGTTTTCTCTTAAAGTATATAATAAATTCAGCATTATTTGCGAAGCTGTCTTACTTGTCTGTGTTAACTACTGATGTTCTTTCTGTTTTCTTCTATGCATTAAAAATGCTTCAGTGACACTTCTTACTTTTCCTTTTCTTTTATTTTGGCAATACCATTATTTCGCAATACCAATATTATTATTAGTACTTTGGCAAGAACCATTATTAGGTTCTCATTCACTTCAAATTTCCTCCCTAAATTGAAAGAAAGAAAAACAAAACCCTTGTATCAAATATGCTGAATGAAATAAAATAAACAATGAAATTACTTATATCATATATATATATATATATATATATATATATATATATATATATATATATATAAATATATGTCTCATTCTGTACCTTGAGTTTATCAGCTTTCTTTCAGGAGGTTGATAGAAAGTTTCATCACCAATCTTTTGGAATTATATTTGGACATTGCGTTGATCAGAGTTTTAATAGACATTTGTTGAACTGAATTGAATTCACTATGACCAAATAGGGTTCTTAATCAGAATGTAAGGATAGTTTAATTTCAGGAAAATATTTAGTTTTTTATATTAATAAGAAAAATTATAAAACTATTTGATCACATTATCAAAGGCAGAGAAAGTCTCAGATTAAATATACTGTTCATTTATCTTACAAACATTAAAATATATAGAAATATAAAAACCATTTCTTAATAGGATAAATGTTAATTTCTTTAAAAATTTGAGCTCACATTACATATAATGGATAAATAATTGAAACATTTTCAGTAAAAACAGGTAGATATTCACACTGTCCAGTCTCACAATTTCTGGAGTGTTCAGGGAAGACTAGCCCCTCTGGTGTGAGGGCTTGTTGAACCTCTTTCAGGGGTGCTTATTCACTCTTGGTGTCATCTGTCATATAACTCTCACCTGAAGTTCCAAGAAGCTGTATAGTATGTGCAGTAGTCACATCCTGGCAAAACCATCTTGGCAGATGGGCTAACCCAGGCTGAGGGTAACTTAACAGGACTCAAATCCTTCAGTGAATTAGTGGGATATCTCCTCCAAGTATATAAAGTCTTACAAATGTAAATAATAAAAATAAGATGTGAAAAAGAAATGAAAACATTGGCAATGAAAAAGTTTAAATATTTCCATTTACATCTGACAAGATAGTATATCTAGAAAAATCCAGGACAGCCAAACATAAATGAATTGAGTTAATATATTACTTTAGCAAAGCAATGAGGTATAACTGCCCCTCCTCCAAAATCACCTACTTCATCTACCAAGATATATGAGTGATTTACATAAATGCAACTGCAACATAATTTTTCTGGAAATTAGAGAAGAATGAAAAAATGCATGTGATTAGATCAAGCAAATATAATACAAGCATGTCAATACTTTACAAAATAACTTACTATTAAGTCTCAGATTAATCAAAATATCAACTAACTCCTTCGTAATATTATATAAAACCTTAACCAAATTGCTTTGGGAAAACAGACCCATAGAATGCGAAGAGGAGCTCTGAAAAAGAGAAGAGGTAAAGGTAGACTAGGATTTACCAGGTCTATATAAAACTAGGTAACGGAAGAACAATTACTTACATCAAATCTAAATATACTTCTCTTCAGTTTCTACCCACTCTTTCTGGTCCTGTCCTCTCAGTCTATGAACAAGTCTCTTCCATGAGAGGGATTCCACCTAATGGACTTAGTCATTTGTTGTGAGGCTTGTTGTATCCTCTTCCCTAACCTTCCAAGAAATCCACAAATCAATCTTGCCAAGAAATATAACTATTTACCAGGTTGACAGCATTTCTAACCACCATTATCCTCAAGTTTCCCAGATGAACCATAAAGATTAACCAACATTATTTACCAGTTTTCCAGCATGACTCATCATGTACCCTTAAAGGGAATGAATGACTACTTGCAAAACTCTTTTCATAATTATAAGAGGAAAGAAAGGTAGCTATAATTCTCCCTAGTTACTAGTTGTCCACACAGAACTGGAATCAGTGTTTTAGTATTTGTCACACATTAACCACCTTACATTTTCTTGAGAGTTGAATGTCTAAATATGCTTTAATGAAAGAAAAGATTTATTTTATTATTTGCTTTATATACAAATGCAAAGTTGTTCTTAATGTGGTCTTTTTTGAACATATTAGATCAACATTATTCCTACTATTATTTGAAGAGATAGCAAATTCATCATTAGCATTCTGCATAGGCAGCAGTTGACTTCATTCTGAGGGAGCAGACAAGTATATCCTGGCTTTGGACATAACTGACGTGTTTTGAAAAAGTAATGCCAATCATCTTTGCACGTTTTTATAGATGAATAAAATGTGAAAAGAAATGAAATATATGTGTGTATGTATGTTTGTGAGTGTGCATGTATATATGTAACAGTACTGTGCACATAGTAGGCTCTCAATAAATGCTAAGAGAATTGAATTGGAAATTATTAGGGGTGGGTGGATGATAACTGAAAGGTTTATTTAAAAGAACATCTAAAATGAATAATATTCAGGAGAATAAAAATCAAGATTTCACTTCATATGACAATTTTAAACGTTAAAGCAACTGTAAAAAAAAAGACGAAGGAATTAGAGAAATACTTAGCAGAATTTTTTATGAGAGCAAAATATTGGAATCAAATGAGTGCCCATTGATTGGGAATGGCTTAAGAAATTGTTGTTTGTGAATGCAGTGGGACATTATCATGCCATTAGCAATGATGGATATGTATGTCAAAGAAATATGAAAGGACTTACATGATTTGATGAATAACAAAGAAAGTTGAATGAAGAAAGTAATATACACAATGACTATATTAATGTAATTGAAAACAACACTAAGAGACATCGTAATTCAGGTTAAATATAAAGGACAATCTGGACTTGAGAAGATTGTTGATAAGTAGTATATATTTCCATAACCCAGGTGAAGTGGTAGACCACAGATGTATTTTAGTGGATATAATAAACAATATGTCACAATGACCTTTGTAATGGTTTGTTTGGGTTAACTGTTATTTATTTATGCATTTATTTTATTTATGTTATTTATTTATTTATTAGATACCCCCTAACTCATGGACAGATTTGAGGCATGTTGGTTACTCTCAACCTGGTTTAGCCTGTGTGCTGAAACTGTTCACCAGGATGTAGCTTCTGCACGTGCTACAGCTTCTTGGAACCATAGGTTCCATGAATGTGAAGACTTTCCCTGGCAAAATAGGTGGACCAGAAGAATTTGTTTCAACAGTCATGAAGATGGCTGAAGTACGTGCTGTGGTGCTTTTAGAACTTGGTCAGGCATAGAAGATACCATGGCCATCTGCTTCATCCTGGGCTATCACCCATCATCTTGTCTTTTTTCCTGGTCACTGGATTTTGCTCAGAGAGAGTGAGATTGATGACTTTCTGCAATTTTGCCTCACTTAAATTCAAGATATCCAATACTATAATGTCGTCTGTCCTCTTGAAAAATGGACAAACAAGAACATTTCAAAGATGTAGTGGTGAAAACAAACATCCCCTCCCCCTGCAAATCACTAGAGTATTTTAAAAAGGGTAATAATTAGATCTTTTAAGAATTATTAAAATATTATGTTATCTTAAGGGTTTTTATACTTTTTATGAATGTGTACTTATATAACATATCATATCTTAAATTTTCTATTTTGTGCCAAACTTGATTTTCATTCTGAATTTTATGGACCCAATTCATGTTACCATAAGACATTAAAGAGAACTCTCTTGCTGGAATTTGTTTAACATATAAGATTGAACACTAGAATAGCATTCTTAGTTTATATGCATTTGAACATAAGGGTGAGCCAACAGTGATAGAGATTACTGCAAAATTTCCTAAATTTGCATCTCCTCAAGTTAGCATAGCTTTTTTTCTAATGCTTATATTTTATGTACTCATTCTCTAAACCTCACCTCACTTATCTCCTTGATATTTAGACTCACAGAATGTTAGAGCTATAAGGGACCTTAAAGATCATTTAGTCCAACCCCTTTATTTTATAGATGAGAGAACTAGTCATGAGTCAATAGTTAAGGAAAATTAATTTGAGGCAAGGAGAATCCTTGTTTTCTCAAGATCTGGCCTTAGGAAACTTTTTGTGTAGTAACCAGTAATGGGAGGGAAAATCTGATCGGGTCATTTCAAATGCATTAATTTCTCAGAAAGTACTAACATGATCCATATTAGGCAGACTTTAGGTAATTAAGAATTTAAACTAAATGGAAACAGATTCTGGAAAACCATACCTCCTTCATTCACAGTTAAAATTTCTCTCATGCATATATAGCAATAATATCTCATACTTGTGTAACATTTTTTGCATTATCTTATTTAATGTAATGTCAGTCAATCAATAAGATTTATTAAGAACCTCCTACGTGCCAGGCAATGTTAGTCCCTAAAGATATTCTCATATTAAATTCCCATATTTAAATGTGAGGAAATTGAAACTCAGAGAGTGTAGATTCATTTCTCAGGGTCATACAACCAATATCAGAGAGAGAATTTGAACCCAGGTCAAGCATTCTTTCCATTGCACTGATGCTTTTCTTGTATTTCTATGCACTTGGCTTACCACCCCTATTAGGTTATAACCTCCTTCCAACAGGGAGGGGAGTCTATCTTATTTATCTTTGGATCTTTACCAGTCCTTTGCACCTGGTAGGTGTTTAATGAATGGAAATATTTGTTGAATAAATGCTTACTTGAATTAATTCAACCATCAACCATTATTGAGCAGCCACTATATGCAGAACAATGAATTGTTAATGAATCAAGAGCTTATATTAGATCGACTAGAATACCCCAACCATTTTTATTTGGGATATTCTAAGCATTTGCCAAATGCTCCCTCAATATATGTCCTGTGGGCTGTATTTTATCATGCTACTAACTTTCTTCTGTTGGACTAGTGTAGTAGTGGGGATTCCCTCTCCCTTTGGTCCTTTTGCTAGTTCTCTCACATTTTAGATCCACTCCTCTTCTCCCCCTCATCTGCTTCTGGGGTAGTAACATACTGGGAAGTCTTAGGTAAAGACTTCCTCATTTTCCATCATCTGAGAAGAGCAGTTCTTAGGGCTCTAATAATCTGTCCTAAATATTTTCACTGAAGTATACAGAGTATATTAGACTTATAAGTGATTTCATCACCAAATTGAAGGTCATATTTTCTCAATATTTTAGTCAATAGTAAAAGCAGGAAAGGAAGTGCTACTGGGTAGAAGTCATGAAACAGCGGAATGGAGAGGCAAGGCAAGGCTGGGAATGTAAGACAGATGCCAGGTGGGTCATGAAGTTGAGAAGCGTGGAAAATCTAAACTATTGGAACTCAAGGCAAGACCAGGGTAAAAAGCAGGCGAGTACCCAGAAATGATGACAAGACAACATTGAAACTGAGGCAATCCCTTCCTCAGGCAGGACATTTGTTTCTGCTAGAACTAGATTCCCTGGCTGACCTAAGATCAGGAGGAAAGAATAATTGAGCCTTGGTAAGTAGTTTATTTTAAAGAGGTTAATGTGATGGAGATGGAGAGAATGGGATTAGATATATGAAAACATGTTTTTCTGAATAGCATCTTTATGGAAGAGAAAATTAAGTGCTTTCTTTATGGGAAATTAGCATACAACCAACAGGCCAGATAGAGGCTAACAGTCAAAGCAAAGATTATAAAACCAGGGAAGAAGCAAGATGCAGTAGTAGTGATGGGGGATGTCAACCATGTCCTGAGAATTTAACACTGCTTTCCCTGTCTGACTCACAGTATTACTGAGTTGAGGATAGGCCTAGAGCCTAAAGTATCCAGACTGTTTTGGCTGTACAGGCCCCATTAAGATCTAGATAGACAAAGCTTCTTCTGTTGGAAGCAATATCATAGTTCCCATTCATTTGCAGTTTAGCCTAGGATTTCTTTAACATTTAGTGAAACCATCCTCCTTGTTGGTTCTGAGGATAAAGGCTCAGGCTACTGACATCATTTTCTGTTCTTCTGAGCACAAGGTACTGAAGAAGAACTGGTAGAAAACAATGCTCAGCTGAATTAACTTGGGGTATATATATCTCTCCCCATGGAAAATCTTTCTTGCGCTATGTAAAAATAAATCTTCTTTTGTTAATTGGCGAGTGATGTACAAGGGTCACATTTTGTTTCAACTCTGAACCTAAACTACCAATGGAATGACCCAAGTCCAACCCAGCTCAGAACCCAACTCATCACTCAAGGTATGAGCTCTCTGCAAAGTTCTGACCATAAAAGACAGCATTGAATAGAGCCACTTGCCCTTCTGTATGACATCCTGACTGTCCCTGTTGACCATTTATCTGCTAATTCCCACTACTATGCAGCATCCTACCTGCTGTCTTACCTTTGCTTTTTCATATTTGTCCTAGAGAGGAGTTGAGGCCACTCTCTATGCCTGTCTCAAAATCTGACTACTTCCCCCTTTGATCAGATCTCTTGATATCTCCCCTTGGTTCACTTGAACAAGTATTTATTATAACTTTACTTGAAGGAACTGACTTTAATACCTGCCTTGTAAGCCAACCCAACATATTCCTTCTTGTCTGTTGCCACTGCCTGGCATTCTGACCTTCCCTTCCTTCCATTCCAGAAAGTTTCCAGGACTTACCCTGACAAATCCCACCTGAACTTTGTCCAATCCAATCAGGAAATTAAAAAAAAATTCTGACCATATAATCATAAGTAACTTCAATGATAAAGGGGAGAGACACTCTGCTTACCTAACTTATAGCTTAAAAGGACATGATGTTGGAAGGGGAGGAACATAGTTTAAAAAAATTCAGAATAGTGACAGGATGGCTAAAACCTAGAATGAACTGAATACTTGTGAAAATTGTTAAAGCCAACACAAAGATATTTTTTAAATCTTAGGTTTTTTTAAAAGATGTTTTATGCAGAAGAATAAAGAAGGCTCACTGCTTAGAGAAGATAGTATAATGTTAACAGATGGCAGGACAAGTTTCCTATTTTGCTTCTCTTTTTCCTAGCAAGTGAAATCATCTTCAGTTTGGAAAGAGAACAAACATTAAAAAGAAGGCAATGAAGGCCAGAATAGGTGAGGGGATAGTAAGACAACAAATGTAGTGGACTTTGTGAGACTCTGGAATGATCTCAAACAGTAGGCAATACTACTGGGGACACAGAGTGGTGCAAAACCAAAGCCTTTTGTCGGAAGAAGGGTCAGAGGTTAGTCAAGGAACAAGACTGCTAGGAGTGTTGCCTTAGCATCATTTACCAGGTAATCATAGGGGCTAAGAAACCAAGGGGCTTGCGATGGTTGTTCAGAATGGTAAAGAGTATCCTTGTCTCTGTGGGACCAGGTTCCTGAAATTGCCTCTTGAGCAGCAACTTGGCTTAACCAGTAATTCCTGCCTAATTTTTTTTTTCAGAGCTCCAGTACCAGAAAACTTACATTCAGAGTGCTAAAAGAACTTGTATATGTGATCTAAGAGTTTCTGGGCATATTTTTTTAAGGAATCATGGAGAATGGGAGAAGTTCCAAAAGATAAAGAATGGACAAATGTTCCAGTTTTCAGAAAAAGAGGAAAAGTGTATATCAGAAATTATAAAATGATAATTTTAAATGCAGTTTTCCCTTCAACATCACCAGGCTTAGGGGTGTGGTGACCCTGCAATCTGGAAAGTTCACATACAATTTTTTGGCCCTCTCTTCACACCAGAGAAAAGAAGTTGTGTTATATTTATGACATTAAAAGATAAAAATATGTTGATATTTTATATGTAATGCATTTCTGTTTCTAAACTTTTTTTCTGTGCTGTCTGCTGGACTTAACATGTCATTTGTGGCTTCTGCAAAACTCCACACAAATTTTCGATTTGCTTTCTTATGCCATTCCATGACATATCAAAACTGTGATGGGGAAAGTCATAATGTGGAAGGGATAACTGTATGACATCTCCAGCAAAGTATATAATGGGTTAGTGAACAGATGATTTGTGAAGACTTGATTGAAGAAGGCTTGATTGGTCTAAGAAGTCATGCCAAATAAGCATAATTTCCTTTCTTGGTAGAATTCTAGATTGGGAGATTAGAAGAATGCCACAGACACAGTATATTTTGATTTCAGTAAGGCACCTGACCAAGTTTCATTTATTGTCCTTATGAACAAGATGGAAAAATATGGATTTTAGAATGGTTAGGTGAATTCATATTTGGATGATCAATGAACTGTAATAAAAGGTATTCATTATAAAATCATTGCCAATATAGTGGTATCCTGTAGTATTCTGTCCTTGTATTTGTCCTATTCCATTTTTTTAAACAATAGCTTGGATGAAGATCTTGAAGTCTTATTAAAATTTGCTTATTTCACAGAGTTGGAAGGGATAATCTTTAAACACCATTTTTTTACATGAAGCCTTTCCATATCCCCTTAGTTATGAAATTATTTTGAATTTGTTTTGTACAGTTATACACACCTATGTGTGTATAAACCTATATATATATATATACATATATATTTACATTTATGTATGTCCATATTTCCTCCTGGATTCAATATGAGATCCTTAAAAACAAGGAGTGCTTCACTGCTGTCATTATATAATCCCAATGGCTAACATATAATTGTGATTTATTAAATGTTTATTGTTGAATTAATTGACAAATGCAAAGAAGTACCAAATGCTATGAAAGATTCTAATAACCCAAGGAGTTAAATCTGTCATTCGCATTTTAAATGCTGACATTGTCAAAATTGTGCTGTCCAGCCTGACTGAACTTTTGGAACCACACCCAGCCCAGCTATCCCTGATCAAAGAAAGCAGAAATCTATCCACACTGATTTTGGCTAGCTAGGCTGGGTGTGGTCCCAGAAGTTTAACCAGGTTGGACAGCATCGTTTCAATAATGTCCTCAATTTATCTGTCCCATAATATCTAAGCCAAAGATGTCAAATTTATCATGTACTGGTATATAACTAGACATGATGGGGAGATTTAGAATCCAAACTAACTAGGGCATAAGCTTTTAATTTTTATCCTTGGCATGTGCTAGCACATTTGGGTTTTTCTTGTATATGTTTGTAATTAGTAAGACAGATTATGAAGTATTCCGTGTTTATTTTCATTAAATGTTACTTGATTTGTGAGGTGGTTGAAACTAATGGGACTTATGTCCATAATGTAAAAACTGGTATAACTATGTGGATAGAATGTTGGATTGGGAGTCAGGAAGACCTGAATTCAAATCTAGTCTCAGATGCTAGCTATGTGACCTGGGATAAGTTAGTTAACTGCTCTGTACCTCAGTTTCTTCATTTATAAAATGGAGATAACAATGCCACCTCTACCTTCTGGGGTTGTCATAAAGTTGGGGATAATATTGTAAAGCATTTTGAGAACCTTAAAGTGTTATATAAATGCTAGTTATTATTATTGTCATATTATGAAACTTCTTGATGACATGTGTGAAATATGCTACTGCCTTTATTCTTGAGTATGAATAGAAAATTTTGAGGTTTTTCTTTCTCCCTCACAAAGTCTCTTATTCATCAGGGCTGGGTTCAGTACATCAGCCCCAAAACATATTATGGAATTTGATAAAGGTTGAGATTAATTTATTTCTCTAGTAGAGCATCCCAGGCATTTGTGTTTCATTATGTAATAATAACACTAACAGTTCTAATAACAACAAGGAATCAATGACTTGGGTAAAGGCACAGATGGTATATTTATCAAATTTGCAGATGGCACAGAACTAGGAGGGATAGCTGACATATTGGAGGAAAGAGGCAAGATCCAAAAAGATTTCAATAGGCTAGGACATGAGGCTAATCTAACTAAATGAAATTTAATTGAGATAAATGTAAAATCTTACACTTGGGTTCAAAATAACTTTTTTCTTGAATAATATACTATTTTTCCCAATTACATGTAAAAACAATTTGAAACACATTTTAAAATTTAGAGTTCCAAATTCTCACCCTCCCTCTCTTTTCTCTTCTGAGAGGGTAATCATTTATATAGGTTATACATGTGCAATCATGCAAAACACATTTCGATATTAATCATGTTGTGTAAGAGGACACATTAAAAAACACTAAAAAGAGTAGAAAATGGTATGCTTTAGTCTGTGTTTAATTACAATCATATACCTACTCAGCCATTCCTCAACTGATGGATATCCCCTCAATTTCTAATTCTTTGCTGCTAAAAAAAAAAGCTGCTATAAATATTTTTGTGAAAATAGGTGCTTCCCCCTTTTTTTGATCTCTTTGTGATACATACCTAGTAGTGATATTGTTAGATCAAAGGGAATGAAGAGATTTATAACTCTTTGCCATAGTTCCAAATTGTTCTCCAGAATGGTTGTATCTGTTCACAACACCACCAACAGTGCATTGGTGTTATAGTTTTCTAATATTTCCTCCAACATGTATCATTTCCCTTTTCTGTCGTATTAGCCAATCTGAGGGGTGTGAGGTGGTACCTCGGAGTTGTTTTAATTTGCATTTCTCTAATCAATAATGACTGAGAGCATTTTTTTCATATGACATTTTTTTTTCATATGATAGCTTTGATTTCTTCTTCTAAAAATTGCCTGTTCATATCCTTTGGCCATTTATCAATTGGGGAATGACATATTCTTATAGACTCAGTTCCCTTTGTTTTCCTTTTTTGAAATATAAAGCCTTCATCAGAGACACTTGTAAAATTTCCCCCTGGTTTTCTGCTTTTCTTCTAATTCTGTTTGCATTAGTTTTGTTTCTGTAAAACCTTTTAACTTAATATAATAAAAATTATCCATTTTATATCTTGTAACAATTTCCCTCCCTTGTTTGGTTTCTCCTTAGATGTGACAGGTAAACTATTCCTTGCTTTCCCAATTTGTTTATGGTATCATCCTTTATGTGTTATTTTAATCTTAACTTGGTAGATGTATGGTATGAAATGTTGATCTATATCTAGTTTCTACTATGTTTTTTTCCAGTTTTCCCAGCAGTATTTGTCAAATAGTGCTTTATTTTCCTAAAATCTTGGGTCTTTAGGTTTATCAAATACTATATTATTATGTATGGTATACCACTGTTCTATTGATCTACCACTCTATTTCTTAGCCAGTACCAGATTGTTTTTAATAATTACCACTTCAAAATATAGTTTGAAATCTGGGATGACGAGGCCATCTTCCTTCACATTTTTCCCCCCACTAATTCCCTTGATATACTTGACCTTTTGTTCTTCCAGGAGAATTTTGTTACTAATTTTTCTGGTGCTATAAAATAATTTTAGGTAGTTTGATTCATATGATGTTGGATAAGTATATTAATTTAGGTAGAATCATCATTTTTGTTATATTGGTCGAGCCAACTCATGGGCAATTAATACTTTCCTGATTGTTTAGAAGAGAGTTTATTTGTGTGAGAAAACATTCTGTAATTGTATTCATGTTCCTGGATTTGTCTTGGCAGGCAGACTCTCAAGGATTTCATATTGTCAATAGTTTTTTAAATGGGATTTCTCTTTCTATCTCTTGCTGTGGGATTTTGTCAGTAATATTATAAAAATGCTGATGATTTATGTGGGCTTATTTATATCCTGCAGCCTTGCTAAAACTGTTAATTATTTCAACTATTTTTTTAGTTGTTTCTATAGAATTCTCTAAATATATCATCACATCTGCAAAGAGTGATAGTTTTGTTTCCTGGTTGCCTATTATAATTCCTTTAATTTCTTTTTCTTGTCTTATTTGTTATAGCTATCATTTCTAGCACAATATTGAATAATAGTGGTCTGCTTCACCCTGATCTTACTAGGAAGGCTTCTATCTTATTCCCATTACAGATAATGCTTACTGATAGTCTTAAATAAATACTACTCCTTGTTTTAAGGAAAGCTTCATTTATTCGTATGTTCTCTAGTGTGTGCTTTTTTTTAATAGGAATGCATCTTATATTAAGATAGTCATGATCACTCTTTGTTTTGTTATTGATATGGTCAATGTGTTTGATAGTTTACCAAATATTGAACCAGTCCTTTATTCCTGGTATAAATTCCACCTGGTCATAATGTATGATCCTTTTGATATATTGCTGTAATCTTCTTGCTAATATTTTATTTTACAATTTCGCATCAATATTCATTAGGGAAACTAGTGGATAGTTTTCTTTCTTTGCTTTTGCTCCTCCTGGTTTAGATATCAGTACCACATTTGGGTCATTAAAGGAATTTGGTAAGGCTCCTTCTTTGCTCATTTTACCAAATAGTTTATACCGTATTGGAATTTATTGTTCTTTAAGTGTTTGATAGAATTGATTTGTGAATCCATCTGGACCAGGGAATTTTCTTAGGGTTTTTAGGTTTTTCAATTTCTTTTTCTAAGATGGGGTTATTTAAATGCTCTGTTTCCTCTTCTGTTAATCTGTTATATTTTTTGTAAATATTAATTCATGTTGCTTAGATTGTCAGATTTATTGGCATACAATTGGGCAAAATAACTCTTAATACTTACTTTAATTTCATTAGTGGTGAATTCACCATTTTTTTTTTGATACCAGTAACGTGGTTTTCTTCTTTCTTTCTTTTTTAAAATAAAATTGACCAATGGTTTATCTGTTTCATTGTTTTTTTTTTTCCATAAAATCAGCTCCCAGTTTTATTAGTTCAATGGTTTTCTTTTAATTTTATCAATTAAATCTTACTTTCATTTTTTTAGTATCTCTGATTTTCAGGAGTTCCAATTTCATATTTAGAGATTTTTGATTTATTCTTTTTCTAGTTTTTTTTGGTTGCATGCACAATTCATTAATCTACTCTTTCTGTATTTAATTGATATAAGTGCTCAGAGATATAAATTTTCCACTTAGTGCCATTTTGGCTGTGTCCTATAAATTTTGACATTTTCTCACTGTTATCATTCTTTTTAATGAAATTATTTATTATTTCTATAATTTATTCTTTGACCCACTCAGTCTTTAGGAGTAGATTATTTTGTTTCCAACTAAAATTTAAATTATCTTTAATATTTCTGCTCTTTTGCATTTGATTGTGAGGTTTTTATGCCCTAATATATGGTTAATTTTTGTGTAAGTGCCATGTATTACTAGAAAAATTTATGTATTTCTTTCTATCCTTGTTGCCCCAAGGTCTATTATATCTAAGTTTTCTAAAACTTTATTCACCTCCTTAGCTTCTTTCTGGTTTATTTTTATGGTTAGGTTTGTCTTGTTCTGAGAAGGGAAAGTTTGGTTCCTCCATTAGTATGGTTTTACTATTTCTTCCTATAATTCACTTAATTGCTTAAAAAATTTGGTTGATATACCATAGGTGTGTATATATATATATATATATATATATATATATATATATATATATATATATTCTTAGTATCAATTTTACTTTATTGTCTATGGTACCTTTTATCTAGATGTAGTTTCCTTCCTTATCTCTTTTAATTAGATCTAGTTTTGCTTTAGTTTTGTCTGAGATTATGATTGCCACCTCTCCTTTTTTTCTTTTTTACTTCATCTGAAGCCTAATGTATGATTCAACCATTTACCTTTATTTCTATGCTTCAAATGTGTTTCTTGTAAACAACATATTGTAGGATCCTGTTTTTCAGTCTACTGTGCTATCTGCTTCCATTTTGTGGGTGAGTTCATCCCATTTACACTCACAGTTATGGGTACTTTCTGTATATTTCCCTCTATCTTATTTTTCCTTGTTTATCCTTCTCTCTCTCTCTCTCTCTCTCTCTCTCTCTCTCTCTCTCTCTCTCTCCCTCCTTCTCTCTTTCTCTCTCTCCCTCTCTCCCCCTCCCTTTTTCTCTCCCCATCTCTCTCCCTCCCTCTTTCTCTTTCTCTCTCTCTGTTGCTGTCTATCCCTCTCCCCTTTCACCCTATCCCTTTTAAATTTTTTTTTTGCTTCTGACCATTGTCTCTCCCAATCCACCCTCCATTTCATAAGGCCCCACCTTCTTTTATTCCTATATTCTTCTGCTTCCCTATAGGGTAAGATGATTTCTATACACAACTGAGTGTGTGTATTATTTCCTCTTTGAGCCAATTCTAATGAGAGCAAGTTTCAAATGATCCCCATGCTCCCATCTTTCTCTCTACTGTAATAGGTCTTTTCAGTCTCTTTATTTGAAATAATTTATTCATTCTTTCTACCTCTCCCTTTCCTCTTCTCTCAGTGCAAACCTTTTCTTACTCCTTAATTTTTTTATACCATTTCATCAAAGTCAACTTATACCCATGCCCTCTGTCTATATGTATTCCTTCTCACTACCCTAATGGTGATAAAGTTACAAGTATTATTTTCCCATGTAGGTGTGTAAATAGTTTAACCTTATCAAATCCCTTATGATTTATCTTTCCTGTTTTCATTTTTATGCTTCTCTTGAGTCTTGTGTTTGAAAATCAGATTTTCTGTTCAGCTCTGGTATTTTCATCAGGAATGCTTGAAAGCCCTCTGTTTCATTGAATGTTCATTTTCCCCCCTGAAGGATTATACTCAGTTTTGCTAGGTAGGTAATTTTTGGTTGTAATCCTAGCTCCTTAACCTTCTGGAATATCATATTCCAAGTCCTCTGCCCCTTTAATGTAGAAGCTATTAAATGCTGTGTAGTCCTGACTGTGACTGCATGATATTTGAATTATTTATTTCTGTATGCTTGCAGTATTTTCTCCTTGACATGGGAATTCTGGAAATTTTCATTTGGGGATCTCTTTCAGGAGTTCATCAGTGGATTCTTTCAGTTTTTATTTTCCCTCTGGTTTGAGAATATCACAATTTTCCTCAATACTTTCTTCATATATGATATCCAGGCTCTTTTTTTGAATATGCCTTTCAGGTAGTTAAATAACCCTTAAATTATTTCTCTTCAATCTATTTTCCAATGAGATGTTTCACATCTTTTTCTTTCCTTTGATTTTGTTTGTTTCTTGATGTGTCATGGAATCATTAGCTTCCACTTGCCCAATTCTAATTTTTAAGTTTTTATTTTCTTAAATAAGGTGTTGTATTTGATGGCCTCTGAAATCTTTTCCAACACAAAGTCTGTGATTCTAATATCCTATGAATTCCTAAAGTTCTTTGAGCTTCCTAAGTAAGGGTTGAGTCTACAGGATGTCATGAGGCAGTTTGTCATGCTAATGGGGATCCATTTCTTGGCATGGAATGCACAAATGATTCCCTGTGCTAATGCAGAATTGTGCAGTCTGATTGGAAGATAGACTCCTAAAAGTCACTTTTCTGACCTAATTGTGGTCTGACTCCTCTGTGCAGACCTCAGTGGTGCTAAGGAATCAGGTCCTGAGAATATCCCAATGTCCTGTGGGAAGACAGCAAATGAAAAACCACATAGAATTTCTTGTAGAGTCAAATACTTTCGTGGATAGAATTGCAAACCATATTTAAATAAGGCCTAAGAGTATTTTGTATTTGTGACAAGTGCAATTAAAATATGACCTATCCAGTCCATTAGAACTCAAGATTCTTTCCTGCAGAGTTTAGCTGACTGGCAGAGTGTACAAACTCTATAATATTATTCAGAGATTTTATGCAAAAACACTGCGGGTGCAATTATGTAGACAAGTGGTAGTTTCTCTAATGAGTTCAAACATTAGGGTTCTTTAAGGAGAGGTGCTGCTGTGATTTAGGAATGTTTCTAGCTGCAGTGAAGCAACTGACAATTCCAGGACTGCTTCATATTCCAGCTGTTCTGTTACATCATTTGCCTTGCTGCCTGTACTTACAACAGTTATGTTAAAATACTAACATTTCAAAGCAATTACCATGCAGGCCGAGAAGGAGCAACAATTAAGTAGTTTCCTTGTGCAAGAAAATTTTTTTCCTAATGTCATTATTAAAGGTTGATAATTTAATGTCTTGTAGTAAGATCTTGAGAGAAGACTAACAGTCTTTATACAATGCACTAAAATGCCAAATGCAAACTCATCATCTCTGTTTATCTATCATCACTGAGAAATTGTTTTACCTTTGATGAAAGCAATTAGGTGGCTAAAAGTGGACAGAATACTGAACTGGGGTCAGGAAAACCTGAGTTCAAGTCTGTCCTCAGGCATTTACTAGCTGTGTGACCTTAGGAAAATCACTTACCCTCTGTCTGCCTCAGTTTCTTAGACTGTAAAATGGGGATAATTATAGCATCTACCTTCTAGGACTGTTGTAAGAATCAAATGGGACAATATTTTTAAAGTGTTTAGCCTGCTGCTTGAAACATGGCTAGAGATATATAAATGCTAGCTATTACTATTGTTACCATGATTATGAATTAGTTCACTGTTTAGATTACTAGCTTGCTCTCAAACTGAAATATACATTTTTGCTTTTTTATTAACAATTTGTATGAAAAAAATGTGAGAACTTAGATATAGTGATTTGTTTAGAAGAAAGGGTACTGTCAGATAGTTCAGTATCAGAAATTGACATATTTTGATCAATACAAATAACATTAAAGAAGATACATTACCATTTGCTTTGCTTTTTACCCTAATGACCATGAGATCTTTCACTATGACTTGTTGCTGAAGTCTTCTACATGTTATTCCCCCCATAAAGGAGTCAAGACATTTAGGAGTCAAGAACAGCATGAACAAGCAAGAAAGACTGGCATGAAAATAATACCTGCTTATATGTTATGGGATGCTGGGAAATGCTATAAATGAAGAGCTTTATAATATTCTAAGTAAACATATATTTTGATGTTTGATGGCTTTAGAGCATTCCTAACAAAATCCAGTATTTTTTCCCCAAATCTATTCCTTATTTCCCTATTTCTATTGAGGGCATCACCATCTTTCTAGTCACCTAGGTTCTCAACTTTTATCCATCCTTGACTCCTCTTTCTGCCTCTCTAATCTATCCTCTCCCCCTTTCATGTCTAATCAGTTGCTTAGTCTTGTTGATTCCACAACATCTCTTACATCTATTCCCTTCCCTCTCTTCACACAGCTACTAGTTCAGATCTTCAGACTAGACCCTAGTTCAGGTCTTCACCACCTCTCACTTGGACTATTGCAATCCCTCCTAATTGGCCTCCTTGCCTGCAATAACAAACACCCTAGCATACTCATATGCTTTGCTAAAGGTAAGACAGCTTTTAAAGGAGTCAACAATCTTACTTTAATTACATTCACTGGTTCAGTAGAAAGGTCAGCACCCTGAATGTGGAGAAAATACAAGCAGAGAAAATAGCACAAAGATCAACAGATAGGGCTCCTATTGTCTGAGTAAAGCAACATTGCTATACGCTTTACATATATCACTGAACCGAGGGAGCACAGACACCTGAGTAGGCAGAGGCTCTGAACATAGGGCTACTCACAGTCTCAACCAGGAAATCAAAATATCCGTGTCTTGAGTGAACCCACAGAACAAAAATACTAACCTCCCAGAATATGTAACAACAACTCGGCATCTGGTTGACTGAGTGCCAAGGAGCTTGAAAATCCTTGTATCCCAGCACTTAATTGGAAACCCCCCAGAGCCCAGAGCCTTCTTACCTTAGACTCTATGTGCCCATTAATGGGTAGGGAAGATCTTCAAATTCTATTAACATTACATTGCCTCCAATCTTTCTTCTCCAATGTATCCTGTACAAATTGCCAAAATGATTCTTGTAAAGCACTGGTCTGACCATGTCACTCCATACTTGAAAAACTCTACTGGCTTCTTATTACTTGTAGAATCAAATACAGTGTTTGGCATTTAAAGCTCTTCTTAATCTAACTCTAGCTTAGCTTTTCAGCTTTTGTACACGTTACTCCCCTTCATGAATTCAACACTTCAGCCAAACTGTCCTACTTACTCATACTGACATTTCATCTTCCATTTTCCGTGATATCCCCCATTCCTGGACCTACTCACTCTTCACCTCAGCCTTGTAGAATTTCCAACTTCCTTCAAAGATCAACTGAAAGTACTATCTCATAAATGAGTTTTCATTTCCTAGAATTACCTTGCAATGCTTTATTGTGTATTCTATATTTACTTAATGTGTACATTTTATTTTCCTTGAGAGAGTATAAGCTTCTTAAAAGTGAGGACTATTTTTTTTGTTTTTGTGTTTCTGGCATTTAGCATAGTGCCTGTGATATGGCCAGTAGCTTTATTGATTATTACTTCATAATCTTAACTGATGCATAGTAATGGTATGTCTTTTCATTCCCACATTTTTCCATAGGATTGAAGAATTAAAGCCCAGAGTCTAAATCTCTCATTTTAGAGATGAGGAAACTGAGATGGATGGAGATTAAATGATTTGCCCAGCATTACACAGCTATTAAGTGTCTGAGGCAGACTATAAACCCAGATTTTCCTAACTCCAAGTCTGGTACTCTGTTTACTACTCTATGCTGCCTTTTCTTCCATTACTTTTCTTGACATTCTAGACCTTTTGTTCTGCTAAATAGTTTTGTTATTATCCCATTAGCAGTCTGGTTGGTATAGCACTAAATTAGGTGTTATTATCATTTCTATTATATGATGATCAAATTTCTTATTATAATTTTAAAATATTATTATTAAATTTCATGTGCATTAAATATCTTTCCAACTATATAGGGATTCATTTTTGTAAAGAGTATTTAAGTGAATCTTCCTAATGTATTTAAGTTAATATTCCTAATGTTTTGGTGAGTAAACTTTCAGATATTTATGCATTTTCAGTTATTTTGAGTTGGATTTATCTTACTATTGTTTCCTCCTGGGTTTTTGTTAGTACTGCAAAGAAATACTGTTGATTTATTTGAATTTATTTTATATCCTGCAATTTTATTATTCTTTAAGTTTTATTGTCCTTTCATTTTTGACTAACAATTATTATCATACTGTATTTTAAAATTTTGTCTTTTCTGTTCTTTTTTTCATTGTTTTACTAAGGTTTTCCAGACTTTTCTTTTGAGATTTTCATTAACATCTATAATTTCACTTCTGATTCTTTCTCGAGTTCTCTTATTAGGCTTTCCAACTATTCTTGGGGTGTTAACAGAATTATTCTCTTCTGTAATTTATACCTAATATTTGATATTATTATGAGATTTTCTTTTTTGCTCATTTTCCCATTCTCCAGGCTATTTTTATTCTCCATGGGGATTTTATCATATGCATTTGCCTCCTTTTCTTCTTTTAGCTTCAATTGTCTTTTTGATTTATAGGAAATATTTCTGGTCATTTAGAATTGATGAAGTTGAGGGGATCTTGAGAGCAAACTACTAACATGATTGAAATTCCTTCCTGAGGTCAGTTGTATTGATTGTGTCATTTTTAGGGAATCACCTATCTGCTGATACAATAAAAAGTTAGGAACTTGGGGCAGTCATTGATGTTGCAATGAAGTTCAGGATAAATAGAATTCTTACTTTGTCCAGGACGTTGTTCAGTTGTTGTTGCTTAGTTGTCTTTGTTTTGTCCAAATTTTTGTGATCTCCATTTGGCATTTTCTTGACAAAGAAATTAGAATTATTTGCTATTTCCTTCTACTGTTCATTTTTATTTTTACAGGTGAGGAAATTGAGGCAACAGGCTTAAGTGACTTGCCCAGAGTCACCTAGCTAGTAAGTGTCTGAGACCAGGTTTGAATTCTGATCTTCTTGACTGTAGGCCAAGTGCTCTATCCACTGTCACCTAGCTGCCCACATTTTAGCGGGGAGAGGGCACTATTCCTCTCGATACCTGTTGTGGCATGCCTATTACAGGTTTTTTGTTTTACCGGTACCATAATGAAAGCAACTCATTATTTGATGAACAATCTTTTGGTAATGATTCCTTCTGTTTACAGTCACATTAGTTCTAGAATAGCAGAAATACTTAATTGCATAACTGTCCCACTTCTTTCCATGATATAAAGCAGTGAAACCTCATTTTTGATTATTTATAATAATCATTTGGTTGTCCTATTTGCTTCTGAACCATAGCATACTATAATCTCAAAAGAATTAAAATTGTGGATGACTGTCAGAAAAAGCAATGAAACGAGCATTGTGAGTGTAAGCAGTTATTACTAAAAAATTATGCCCATGAGTATTGTAAACTTTGGAATCCTTAGCACGTATGAATAGAAAAAGTATTGGGTTTATCACCTGGCAAGAACCAGAGACAAGGTAGATAACTTGACCGATACATAGTCACTTCTGAAGCGTTAAGAAAACCAGAGAAGCTCCTCCCATAACTTGTGGCATCTTTGATATAGAATTTATAGAGGAACATGAATAAGATTGACACCAGGTGGGAAAACATGGAAAGCTTTTGTCCTGTATCATTTAAGGAAAGATCGTGGGATCATAGATTTACAGCTAAAAGGGCTATTAATTATCATCTACTCTATACCTTTTATTTTACCATGAAGAAAAACTATTCAAGTTAAGTAACCCGCTCAGTGTCACCTAGGTATTTAGTATCAGAGCTTGGATTTACAAACAATTTCTCTGGTTTCACATATAGAACCCTTTCTAATGGGTAGCAGTTGCAGTGGATAAAACACTGAGTCTAAAATAGGAGGACTCTTCTTTCTGAATTCAAATCCAGCCTTAGACCCTTATTAGCTGTGTGATCCTGGACAAGCTACTTAATCTTGTTGGCCTCGGTTTCCTAATCTATAAAATGAGTTGGAGAAGGAAATGGCAAACTATCTTAATATCTTTGTCAAGAAAAGTCATGGAGAGTTGGACATGATAAATAACCACAAAAACCCGTTCCACTATACTCTACTACCCACATTAATGAAATTACAGAACTACTTAACATCTAAACAATGGTGGATGGTTTAGTTATGCAAATAGATAACAAAATGGCCTCAGTTCTTATGCATAACTACATTAATGCACTCCTTTTGGTCACTTCTAGTATCAGGAATGTTGGGTTACCTCTAGATATAAAGTTGGACAAATTCCCTTATTAATAGTCTATGGAGTATATCGAAGTACAATAGACTATGACTATTCCTGTGACCTCCACCCCCTACCTTTATACCTTTTTCTTCCTTTCATTTCCTTTAGAAAATGAACTGGGGTGGGGGGAGAGTAAAAACGGATGGTGAGGGGAGACGAGGGGAGGATCAAGTTCCTTTACAGGCCACACAAAAAAATTCCTTGTTACTTATCGGGGCACTTCAATCCTGACCATCTATGGCCATGAAAATTTTGATATTAAAATCTTCAAAACTTCAAATTCAATTCAATAAATATTTATTAAGCACTACTATATGTAAGTCACTGTCTTGGAACTGGAGGAAATTAATTTCCTGAAAGATGAGATTCCTATTCTAGCTATAAATCTTATGATACTATTGCGCTTGTCTCCTTGTCTATCTCAGGCTACTTTGGATATTTTATTAAATTCAGCCCACAAAACTGAATACAACATAAAAGTGACTTATTTTTTTGATCTCTGTATACTTCCCCTTTCACTAATTTATCCAAGGAAAGAAATAGGTGTTTGTGTACGTCTGGAAGTTTAATCAACTTCAAATCCATTGGATCAACATGAAGTTAGACAGAACTTTTAGTAGCAAAGATAGTCCTGCTTCATCCTCTTTCCCCATTTCACAGCCATGTCCATTTCTCCTCCCATAGATATAATCCTGTCTAGTCCAGCTCAATTTAAATCCTGAAATTTGATCCTAATTTATGATCCATTTCTGTGTATACTCTTTAAACATCTGTCAGCACAAGGACTCTGTGTTATATCCACTGTAGTGGTGATTTATAGGCAAGAAGGCTATTGCCAGGTTCAGTTTGGACATTCATCTTTATTTACATAGTGTATAAAGTTCAATATATTTATATTCACAGCATAAACATTAAAATGGATTTTCCTCCTAAGATCTCAGAATACTTTGCATTTAAAATACTGTCCAGTTTCTGTAATCAAAGTAGGGAATTGTGAAATAGTTATCCAGATAATTCATGGCCCTAATCATGCTTTTCCCTCAAATATCCAGGTCATTGAGACAAAAATATTTTTATTTTGATTGGGGAAATGTTTTGGAATTGCTGGGTTTACTTTAGTTCTAATTTATTTTGCTAGTAAAATCCCAAGTCATTAACCTTAATTGTATTTAAGACAGTAAATAATATGAAATCCTCTTTTTTATATATTAATCAATTGATCCACAGAGAATTTCAAAGTATTAAAATCCAAGTCTTCTGATGCTTCATTTAATTCTCTCTTTACCACATCCCATACTTTATCATTAACTGATCTTCACAATTAAACATCATGTGGTTGTAACATGGAATTTTCTTTTTTAAATGTATATAGTGATAAATAAAATACTATTAACTCAGCTTTCAGGTTTTCGGTAAAATATAATCTCACATAAATATATTAAAAACTGACATTTGGAATCAGAGTTGATTAAAATTTTTAAAATTATAGACATGAATGATCTGAGCAGGTAACTATGAAATTTAATTAAATCTTTATGAATTTACCCTGGAGATTTATTTCAATATCCAGTATATAATTTCAGAATTATTATACTCATTTTATGATGTTACTTTCTTATTATCGAAGACTAAATCAATGTTTATTCATTTTAGTGGAAGCTAAATGTGTCACATTAAGAGTTTTTTAATGCATAGATTTACTTCGTATTAATTGATGATGAGGATGACATTTTATTAAAAACTCTCTTGGGTAGCTAGTAAGAGTTTTTTCTTCTTGTAGTTTTTTTCTATTGCAATTAAGTGATTGCCGTTCATATAACTAGAATAGGGAGAAGTGAATAATTATTCTTGGTATACTCTGGAAGTGGGCACAGAAGTAGGTATTAGGTCAGCTGAGAACTCTGCCATTCATTATCAGTACATTTAATATAATTTTCAAAATTAATTTAATTTCATTTGGGGAGTCTCTTGGTTACTATTAGAATTTGATCAATGTATGAGGTATATAATGGAAATAAATGAAAAATACATCCTAAGCTCATGGAGGTCAAGGAATGTGCCTCATTTATCTATGTAACCTTCACAGTGACTCACATATGGCAGAATTCTAGAACCCTAGAATGTCAAAGTTGGGAAGTTAGACATCTAGTTTTATCCTCTTATTTTACATATAAAGAAATTAAGATTCTCTGAGTTTAAATGACTTAGTTATGATGACAAAACCACTTTGTGGCAGAGTTAGGACTAGCACCTGATTTTTTGGTTGCTTCAAACTCCAAAATTTTATAACCCTACTTTCAGGCATGTGGATTTTACACTACTTCCCATTATAGTTATTTATAAATATTAAATAAATTTTGAAACTAACAAGAGAGGACCTAGGCCAAATTTGAATATTACCATAAGAATTTTTGAAAATAATTCCAACAAATCTTCCAAAACAGAAAACTTCCCTGCTGTCAGCAATAGGATTTGACCAAAGAACAACTCAAATGACAAATCTATTGCCAAAAGGCAATTTAATCAACAATATAATAAAAACTCTGCACTTTACATGAGATGGGGAAATTTTAAGTGACTTTCATTTCAGATTCATAGAATTAAAGAATTTCTGTTTTGGAAGGGAATTCAGAGGCCAGTGGCCCAAACTTTTTCTCTTTTGGAGAAAAAGAAAATTTTGTTTAAAACATACCCAATAAGCAATCTACCTTCTTAGGCAGTTCATTTTTGGGTAGGTCTAATATAACATTTTCCTTCACATTAAACATAAATTTGACTCTTTGCAACTTTCCCCTATTGCCCTTAGTTCTGTCCCTTGAAGTCAACCAGAACAAGTCTAACTTCCCCTGTGATGACATTCAAATACTGCCTGCACCAAAGTCTTGTATTGTCTAAGCTAAGTATTCTCGGTTCCTTGAATGGATCCACATACGACATTAACTTGAGATCCTTCACCATGCTAGATGCCATCTGCTGGACTCCCTTAGTTAACCAGTTTCTTTTCTGGAATTCTTTGCTGATCCCCTTTGATTCTCTCTACCAACACTCTTCTGTAAAGTTCATATTTTTCATATTTTGTGGCACTGATTGCAGGGGTTTACTTTAGTTGAAAAAGGAATGTTAATCCTTTTACATTATGAGAGAACTCTACATTTCCATTTTAACTTCATGTAGCTCATTTTTAAAAAATGGATTGAGAAACAGGCAGTCAATTATTTAAAATAATGAGCAATTTACTTGATGCTTCTAAGCATTGCTTTAGAGATGTAAGCTATAGAAGAAGAATTTATTGATTCTTGGTGAGTAATGAAATAATTGAGTACAAGTAATATCAGGGAGAACATGAAATGCCCATTTCATCTGAATTTGAAACTACAAAATAATTTGAGCAAGTTTCATTTGTAATGAATATTATGAGGCAAAATTCACTTTTAGAGTAGAAATGGCATGTTTGTTGATGGAACAACTACAAGAAACAAGGAGCTGAGGGAATAAATATGAAATTTTATAAATGGAATCACCTTGATATCAAAACAATAAAATCAAAGTATTATAGAATTGAATAGGAATCAGGTCAGAGTTATCTAAAAAAACCTCTGTCTTTTTGATCCTACTTTTTTTTTATCAGAAGCATTTTTCTGTTTTAGCCATGTTTCTTTCCTTTACTTGGATTCCCCTCCCTTTCCTAGAGTCTTCTATGCTTAGAATTTTCCATGCTAGAAACTTCCGTCTTTAATGTAGCCTTGCTAAATGATTCCTCCCTGCTTGTGAAATCAGATTTGGAACACATTAGATGAATCTAAGTGAGACTATGTTTCCCTATAAAGTACCTGAGCCTTTTCTGCATTAGGTGGGAGTGGCCTTGGTGCATCAGGACTCTTTGAATTGGGGAAGAATGATGAGACCCTGGCCCACACCTGAGCATAAGTCTAGATGGTATGTCTATATGAGGTATGTCTATCAAACCTCTCTTATTTTTCTGCTCACCCAAGTGCCAAAACATGTATATAAACTTCTGTTTGGCTTCTGACTGTATTTTGTCTCACCTGTGACTATGCTCTGCATGTGCCTTTGACATTCTTCCCTTACTCCTACTTTTCATACCTTGGGATGTCTCATGTTAAGCCCCAATAAATCTTACCTTCTGAATTAAAAAGCACCTGTAACTAAAGACCATTACTGATGGCAGGTCTAATTGTTCTGTGAATCTCTCTTTAACTTCTAGCAACAGAGCAGAACACAAGTCCTCTAGTCCAACTCCCTATTTGATTCATAAGTTCCTCATAGGAAGGAACTTAAATGTGTGACTATCTAGCTTCTACCTGAACACCTTGAGTAACAGAGAACTCATTGGCTTCCCAGCCAACCTCATAAGAACCCAATGTTAAAAGTTCAGTGTATTTACATCTTAAAAATCATTACAAATTAGGGCTTGATTTATTATTTTGTTGATTGGACTTAAGAAAGTGATGGAGAATATGTTTGTACTGCAGATTAAACTTAAAAAAATGTGTCATTCCTAATCCCTATCCCCCACCCCATGGCCCATTGATAAACATTTACCAACACACCCCTGAAGCCAACACGTTGCATTTTGGGTCAACTGTAATTTTTAGAAATGTCTCCCTGATATATGAATCAAACTTTCCTCCCTGTTACTTTCCTTTATTGGTTTTTTTTTCCCTACCCACTGGGTCTATACAGAAAATATATCTATTCATCATCAATTTTTTTAAAATGTTGAGTTGAATAGGACTAAGGACAAAGTTTGCCTCTAGAAATCTAGCATATAATTTAGCCACTGCTAAGTGGCTTTGATTTCCTCTAAATGGTTCTTAATCTCTGTCTGAAATTATGAACTCTATCAGCCTTCTCACAAATGAAGCATATGTATTTTGCAATGGAAAGTGCCTTGGCGATCAAAGTCAAGCCTTTGCAGTCATGAATGGAGTGGTGATTCTCAGAGAAGGCTACAGCTTGTTGAAATGAAAATGAAGGAAAGCCTTGAATGGGTTGACCACATGAAGTTGTAGGGGAGAAAAGTGACTCCAAAGTCATTTTGAATTTCTTTGAAAGAAAAATGAAGTTGGATATAATAAGGCATTCCAACTGTGAAAATCATACAAGGAAAGAAAAACAAGTAGAGTGTGGACTGGAAATCTAAGATTTAGGGCGTCAGGCTTTATGCTTATTGAAATTGCTTCTTGCTCTTGAGTACTCAGTGAAGGAGCAAAAGAGACAGTGTATTTGAAATGCTTAAAAACCCCCAAAGGGCTATAGAAATGTGAACTGTTCTTACTATGAAAGAGAGTTGGACATTGCACTGAAGGGCATTGTATTGATTTATGGATTACAATGTGCAGATCCAAATCTTGCCAAAAAGCTTTTCACAATTGCGCTGTATTCTCCATAATAATTGCATGCTGTCATTTATTTCAATATGAAACTAAATTTCTCACTACCTTTTATTTTGCTCTGATTCAATAGGCTTCAGAACAGCTTCCAATCATCAGTATGAATACAGTAATTAAGGCTGTACTGAAAATGAATCATCACACAGTTTGCTGCATGGATTTTGATCACACTAATCTTTTGCCATTGCATCTACAGAAATTCAAGCTCCCTGGATCTACTATTCATACAGAGTTTTTTTTTTCTTTTTTCTCTTCAGAAAAGAAAGCCAACCCAATGCTGTCTGTATAAGGAGTGGCTTTTTTTTTTTGAATTTCAAGAGTTTGAAGTTCACTGATGAGCATTTATTCACTTTTTTCCCCTATAAGTAAAGATCTTGGAAGGCAACAAAGAAAAGCAATGTTGTAAGACCCCTTTGCAGTGAGCAAACTAAAATGAAGTAGAATTCGTTTATCTTTCTTTCCTAAACTGTTTAGCCTCACAGTGTAGCTTCTGGGATCCTTTTCACTTATTTAAACAAAGTAGAGTGCATATCACTTTGGAGTTATGTGTGCATGTCAGAAAGAACTTTTAAAAAAAAATCAGATAGCTGTCTCCTTGCATTTGATCCTTTTTTTCTTGTAAAAATGTTTATTTGTATTGACTAGATAGAATGCTGGTGCAGTAGTGTAAACGTTTTTGCAATTATTGGACCTTGTTTCTCCTAAATTTCAAAGATACTTTAGTGAAAAATTAAACAAACGTTATGGGAGTTGGTGGGGTGGGCAGGCAAAGAATATAAATATGCTTGTCACACAAATCCTGAAGATCACTAATATGTATACTGAAAATATTGCCGACCGGATTCACATTTATGTCAGAGCTAAAGAGGGAATGCTCACCTCAGTTTACTTGAAGGGAACAATTGTGTATCTTTAAAGCATCTTTAAAGATATTTATATTTCAAGTTTTATTTGAAAGAAAATTCTTTTGGAGGAAGAAGTTGAGAAAACAGGTAATATACATCAAGGTCACCTTGACCACCTAGTCCAACCTCTCACCTTGGGGAAACCTCCTTTACTTGGTTCCTCTTTAAGTCTTTGCTCTTTTCTTGCCTCCATTCCAAGATGTTAGAAGTTTAGAGATTATTTGCATAGTGACTTGTTCCTCCCTCCTCTCCTGCCATTATCTCAAGCCTAGAACAGGCCACGGGTGACTGAATCACTAACAGGAGTGGTGGTTTCCACACCTCCAGCCCACAGACATCAAAGACAACTTGGAAGTCAGGAGGAAAGGTTTGTCTCACATGGTGAGAGTGGAGTGTAGTTCAGTTTAGGCCACCCCACTACAGGGCTGGTCACAGTAAGAAATTATCAAGGAAAACTGTCCTAATATTCTAGAACCAGAGGGTAAAATAGAAAATTGAAAGAATCCTCCAGTCATTTCTTGAAAGTGATCCCAAAATGAAAATTGTCAGGAATATTATAGCCAAATTCCAGAGTTCCCAGGTCAGAGAGAAAATATTGCAAACAATCAGAAAGAAACAATTCAAATATCATGGAACCACAGTCAGGATAACACAAGATTTAGCAGCTTCTACGTTAAAGGATCAGAGGGTTTGGAATATGATATTCTGGAGAGCAAAGGAACTCGGATTACAGCCAAAAATTACCTACCCAGCAAAACTGAACATAATCCTTCAGGGAGAAAAATGGACAGTCAATGACTTACAGGATTTTTAAGTATTCTTGAAGAAAAAATCAGAGCTGATTAGAAAATTTGACTTTCAGATACAAGACTCAAGAGAAACATAAAAAGTTAAACAGAAAAGGGAAATCATAAATGACTTAGTAAAGTTAAAAACTGTATACATTCCTACATGGGAAGATGATATTTATAGCTCATAAGACCTTTTTCATTATTAGGGTGGTTAGAAGGAGTATATATAGACAGAAGGCACAGGTGTAAGTTGGATAGGAAGGAATGGTATCTCAGAAAATTAAATTAAGTGTGTGACAGGGGAATGTACTGAGAAAGAAAGGAAGAAGTAGAATGGGGCAAATCATCTCACACAAAAGAGGTAAGAAAAAACTTTTCTAGTGAAAGGGAGGAGGAATTGACTCAATGAGGGAATAAGGAGCACATTCAATTGGATATGGAAATCTATGAAGGTAGGGAAGATTGGGAAGGGGTAGTCAGAAGCAAAATACTTTTGAGGAGGGACAAGGTGAAAGGAGAGAGAATTAGAATAAAAGTGGGAAATAGGACGGAGGGAAATATAGTTAGCAATAGTAACTGTGAAAAAATTTTCAATCAAGTTTCTCTGATTAAGGCATCATTTTGCAAATGTATAGAGTCAAATTCATGAAAGTAAAAGTCATTGCCCAATTGATAAATGAAATTCAAATTAAAACAATTCTGAGGTATTTCTTCATACCTATTAGATTGACTAACAGGATGACAAATGTTGGAGAGGATGTGGGAAAAATGAGACATTAATGCACCGTTATGTGCGTTAATTACATACGATATTCACAACCATCAGTTGTGAACTGATTCATCCTTCCTATAGAGCAATTTGGAACTATGCCCAAAGGGCTATAAAAGCATGTATACTCTCTCACCTAGCAGTACCACTACTAAGTTTGTATCCCAAAAAAGATAAAAAATAAAAACGAATAAAAGGACTGTCACATATGAAAATATTTATAGCAATTCTTTTCTGGGGATAAAGAATTAGAAATTGAGAGGATGTCCATAAATTAAGGAATGACTGAACAGATTGTGGTATGTGATTATGATGGAATACTATTGTACTATAAGAAATGATGAGCAGGATGCTGTCATAAAACTGGAAAGACTTGCATGGGCTGATGCAAAGTGAAATGTACTGTGTACAAAGTGACTGCAATATTGTAAGTTGATTAGCTGTGAATGGCTTAGGTGTTCTCAACAATACAAAGATCAAAGACAACTCTGAAGGATTTATGATGAAAAAATGCTATCCATCCCCAGAGAAAGAACTGATGGTGCCTGAATACAGATTGAAGCATACTTTTTTAAACTTTCTTTATTTTTCCTGAATTTTTTTTTTCACAACATGATACGGCTATGTTTTGCATGACTACGCATGTATAGCCTATATTGAAATGCTTGTCTTCTCAATGGCAGTTGGGGAGTGGGGAGGGAGGAAGGGAAACAATTTGTAACTCAAAGTTTTAAAAACAAATGCTAAATTTATTTTATATGTAACTGGGGAAAATAAAATCCTAAATTAAAAAAGTATGTAAAAAAGAAAGCTTATTTCATAGCCTGACTATCCATTTCAAGATCTGATGGCAACTTGACACTGCAGTTTTGACACTATTGGAGGACTTGTATTACTTCATTTCTTTGATCCAGTGGAGCACAATGGAATTTATCTTTATTTGTAATGGGACATTTAAAATGATGTCTTCAGACTGATTGGCTACCAGAATTACCAAAGTTCAACAGAGTTAGGTGGTTTTAGTTTATTTTGAAGTCATGGAACACCCTTTATTTAAGTGTGTGTGTGTGTGTGTGTGTGTGTGATTACAACAAATAATGAGTTTTAGATAAGAATAGCTAAAAACTTAAAAGGTAAGTATATGTGGAAAACAATGAACTAGATTTCAGGTGGCACAGTAGAGGTAGTGCTGGGCCTGAAGTCAGAAGGTATGAATTCAAATTTGGCCTCAGACATTTAACTAGCTGTATAACTCAGGGCAAGTCAATGAACCTCTGCTTCCCTCAGCTACAAAATAGAGATAATAACAACCTATTTCCTAGAGCTGTTGTGAGGATCAAATGAAATATGAATTATAAAACACTTAGCACAGTGTCTGGCATGTACTAAACACTATATAAGTGTCAGCTGTCATTATTTTCCCTATAACATTTATGGTAGAAATGTAAATGCCAGGAGTATGTAACTTATCCCCCCAAATATAGTGATATAGGAATTACACTTTTGGGCACATATCTATATAGTGATCATTGCCATAGTTGTCATGAGTATATGCTTTCATATAATACATATCTGAAAGACAGTTCATAATTTTACTTAAAGGTTACAGATGTAGTTCTTATACTGAATCTAAGATAAAGTTTAGAGTATAGGTATAGCAGAATAGGAGGAGGGGAGGGCAAAAGGGACTAGCTTTAGAGAAAAATTTCTGTAGAATGGAGACATGTATATTATTATGTTACACTGAAGACCTCTCAGATTCTATAACTGTTGAAGTCTGATTTATTATAAGAGAGAGACTGGGACATAGTCTTGTAATTACAAGAAGGGATGGGATGAACAATGGATATGCTTCCAAGTGAAGTTTGGCTTTTCTAAGCCTATGATTGATGTAGGGAACCCCTGAGGAGGATACTTCTTGAATAATGCAGATTGCCAACTCTTCTGTAGCTTATAGAAAGCTGTGTGGAACTTTGAAAGGTTGAGTCTTTTTTATGTATTCTGGGAGGTAATTATTTTTCTTTGGTGGTTCACTTATGAGAAAGACCTTTTGATTCTCAGAACGGGCCTCTGAGTAGCTGTTTGTTAAGAGATCCCTGACTACTCAGAGGTTTGTGCTCTCCCATCCAGTGGTGCATGTAGATGGTTATATTACTTTGTTTAGGCAGTAAGAGCCCTGTCTGTTGAATCTTTGTGCTAATTTCTCTGCTTGTATTTTCTCTGTTTGTATATTCTCCACATTTAAGGTGTTAACTTTCTCCTGAACTAGTGAATGACTTATATATGTTTAATTAAAGTAGAATTGTTAACCCCTTTGAAGCTGTCTTTCCTTTAAAAAGCAGATCAAAGAACCTGTGCTAGCAGGCCATCCTGGGTGTGCTAGGGTGCTTGCTGTTACACATACTCAGATAAATTATTTTAGAACTGAAAAAGTAACTAAATGGAAAGCGTCATGATTTGGAATAATAGGAAAGGAACTAGATCTCTATGACTTGAATTCCCCTCTATCCTTGGCCTCAGGAGGAACTCCAAGTGTCCCTAAGTGTGATATAGCTCTGTTCTTCATTTTTCTTCCAACTTGAACCTGGAAGGAGGAGGCAATACCTTAGCATGCAATAGGAGAATAGGTTTAAAACATGAACATCTTGGTTCCTAAAAGGAGATAGATATAATGGTAATTATGAGAGTTAAAGATCTTCCTCATCCATTAATGGGCCTGCCCATTAAGGGAAGTTTGACTAAGGGAGATTTGTTTCATAGGCAGGCCCACCACACTTTCTGTTAATTTCTAATGAGGCCCTGGTTCTCAAGGGTTGTGATGTCCTCTGGCTCTGAAAAGCATATCAGTACTCTGAGGTGAGATTTTACCTTTGAGGCTTACTAATTGAAAGTGTTTTTTGACCAGATGAGACTCTGGGTAGCTGCTAAGGAGCCCCCAGCTTTGAAAGCTCAGATGTTGGTGCTTCTCTCTCTGGTAACTATGTGTGCATATAATGGCTAGACAATTGGATCTATGTGTTGAGCTGTGATGTATGTATTGCTTATGGTCAGACAGTTGGAAGCCCTGTCTGTTGATCTTTATTTCTCTGTTTTTTGTCTGAAGCATGCTGACTTTTTCCCCTGTTCTAAGTAAGTGATATGTGTTCTTGGTTAAGGTAGATTGTTGACCCCTCAAAAGTTGCTTTCCTTTGAGAAATGCAGATCTCAGAGCCTGTACAGCAAGCCCTTCTGTGTGTGTTGGAATCCTTGCTATTACAGTAGGGGAAAACAGGGAACTATAAGTCTCATTGGATTATCTTTATTGTCTGTAAGAGTGCAGCTTGATGGAATATCATTGATAAGAGGCCTCTTCCAATTTCAGGGCTAATATGTTATTTGTGGGCTTTTAATTTCACTCATTAGGCAAAAAAAAACAACCCTTAAAAATACGTTTTGGAATTACCCTTTTTGTCTCCAAGGATTTAAGATATAGGATTCTAGATATAGGATCCTAGATTCAGGGATGAAAAGACCCTCAGAGATTATCTAGTGTATCCCCTTCATTTTACTGGAAATGACTGGAAGAAGCTGAGGAGCTTTCTCAAAGTTTCACAGGTAGTATGTATACTGGTAGTATTTGAAAACAGGTCTTCTGACTTGAGTCAATATTCTTCCATTACACTACACCAAGATTATAATTTCTTTTTGATCCTTCTATATTTGGTGGGAATAGGTAAGGATTCCATGTCTTTAGTTTGGGGCTGGAGTAAGCTTGTTCTAAGAAGATCCAGCGAAATGGGGGTTGAATGATGCATAGGATAATCTTAGTAGGTAGGCCATGGGGACTAATTATCAGAGATGGTTAAAGGACTTATTTTCCTGTCTGCCACTTTCTAGGAAAGTCTATCAAACTTGAGGTTACAGTTGGATAGCCAGATCTGATCACTCATGTTTAAGGACTCCTTGGGGTTGTGAGGATAGTCAGCCTGAGGATTATTTAACTTGAGTAGGTCATTATTGACCACTGGGATTGTGGTGCACAGGGTGAGTGAGTGCAAGAAACAAAGAAAGCTAAAAGTTGTGACTTGTGCAAAAGGATATATGTTTTGCAAAGTCAAGTGAACTGCAATTATGACAGAAATCTTTAGTGTTCAGGAATGTGATGTCATCTTAATGTTAGGAAGTATAGCACCCAAGATACATTCAAGGATCCAGTTAATAGATTTTATCTTCCCAAAAGAATGGGGATGGTATGTTAGAAGGTCATTAATACTATAATCCTCAAATGAGAGATAAACTGGAGACCTTAATTAGAGGTGATGGAGGAGGAGAGACCATGGACAAGGAAATTTTCTTAGGGGAAGATGTATAGCCTCAGTAGTCATGGAAAATTCAGTAAAGTGGGAAAATGAATCATCTTGATCAAGGTATTTGCTACTACAGCACAATATATTAGTCTTATAAATAAGGGTAGGTCTACAATGAAGTCTGACTAATGGGTACCTGAAGATGAAAGAGAGTCATTTGGATTATAATAAATAGCTTCTCTATGATCCAGTACATCCTCTCAAGACTAGAAATTCCAACAAGATTGGGAGTCACCAGAGGTATTGGGTTTTTTTAAATATATATTTTTAAAAAATTTATTTCCAGGCTATCATAAAAGAGACATAACACTGCTCATGAAGCATCACTGAGGGTAATCTACATGTGTGAGTCAGGGTGTGAGAGTTTTTTGAAGACTTCTTCTCCTTTAGGAGCAGATATGGTGTTGACTTGGAGAGCAGACAAATATCCAGGATGCGAATACCATGCCTGCTGCTCTCAGACCATATTTAATAGGTCTAGATGATAAAGTTTATGGATATTGGAATGACTAATACACTAATTAGTCTAAATTCTGATTTTTATGACAGTATGGTAAATTTTGCCTCATGGGTACCAATTAAACTTTGTGAGATGAAACTTCCAAGTTGAATGTGGTTATAGAATGCTTTAACTTATTCAAAAGGAGTAGAATAGATACAAGAGATGGTGGATAGCAATATAAATTAAGAGGACATCATCCTATTATGAAATCCAGGAATAGAATGGGAAAACATGATGTAGAACATTTGGGCAAATATCAGTAGAGGGGAAAGTGGAAAATATGAAAAAACCCTGGGGGAAAATTTCACCTTGGAATGTGTAATAGCAAAGAACAAGAGAGTCAGGCATATTTTCACATGTACCTTAGATTGACAGAGAAAGGATTTCAAGGGGTTCACACAAAGATTAGGTAGAATCCCATGGTTTCAGATTTTACAGGGAAAGTTAACTGAAATTATGCCTAAAGAGTTGCTAAACTGCCTATATCTTTTGATGCAATACTACTACTAGACCGATTTCCAAAGATGATTAGGGAAAAAGTAAAAGAACCTACATGTTCTGAAATATTTATAGCAACTCTTTGTGGTGGCAAAGAATTAAAAATTGTGGGGATCCCCATCAATTGGGGAATGTTTGAACAAGTTGTAGTATATGATTGGGATGGAATACTGTCATACTATCAGAAATGATGAGCTCATTTACTTTGGAAAAATGGGGAAAGACTCGCATGAAATAATGAAGAAAGAAATGAGCAGAACCGAGAGAATGTTATACATAGTAACAGCAGTATTGTTCTAAAAACAAGTTGGAGAGATTAAGGCATTTTGACTATTGTAATACTCAAACTAAGTCTCAAGAACCTATGAAGGGTGATGCTATCTGCATCCAGAGAAAGAACTGATAAATAGAAGTGTGTGTAGAATGATTTTACACACACACAGACACAGACACATTTTTGTCTAATGGTAATCATCTCAAGGCAGGAGGGAAGAAAAAAAGGGAAAAATGAAATTTACATGATAACTTTATTACATATTTATTGTTACATATTTAAAGGGAAAGGCAAGTTGTATATAATACAAATTGCAGTTTCATGTGCAATCATTTTTTTAAAAAATTCTCTTAAATTATCATAAACTAAAAATAAAAAAAGAAAGCTCCTAAGAATGAAATTCTGAATGCACAAATGGAGAATGTTCCAGTGAAATAAAAAGGATTTGTGGTTTCCAAAGGGAAAAAGTTTTGTGGTAGATGGAGGAAGAGAAGAAGGAAAATAAAGAGGACAAGAACTTTAGGAGAAAGTAGATGACAAGGCACAAGTCAATAGGAAAAGGTAGTTAAAACTAATGAGTATAATAAGATAATAATATTAATCACAGTAAGTGATAGAAGAAAACGGGCAATTGGTTGTTAAATTGTCAAGAGATACTTTAAAAGCTGTCATGGTGTTAAGGAAATGCCAGCATCGCACAGAAACAGTTTAAAATTCAATGACAGAGTATCTCGTCTCCAGTAAAGAAAAGTTCTGTAGTGATTTGCAATAAATACCTATAACCTTTAAGAATTTATTATTTAAACTTTTTCTTTTAGTGTATGAATATTTGTTACTGTAGGTGCTATAGCTGTATCTACTGAGGACCCAGAAAAGAATGCTCTAAGTACTAAATTCCTTGATAGTGTCAGATAGTTGACTTTCAGAAATTGATATGATTTTCTAAGTGGAAATGATATGAAGAGGCATTCCCACATGCTTTGCTGTTGCACCTAAGGACCATGGGACCTTTTCATTTGACTTTGCAGCTAAGACCTTCCATAGGTGTTCTCTCCTCTGTTTGAATGTGAGTTTCCTGAGGGCAGGACTGTTCTACCTTTTTCTTTGTGTTTCCGGAGCTCAGCACAGTACTTTCCACATAGTACGTGCTTAATGAAGAGTTCATTCATTCATTCGTTCATGAGTGGAAGCATACAACTGTGAACTGCTACATCTTTTGAAACAATTCAGTTACAGAAATATTGGGATCATTACTATTGGAGAGAGGTATACATCAGCAGTCCTTATACAACTGTAATTAAGAGGACTGAATGCCAGCTGTATTACTGCCATGCCTATGTTCAAAGTCTAGGCTAGTCTTCCTCATAGAAGAGAAGGTGAAAGCATTTGAAAAATGACTTTTTCTACTCCTTATTTTAAGGGACAACAAAAAATTTCTTAAAAACCTAAATAAATAATAAAAAGAAAAATACATAAATAAAAAAAATCATTTATTGGGTACTTACCACATAGTTTGTACATGCTTTGAGCATTGGAGATGACAAAAAGCAAAAATAAAGAAGATCGTCCTGTGGAACTTGCATTTTTTAATAGAGGGAGAGAGTGCACAAAGTGGGGTGGTTTCCAGGGAGGGCCCTTTGGTTTGAAAAGCTACTGGACTGGCACCTGGAGCCAAAGGGGCATAGATCAACACACTCTTTCCAGCAGCAGTAGTTGATTAGAATTTCAGGGTGAAAACAGGGGCTCACCTGAGCTCTCCCCCAAAACCGTTCAAATAGCTTTAAAAAGTTAAATCTGAACAAATTCTAGAGCAGCAGAATTCACAAAGAGACAGAGTGTG
Source organism: Bettongia penicillata ogilbyi (assembly GCA_023548195.1). NCBI lineage: Eukaryota > Metazoa > Chordata > Mammalia > Diprotodontia > Potoroidae > Bettongia > Bettongia penicillata. The sequence goes on along the minus strand of JAJHZJ010000035.1, from coordinate 3,120,274 downwards.
GCAGATTTCCAGGCCAAGACAACATGGAAAGTTGACAGGAAGGATCTGTTGCTCCAGGCTGGGATAATAGCACAGTCTAGTGCTCAGGATGCACCAGTGTAGACCAGACCATAGCAGAACTGGAGCAGACCTCGGGGGACTAAATCACTGACAGCAGTGGTGATTCTGTGTTGCTCCTGCAGCAGCAGCACAACACTGCTCCTGGGGCTATCATCCCACAGATGGAATGTTTGAAAGTTACCTATGTAACTTCTCAGGAGCCAAGATGGCAGAGTAAGCAGAAGAGGAAAGCATGGGAATGTGTAGGGGAGGAGAAAGAGAGGCATGGATGGGGGCAAAGCTGCAGATGAGATTATGTCAGTGATAAAACAGTGCAGCATGGCTGAAATAGTGAACTGATATAGTGGTCACACAAGGGGCATCTATCAGAACCTCATGTATCGGAACTTCAGGGGCCACAGAGTGGGAATTCTCCATCTGGAAGAGGTAATTCTTATAGGGCACAGTCACTCCTCTGGATTTCGAAGTTGGAGAAAAAGTGAGGGGGAAGAATCTGAAAAGACAATCTCTTTTAAGAAGTTAAAAGGGGGGATATGTCACAGAAGAAGAGAAGAAAAAGGGTCATTGAACATTTGGAGCTAAGAAAGACATTTAAGGCTCTACCTGAAGATAAGAAAGCAGAATGCTTTGCAGAGGAGGAAGTTGTTCATCCTTCCAGGATAACATGGTTTCCCGCTGGTGCCAGGTGAGATGTCAGGTGAGATAAAAAAAATATTAGAGGTGTTGCTAGGTGGAAACCCTTTGCCTAGTACTATGAAAGTAGCTTATTCCTTCACCTGGTAACTATAGAGAGGCTCATGTCTTCCTAGGGCATGTGTCCAAGATATGGTAGAGAACCTTTGAAGACTTGTCAAAACAAATTACTACTGCCCACTTCTGGTGATTCACATGAGCCCATATGATGCTGCCAGAAGGAATCCACAAAGCATTGCCAAAGATTCTGAAGTCTTGGGCAAGAAATTGAAGGCCGTAGAGACACAGGTGGTGTTTTCTTCACCATTGCCCATCGAAAGCAAGGGATGTAGAAGAAGAAACAGATTTGGAAAATGAACAGTTGGTTAAGAAGATAGTGTCTGAAAATGGTATTTGGATTTTTGGATCATGCCTTAAAATACAGGAACGACAGGCTCTTTGTTAGTGATGGGCGATAGCTAACAAAGGTGGATAAGATTAAGGGTCGGAAAGGCAGCGGTAACACTGAACTTGGAGTTCATGAGAGCTGGATTTAAATTGTGCCTCAGACAATTATTAGCAGTGTGACCTTGGGCAAGTCAATTAACCTCTGTTTGCCTCAGTTTCTTCATCTGTAAAATAAAAATAATAGCACCTACTATGGAAGGCTGTTGTTCTGAAGATCAAATTAAAAATTTGTAATATCATGTTTAAAAAAGTGTTCAGCACTGTGCTGGCACACAGTAGGTGCTGTATAAATTCTTATTCCTTTCTCTTGTCCCTTCCCTACCTTCCAGCACTACCTTTTAAGGGACCGCGATTCTATCTTTTCATCCCTTCTCAAACTTCCCATGGCTTTTCCTCCTCCCGCCTTCTATGCTAGGATCCTTGTTTAGTATGTTACCAAAAAAGTTAAGCCATTCACCATGAGCTCTATCTTCTCTCTTTCATATCTCCTATCACTCAGATGCCACCTGCCTTTCTCCTCTTTCATTTCTGTCTCACTTGATGAAGTAGTCTGACTGCTTACCAAAGCTAATCCCTCTACTTGTTCAAGCAATTTTATTCTGTTCTGTCTTCTCCAAGAGATTTCCCCCCCTCAGTTCTATTCTAGTCTATTATTTTCCATCGCTCACTGTTTATTGGTTCATTCTCTACTATCTATAAACATGCCAATGTCTTCCTTTCTCAAACAATCTCTTACTTGATCCTTCCATCTTGGCAATTCTTATTCCTATACCTCTTCTGTCCTTTGTAACTGAACTCCCTGGAAAGGGCTATCTACAAAAGATGCCTCTTCTTTCCTCTTTCTCTTCTTGACCCTTTACAGTCTGGTTTATAACCATATCATTTCAATGAAACTGCTCTTTTTAGTTACCAATGATCTCTTAGTTGAAAAATTCAATGGCTTTTTCTCAATCCTCTTTGTTCTTGATGTCTCTACAGCCTTTGACGCTATTGACCGCTCTCTTCTCCTTGATACTGTCCTCTTTCGAGGTTTTCAGGGCACCACTGTCTACCTATCTGATTGTTCCTTTTTATTAGACATGAGAAAAAGAGCTCCTGCTTGGTTGGGAAGAAAAGTTCATATTCAGCCTGAATACTTCACAATTCTCCTTGACTTGAACCCAGAAGAACTTTGTTTCTTGGGTTAAAATCCAAAAAAGAATAAATCCTAGAGGTAGTAGGTGGCACAATGGATAGAGAGCTGGGCTTGGAGTCAGGATGACTTGAGTTCAGATGTGACCTCAGAAACTTGCTAGCTGTGTAACAACAGGCAAGGCATTTAACTTCTGTTTGCCTCAGTTTAATCATCTGCAAGATGGGGATATAATAGCACTTACCTTCCAGAGTTGTAGGGATCAAATGAGGTAATTATAAAACACTTAGCACAGTGCTTGGCCTGTAGTAAGTGCTATATAAATGTTAATTATTTGCTATACTCAGTTTTTTAAACTACCAAGGAAGCTTAAAGTTACTGGGGCATTCACTCGTGCTAAGTAAGAGCTAAGCCTCCAAAATTCTCTGAATCCAATAGTATCTCCACCTGACAGCATGGTGCCATAGGAAAAGCTCAGGTCTCATAGGCATTATTTACCACTTCGGGTAGTGCAACATTGGGGAAGTTACTTCATCCCCTGATCTGCCTCATTTGTGCCACTTATTGAAAAAAATTGAGCTAAATGATCTCTAAGCTACTTGATAACTGATAACCTTGAGGTTTCTTTTCCTTGGCATTTGAGTTTGCTGTTGTCATGAACTCTGACTTGATTGACCAGAACCTTTGCTTTACTCTGTAGAATTAGACTACTCTGTAGAATTAACCTTTTTCCCTTATATGATTCTTCCTATTGATTGTCCTTAATGAATTAAAAAAATTTATTAAGCACTATATGTCAAGTCCTATGGCAAGTGTTAGAAATACAAAGAGAAAAACACAAAAACCTCTGCCTGCATACATCTCACCCTCTAATTGGGGGAGACAACACATGTAGGAGTGTTTGGCTGCAGTGTAGATGATAAGATTTGGAAGTCCTAATGGTGCCACAATGGTCAGATATCAAGACTTAGAGGTCCTTAGGATGTTTTACTAGGTCAGATGTCAGTGTCTAGACATCTTGAGGGCGTAGAAGTAGGGCATATGGTAAGATCATACTACCTTAGGAATTCAGTGGCAGAGCAGATGGTATCCCCATCTTATTGGAAGAATTATTGGTGACTTCATGCTTACCCAAGCAATGCAAGTGACCATTCATGCTTTGGGTTCACTGGAATATCAGTCTGACTTCATTAAGGAAGCAGGATTGAGCTCAAGGCAACTCAAATAAAATTTCCACCATCTATATCACCCTGCAGGTCCTGTACCAGCAGTAGAATTGTAGAATTAGTTGTGCCCCCAAAGAGCATTTGCTGACTTGAAGGAGATGAATAAGCAATTCCAGAAGTGAATGTAGTCGGTTCTGCATACTGGCAGCACAATGAGTTCTCCAGATTCTTTCACTGGGAGAACAGAACACCTCTCAGGGTTTTTGGCCCGGTTTAATCTGTTCATGGATTCCGTTGTGCTTGAGCAAAGATGATCTTTGTATTATTCTAAAATTGGATAAAAATAAGTCCCCTTTTGGATAACCAACCAACAAATATTTATTAAGCATCTAATATTCCAGGAATTGTATTAGTTACTGAGGAGAGAAAGATAAAACACAAGTATCTTCAAGGAGTTTATATTTTATTAGAGGAAACAACATGTTCACATATAAGTGAGTACAAAATATTTATGAAGTCAATAATTTCAGGGGGAGGCACTAATCATTAGAGGCGTCATAAGAGACTGCATACAGGTGGTATCATTTGAACTGAATCTTGAATGGCTCTAGGGATGCCAAGAGACATGCCATAACATAATATATGTCCACAAACTATTAAGATAGGGAAAAAGTCCCTTTAGGCAAGATAGTGTCTTGGGTTAAGGGTCTCATAAAGTATGGTAAGTCAGCCCCACCTGACCCTGTTGACATAGGAAGAGGTATTCTCTGAGTTGACTTCAGAGAACAAAGAGACTTAGGTCCAATCTTCTTCTGACTGATTAATTCAAGCTCTGACCTTTATCAAAGTCCAAAATTTATGTTCAATGATTATCACTCCCAATTTCCAGTCTACTTAGTCATCAAAGCCTGTCCTATCTCTTCCTGATTCTCAAAATCAAACTTCTATATAATTAGGTTTGGGTTTTTTCAATGACATCAAGCTGCCAGGTAGAAGTCACAGAATCACAAAACATGTGTAGGAAAGAGTAGGAAAGAGTCTCAGGGTCTGTCTATCACAAACTTTACTTGAAAAAAATACTCATTCCACAACATAGCTAACAAATGATCATCCAGACTACCAGTGAGAATCAACCCCAATACCCATTCAGTGATTAAAACTGGTTAAAAAATGAGCCAAGGAGTGATCCTTTTTACCTATTGCTTCCCAAGGCAACCCATCCCACTTTTGTACAGTTTAATTTGGGGGAAGTTTTCCTTTTGTCAAGCCTAAATCTACCTCTCCATAATTTTCACCAATTTTTATTAGTTTTTCCCCCGTCAGGGTCTAAGTAGAACAAGGCTTTCATTTGAAAGCATTTTTGAGTACTTAAAGACACCAGTGATGTCTGTTCTAAATCTTCTTTAGCCTAGACCGAACATCTTCATTTCTTTCAACCATCCTTTTATGGCAAGATCTTGATGTTTTCCACCATTCTTGTCAACCTCTTCTGGATATTGTCCAGTTTATCAATGTCCTTCTTAAAATATGGACTGTTTGTACTACTCCAACTATGGTCTGACTGGGGCAAAATAGAATGGGACCGTATTTGCCAGGGTCCTGGTCACTATGCCCCTCACTGAAGCCTAAATATTGACTTTCTTAGAGAATTCCTGATCAAAGTTGACTCATATTTAACTTGTAATCAAGCAAAAACTCCAGATCTTTTCCAGAAAAAAAAAACTGCTGCATAGCCATGTTCCTTTCTAGTACTTACATAGTTGATATTTTTGAACCCTGGGTCAAGATCATGCATTTATGTTTATTAAATTTCAGCCAACAATTAACCCCAACATTCTAGTCTTCTGTGATTTTTTTGGATACAGTATGTAAGTTTCGTGTCATTTATAAAATTGATGAGTCTTCTGTTTATGCCTTTATCCAAGTCACTGATAAAAATGTTAAATAGTACAGGGCCAAAAACAAATATAGTTTATAGCAATGGTTCTAAAGTGTGGAGTTAGTAAGGGCAAACATGCTTGGATGGAGACAACAAGCACTGGTAAGACAATGGCTTGCTTTGTTTTTTGTGAGGCAACAGATAAATTATACCCCATCCCCACCACAAAGTGTCATCTTTGCTGCATGACCAATTCTCCAGGTAACTTAGCTTCTGAACTATAGAACTGCTTTACCTATGCTGCCATATTCACTGGTCAATTTACTTATCAGGGGCAGTAAAAAGAGAGGAAAGTGTAAAAAAACTAGAAAGTTTTACACTCATCATATAACTACTGAAGGATATGGAGGTGCCATAATAGCATTCAGCAATTTTGAATGAAGAACAACTTTTATTTTGTCCTCAATTAGAAATTGGGAATTTATACTGAGTAAAGCAGTAGCAAAAAGAGCCCTGAGATTAGAGTCAGAGACCTTTGTTTTAAATACTAGCCTCGTGACCTGTGTGAACTTGGACAAGTCATTCAAACTCTCTGGCCTCAGTTTCCTCATCTGTAAAAAGGAGTTGGACCATGTTGTCTCAAAGTTCCATTCTAGCTGTAGATCCGTGATCCTGCAGTAAACTCTTGTGCTTGTTCTTGTTTGTCCTTCATTCTCAAAGAGGACCATGACATCAGGAAGGAGGCATCTTGACTTGCAAGTGAATTGTGTTTGAGTGAGGGAGGTCCGTGCAAAGTCACCAGCCTCACTTTCTCCTCTGGAGCCATCTTGGTCCTGTGGCAAGATACAGATCAGAATGACTGGAGATGGGCCTGGATGCAGTGGGAGACCATGGTTTTTTAAGTTAAGGTCTTTCTCAGGTCTCAGTTTGACTGAGGTAACACCCATTCAGTGATTAAAGCTGGTTAAAAAATGAGCCAAGGAATGATCCTTTTTACCTAATCAAAAAAAAAAAAAGTCAATCTGAGAGGGGAAGCCCCTCAGGGTTTCTGGCCAAAACAGAAACAACTGCTATTTACATTCACTCTGAGCCATCAGAGACCAAACAGACCAAGTGAGGCTGGGGCTAGGATCTATTGCTTAACAATCAATGAGAGCCAGAGTGAACTGGACTTAAAGCATACTCCTTATGAAAGAAATCTAGCCCACAAACACCAAGTTATCTTGCAAAGTTTCAGTGATCAAAATTGATATTCCTTTAAGCAGAGCATCCACGGGTTAGAGTGTGATTCTCTATGTGGACAGAGGGAAGGAGGGAGTGAGAGAAGGAGGGACAGAAAGAAGAAACGAAGGCTGGAAGGAAGGATGGAGCTGCACTGCCCAACTGGAAATGGCCAGTTGGGTCCCCCGTGGGGCAGCTACTTCTCCTCCCAGGTTGTTTGTCCTGCATTCTTAAAGAGGACCATGATTTCAGGAGGTTGACACCATGACTTCCAAGTAAATTAGATTTAAGTGAGGGAGGGCTGTGCAAAGTCACCAGCCTCAGTCTCCCCTCTGGGGCCATCTGGGTACAGTGGTAAGATATAGATCAGGACAACTGGAGATGGTTCCCCAGTGGTAAGCACGATTTCCTCTAAAAGGCAGATCCTCTGAGAAATTTTTGCTCCTACCCCCTCCCCCCACCAGTATCAAAGTTTCCTCCCCACAGCACTAAATGGAATAAATTCAGCCATGTACCTTTTGCTTCTAAAATAAAATACAGTAGTAAGAGAGAAATATTAAAACAACATCAAATTCTTTTTCTTTAAGCTACAGGTCTCTGGAAAAATTTAGCTAAGTGCAGTAAATAGATATAATTACAATATTGTGTGTGAACAATTTTCTTTATTCAATAAAGTAAATGTTAATCAAGCTGAAAAAAGTTTTAAATGGGTTATTTTAAAGCTTTAAAAAAAATCCTCTGTGACTGAAGCATTGAAGAGAGTTAATCAATGATAGCTTGAACCAACCTGTAACAAAGAGACATGGCAACCTTTCATGGTGCTTAAAAATCAAATGAATTAAAAATATCCTCTTTCATATTTGAATTTCCAGCTTTGGTCCCAGGTTAAGTTCTTAAATATTTATATTTTGGACTATATAACAGTCTGGAGAATGAATTTAAGCACATGCTTAATTATTTTTTAGAAATATTAAATCACTTAATTTTGGATGTTCTACAGCATGTGTACTTGTGCCCTGTTTTTAATGAGACATTGGTGGGTCAGGTTGATGAGGAGTCCAGAGGAGGGCATGATTAAACAACCTGGGGTTGAAATGAGATATGATGCAGTTAGGAGAGAGGAGAAAAGCATAGTCAAACAGGCATTGGTTTAGATAAGACATAATTGTTGGCAGTTCAAAGGCTAAAGTCTCCATAAGTTAAGAAAGGATCAGTTGACAAGACTATCTGATGCATGGTTAACCGGCAGAATTATAGAATTAGAGAGTCCTGAACTGAGAGAAAACTTATAGTCTAAATATTTCATTTTACATATGAAGAAAATTACTTCTTAGAAATCTCATAGCTTGTGTCAGGCCAAGAAGTAGAACTCTGGTTGTTCCTGGTCCACACTCCAGTGTTCTTTTCACCATATTGCATGTCCTCCAATTAAATCAGACTGAGTACACTATTCTCTTTCCCCACAGCCATGTTCAAAGAATAAAGCACGTACAGCAGTCTTTGGAGATCAGGGTCTGAGGCTAGTAACAAGGATAGCTCCCTTGTGAGCCACACTCTTGCTCCCTTGGGAGACTGCAGCAACCTTTTTAAAAAAACAGTTCACTTCTGGTAAGTCCCTTAAGACTTCTCTTTGCTGTTTCCTTTTTCATGCTTCTTCTCATTCTTGTGTTTGAAAGTCAAATTTTCTTTTCAGCTCTGGTTTTTTCATTAAGAATGATTGAAAGTCCTCTGTTTCATTGAAAGACCATATTTTCCCTTGAAGTATTATACTCAGTTTAGCTGGGTAGGTGATTCTTTGTTTGAGTCCTAGTTCCTTTGCCTTCTGGAATATCCTATTCCATGCCCTTCGATCCCTTAATGTAGAAGCTGCTAGATCTTGGGTTATCCTGATTGTATTTCCACAGTACTGGAATTGTTTCTTTCTAGCTGCTTGCAAGATTTTTTCCTTGAGCTGGGAGTTCTGGAATTTGGCCACAATGTTCCTAGGAGTTTCTCTTTTTGGATCTCTTTTAGGTGGTGATCGATGGATTCTTTCAATACTTACTTTGCCCTCTTGTTCTAGAATGTCAGGGCAGTTTTCCTTGATAATTTCATGGAAGATGATGTTTAGGCTCTTTTTTTGATCATGACTTTCATACAGGGAAAGACAATATTTCTAACTCTTAAAACTTTTCAGTATCTGGGTAGTTGGTGGGACCACACATACACATGTACATGCATGCACACACATACACACATGCACACACATACAGAGATAGAGAGCACAGATTGAACTGAATAGGATGAGACCATACCTTAAAAGAAACTAAGGTAAATGGTGAGAGAGAAATGTAGGGGGAGGAAAGAGAGGGAAAGGGAAGGGGGTAACTATATGTCATTTAAGAGGCAGGTAGGAGTTTTTCTTAGTGGAGGGAAAAAGAGGAGAGCTGAGAAAAAAAAAAAAACCAAGAAGTTTACCCTCATCACATTTGACTAAACGAAGGAGTGAAATGCACACTCATTTTGGTATGAAAACCTATCTTACAGTATAAGAAAGTGGGGGAGAAGGAGATATTGCAAGGGAGGGGATGATGGAGGGGAGGGCAAAGGGAGGAGGGAGCAATTTGAAGTCAACACTTGGGGAGGGACAGGATCAAGAGACAGAAGAGAAACAATGAGGGGCAGGTTAGGAGGGATGGTAATCCAGTTAGTCTTACACAACACGACTATCAGGGAGGTCATTTGCAAAACTACACAGATATGGCCTATATTGAATTGCCTGCCATCCCAAAGGGAATGGGTGGGGAGGGAGGGATGGGGAGAATTTGGAACTCAAAGTTTTAGGAACAACTGTTTAATATTGTTGTTGTAACTAGGAAAGAAGACATACAGTTAATGAGGAATAGAAAGTCATCTGGCCCTACAGGAGAAAAGAGAAGATGGAGACAAGAGAAGGGAGGATGACAGAAGAGAGGGCAGATTGGAGATAGGGAAAATTAGATTGCTTGGGGTATTGGGGTGGGGGGAGGGCATAAAAGGGGAGAAAATTTGGAACCCAAAAATTTGTGAAAATGAATGTAAAAAATTAATTAAATAAATAAATAAAATTAAAAAAAAAAAAGGAAAGAAAAAAAAATACTGGAAACCTCAAGTCTAATCTTCCCCCTAGGGTGGGGCCACTTAGGGTCTAGGCATGTTACGGCAAGCATCAGTGAAGAAGACTAAGTGCCCTTGGATACGGGAGCTCTTGATATCTTCATCAGATGGTGTTGTTACATATTGGAGTCATAGATTTAGAGTTGCAAGGAACCTCAGAAGTCAAATCTTCTCATTTTACAAATGAAGGAGCTAAAACCCAAAGAACTCAAATGACTTGTCCAAGATCTCAAAGACAGGAAATGGAAGAAGTAGGATTTAATTCCACATTTTCTAATTCTAAATATGCAGTGCTTATAAACCAACACTAGCGCAACTGCAACTGTATGCACTTTGACTTCAACTACTTATAAGAAATTCAAAGCTAAATACAACAGGCAGACTTGGAAAGGTTCTAGAGAAAATGTATTTCTCATTTGCTTTTCAGTTTGGTTGACTCTATGTTCACATGTTCATATGACCAAAGAATCATATATATTTTGAGCTGGAAGGAACCTTAGAAGATATCTAACATAAATGTCTCATTTTATACATGAGGAACTAAATTGTAATTATTTATGTAAAAATCAATGCATTATTTTGTATGTTTACTTGGTAATTTATATTCATTGATGGTTAATAATTCATAATAATTTTTTTAAAAATCAAATATATCATGGTATATACCAAGTCTCCTATCAGGATGAATTGAGAAAGTTGCATAAAGTATAAGTAAAATGAGCAGCCATACCGAAGAATGATACTTCTAGCTTTTCACTTCCCATACATAACCTTTAGACCAGCTACTAGCAAAGAGCAAATATTAGCCTCATTTAGTGTCCTTTCCAACTGTTAAAGATGCTGGTGAAAAGGAAATCACAGAAACCTAGGATGAGCCCTTAGGGGGTCATTAAGTTCATACCCCAAACCACTCTAGGCAAATCTACCCTATCATTAAAGTTTTCTAAAGAAGAAAGAATATCTTCTTCAGGATTCTATTCTAATGTTAATTAAATCTCATCTAATGGTTCTTCTTATTACAATATCATAATGAATAAAGTACAAGATGAAGGATGAGAAAGTAAAGGTCAATGCTAACACCATATATAAACCTGGACAAATAAAATTACAATTTACAAAACAGATATTCAGCTTTAAATAAATGAGAATTGAATATGAGCTAATGAACAGAAGGATGGCTACATAGCCCCTTATAACCAATATAATATCCCCATAAAACAATTGATCTGCTTACTTAGATGTCTTCTGAGGTAGATTGGCAAGATTTCAACTACCACATTGAAATCCAAAATACATCAGCAACATTAAAAAAAAAAGTCTAAGGGCTCAATTTAGCATACTTTAATGTTGCACTCACCCAAAAACCTGAATAAAAACAGATGTGTAAGTCATTGTAATATTCAAAATTAAGTAAGAAAAAATCCATCATGTAGAAACCAAATGACCTTTCTTTCGACTTTGAAGGGGAAGATTAAGATCTTCAGAAGTGGGGAAATTTCTGAAATTTAGAAGAATTTACTTTGAAATCTGGGTAAATATGGATTAATTTCATAAGTTTAGAGAAGCATGCATTGATTCTGGTTAAATATGAATTGTACTGTTAGGTCAGTTGTTAACTGAATTGCTTAAGACAACCTTACTTCTGTGCCCCTAAGGCAAGAAAAAAATATACAAAAGAGAATATATAGTAATTCAAAGGCAAATTTGCAGGTAATATGACATCAGAAATAACTTAAGTGATTGAGAAACACATCTTGCTTTTATGTTTTTTTCTTTGTAATTATTTTTAATTTCTGAATATTTTGTGGTCTAGTAGAATCTGCTAGAAACCGTGAGTGGGGTCCCCTGATACAACCTTTACCATTTATACACAACTCTTTCCCACCCCCTGCTAATCAGCCAGTATAATTAAATTTACCAGTAAACTGTACACTTACTCCTCCTCCTCCTTTATACCTAACTAGCCTCTTTCTCAACTCCTAACCTCAACCCTTGTAGTCAATAGGAAAGCAGCATGAGTGCTTGCAAAGTATTGTACCTGTTCTCCATGTGTAGAGTAATTCTTTAATTACTATACACACGCACACAGAGACAGAGACAGAGACAGACAGACAGAGACAGAGACAGAGAGAAGTTCTTTAATTTGTATATGTACATATATGTGTATACATATATACATATGTATACACATACACATATATATGTATGTTCTCTTTTTCTCTCCATTGGTACTTCCTTTTTTTTTTTTTTAAATATATAATTTATTTACTTTTAGTTTTCAACATTCACTTCCATAAGATTTTGAATTTTAAATTTTCTCCCCCTCCCTAAGACAGCATGTGCAATCTGATATTGGTTCTGTTTTTACATTTATATTAAGCATATTTTCACATTAATCATGATGTAAAGAAGAATTAGAACTAATGGGAGGAACCTTGAGAAAGAGAAAAAACCAAAACAACAAAAGAAAAGGAAAGTAAATAGTATGCTGCCATCTGCATTCAGACTCCAGAGTTCTTTCTCTGTGTGTGGCTAGCATTTTCCATCTTGAGCGTTGGAGTTGTCTTAGATACTTGCATAACTGAGAAGAGTTAAGTCAGCTCCTTTTGATGCTGGAAATCTGACCTTTAGATACCTTGCACAGATCCAATGCTTTTTAGAACTAAAACTGTATAGCTGTTGAGTGTCAACCAGACAGATAATATTGCCATATTATCAGATTGATTCTCTATTGAAGTTAACTCTTAGCCTTACCTGTCAAAATGAAGTGACCTATTTTAGGGTTTAGATCAAAGATATGTACAAGATATGCTAAAATGTACACCAAGAGAAGAGCTGTCAGCTTGAATATGAGGTCAAATCAGCAATGGTTCAACAATCTAAAACGTGCTAATATTTGTCTAAAATCAGAGACAAACTTCCCCAAGGACAAGTTTCTTTTTAAATATGGCTTATTCCAGTTTCATGAGGCTTACATGAGGTATATATTTGCCAGGAAAAATTTTTACTTTGTGAATACTCATGCAGCAAATGCTGCACATCTGCTAGCAACCCATTTAGAAGCATTTGCGATGGACAATGGATGAGTTAGTCATCACATTCCTGTTTGCTGATCCATATCTGCTGGAAGCTGGAGAGAGATGCCAGAATGGAGTCACCAATACAGATGGAATACTTACGTTCTGGGGGAGGAATGATCTTAATTTGCATTGTGCTAGGTGCCAGGGTGTGATTTTTTTCTGCATTCTGTCAGCACTACCAAGGTACATGGTAGTACTGCCAGACAATACTGTGCTGGCATATAGATCCTTTCATATAATAACATCACACTTCGTGATAGAATTGAAAGTGATCTCATGAATGCCACAGGATTTCACATCCAGGAAGGATGGCTGGAAGAGGGCCTCTGGACAGCGGAACTTCTCATTGTCAATGGTGATCACCTGGCCATCGGGAAGCTCATATCTCTTCTCCAGGGAAGAGGAGGAAGCAGCACTAGTCATCCCCTGCTTGAAGTCCAGGGAAATATAGCACAGGTTCTCCTTGATGCCATGAACAATTTCCCTTTCAGCTGTGGTAGTGAAGTCTACCTCTTTATGTCAATATCTTCATGAGGTAGTCTGTCAGGTCATGGCCAGTCAAATATAGACAAAGGATGGCATGGGGAAGGGCATAACCCTCATAGATGGTCACAATGTGGGTGACACCATCACTAGAGTCCATAATAATACCAGAGGGACAACCAGAGGCATACAGAGACAACATAGCCTGAATAGCAACCTACATGGCTGGGGTGTTGAAGATCTCACACATGATCTGTATCGTCTCCTCTCTGTGGGCCTTAGGGCTTCAAGGAGCTTCTGTAAGCAGAACAGGGTGTTCATTAGGAGCTACGTGAAGCTCATTGTAGAACGTATGATGCCAGATTTTCTCCATGTCATCCCAGTTGGTAACAATGCTATTTTCAGTGGGTTATTTCAGAGTCAAGATACCTCTCTTGCTCTGGCCCTCATCACCAACATAACTGTCCTTCTGACCCATTCCCACCACAACAACCTGGTGTCTTGGGCATCCAACAATGGAAAGGAACACAGCCCAAGTAGCATCATCCCCAGCAAAGCCAGTTTTGCACATTCCAGAGCCATTGTGAAAGACAAAAGCAGTAATTTCTTCTTCCATTTTTGCTTAATCTGAGGCTGTGCACCATCCTAGTCTGAGAATTTAGAGTTGGGGGAAAGGAAGGGGCAAAGATAGGGGATATGACCAAAGTAGCCTACAAGTGCTGCTGGCTACCACTGAGGCAGACCTGTTTCATATTCTTCTTAAGGGACATAATTTTAGAAATGTAAGTCATGCCTGGTATTCATTAAGTTTAGCATTCTGGATACAGAAGTAGAATTTAAATACTTTAATAATGGCTTTGTTCTTATATGTCTGAACCAGTCATATGGAGTGTAATGTATACTGCCTTGCATTATAATTATTTGTGTATTTGTCTTATTCCCCCAAGATTATAAGGTTTAAGGTGGTAGGGTTAGACATTTTTGTCTTATACTTCTTTATATCTCTGCATCAACTATTACAGTCAGAGACATTTTGAGGGGTGGGGAAACTGAGTTTTTGTCTAGAATATCAAATTTAGAGGGTGCTGACTGTACTTACATTCCTTTAGCACAACAGAAACAATACAGCTAAACTCCTAAATAGGTGGAATAATTAAAAGAGAAAAATATTAGCTGGAAGGCTGGGGTCAGTTGTTTCCCTTCCCTTAACTAAGGATATGCATGCTACATATTGTTTATCTTTGTGTGGTTTGTGGCACTCACTCAAGCATAAAAATCCTAATTGTGACTTTTAATACAGTGCTTGTAAATGGAAGAAAACTAATAAATATTTACTGATGATAAATGAATGATTCAACATCCAGTTTTTCTAATCTATTAGTAGGCTTTCCTCAAACACCGTACCAATCATGATCATGCAATGACAGTTTTGATTCTGATATTTAGAGATGTGCATTGTATAAATATATAATTCTCTTTTGTGATTTTCCCAAATGATCACATGAATCCTTAACATAACAGGCAGCAACTGTGAGTCAGAAGTATCCTTTGATTGATGGTACTAATGGTGAAATTGTGGCCAGCCATCATATTATCCTTATACTAATCATACCAAAGAGGGCTTTTTGTTGTTGTAGAATAGAAATTAAGTGCCCTATTTTTTGACTCTTAAGGGAAAAATGAAGAGAAACTTCAAGAACTGGGGAGATTTTGTTATAGGAATGACACTTAGACCTACAGTATGTCATTTTGATAATTCTCCCCAAATAATCATACAGATCTTAGAATTTCTCCCAAATTATAAGCTTAAGAAAACTGTGACAAGTGACTATGGGATAATTGGAAAAAAAATTGTTGGAATAGTCTATTTTTCACTTTTTTATTTAAACCCTTAATATTAAGAATATGTGCAAAGAGAAAATTCTTAAAGTTTTCTCAGTGAATTATATTTTTCTTTCTCTGCCCCCTCTAGGAATCTATCATAGTCTCCAAATGCTTAGATTGAAAAATAGATACTTTTGTCAGTTTCACTGTCTCATTGAAGGAGAATGCTTTTTCTTTTTGTCTAGATGACTAGTTGTCAGAGAATCTGATGTTGATGGATCCTGTATTTCTTTCACTGTTCCATTTTATTGGCACGGTGTTTAAAATTAAAAGATCAAGGCATGTTTTAAGAAACAGTGAGCTTCCAGTGAAAAACATAATAATAAATAGTAATAACTAACATTTCTATAGTACTTACCATGTGCCAGGCACTGTGCTAAGTACTTTACAAATATTATTTCATTCAATCTTCCCAACAATCCTGGGAGGTAGGTCCTATTATTTTTTTTCTCTTGTATAAATGAAGAAACTCAGGCAAGCAGAGGTTAATTGACTTGCCCAGCCCTTGCACATATTCAGTAAGTATCTGCAGCTGTATTTGAACTCCGGTCTTCCTGATCCCAGGCCTGGCACATTGTTCCACCTAGCTGCCCTTTATTGTTTTATATTACTGTTTTGTCTTATTGCAAATGCAGTCAATGCATCAAAGGGATGTGATTTCATTGATGAAGATCTCTTTCCACCCTTGGGATGGAATTTATCTATAGCTTAGAGTGGCAGAGAGTTACTTGAGGTTTAGAGGGCTTTAGTAACTTGCTCATGATCATACAGGAAATAAGTATCAGAGGTAGGTTTAAACCCTAGTCTTCTTGATTCCAGGTCCAGCCCTCTCTCTGCCTATATGCCATGTTGCCGAACAATGCTTCAATAAAACTTTTAGAATCTAATGATGACCTTAAAAGAGTCAGAATGGAGTCAAAGTAATATTTAAGATATTATAAACCTATTTCAATGAGCAGATGTCATGAATTCAATAAAAGGATACAGAATAAAATGTTAAATGCCATTTTACTTTACAAAACTTCAGTAATATTCCAAAATTTAACGTTTTACTATTCACATTTTTGTGGCTTATTGCTAAGTCTCTTCCCACTCTGAATTTGATAGCAACACAGAGAATACTTTCTTTAAATTTTTTGATCATGTATTCTGTGCTTACTATTACCAGCTAAAATGCATTTTTATTTTTAACATGATGTAGTGCTACTTTAAAGCATCAAAGGCAAGAGGAAAATCTGGACTTGTTTAGATATGAGAATGAATATAGAGATATAGATATTCAAATTAATATCAATAAGTACTTAGTTTGGAGTCAGCTATGTACCAGGAACTGTGGTGGTAATGGGAAAATAAAGACAAAAATGAGTGTCCCTGCCCTTTGGGTTATAGGTACATTCTAACAGGAAAGACAATGTATATATATGAACATAAATGACATTAAAGAAGAGGCATTATCATCCGCTTTGTTGCTATATCCTAAGAACCATAGGATTTTTCCATCTGATTTGAAGCTGAAACCTTCCATATATATTGCATCCCCCCATTAGAATGTGAGCTCCTTGAGAGCAGAGATTATCTTATTTTTCTATTTATATCTCTATCACTTCACCAGTCTTTGGCAAATAATAAGCACTTGATAAACGTGCATTTATTCATATTCATTAATTCATTCCTAGAAAGTAAAGTAAATAAAAGATAATTTAATGTTGGGGAGCATTAGTAACTGAGGAAAGATAGTGTCAAACACATATCATGAGTATACATCTTCGATTTTATATCTTTTCTGATATTACCAGTTAGAGGGTCATTTAACAAGATTATCTCTACTAATTGTTTCAAGAAATCTTGATAGATGCATTAAGGTGATGTTTTGTTTAGTGAATCAAAGTTTTATATAAGACAATAGACACAGTTGCATTGCTTTTAGTTATTTTTGTGGCAGTAAAAAAATGTTCTGTTATAGGATATTACTTGCCAAAGCCTCTTTATCATCTGCTAATAGCCTGATCTCTCCTCTCTCTCTCTGTCTCTCTCTCTGTCTCTGTCTCTCTCTCTCTCTCTCTCTCTCTCTCTGTCTCTCCATCTATCTCTCTACTTTATGTATATGTGAGAGTGGGTATGTCAGTTGTAGCAATTATTCTAAATCACTCTGGGGGGGATATTATTAAGTTGTAGTCAACATGTATGCTGTAATTTTTTTGGGATAACTTTAGTATCTTCCCTTCCTTCAGGTTCCTAAATGTCCTCAGATTTGTGTTCCCTTTGACATGGACATTCTCCACACTTGGTCCAGAATGAATCTAGACAAACTGATGTTCCCTCTCTATTCCGAATATTCACCATTCCATGCTTTTTCAATCTCCATGTTTTTGTACTGAGCTCTCCTTCCTGGAATGCATACCCTCCTTAACTCATCTCTACTTCATAGAGTCTCTCTCATCCTTTAAGATTCAGTTCTGGCACCATTTTATTCATGAAGCATTTTCTAATACACTGCAACTTTTAAATCTTTCCCTCCCAAACTTCCTTGTATCTAACTAATATATGTACATATGTATACACATACATTGTGTTGTGCAAAAAGTTCAAGAGACATAGTTTCTAGGTAATTTAATAATTTTATTAATAAGGTTAGTATGTTTATTAATAAAAGGTGGCCAGTAGCACTCTCAAATGCCAAAAACTCCTCATGGTGGTGGGCTTACATTTTATATGCCCTTGGAAGAGTGGGTGTTCCCAAGTGTGGAGATTAACTCTGTTTGGTTAACAATTCATGAGAAAATTAATATTACAATGAAAGGTTGCACTACATTCCAATGAAGTTATTGAGGTACATGACTTGGGTCACCCTAGTCTTGGACAAAGGGACTTATCAATTTCCATATTACCTACATGACAAAAGGGAGAACTGACATTTTTCCATTACATACATTTTTTGTATGTAAACAAAATGAGAAAAAAATCTACCCATTAGCCTAAATTTGGAATTTTTTATACTGTCTTTGAGAAAGATTTCCCACACTGGTTGATTTCTGGATGAGAAAGTACAATAGTGGAAAAACCTTGGTCCTGATTCAATAATAAGTTATCAATACAAGAGAGAAATAGTCATTTCTCTCATTCTCTCATTTGATTTTATTGAGAGATGAAGTCTCCTCAATGAATCGCTAACTGATTTTGCAAACAATTCATCAAAGGTTCTTAACTATAGGGTTTATGAGGGAAAACAGTGTGAAGGGAAAAAAGGGAAAGAGATCTATTGCACTGACAAAATCAAAGGGGGCAATCTCTTCTGTTAAGTAGACCTTACAAATAACAAGTGCATAGAGAAAGAGCAAATAATAAAATTGTCCATTCCATAGAAGTCTTATATCATACAGTTATGATTCTCTGGACACATGTGATGCAGCCATCTGGTTTGAGTGTAATCTCAGAGTAGCTTCCAGCTGACTGACTTCTTAGGTTCCGGTCATTTGTAAAGATCCTCTTTTCTGCTCAAAATCTCCTCCAGAATTGGTCTTAACACAAATTTAAATTTACTTTGCCAATAATCAGGTCAATTAGTGAAAGTTAGCTCAAATTTTATGTCTCTACTGTAAGAAAACCAAATTGGGAAACTTTTAGACCAAGGAATTTACCATTTTAGGTTAGCCAACTCTCATATTGGGTACATCCAAGGAACTCATTATTCATAATGAAAATTAGAATTCAGTTTTTATACTTGGTATTACTCATCCCCCCCCATTAAGAGGGTGAGATTCTGCTAAGAAATTAATAACATAATCCTTTGTACAAGAAGACAAATTTCAATACAAAAATGAATTCATTCAAAAGTTGCCAGATTAATTATAATTGTAACAGAAGCTTCCAGGATAGGATACATCAATATATTGAATAATCAATTTCAAAATAATGTATATCAAGTTATTAAATAATAAAAAAATTCAACTTCTAGCCATGAATAACCCCTAATAAGAGTGGATTTCCCCAAGTGGATGTCTCTTTAAGTCATTTACAAGATAGAGCATAAGCCATTCTTCTTTTAAGATAACTAATTTTGTTGATATCCTTTTCATTAATACAGAACTCACAGTTATGACATTAACCTCACTAAATAATTGAATTATATCCTAGTTTCACAGGTCTTTGCATCATTTATCTAATTACCCCCATACCATTATGAGAAATTAAAGAACCTTATCTTACCCAAGAATATATTACTTGTAACAGCAGATGATAAGATTAAATACTTATTCATTTAGTTGTTCAGAATATAGAAAGTTCTAAAATTCTTCACCAAATAGTTCAAATCTTATATCTGCATCTTATTATTGTAACTCAGATGTACTCCAGCATTAACCTAAAAGACAAAGATCTAATATTGAATTTATATGGATCACCTAACATGATTATAGAAATTTACCATGAAAGGAAAATTAAGGACATAGCTACACAGTAAGGGAATAATCTTTCCCTAACTTCATGTCAATTCCAGGCAAAATTTACATAGATAGCCAACTGTATTGAACCAGGCTTGAAGTCAGTCAGGTAGGATATTTTCCACTCAAGAAAACAGGGGTGAGGAGAATCTTGCCTCAGCCCCTGCCAAAAGTCATTCTTCCAGCCTTTCTTAACCCCAGAGGGTTGCCGGCATCATGAATCATTGACTTAACAGCATTTCTTGATAATCGTACCTGGAGTCAGATTCTGAATAATATCAGTTACAGTCCCATAAGGTCTTAAATAGCAAGTTCCAATAATCAGAGCTTCAGGTGGATTTAGCTGTCAAGGTGGTAACCAATTCATCATGAAATATCACAACTTATCTTGATATAACTAGTATTCATGGTAAGTAGATGCATTTTTATGTGTAAGTACGACATTACACAAATGATTTTGCTTTAAGTACTTAGTAACAAACAACAAAAGACTTCAGAGGGGATGTGTCAATATGATAATCCCAAAATGTATACAGAGAAAAGTTGACATGAAACATTGTCTATAGTAAAACATAATCAGTTATTAACCATGTTCAAATGGACACAAACAGATTACTGCTCTCAGAATCCCTTTAAACAATGAGAACATCTTTAAGGTGACTTTTAACTACTTTTCATGTATTTCAGGACATACTCCACACACTGGTTATAATCTCAGATAAAATAAAAAGAAAGCAAAATCAGATTTCCTGTTAAGGTAATGCAAGATAGCTCATAAATCGCTATTCTCCACTTATATAATGGATTGTCATGAAATTTCATTTCCTGAAACATAAATAAAAGAGGTTCCTGACTTTAACTTCGCAATTTAATAGATTTATATCTTTGTTTCATAAGCTTTTCTACCCTATCTAATTTTACTCATATCATTCTGAAAGAACCGAATCTTATACATATGACAAGTTCAAGCACTAATATAACTCTTGCTTAGGCTGTGGCAATAAATTAGCTACCAAACATGTACACAAAAGAATTTTTAACTTAAATATTCCTTCTAAGATTTTTCCTCTTCCTTAAAAATAGCTTAAAATTTATCTTGATGTTAAAAAGATAATCACTAAACTTTCACAAAGTAAATGGAGTGGAAACCTCTAAACTGACAGATGTTTCTCTCATTCAACTTTAAAGCAAAAAAACCCCAAAACAACCAAAACTTTGAAATTGGAATTTATCAAAACTAAGTTGGTGTAGAATGTTTTTAAGTATCATAAATCCCAACATACTATAACAAAATAAACTCGTAATTGCCATAAAATTCTTAATTGCCATTCCCTTCTAGTCAAAAGTGTTTGCACTGGGGAGATTCAATTTTTCTAAGTGAAAGTTTACCAGGCCTTTAAAAATTTATTCAATATCTTTCTCTTCCTTTGTCTTCTCCTACAATGTAAACTCATCCTGACATAAAGTATGCCACTGGAAATTAAAATAATTACATTCTGGAATCCCACATAGATAGTAAATATTAAACTCCCAGAAAAACAACAGTGGTCAATTGCTTTGAACCTCCAAATTAATACACACACACACAGATTAAATTCAATCTACACCATAAGCAGGTTTGAAAATGCCCCCTCCCATTTTTTGCAAGGAGTATTTGTGTCCCATTTATTTAGTAGTTGATAACAGTTTACAGGGTTCATAAGAGTTTACAACTTAATGGTGTCAAGAATCCTTGTAAATTTACAAAAGAGATTTAATAGGGCCTTTTCTTTGTACGTTTTCCCACAGACTACTCAATTGTCACTTTTCCTTTTAAAAATATCTGTAAATACTTGATAGCTTTTAACATTGTGACAGTAACTTCAAATAACATTCTCATAATTTTTCATAAGTGATAGCAAAGTAATTTTAGGTGAAATTTCCTCTTAAATATAGGCAAAGCTTGGAAGTTTACAAGTTCTTAATTACATGACTTCATAATATTACCGCATGTGGTCAGCAGGACTCATTAAGTAACCTAACAGCTAACTCATTTTTAACCTTTTTTTAAATGATACAATTCTTAACATAACAACATCCAGATCATAAGAGAAATTGATTTCCTAACAACATGCCTGATACAATAGTTTACCAGATTTTACAATGTAAGAAAATTTAGAAACATAACATTATCATAAACAATATCATGTATTTGAAACTCGAAACAAAGCCATTACCAATCAAGTGGCCTAAATTCAGATGAATGTTTCCAAATTACGTTACACAGAAAATTATTCATTTCATTCTATTTATTTATTTATTTATTCTATTCTATTCTATTGGAGGGGCCTTCTTCCTGACTACTTTTTAAAGAGGTCTATTCACTGAATGAGCATTATCTCACATTAAGTGAATACCTGAAAAGGCCTTAACCTAAAAGACCAAAGTCTCCCATTGTATCCTGGACTGTCTCCAGTCATCCTGATGAATATTTGGTCACTGGATCCAGATGGCTCAGGAGGAGAAAGTGAGACTGGTGACCTTGTATAGCCCTCCCTCACTCAAAACAAAGTCAAGTGCAAGTCATATCATCATTTCTCTGATGTTGTGGTCCTCTTGGAAAACAAAAGATGAATACAATTGGCATTGTATACTGATCACAACCAAAATCCCACATAAAGATATCAAGTATGAAGCAAGTATATCTAATTAAAGAAATATTGTTATTCAGAAGTTCATATATTTTAATAAAAAAAAAAAAGATGTGGTGATAATTCTCAGCTCCATATAGTCTTTTCCTCTATTTCCTCAAAGAGCTGGATCAGTTCTCAATCCTGTGCCCACTTTATTTATCTTTAAGACTTTTCAGATAAAGAACTGGCCTAAGTATTCAGCCAATATAGACATACACTTAGAAAGATATATAACGTTTTACACAGGTTGAATTCACATCTGTTATCATTAGGATGGTTTAACATGTGCTGGGCTAATTGTTATAAGTTATTGCTTTTAGAATTTCTTGCACTGAGTTTCTAGACTACTGATTTCTTTTCCCAGACAGAGATTACTGAGTTTTCACAAAAGGAGCTAATTAAATAATACTCAATTTGATGAGTATGAGGAAATATTTAAGCTCTTATATAATATTAACAGATCACAATAAACAACTCTTTTAAAAAACGATAACCAACTATTTGTGTCATGTTAGCTTTAATATGGGCTTCCCACAGATTTATCCTGAAAGATGGGAGAACACAATTAACCAGATGATAATCTAACCTTATTCTTAGACTAAATCTGATTGAAGACTAATTTCTAAAAAAAATCTTTTCCTTGGCAATTTCTAGTTACTAATTTTTGATTTTTTTAATAATTAAGACTAATTTCTAAAAAAAAATTTTTCTTGGTAATTTCTAGCTACTGATTTTTAATAAAATATTTTCTCCAGTTTTTTAACAATTAAGTCCATAACCCAAAAGAACTAGAGTTCACATTTCTAACAATATTTCTAATACAATAAATTTTCAAGTTAATTTCAGGCACTTTAACACATTACAAATCTCATAATAGAGGTAACTTGGTTTAAAATTACACAGCTAATAAGCTTTCTGACCCATATAGTATAATAATAATAATAATAAATTTACATTAAAACAAGATCAGAATAAATTCAATTACTCTTGGATCTGTTTTCTACTTGGCATCATATAGCACCTCAAATTCTAATTTCAATTAATATTGCATGTTACACAAGGGCTACTTATTACAGGCATTTCATATTATGGAGTCACCATTTCCAGCTAATCCACTGTAACAGATTTCAAAAGTGGTAGTCTGACATTAGATTTTAATCTACCCCAATTGTTATACTTCCCTTACCAATGGTATCCTACACCTTATTCCACGGGTTCCTAATATTCCACTTATCTGTCTTTCTCTCATCTGCCTCTCCAACTTTGACCACAATCAGAAAGGAAGAAGAGAGAGATTCTGCTTTTTTTTTTTAATTTTTAGAAGCATTGTAAGTTCTACTTCAGGATTCCCAAAGTTCCCAGCCATTTTCCCTTCCCCCTCATTGTGAATTGCTATCCCCATTATCCACAAGCAGTCTGGGTTTAGGCCATGTTTGAAGGGCAGTACAGTCTTTTCTATTCTTGGCTGGAGCAGTAGGGTTTTTTTTTTTTTCTAAATCTTCCTTAAAACAAATTCTAGAGAATGTTAATGCAACCCCCCAACCTGACTACAGCTCAGGGCTATGAAAGAAAAGGAAGATCTTTTCCCCTAAAGAAGAGGATAGTATGATTTTGAAAGCCCTCTCACTGGTACAGGCTTTAGACTTACAAATCAAGTTTAAAATGAGCATGTAACTAAAATAACCAAGGTCCTATCTTTACACACACACACACACACACACACACACACACACACACACACACACACCCCTACACCCACCCCTTTGGTCAAGTGACTTTGAGTGGCTATTTAATTTACCCTTAATAAAATTCAAAGTTGGGCTAAGCAATCTGAAAGACAGAAAAATAACTCTAAAATTAATACTACCCCTTCTTAAGCCTTATAGCTCTCTGCCACTTGGCAAATGCAGACCATATCCTAAAGACAAAGACAAAACTCAGACAAAAACATAGAGAAATCAAAGTTGAGATGTAAAAACTACATTCCTGCTTGTAAAACATGCTTCTCAGGAGTAGTAGCTTTTATGAGAGTTGGTACCCTCCCTTTATTTCCTTTATTTTATTTTTTTCATTTTTCCTCTAAGCTCTACCTGCAAGAAGCCTTCAGGTAATGGCTATGTAAACAAAAGGACTGAGATACCCATGCCACCTCCTAGGTGGGGTTAGACTTGAGATTTCCAATAGTAATCATAAATAAATAAATAAACCAGAGTTGCTTCAATCTCCCTGGAGAGCCACAGGGAAACTCGCAGGGAGCTATCCATGGTTCCTGCATCAGGTCTTGATCCTCAAAACCTGCTTTAAACGTTTGATTCTTTACATATGGCCGTAGGTAGACAGCATGGCATAATAATGCTGAGTTTGTAGGAGGGCATGTGATATAGTGAAAGAAATACAGAACTGGGAATCAGGAAAGCTCAGGTTCTATTCTTAGCAATAACACTTAGACTTGTAGGACTTCTAGGAAATAACTTCTTCATATGTAAAAATGAGGTGTGTAGATAGATTCTAAGGTTTCTCTCAGCTTGTGTCTGACTCTATCATCTTCTCACCTTGTAGCTTTGTCATCTGATCCTCTCATAACTTAAGGATGATAAAGCCTTTCTTTCCCCTTGGGATTGCCAGCAATCTTGCCCTGTCCAGACCAATGCATGCTTGACCATGCTTCTCCTCTATATCCTGCCTGTATTATAACTCATTTCAACCTTCAGCTGATTATGACCTATTTTGGAATTCCTGCCAACCTGACCTGCTGGCATCTTATTTAATATGGTACATAAAGTATATATACTTTAGGAATTCCAAAATTAATACATACTTTCATTTATCTGTAACTTGCTTCTATCTGTATTCCATTTATAGGGAAAATGTTGACTGCTGTAATTTTACTCCTCTTTATGGTCATTAGACAATATTTTTATCAAGAAAATCTTATTTAAGATTATACAGAGTCTAAAACTGATTTTTAACAAGACATCCTCTGCCTTGTCAAACATGATATCATAAAACTGAAAGCCATTTTTTTTTTGCATAATGAGTAGCAATGGCCAAAGAATTTGTTACTAAGTGGACAGTCTCCTTGTGACAGGATTGTCCACCATTAGGTAGGCTAGTCCTCTGAAAGTGTGCTAAATCTATTGTTGGTATCACACTTGGTACTTTTCAATATGATAGAATCTTTTAGTACTTGTATTCTACCGGTAGAACTTTTGAGATTCCAAGACCATCTCCATAACACAATAAGATTCTGGAGTAGAGGAACTTTGTAGATTCAACAGTATCATCATCAAGATCAATCATAATTTTCCAATGGCTGATCTATGAGTTGGCACTAGTCAAAGGTGAATTTTCATTATTTTGCAAACCTTTTTATTTTTTACTATTTGAAATTTAACTTATATAAACTTTAAAAGCACTAAATTATCTCTTTTCTTCCATCCAGTTCCTTCTACTCTTGGCTTTATACTCCTTTATCACTCTTGGACTTGGCTATATAAACCATAGAGATCTGCCTTACTAAGGCTGTAGTGGAAGGGAGTAGTCTATAGTGAGAATTCAGATAATTGTTCATTCTTTTGAATTGTCTTGAAGTCTACAGCATAGTTTTATATGGTAAATAGTTATCTAGATGATAAAATCTTAGAAATTTGGATGAACAAGCAACTTCCTTTGAAAATTTAAGGGTAAATAGTAAGCTTAGTAAAAATAATAACCTTGAAATTTAAGGGTAACAGATTCCTGGTCAGAGATGGAGTATACTTAACAAGGGATGGTAAAGATGCATTGCAAGTCTAATAAAAAAAAAACCTTAGAGTTTTAGTTTAAAACTAAAACGGACAATGGAGAAAGAAGACATATACATCCTTCGAGTTACATACCAATTTAACACACTGTCTGGCATGTAGTGAGTACATAATAGGTGGTTGTTTTCTGTTTGCCATCATAAAGAGTATCCCTATAGCAAACAGGACACCCACAAATTCACAGAAAATAAAATCCAAGGATCAAGCTAGTAGAAATTTTTTTTACTCAAATTTCTATGTACAAATGCCAGTTTTGATAACAAATAAGATTTAGAAATCCTAACATAAAGGGAAAAAATTTATTTTTTAGGAGTCATTGAGATTTGGTAGGATAAAACTCATGACTAGACTATGGCTCTTCATGATTTCACTTTATTCAAGTAAAAAGGAAAACAGCATATTTAAAGAATATTCTCAAGTGAGGAAATCCAGGAACCATAGTGCGTAAGTGGATGACTAAGTTAGAGGAGAAAAAAGAGAATGGTATTCCAGAAAGGAGAACAACAAAGTTACTTCATGGGATGATAGTCCGTTAAAATAAGTTACTCCACTAGCTTATTTAAAAAAAAACAAACTGGGAAAAGATTGAAGCAGGGTAGGAAAGAATGTATTAAGCTCAAATTTGTTTTTCTGTGTCATGCTTCTGAGAATTTTAAACATTATTATGATAATATGTGAGGCTTAATGAGAAAATAAGAAACTGAGGAACAGATTGGAATTATCTTGACTGAGACATAACAATGACTTAATGGCATATTATAGATTTTTGTAAAATGAAAATCCGAAAATAAAGGAAGTTCTTGCCTGTGATCCAAGAATGAAAGTAAAGTGCCTGGTCTACATATGGTTTTTTGTCAAAGAAACCTTTAACTTTTTAATGGTTTTTGTATAGGGTTTTTTTTTTCAATCAGCTGTGTGAAAGGTGACTGATAAAAGCACAAGTCATTGGTAACAGAAGTAGAACAATCCATCATGTATTAAATCTTATATAGGGAGAGGACTCTGGGAAGATGGCAGAGTAGGTCAGAAAATTTCAAGCTCTCAGATGAAATAGTACCTCAGGGAAAACATAGAACAGTGAAAATAAATAAGAGAAGGGGCAGAACAGGAGTCCTCCCGGGACAATCTGAGAATATCTGAAGAAAAATCCCAGGACTAGATCTCCTCCCTGTGAAGAGTAAACACTTCCAGGCTAGGGTCTGCTTTAACAATATGCTGCAAAGCCCAGCCATGGGAACTTTTACTTCCAGGACAGTGAGGGTACTTGGGTGTTTGAGCTAGGGAAGATCTAGGGAACCTCTGCAGACAAGAAACGCTAGACACAGCTGTGTTGCATAGAAGCAATGGGGGCAAGAAGGAACCAGCACATGCCCAATGAGTGCAGAAGCAGTGGAGTGGGAATCCGCTGACTGTGGGCATTTACAGGAGTCTGGAAGTCTTGGTGTGAGTTCAAGGTCAGAGGGGAGAACTAAAGAGGGTGTGAGGTGCCATCCTGCAAATGCTAGTACCAAACTATAATGCACAGGAGAAGAAGAAAGAATCCAACCATATAGATAACTGTTACGGGAAGAGAGATGGTTCACCTTCAGAAGATGATACTGAAGTAAAGAAACCCTATTCTACCCCAGAGAATAATATCAGATGGTCACCTGCTTAAAAAGAATTCATTGAAGAACTTAAAAAAGATTTTAAAAATCAAATGGGAGAGAATTGAGGAAAAACCATGTCTAAGACTGTTATTTGTGATTAGGTAGCTGGTAGGAAAGATTGGAGTAGACCTGAGTATGATATAACTTCAAAAATAAAACAGTTCAAGAAGAGCTAAAAGAGTAATTACACAAAAGAGGTGGGAGAGGAAGAACCAATACGGAGGAATTAGATGGGGGAGGGGCTCATTAGTTATGGAAAGCTACTTTCATCTGGAATGAGTTCAAAAGGGAAACATACATATACATCTAGAAGAGTATAAAAGTCTAAAGTTAGAAAGAAATAAAATTCTGAGGGGACAAAGAGGTGGGGAGAGGATAAAGGAGGGATCTTTAGAGGGAAGGATGAGAGAATAGGTTGAAAGGGGGATATTGAAGGCTGTTTACATTTTGACAAATGGGAGAATAAGGGAGGGGTAGCTGGAGGAGGAGTTAAGTAATCCGAGGGCAGGGTAGCTTGTAGAAGTAAAGTAGAGGAGTTTGAGATAGGAAAAAAAGAGATATGCACAAATAAAAACAAAGATTAGGATTAGAATCTGTTAGGGAAAGCATATATTTATATATGTATGTATATGTGTATATATATATCAATATCTACATATAAATATATCCATGCTTAATTGTAGCCTTGGGGTGAGGGGTGGAAAAAAGGGGCAAAAAAAGAACAAAGTAAAAAGTGTTCAGTAGAGAACAAAAGAAAATCTATAAGGAAGCAAAGAAAAGATGGACAGCTTTAAACATAACATACAGTATTTAATATATAGGCTTTCTTGAAATGGGAAATTATTGCTGTATATTCTGAATTCTCTCCTCCATTCTGCTGTGCTCATAATATGTTTTTTGTTCTTTTCTTATTTTATATTTAAATTTAATATTCAAGTTTATATTTCTTTTTCTTTTCTTATTCTGTATTTGTTTTAGTATTTGTCTAAAATAATTTTAAAAATCACATGTAACTCTATTCAAGAAATTAATATATTGAAAATGGCAAACATTTACTGAACACCCACTTAGTATATGTAAAGGAGTTTACTTGGTGGTGGGTATACAAAGGGAAAAAAAAAAAACCCTCTGTACTTCTAAAACAGTCCCTATAGTCAAGGGATTATGTATTAAAAGGGTCTAAATCGATTAAATAAATGCAGGATAATTTGAGGAAAGAGAGAGGGCCTTAATAACTAAGCAGATTAGGAAAGTTTGAGCTAAGGATTCTAACAGACAGGGAAGCAAAGGGAAAATGTGTCCCAACAAGAGGGTCAGCTAGTGAGAAGGCACAGAGGTGCTAGTGGAGCATGCTCTCTTCTCTTGGAAAGGAGGGGGCAGACTATAGGTGTGAAATATATATATTTATATAGGTGTGAAATATATATATAGTGTATATATATGGCTTGTGATCTCTGATTTCATTGGTATAGGGAAGTCTCAGATGACAAAGCTCCCATTACCAGTTCAGGTCAGGACCTATTCTAGAACTGACAATATTAGACAATTGCCTAGAACTCTAAGAATTTAAGTAACTTTTTACTTGTTACACTACGTGTTGGAGGTGGTACTTGAATTTAGGTCATCTTGGCTTCAAGTTTAGCTCTCTGTCCCTTACATCATACTATTTCTCTTCTCGTGCTTCTTTATAATCTTCATATTTATGATTTCTCATGGTGTAGTAATATTCCATTATATTTATATATTATAATTTATGAATCCATTTGTAGTAATACTTCATTATATTTATATATTATAATTTATGAATCCATTTACCAAACTGTGGTCCCCCTACTATTTCCAGTTAGAAACACACACATACACACAACTAGACTTATTCTTTCTTTTTAAAAAATAAATTTTTATTGGTGCATTTTTAACATCTCCAAAATTTTCCCAAGTGTCACTCTCCTTTCCCTCAGAGAGATACCCTATATAACAAATACTATTTTTAAAGACAAAAAATCAGCAAAACTGAATGATACATCAGAAAAATGAAAATATGTGCAACGTACTACATTACTCCTACCTCTGTAAAAGGGAGAGAGAGCTTTCACACAGTCACTGTCAAATCTATCAAAAAGTAAAATATTATCTTCACAGAATAACCTAGTGTATGTACAATACCTTCCTTCTTAAACTAAAGGTAAGAATATATTTTGCTTCAGTTATTTTATAAAAATCCATACTAATACTATTAAGTTGGTCTGGTGTCCCTCTTACCCATCATATTTCTTCCTCTGAGTCATCCTCACTGTCGTTAATTTGTTTTGTCATTATTTCCATTTCTATTGTTGTAGTCACTGTACTTATTATTTTCTTGCCTCCATTTACATCACTCTGAATCAGTTCATATAGATCTTTCCATGGTTCTCTGTATTTGTGATATTCAAAATTTTTATTGCACAGTAATGTTCCATTACATTAATGTATCACAATATGTTTAGCCATTTTCAATTGATGGGCATATACTTTATTAGCAATTTTTTGTTAACACAAAAGTGCTGCTATAAATATTTTATATATATGGCTTGCTTCTTACCATGTCCTCTTTTAGCATAAATTCAAGTTACTTTCAAAATGGTTATATTGATTCACAGTTCCACCAACAAAAATGTTTACCACAGCATTTTTGTGATACCAAAGAATCTATTACTGTGCTTATCTTCCCTTAACTGCTCCAACATTGACTACTTCCATTTTTTGCCATCTTTTCCAATTTGTAGCGTATAAAGTAAGTTTCAGAGTTGTTTTGACTTGCATTTATTTTATTAGTGATTTTGCACATTCTTCCATGTAGTTCTTTTGAGAACTTTTTGTTCATACCCTCCACTTGTCTGTTGTATGTGTTGGGTCATTTTTCAGTCATTTCTAACTCTTCATGACCTCATTGGGGTGTTCTTAGCAAAGACACTGGAGTGGTTTGCCATTTCCTTTTTTAGCTCATTTTCAAGATGGAAAAACTGAGGCAAACAGGGTTAAGTGACTTTTGTCCAGGGTCACATAGCTGGTAAGTGTTTGAAGCCAGATTTTGACTCAAGGGACCATCCTGAATCTAGGTTTGGCACTCTATTTACTGTGCCACTTAGATGTTCCTATTATCTCTTAGGAAATGGTTTTTGGTTTTTTATCTCTGTATGTGTGTATATATATATATATATACCCACATATACTTATGCTAACACACATCTCTTAGCATATGCATGCTTATGTTAATTGTTTATATATCTTTGATACTATACTCTAATCAGGAACTTTGATTCAAGGATTGCCCCTCCCCCTTCCTCCTACACCTTTTCTTCTCATTGTCTTATCCTAGGTGCATTAATTTTGTTTGTGCAGAAACTTTTCAGTTTTATGTAATGGAAGTTTATTTTTATTTTTTTGTTAACTTTCCATTTCTTGAATACATATTCAATTCATAAGTGCTCTCTCTATTTTGTTACTGTATGTTTTTAGGGATATAATTTTATTCCTGAGAACTGCTTTAGCTGTATTCAGGAAAAATTGCATGTTGTTCCACCATTATGATTTTTTTTAGGGAGATGGCTAGAAGAGAATTCTATTCATGATGACATTCATACAGGAGAGTTCATGATTTGTTTCTTTATTTAGACTCTTTTAACCTTTCTTACCTTCTTACCTATTCATAATTAAGGACCTATATATATCACATAGAAAGACTGGTCATAATTTTATATCAAAGATAAGCTAGCTTTTGACATTACTAATACTGATAAGTAACACTTGTATAGCACTTTAAGGTTTGCTAAGTTCTTCACATATATTATTTCAGTTGATACTCATAAAAAACCTAGCATATAGGAACTATTATTATGCACATTGTATATATGAGGCAACTGAGGCAGACAGGCATTAAATGGCTTGACCAGGGTCATACAACTAGTTTGGGGAATACAGTGTGTTCAGGGAGGACTAGTATCTTTGGTGTGATGGCTGCCAAGCCCTTTTTGGGGCTCTTTCCACCTTGGGTGTCTACCTATTCCACCCAACTCTCTCTCACCTGTGGCTCCAAGAAACTGCAGCATGCCCAGAGGCCACATCCAGGTAAACCATTTCGGCAGATGGACCAAATTAGGTTGAGGGTAACCAAGGGTTCTCAAACCCATTGGTGAGTTAGGGGGGTGTCTACCCCAAGCATGTGAAGACTTCCTCTGGTGGAATGGGCAAATGAGAACAATTTGCTCCAACAGCCATGAAGACAGATGAAGAGCTCTTAGAGCTTGGTTAGACACCGAAGACGCCAAGGTCGTCCACTGCATCCTGAGCCATCACCAGCCTTCTTGACTCTGTTCCACCACTGGGCTGTGATGACTCTGGAGGAGAGAGTGAGTCTGATGACTTTGTGCAACTCTGCCTCACTTAAATCCAATATATGCAAGAATCAAAAGACATCACCCACACCATTTTACTATTATATCTCAAAGTCCTGTGGCAACAGGCAAGTGATGTAGCAGCAGGTACGGACACACTGAGAACTGTAGTCACAACCCTGCACACAGACAGCCCAGGCCATAGGCTCATTTCTCAATGGAAACAGCAGTGGGACTTGTCAGCCTCCTGGGTGTCTGAGCAATCTTTTAAGGATAGCACTTCTTACCTCCTGGTGTGAGGAAGGGGGCTAGAAAAGTTGCCCTAAAAATTGTCTGCTTACCCAACCCTAGTCTGATTACGGAGGCAGGCAGGGAATCCCACTATGCAATTGAAACATAAAAAACATGTACAAAATATACAAAAACACCTGCAAAGATGATTCCACTCACCATCGCCTCATGGAACATGCTCACACTAATAGACAACGCAAAATCTAGTAGATCTGAAAGACGAGCTGCTCTTGTTGCAAGAGAACTCAACAGGTATCACATCCAAATAGCAGCCCTGAGTGAGACAGGGTTGGCAAATGAAGGCCGGCTTATTGAAGCTGGAGCTGGATACACATTTTTTCTGGAGTGGGCACATGTGGGTTTTGCAATCAAAACTAATCTAATTAGCAAACTGGTATGCCTGCCAAAAGGAGTGAATGACAAGCTCATGATAATTCAATTGCCATTCACAGGAAAATGTCATGCCACCATCATCAGTGCCTATGCTCCTACCATGACAAACCCTGATGAAGTCAAAGAAAAATTTTATGAAGATCCAGAGACCTTTATCATCAATGTGCCAAAAGAAGACAAGCTTATAATTCTGGGTAACTTTAATGCTAGAGGAGGCTCAGACTACCAGACTTGGCAGGGAGTCCTAAGGAGGAATGGAGTTGGAAACAGCAACAGCAATGGTCATTTACTGCTAAAGACTTCTCATAACCAACACTGTTTTCTGTTTGCCTGTTTCTGTTTACCTAAATGTAATAAAACTTCATAGATGCACCCTCAAAGCAAACATTGGCATCTAATAGACCATGTGATTGTAAGGGTTCAGAAAAAAGACTGACTACCAAACTGAAGATCTACAGAGCTGTTGTGCTGACCTCATTGTTGTATGTCTGTGAAACATGGACAGTCTACCAGCACCAGTCCAGGAGATTGAATCACTTCCATTTGAACTATCTTAGGAAGATTCTGAGGATCACCTGGCAGGATAAGGTACCAGATGTTGAAGTCCTTGCTTGAGCTGAACTGCCAAGAATTCAAACTATGCCTCAGAGAGTGCAACTCTGATGGGCTGGCCACATTGTTTGAATGAAAAATGTATGTTTGCCAAAAAGACTATTTTATGAGAACTCACATGGTACAGGTGATCACATGGTGGTCAGAAGAAGCAATACAAGGACACTGTCAAGATCTCTCTCAAGAACTTTGGGTTTGACTGTGTGACATGGAAGATACTGGCACAGGACTGCTCAGCATGGTGTACCCACATCAGAAAGGGTGCTGTGCTCTGTGAGCAAAGCAGAATTGAGACAGCACAGAGTAAAGATAGGATGTGCAAATTTGGAGTAACCACCCCAAATATTCATACGGACGATGGATGCCCAACCTGTGGTAGAACATTCTGAGCTTGTGTTAGTCTGATCAGCCACAGTCAGACACACTGAAATTTCACTTTATCATGGTGATGTCATTTTGGTCCTCTGCGAGAACAAAGGACAACAACCCATCAACCAACAAGTAGCATGTGTCTGAGGCAGGATTCAAACTCAGATCTTTCTGACTCCAAGTCTAGCACACGACCTGCTATATCATCTTGATTCCTACTTGCAAATTAGGAATTATGAACAACTTAAATAGCAAAGAAATGTACTTTGTAGGTTTTTCATAGATCTCAACGCTTGTTCTTTTCCAGTCATATTTCCTTCTCAGTGATTTGAAAAAGCCACATGTGCAAATGGGGGAGATTTCAAGACAATTCAGTGTTATATTTTTTGTCCTAATACAAATCTTCTGCTGGAATGTGCACTCATCATCAAAAACAAAAAAAACCAAACTGAAACTAAACTCCTCACAGTAAAGCTTTTTCTTCATGAACTCTTCTCCCTCAGCCAAGGGGAAATTACCTTGCTTGGATTTAAAGTCTTTGGAAGCCTGTCTGGACTGTGAGTCACTTTTATAGTTTACTTACTTATACTTTGTATTTACTTGCATGCATGTTTTATCTACTCCTATCTCTGATTTTAATAGAAGCTGCTTGAGGGCAGAGACTCTACTTTTTTCTTTTTGGTCCTTGTATAGTGCCTTTCATAGGAACTTGATGAATAAATATTCAGTTAATTCGCTTTTGTTATGTATCTTTGGATTATTTAGAGTGTATGGTATAAATCTCTGAATTATATAATTTTATAAATATGTAAAACATAATAACTACCTTTTATATAGTATTTTAAGGTTTTCAAATTGCAAAATAAACTTTTCATTTTATCCTCATGGCAACCCTGCAAGGTATGTATTAAAGCTAGAGTGCATACAAAACTTTTCTTTACCCTTAGTTCAACCAATGATAGATTCAATCTTCTTTTAGATTTTCATGTACTGTGTGAAATTCATCTTATTACACTGAAGTTACATCTTGTTCAAAGTTGTGAACAATACTACAACCCTATTCCCTTTTTATCTACTCTCTTTCACTGTGATCATTTTAAATATAATAAAAACACTAATAACTAAGAAACTACTTCAGCAATATTGACGCCAGGAAGTTAGACTATCAACTTTCTACTGGTATGCTCGTTACCTAAGTCCTGTCTTCACTTAGAATTTTCAAACATTTTATGTCATCATTAACTTCTTCAGTTGTTTTTCTGAAGCTTATCAGTTAACTGACCATATATGTTAATATTCACTATATACCTGCCATGAATAGTTCATTGTACTAAGGATTGGATGGATTTATAGTTAATAATACTCAGTTCCTGACTCCAAGGAACTTTTCCAAGAAGGAGAATATAGAATATTTTAGGGTATAGGATGGGCACCCATATACATAGACCAATACAAACTAAAATGTGATAAGTGCACAGGAGAGCTACAAGGAAATAACTAAGAGAGATCTTTGGAGAAAGTCTAACTGGGGAGATCATGGCAAAGATAGCAGTTACACCTGTTTTTGAAGAACAGGAAAGATTTCACCTACAGGGATGCGTCAGAGGGAAGTGGATTCCAGACAAAGAATGGCAAGAACAAAGACACAAAGCTTGAGAAATAATGAGTCATCCAATCTGAAGAGAATATACAAAGGGGAATAGTGAGAGATTAGATTGGAAATGTACGTTGTTATTACACTGCAAAGAGCTTTGAATACCAGGCTAAGGAACCTGGACTTGCTTCTGTTGACATCAGGCAATTGAAGGGCTTTGAGGGGGGAACTGACAGAGGAGAGCAACAGGAAGATTTGTTCTCCTTTGTCCTTGAAGGGAGGAACTAGGTGTAATTTACTTGACCTGCACTGAGCAAGGATCAGTTTGGCAACCAATTGAATGCATGTATGAGGGAGAGGACAGCTGGATGCCTACATGGTGTGGACAGATTCTGAGATCAGTGACCGAAGCCAACCCTTTGTCACACACTGTTGTCAAAGGTCATAACATCTGTAAAGACCCTGAACTAAAAATCGAGGAGACTTTACTGATAATGAAAGAACCTAGCGTAAAAGGTTGTGGCCTTTATCCAGCTACTAGTTTATGCATTTAGTGTGTTCCTTTTTTACTTTTAGATCATTGTATCAAAGGTTTTTGCCTTTTCTTTCAAATTGGTCTTATGTGAGTAGAAGTTACAGGAAAGCAGACTGTGGTCCAGCTAAAGAATAATCTTACTAATAATTAGAGGGGTTCAATAATAAAATAGGTTGCCTTTGGAGGACAGGAAATGTTCCTTGCCTAGAAGGGTGTTCTAGTAATAACTGGAGAAACATTAGTCAGGAGTGTTTAAAGTGAAATTTATATATGGGAGGTTGTATTAGATGATCTCTGAGAAGCCGTGTATTGGTTAATGTTTAACAACTGACTCTCCAGAAAAAAAAGTATACAGGCTACATTTTTAAAAGTTTAATCTGCATCATTAACATTTTCTCCAAAAGTTTCCTAATTCTAAACAATCAACCAAATAAATCAAGCCCTGATTTGAAACATTTGCTGATTTCTGACTTGTAAATGCTCACACAACAAAATTTAACAAAATGAGCTCTGGGACTCATATGATCTGGCTTCAGCATAACCCTTGCTTCTAAGGTTCTTTCAACTTTGAGATTCTGTGATTTAGGGTTGTTTCAGCAGTATTGCTGAGTATAGACTAAAGTAAGGCAAGGTATCATCCCAATGATGAGCTTCAGGTGATCTCTGTGCTTACTCGTTATTTAACAAGTTGAAGGTGTTGACAATGGTGTTGTTAATAGGATCTTTAGAAGAAATTCAATGCATGTAATATTTTTATAACTATAAATGACAAATTACATCAGACTAGAGATAGAACTTTATGTTCTAAAGGTTTCTTTTGAAGAGTCATTGCTCTGAAATTATTAAACATCATGGCATTAAAAATAAATGTTGCTTAACTCTTCCTGGAAATTAGATAACTTCCTAAAAAATGGTTAGATAATTTAAATTCCATTTGTGGAAATAACTTCCTTTTGTTTAAAAGAGAGGTGGATAAATCATCTGTAGTCCAGTTTGATTCATAAATTAAGTGTGCTGATATTTTAAACTGGAGAGTCCATTTTTATTCCCAAATGTTTAATAGTTTCCTTCTGACAATGAATAAGGAAAGTCTAGGTATTACTGAGCCAAATTAAGTAAGATATTAGCACATGCCAAAGAGCTTTTATTCATAAACTTTCACCTTGGATTCTCTGTGGCATAATAAATCAAGAATATTGGAATGTAGACTAGACTTCCGGTTCCTATCCAAGGAGAATGCATGAAATTGACAAGATCTGAGTCCTGATGCCTTTCTATGACATGAGTGCAATAAGGCAAATTACTTAAAATTATCTTTTTCTAAGACAGAATTTTGACCATGGTTATTTAAACTTCTGTTTTCCTGCTTAGAAACAGAGGTTCAAGGATGGTTGTCTAGAGGCTATTTTCTTTAGAGGCTCCCTTGAATGTGCATATGGTCCAAAGACAACTGTTTTAAAATTCTAGTGCCTTTATTTTTCAGTCATTTTTAGTCATGCCTGACTCCTCGTGACCCTGTTTGGAGTTTTCTTGGCAAAGATACTGCAGTGCGTTGCCATTTCCTTCTTTAGTTCATATTACAGATGAGAAACTGAGGCAAACAGGGTTAAGTGACTTGTTGAGGGTCACATAGATAGTGAGTATCTGAGGTCAGATTTGAACTCAAAAAGATGAATCTCTGACTGTGGGCCTGGTGCTCTATCCACTACGCCACCTAACTGCCCCACTAGTACTTTAACTGTTAATTATTTCTTATCTTATATATAGTTCATCTATATTTGTCTACATTGAGTCTCCCTCTATAGGTTATCTCTTTGAGGGCAGAGAATGAATTTTGCACGTAGTTGTTATTCAGTCATTGAGTTGTGTCTGATTCTTGGTGATTCTGTGTCCTTGGCATTTTCATGATTTATCATTTCCTTCTCCAGTGGATTAAAGCAAACAGAGGTTAAGTGATTTGCTCAGAGTTACACAGTTAGTAAATATCTGATTTGAACTTCGGTCTTCCTAAGCCCAGTACTCTAATCCACTGAGGCACCTAAAAGTTTATTAATTGAACAACAATGTTATACATGACATATCTGTCTTTTTAAAGTATATGAACTAGATAGTAACTAAAAACTCTTGTTTACTCCCATATCCCCTCTGTACTTTGTTTTTTTTCCTGTGAATTTTCCCACATTTTGTTTCTATTCTCAAAATTCTAATGGGTCTATAATCTCTTTGATGTGGGCATCCTCTTTAGTGATTCAGTTTCCCACCCATACATAATTCAACCTGACTGTTGACTGTATCCTCCCAAAGGGTGGGTCCTATGTGACATGCTGGGCGTTTCCTAGCTTTTTCATGACATCTCAGAATACCAACGAACATATGGATTATCCTTTGGTATTTCTTCCTCTCACTCCTTGACCAGCCCATTTTCTTTTTTCTTTCATCAGACATTTCTTTGATCATACCTTTTACTACACTTCTCTATTGCGATTTCTTATGTATCGTGTGGTAGAGCTTATTCACAACCACCTGCCTTCTCACCAGTTACCTCTAGGTAACACCCATTTTGCCATCTACAGAGACTCAAATTTTATAAATGTTGGTATAAAAAATATGAACCTTTCTTTCAGGGAGCAGCTTGGAATCATTAACATTTGAGAACTTTGCAAATTCCCAAAGAAAATTCAATCCTCTATCTTCCTGTTCATTTTAGGCCCAATTTGTTCTCCATTTGTAATCTGTGTCCAAGATAAAAATGGACAAGCTGTATAGACTGTCCATCTTACCATGTATCACATCGTTGCTGCTTATTTATTGTGTCTCTGTAGTATGAGTTCACATTGTTCTGATTCTGCTTTCTTTACTCTGCGTTACTTTATATTACTGATACTATTGGTGTGTGTGTATTTGCTACTTATTATGGCTAAGGAATTTCTATTACATTCATTTATATAGAGAGACAATGCAGACATTTCCCAAACATTGGGCACGTAGGTAATTTCTAGGTTTTTTCTGTTATGAGTAATTGCTGTGAGAGTTTTTGTGACTTTTTCTTGTCAATAGCATTCTAGGGACATATCTCCATGGGATAACTGGGACAAAGCTCATAAATAGTTTTATAGCTCTTATTTCTACATACATTTTTCATTTTATCTACGTAGGCTCCCTGCTTTACATCACTGTTGTTTTCCCAAGAATCTCCCTCTGTCTTGGGTACCTGCTTTATTTTCTTCCTTTCATTTTTTTATTGCTTTATTTTGTTTTTCCACCCCCCCTAATTGCTGAATATATTCTTCTCTATTCCCCTGCTGAGAGAACCATTCTTTGGAATTAGAAAAAGGAATGAGGGGAAAAACCCAACTTTATTTTTGTCATTTGTTTTTAGATATACTGCTCTGGCATATTAGAACTCTGCAAAAAAATAAATCAAACCAAAAGAAAACACTTCCAGTCCGTCAACTTTAATAAACAACTTCTGGATAGAAGACTTTTAAATCCTAGCAGTGGAAAGTATTGGACAAGGGTATTTAGAGAGATTTCTTAAATCTCTCTAGGACATGGACACTGAAACTGTCTGTCTTTCTGTATTAAGGTACAGCATGTTAGATTGCTTTAAATGGAGCTACATTAAATGACTGCAACTCTGAATCATTTAAATAGTTTGTATTTGTACAGTATTTATGCAGTATTATGCAGTTTTTGTATGGTATTGAATTTGTACAATATTTATAATGAGAGATAGCAAGGGCATAGGGGATACAGGGCTACCCTGAGAGTCAAGAAGCCCAGGGTTTAAGTCCTGCCTCTGTTGCCTCTTAGCTGTGTGATCCTGGGCCAGTCACTTAACCTCTTGGTGTCCTGAGTATTTCTCTGAGATCGTGAATTTCACACTGGTTGATGATCTGCATAGACAGGGAATTCCTTAGACCAATGAAATCACAGGTCATATAAATTCAAATAGTTTAATGGCATATACTGTTAATGAGTTTTGAATTTTTTGAATTTATATGTATATGTCTATTTGTATATCTATCTATATCTATATCATCTGTCAATACAGGATGTCCCAGATGTCTTAATAGAGTTTTAAGGTATGAAGGAGTTTCTGTTTCCCTAGGCTATATTTGGACTGGGATTGGGGATTAGCCTGAAACTCAGGTTCTTTGTTTCTTATCTTTCTCCAGACCTCATAAGCAGAACCAGTAGGGTCAGAATCTATATACAGAACATATGTAAGCATATATGCCCACACATGTGATTTCATTGCTTTTCAACTTACAGTCTTAAAGTGTTTCCTGGGGCATTGATATATTAAGTGACTTGCTCAGGGTCACACAGCCAATATGTTGTCACAGATCAGAAGTAAGCTGGGGTCTTTCTAATTGCAAGGCTGGTTCTTTATGCTGTATTCCATGCTGGTCTTTTATACATCTGTGTATATGCATTATCCATGGCACCCATGCCTTCTTGTCCCAATGAAACAAAGCAAAAATTCTAGTTCCCATGGACTAGGCTTGATCTCTTAAAAATCTCCAAAAGATCAGTTTCTTTCCCTCTGGTTCAACCTCCCCAATCCCAGAGTAATCTGAATGTAGTGTAGACATAGCTCCTCTCTAGGGTTTCTCTAAAGTAGTTAATAGACTGCCCAAATAGACAGGCATTCAGTGTACAATATCTATGCTAAGAAAGTGACAGCATATGATTCAAAGGACTCATGAGATATCATGGACAAATACAAAAACATAAAATATTTAAATTGTCTGTTGAATGCTCGACTATGTTCTTTTCTTTCCAGTCCCCATTTTCTACTTCTGGGAATCAGAAAAAAAAAGGTAGAAGTGCTCTTTCCTTCTTTTATTGACATCTGAAAGTTGAAGAAGAAAATGTTTTGGAAAAGAAAAAGTCAAAGGAGGAAAACGATATCTCAGCTCACTTTTGCAGATGACAGAAAAATGGACTCTGACGAAATCCATCCCCTTTCCCTCAACTGGCTCCTGCCCCACCACTCAGTAATCAGATGTTTTGGAGGCACCCTTACTCACTGGGAACCTATCAGAGAATTTCCCTATGTCAGCACAGCAAGGGACAGGGATATCTGTCTACCTCCATTGGAAGTGCCCTTCAGACAAAAGTCCATGCCCTGTATCAAGTTAGAGGACTCATTAAATTGATGTGATGATCCCCATATATATTTATATACACACATACTTTGTGCATGTGTGCATATGTGTGTACGTGCGTTTGTGTGTGTATGTGTATTTTGTACAAGACTTATGATTTCACTGGTATTCAGATACCAATTCAGATCAATATTTATTTGGAAATTTACAGTCTTTGAGTACTTTGATGCACTGAGAGATAAAAATACCTTGTACGGGGTCACATAATCAGTGTTTTCCAGAGGCAGGACTAGATCCCAAGACTTCCTGAATTTGGAACTCTATCTACTATGCCTTCCTTCTCCCAGATTATTCTCTCTCTCTCTCTCTCTCTCTCTCTCTCTCTCTCTCTCTCTCTCTCTCTCTCTCTCTCTCTCTCTCTCTCTCCCTCTCTCCCTCCCTCCCTTGCTCCCTTTCTTTCTGTCTCTGTCTCTCTCTGTGACTATGCCAAGAAAAGAAATAATATTCCCAGTATGTTATGCTTTGATCACATCACATCTACTAGCTATTATTATCTTTGAGCAAAGACTAGATGAGCACTTGCTGAATATACTGTAGAGACAGGATTCTTAATCAGATACAAGTTGCATTGGATAGCCTCTGAGGTCTTTTCTAACTCTGAGATTCTGTGGTATGGTGATAATGATTTTGATAATAGTAGTGGTGATGTTTCTGGTATATGTAAGTGTAAGCAAAGTGGGATTTTTGTTTTCTTTTTGTAGCTTCCCAGGCTCAGGCTAGAATCCTGATATTCACAACTGTGCTGAGTCACATAGGTTTTGAGCCTACTGGCTCCGAGAC
This sequence comes from Bettongia penicillata ogilbyi, assembly GCA_023548195.1. Classification (NCBI taxonomy): domain Eukaryota; kingdom Metazoa; phylum Chordata; class Mammalia; order Diprotodontia; family Potoroidae; genus Bettongia; species Bettongia penicillata. The sequence continues at coordinate 3,078,410 of JAJHZJ010000035.1, read as the reverse complement.
AATCAGGGGTCAAGTCTTTGTTATATATTCTGGGAGGTTGTCATTTTGCTTTGGGGGCTTGCTCATGAGAAGGACTTTTTGATTCCTTGGACGGGACTCTGAGCAGCCATTTGTTAAGAGCCCCCGACTACTTAGATGTTGGTGCTCTCCTAGCCATGTGTGTAGGTGGTTGTATTACTTTGTTCAGATAGTTGGAGCCATCTCTATTGAACCTCTGTGCTAATTTCTTTCTATTTATCTGTAACTAAAGTAAGATTGTTGATCCTTTTAAAGCTGTTTTTCCTTTAGAAAAGCAGATCAAAGAACCTGTTCTAGAAGCCCACCCTGTGTGCTAGTGTAATTGCTAATACAGTATAACATAACACAGAGAAAACTACTATGTCTCTTTTGCTAGTCTTGATATGGTCTACCCGGATCTTATATCCTAGAGTAAGATGGATCTTATAGTATAGCACATTTTCTTACAAATCGGAGTACTGAATTATTTAGTACTCAAACACTTAAATTTGAAGTTATAATTGAGTTTCAAACTTGGAAAAGAAATAAGAAATTTTCTGAAATATTTAAATTTCTCTTCTGCAATTGTACCCAAGTAATTTGAGAGAATGTCCTTCTAATAAATCCTGCAGTGAGGAGTTGGTGTGTGGTTGCTCTCTTACTCTTAACTGTCCCTCTTTTGTCAGTTTAGTCATTTGCTTCCATGTTCCCCTATGGGAACACTAGGTATGAAGCAAGAAGCATCCTAATGTTGGGCTACTTGGATTCTTTGTTGTCTTTAAAGGATTTATGGGGCTAGTATTCTGAGTTAGGTTTGAGAGTAGAGAAGCTCAGTACCTGCTGGATCTAGCTAATAGTTCTGAGTAGACCACAGATTCAGATAATTAAGTCCTGAATGGGTTCAATTAAGTTAACCATTCTGCTCAGCACCTCTTCTTTGTATTTAATTGTCTGCCTTGGTTGTCTGTGCTACCTTAAAAATCATAGTTTATTACCTCTTCTACTTTGGTCTTTAGTGCTAACCTAAGAATGTTTTTTGTTTTAATATGCAGAGCTACAAGAGAAATCTCAATGAAAGGCTTCATGGTTCTTCTAGATACTCAACAATGTCTGTCAAGATGTGTATCTACCTATTTGCCTGGAATTTGGGAAATAAAACCAGTGTCAAACTAATAAATTGTCAGCAGAGGGCTTGTGTCTTAGAATAATTATTGGTAAGGAAAACCAAGTGTGAACTGTGAGATATACTATGGTAGAAGCAAAAAAGAAATTTAGTCTGTGTATCTATTTCAGACTTTAGCACTGAATTTTCTGGTGGGAAATGCACCTGAGGAAACAGAACTTCATATTGCACTAGGTTATATACTCACAAAGATGAATGACTTTGGGACATATTAAACCAGACGTCCTGGAAACATCTCAAATTTAATGTGTCAAAAATAAGCCAGAGAGGAGTTGAAGGACATCCAAAGGAGAGATAGCAGAAAGTGAAAAGAGCAGAGAATATGGGAGTAAGGAACATGGAGTATGAAGCAACTGAAGATGTTAATCTGGAGACAAGATTACTCAGGGAATCTGTAACTGTAGAGTTCAAGTATTTGAAAGGTTGTCATGTGGAAGAGTCCTTAGATGGAATTTCATACACACAAAAAATCAGACCAATAATGCAAAAAGCGGTAGGTCTTTCACCATGGTGCATTTTTACATAAATAAGAGGAGGATAAAGGCTAAAACAGTATATGAGGCAAAAGTATGAAGGTGCAGGGATGACTGGAAGAGAGGTTTAGGCAAGGGATATATCTTGTAGCAGAGGAGAAGTTGCTAAAGCCTCAGACAAACTAGACTTAAAGCTGTAGTAGGAAAGAGTGTCTTTCTCTAACTTCATATGTGGAGACCAGTTTTTAGTAGATAAATACAAATAACTGATAGAGGTAGTTATATCAAAATAGGTCTTCTGAACTATTTACACAGGGAAGCAAGGGTTGAGGAAGAGTGGACAACAGCTAATAATATGTTTTTTGGCTTCAGCAACTCATCTACCACCTATAGAGTAATTGCTTCTTGCATTAGTGAATGGGATGCTTAAAACCAATGAAATTGTGTCCTCCCTCATCAGAATATAAGCTCCTTGAGAGCATGGACTGTCTTTCCTTTTTGTTTATAAATGTATCAACAGGGTTTAACATTGTTCATGTTATACAGTAAGTGATTAACAAATGCTCACTTATTAAGCATTCATTATTCATTTGCTTTCTTTCTTCCATCCCCAACCCTTCCCCCCAGGTAGAATGTAGACTCCTTTAAGTTACAGACTATTTGGGTTTTGTTTTTGTAGCTCTAGCACCTATAACAGTGTCTGACACATACTAGGTACTTAATAAAGATATGTTGAGTTAAATGCTTATAGTCAGTGGAAAGAGTTCTAGATCTGTAGTCAATAACCTTGAATTCAAATTCTAGTTCTGCTATTTACTTCCTGGGTGGATGTGGCCAAGCCTTTCTACTTCTTGGGATTTCAGTTTCCTCAACTTTAAAATAAAGGAGTTGGACTGTATGACCTCTAAGGTCCCTTCCATTTCTAAGTGTATAATCGTGTGATTTTACAGCATTCTGCCACTCTGTAATATGGCAACATCTCAATACTTCATCATCTTTTTTTCCCCAGATAGCATGAGAATCTTTCACCCCCAAGGAAGACACTGGCACTGAATCACCCAACATAATGTGCCCGCATCAAAGAGGCTGTATGAGCAAAGCAGAATTGCAGTAGCTAAAAAAACAAACTACAAGATACACAGATTTAGAGACATCTCCATTCCAAATGTTCATATGGACATATGGACTGTGCTAGAGCCTTCTAAACTCACCTGGGTCTGATCAGCCACAGATGGACACACAGTACCTTGATACCAACAGAGAGATGCCATTTTGATCTTCTTTGAAAACAAGAGACAATGACCAACTGACCAATTGTTGTTTTCTCTTGTCATTAGAATGACCTGGCTTCAATCCTGCCTCTGACATTTATTTGCCATGCTGCCTTGGCCATGCCCTAACCTTTCAGTCTCCCTGACAATTTTACAAGACAAAGTTATAACTTGATAATCTGCATCCATGAAAGGAGTTTCCAAGCGGGAAGTTCTCTATGTAGATGAAATCACAGGTACAAACCAGAACAAAACACAACACCTTGAACTTTCTATAGCCATATTTCACTCATGGCTCTTGTTAAATTCTTGTTTATTTTTAATTTCCAAAGGGGACAAATTATATCAGGAGGGTGAAATCTTGACTTTTGCATGAATTGGATTTAAGTGAGACAGAGCTGTGTAAAGTCACCAACCTCACTCTCTCTCCCAGAGTCATCAGAGTCCAGTGACAAGATGAAAGTTAAGATGACTGGTGATGGCCTGGGATGCAGTTCATGACCTTGGTGTCTTAAATGCCTGACCAGGCTCTACATGCTCCACAGCACCTGCTTCAGCTGCCTTCATGACCTTTGGAACAAATTATTCTTATCCATACATTCCACCAGGGGAAGTCTTCACATGATTGGGGTAGACATCCCCTAACTCAGTGATGGATTTGAGCCCTTTTAGTTACTCTCAAGCTGGTTTAGCTCATCTGCCAAGATGGTTCTACTAGGGTATGGCTGCTATGCATGCTACAGCTTCTTGGAGCCACCGATGAGAGTTGGGTGAAAGGTGGACAGTAAAGGTGGATAAGCAGCCCTGAAAAGGGCTCAGCAGTTTTCACATCAGAAGTGCTAATTCTCCTGAACCTTCCAAACACCCCTCATGAGACAGGATTTGCCCTCTAACGTTATTCCTAATTCTCCATGTTTATTACCAATCCTAACACATTTGTGTATAGACTTCAGAAGCCTCATGTTCCATTGCTGATTTGCTTTGTTCTTCTTGTCTTTGTTTCTATTATTGTCCATTGCAAGATCTTTAGTGCTCTATAGACAATGTTTTAGTATCTCTCACATACTCTCTGAGAGGAAGGAAAACACTTTACTTCAATCCGGTATTTTGCAATTGGAATGCTTTGCCCAAAGTCACAAATTGACTCTGTGGAAAGCTGGGATAGAGTCCAATTTCCCTTTACATTTTGGACTATTCACTTATCTGCCTGTTTTCTCTTACAGCTACAGCACCTCAAAAGTCAGTGAGTTCTGTTATCACGTTGGTTTTTAACTCATTTTCATCTTGGTACCCTCTAGCCCCAGTGTAGGTAAAGACAATAGCTTCATGACCTAGATTCTTTCAACAGCACGTTTAGGTATTTTATGCTGCAAAGACTTAAATGATTTACATATTTTGGAAAGACAATCTCACTCCATGATTTGATTTTTTTTTAAACAGTGAAATAAATTTAAGCTTTGGCGATATCCTACATTCAGGTGCTTAGAAAAACGCACTGCTAGAACTTACCTCCCTCAACCCTCCCTCCCTCCTTCACACTGATTAGCATGACTCACTGGAATCCTCATTCATCATGTTGAATATGTATAGGATTGAAGGTGTCAGAGAAAAACAATATAGAATGCCACCTGATTACAAATTATAATCATGATTCTTAAAATACATCCAAGCAAGAACAGCGGGATAAGCTAAAATTTAAGGCTTCAAACCACTATGCTAAACTTTGCAACGGGTGCTGTTTCAGCTCACTGAAAACAGAACTAATTTCCTTCTTTGCCCCTGAAAAGGTTTTTCCTTATGAGCCTTTGAATTCCAGAGAGGATTTCTTGAGCAACAGCTATAAGTAGTGCTGTATGAGTGTAGAAATAACTTTTGACTGGAGTAAATCTGATGTCTATCTACATCAGTTGGATAGTTATAAGAGCCATAAATAGCAACTTTGATGCTGGGTGCCAAGACATAACCAGCTTAGGAGTTCTGGAACCTGCTTCTACTGGCTTGTGAGAGTCTTTTGTTAAATTTTTGGTGCAAGAATTTGCACCTTGAAATTCAGCAAATGCTACAAATCATGGCTTGATTTATTTGTTTTGTTAACCGTTTAGAGAACAAAGTGATAGAGAAAATGTTAATACTTTTATAATGTTTATACTTTTTAATACAATTAAAATTAGAAGTGTCTTGTGCTCACATTTTTTCTCCCCTGGTGATCCAGTTGTTAAACATTTACCAGAATACCATTTTAGATATTCTGACATCTGGGAGAAATCAATACAGGGTATTGTATTAGTAAGCACTTAATAAATGCTTGTTTACTGAAACTGTAGAGAGAGGAGAAGGGGAAGCTAAGGTTCTCTACAGCATTATGGTATAATGGAGAAAGAGGTCACAGGGATTGGATGGAAAGGAGCAGGGGCTATCAAGAAGACAGTTTGTGTCTCTTTTCCTATGTCCTTTATTGCTATTTTTTTTTTAAAAGAGGAGAGATGGCATTCTATATTGTTTTTCTCTGACAACTTCAATCCTATACATATGAGTGATGGCGGCAGAGAGAAGGTGTAAAAGTGCAATGGAGAGGCAGGCGTATTCCGATTTCTACTCCTGGAGTGATCTAAGATCCCTCATGGGATCAGAGATTTAGAGTTAGAAGAGATCTGAAAGGACATTTAATCTAACCCTCCATTTTTACTCTTTAGGAAGCTGAAACTCAGAAATGTTAAATGACTTGCTCAAGGTCACAGAGGTAGTAAGTTGTATAACTGGGAATTAATGCAGGTCTTCTGGATTAAATCCAGAGTTGGTTCCTTTTTAATCATGTAATTTAGGCCAGTGGTGACAAAATCAAATAGAAATGGAAGCCACTAATCCATATATCCATATATACTTACAATCCATACGTACATGTAATCCATATTTAATTATGGGCCACATGTTTCGACATAGAAAACCTCAAACTGACATTTTCTATCTTTTATTACACTTTCATTTATTTAAAAAATACTTTCCACTTAGGTTTTAATCTGGTAAATTGGAGAGTGCTGCATGTGGGCCTTGGGCTGTATATTTGACACCCCTGAGCCTAGATCACCTCCCCCATTTTACAGATGAAGAAATGAGATCCATGGAGATGAAGTGATTTTTCCCAAGGTCATACAGGTGTAAGTGACAGAGACAGAGTTTGGACATAGGTCCTGTCACGCAAGATCCAGCCATTCCAACTGCATCATGATAGAAGGTTCCAGAATGAACTGTGGAAAGGGAGGCAAGGGAGGAAATAGCATATGTAACATGTATGACATGACCTTTGGTCCCAGAGCCAGGCAGGTCATATCCTCCTTTCAGCATTCTAGGGGGTAACCATCAGGGAGTGCAACAGCTTTTCCTCTGCTACCGTTGACTTGAGCTTCTACCAATTCTTTTTCTCTCCTCCCCTATTATTAGGGATCCACTGTCTAAAGGTACAGTTCCATTTAACTGCTTAACACAGATTAAATTTTTTTAAAATGTATTTACTTCAAAGATAGATGAGGAACAAATATTTTCTCCAAGACCTCCATGGGCATATTCTTATACCAACTTGCTCTGGGAGGTTGAGGTGGGAGGAATTGGCTCCAACTTATTCAGTTCCTGCATGGCGGTGATTCTACCAAGTTCCTATCACAGATTCTGCATGACTGCTGAATGAATCTTTCTACTGAGCTGGGGTTCCAGGTTCACTTTTGGAGATTATACTTTGCTCTTTAACCTATTGATTTTGTGCTAGCCTGAATTTTGACTTCCACATTTCTGTGGCTTCCTTTCCCAGCCTTGGATGGGAGAATCTGCTTCTTGCACCTAAAATAGAAAAGAGTGAATGAAAAGGCTAAGGAGGCTGCTTAACTGGAGGCTATATGACTTCAGAGAGGTGAAGGTCCTAAAGTTCTTCCCCTTCACTATATGGTCTTTCACTGGATGCCAGGAGAGAATTATTGAGTTCCTCAAGATATAAATAGAACAAAGAAGTGGCTGGTCCTGACTCAGGCCTTTTTAAAGATGATAGTTCTATCTATGTAGTGATTAAAAAATAAAACAAAACTCCTTCCAAACATGTAGACAGTCAGCCAGAACCAGTTATAGAACATATGTGTGTGCTCCAGTCTCTCCAAGGCATTTCCCTTACATATCATGATTTTCCCTCAAGGCATTTCCTCACCTCCTCCATCAACCAAGCATGCTTATGCATTTGGCATATACATCACACCCTTGTTACACTAGGGAATTTCTAAAGCTGAATTTACTTTCAGTGAAGGAAGGGCAGCAGAGGTAATTAGAGCAGCCAATGGTGTAGCCTTCTTTGCCACTGATACACTTTGCCGATCCCCCATGGACCCCAAGAGCTACCTCAGTCTTTAGACTAAGCTTTTTGTGAAAGATTGGAGTAGTCTACACAATTCCATTGGGAGGGCACCCTTGGGAAAGCACCCTGGAAAGGGAGATTGATGATGACCACTAGACCCTAGGGAATGGTAGCCTGAGAGGGATCAATAAGGGAGTTGGCTGGGTAAATCATTGGCTCTTGGGGTTGGGGAAGGAGGCATCTCTTCTAGGAGTGAGAATAATTTGCCTGAGATGCTGGCACATGAGAACAACCCTAGTAAGCTCCTGTTAGTTCTGACTGGCTCCGGGTATGCTTTCACAGAGCAAACTTAGAACGATGAGTGATCATTAAATCAGCATTGAAAGACAAATTCACTGAGGGTGTGGCTTAGACTGTAAGATTCTTGAGATTTGTGGGGGGACAACATAAAACCCTCTGAGGCTGTTATTGGAAAGGCCAAAAAATGGGAAAGCATGGAGGAGGATAGGCCCAGGTTGGCTAAAAGCTCATGTAGGGTTTAGTTTAGGAGGTGAGGAAGCCTCTTATTTTTCTTGGTAACTACGTACTAATGTCAATTCTTCCTATGTTGTTAGATTATAAATACTGACAATATCTAATTTTTTAAACTAAATTTTATTTTTAAAATTTTCAAGTATTTATATTTCCTTCTCTTTGAGAACACACCTCTCTGGGTCCACTGGGGAAAAAAAGAAAAAAAAATTAGCACTTGCGACAAATATGGAGAGTCAAGCAAAACATGTTTGTATTTTGGCCCGATTCAAAAGTTTATGTCTCATTCTGCATAGTGAGGCCATTATTTCTCTGTCAAAAGATAGGGAACATTATTTATCACAGGTCTTTTGGAATTATGGCTCATTGTCACTTTAATCAGATTTCTTAAGTCATTCAAAGTTGTTCATATATACAACCTTGTTGATATGGTATACCTTATTCCCTTTTTTCTCTTCACTTCATCTCCATCAGTTTATACAGATGTTGATGGAGAAAACATCAATTGCCTTGCTCTCTGGGGGGATCTTAATATTACGAACACCTTTCAAATGTAATTCAACTGTAAAGAAGACTCACAATCATATAAAGTTTTACTGAAGTCTCAGTATTCTCACTCTACATTTTATGCCATTGCAAACAGATTTTAAGATTTTATGTGCATAAAAGAAAAGTGAACTTGCATCAGCAGTTTTCTTCATCTTCTTCCTAACCTTTTCTCAGTAAACCATACAGGAAAATTGTCAATGTCACACATGGTACTGATTCTGGGAATTAATTTCATTTCTTATTCCCAAAGTGGATCAAATAGCATATGCACTGATAGATCTTTCTGCTCTGTGGTTCTCCAGAAAATATACAGTTGTACACATCTGTAATCAGTGAAATTTTCAGAGCATCAGGAAAGAAATCAAATCTCAAACACCTGCAGTGTCTCTTACCCATGTCCACCCCTTTTATAGAAAGCCATACAAATCCCAGCATGTACAATGGTTGGAATTAAAGGAGGTGATGGGTAATTGTTCACAGACCAGCAAACCAAAACCTCTTACTTGCATTTCCACACAGTTGGTAAGTTTTGCTAAATTGATTTTTGGCTTGCCTGTGCAAAATAGTCTCAATAATTCTTCCCACAGGAATTTAAATTTTGTTCACAAGGACTATTCTTTTAAAAATATCTTCTTGGTTTTCTAAAAAGCTTTCTGGGATAATTCATGCCCTCCTCTCTTAGGTCAGCCTGTTTCTCTTGTAAAATCTCATCACTTCTTTAGGCTCTAGTTTCTTTCTGGATTATTAGGAGTTTAGAACTGATATTTTTAATATGCCTTGAAGCTCTAGTCGTTGTGTCCTCTTTTTGGACATTTCTCCAAATTAAATCAATGTGCTCTTTAGTCCAGTGGCAATGCAAACAGGAATATTATTACAGTATCTAACATTCAACTTTTTGTTTCAACAACTCAATTCAGCAAACATCATTAAGCACCCATTATGTAGAAGGCAATGTGTTAAGATAGGTAAAATATTTTATTGATTCTTTAAAAATATTGTCATCTAGTTGTGAAGGATTTATGATGAAAAATGCTCTCCACCCCCAGAGAAAGAATTGATGGAGTCTGAATGCAGATCAAAGCATACTTTTTCTTTATTTTTCTTAGGTTTTTCCCCGCTTCAGTCTGTGTTTTCTTCCACAACATGACTAATATAAAAATAGGTTTTTCATGACTACACAGTTTTTGTTGTTATTGGTCAATTACTTTCTCAGTTATATCTGGCACCTCATAACCTTATTTAGGGTTTTCATGGCAAAGATACTGACGTGATTTGTTATTTCCTTCTCCAGCTCATTTTACAGACAAGGAAACTGAAACAAACAGGGTTAAGTGACTTGCCCAAGTCACATAGCTAGTAAATGTCTGAGACTAGATTTGAACTCAGGAAGACCAGTATTCTTGACTTCAAGTCTGGCCTTCTGTCTACTAGGCACAGTTATAACCTATGTTAAATTGCTTGCCTTCTCAATGATGGGAATTTGGAATTCAATTTTTTTAAATGTTAAAACTTTTTACATGTAATTGGAAAAAATAGAGTATTTGAGGAAAAAAACTGACATTCCCTTTTAATGACTCCCACTTTCCATAGTGGCAAAGTAAAGCCAAGTCAATCAACTAATTGGCCACGCGGAGCAATATATGGCTTATTTTACACCATTGCCTCTCTGCCAGAAGAGGCAGGAGGCGCACTTTGCCATCAGTCCTGTGAAATCAGGATTAACCATTGCATTAGTCAGAGATCTGAAATCTTTTAGTATTGTTTTCCTTTGTATTATTGTTGTCATTGTATAAATTGTTTTCTTGGTTCTACTCCCTTGTTCTGAACTCTGCATCAGTTCATACACACACACACACACACACACACACACACACACACATATATATCCCTAAGTTTTTCATAGTCTTTGTTTTATAGCAAAATAATATTCCATTATGCCCTTTTATTCCTATTCCTTAATTGATGAGCACTTACTTCCCTTCCAATATAGACCTTATTCTCAAAGAGCTTATAATTTGATAGGAGAGTAAATGCATGGTCATAAATAATATGATACAAGGAGAGTTTGGTAAGTGTAGTACAAAAGTCTAGACAAAATGACATGAGAAATCTAAGGGAGGGAAACGTTACTTTCAGTTGGGGGTGGGGGAAAGGAGGAGAGAATGTCATGTAACAGGTGGGTCCTGGGCTGGATCTTGAAGGAAGGGCAAGTCTTCAACAAATGGAGGTGGGGTAGTATATAGTAAGGACTCCATTCCAGATGTGGAGGAAGCAGATAAACTTGAGCACTGAATTTTAGGGAAATATCTGTTCCTCAGATAAATTAACATTCTAGATCAAGGAAATATAACCATGGAATTTGCATTATCAAGTTCAAAGTGGACAATTTCTCCCTATTGGCAACAACAGAATGAACAGCAATGTTTCTATTTTAAAAGAGAGTCCTCCATTTTAGAGATTTCCTACTAATACAGGGGATTCTGATAAGACAAACCTTAGAGAAACCTCACTGTTAGCAACTTCTATACCCCAAGGCTCGCATGCTTCCATTTCCATTATGCCTGCCAAAACAGTCTTCCTTGATTTACTAAGGAAGGAAGAGTTTTGTATAAGAAGGAGTCTACATTTATTTTCCTTTTAGTCTGACTACTTGCTTCTTGTCCCCCAGACTTGCAGACCCGATGATGGGTGAGATTCTCCCTGGGCTGTCATGGAACCCAGGCCAGGAAACTCCTATGACACAAGCATGTGAATCAACTTGAAAAAAGGTGGAGAAATCGAAGACAGAAGGATAAGAATAATAGATGTAACATTTGTCAGAATTGACTGGAGTGTAGCATACCTCAGAATGAATGTGTGTTTGTCTTTCATTGCTGAAGAAGACCGTGCCATCAGAGAAATGATGACATGACTTGTACTTGACTTTGTTTTGAGTGAGGGAGGGCTGTGCAGGTCACCAGCCTCACTTCTCCTCCAGAGTCCTCTGAATCCAGTGACCAGATATTCCTCAAGATGACAGGAGATGACCCAGGATGAGACAATTGGGGTTAAATGACTTGCCCAAGGTCACACAGCTAGTGAGTGTCAAGTGTCTGAGAAGAGATTTGAACTCAGGTCCTCCTGACTGCTGCACTGGTGCTCTATCCACTGTACCACCTACCTGCCCCTTGAGAATGAATAGAATAATACTGGAGTGGTAGTGTGGAGCCAGATCATGACAGAACTTGATTGTCATAATTGGGGATTATATTCCATGGGTAATGGGGAGCTACTGAAAATTTTAGAGTGTTGGAATTAGAGAATTAGAGAATAGAATAAGATAGATGACTCTGGCAGCGATATGAAGGATAGGTTGGATAATATAGATTGGAAGTGAAAAGACTAGATAGGCTAATAAGATTGTCTAGTAAAGAAAAGAAGAGGGGCCCAATTAAATGGGTTTCACTGGGAGTGTAAAGGAAGGGAGGTGGTTAATGTAGAAATGGAGCAGAACTTGGCAGCTCACTGGATGAGAGATGAAGAAGTAGAAGAGTCAATGATGAATCTCCAGATCTGAGCCTAAATGACGGGGACAGAAATAAAGATGTTTTGGGGAAAGATGAGTTTACTGTTGAACATGCAGTGTTTGGGGTACCAGCAAGATATCCAGATGGAGATAACTATCAGGCAAGTGGAAATGTGGGACTGGATCTCTGGGAAGAAGTTGGGGGTGGAAATGTAGATTTCCTAGAAATGTAGAATAGATATCTGCACAGAGGTGATAAGTGAAGCTTTGGGAATGAATGAGGTCAACAAAGAGAAGATACAAGAAAGAAAGGAGAGCTCAAAGGAGAAAACTTTTTTGAGCTACCATTTAATTACCATAGATGAGGAAATAGTTTTGAAAAGTCAATTTAAAAGGTGAAATACTAAATTTATAAAGGCTGGACATTTGGTTCCACCCCATATATGGAATGTATGGCATTATATGTGAGGTCTAAGTAAAAGACTAAGATAACACCACCAAGGAAATGAATGATTTGACATTCTGACATATAATTGCTAAGTTAAAAAACAAATCACTGGTCTACATTTTGTATACTGTGATAATTGTTACATTGTATATAATTAAATTCCTCAGGTATATTTTTCAAGAGTTTGAAGGACTAGTCTAACAGCTTCTTGAAACAAGCCATCTGCATCATCATTATGCAGTACTCTTTCCACTTTAGATAGATAGATCTTGACATTTGGATCTTTTCTATGAGTGTACTTTACTTGAAAATACAAAAATAATCCATTTTAACTTTACCTTTTTTAACTTTAAGATGCAAACACTACTTATCTATGTACATATACATGTGTGTATAATACATCCATAAAAGCCCTACTATGGCGCTAAATTACGGAACTGAGGTGACCCTGGATTTTTAAAGACTATTTCAGTGGAGAATAGGCGTTGGTAGATATGACGATGGTAGCAAGGCTTTAAATATAGCACCAACAATGAACGTCTGTTGTTGACTAACAACTTAGCTGAATGTATATCTTACAATCCTTCTATGACATATTTTACCTTTTGCCAGTACTACACAAATGCCCTACTTTTTTCCAGTCATCTCACTGGGCCCTATCATTGACAACTTTTGTCTTCCTTCTGCTCAGATTCTACCTCCCATCTGTCCACCACAGTCTTTCAGAACTCCTCATTCTCCACATAGATCTCTCCGGAGATCTGTCTCCCTGTACTGGCCAGGAAATATTGCTTCTGGCCATTCCATCTCTGGCTGGTGTGTTTTCCTTCAATGTCAGAGTCACAAGGACACTGGGAAGTTTGTCAAATTCAAGATCTTTGGAACATGTGGGGGATTCTGTGTAGTCTTCCTGACCAGCAGGCAGGTGTTCTCCCCTCAAAATATCTGTGAGAATTCTTCAGTGGGAGTGACAAATTGTGAGTTATAGATATGTCTGATCAGCTTAGCCATCTTCCTCTTGAGGACCATTGCTATTTCTTTGTATTGCCTTTCAGGTACTGAGACACAAGTCCAAACATGGTGTTTTCATTGTAATCAGTATAATCACTGTACGAATACTGGTCATGAGCAGTCAGTGCTTTTCCTTCCATCTATTTTTATTTCTTTTATTGTTTTTCAGAGTCAGCATCTTGTTTAAATATGACAGGTTGCTGATATTGCCCTTGTGAACAGAATCTTCCGTCTTCTAATCTTGTGTTAATTTTTACTCTTACTCTGACCAGTCAGTGGTCTGTCTGCACACAGACAAACCGATGATTATGAAATTACTCTCATGTCAGTAACTGGTGATTTTCTGACTATTAAGATGTATTCAATTTTATAGTTTGGATATTGTGCAGAACTCCCATGCTTTCTTATGCTTTTCTGGAAGAATATATTCAGAAAGCACAGCCATAAGCCTTCTGAATAAATTGCACACTTTTTATCTCTTTCAGTTCTTAATCCTCAAATATGTTGTCCAATATTTGTTTACTATTAGGTCATCCTCTCCTGTGCCCATCCCAACATTAAAGTTACCAAGTATCAAGATGTAGATTGACTTGATTTGTAGGATCTTGTTAAGTTTTTCATGGAATTTCTCTACTTTATTGTCTGCAACTAATTTGGTTCAAAAGCTATAATTATATTTGTGGTGATCTTTGTATTCCTATTCATTATGAAATAGCTAAATGTTTCAGTGGATAGAGTACTGGGCCTGAAGTAAGGAAGACCTGAGTTCAAATGTGGCTTCAGACACTCATTAACTGTGTGACCTGGGAAGTCACTTCACCTCTGTTTGCCTTTGTTCCCTCAATGGCGTATATCTATGTCTATATCTATCTATTTAAATGTCTATATCTATACATAAAACAATAGTACCTACTACCAGAGTTGTGAGGATTTCATGAGATAATATATATAAAGCACTTGGCATAGTGCCTGGCACAAGTTGGCATTATATAAATCATGCTATTATTACTGTTGTTATTTCCTTCTTTCAGTATGGACATTGTAAGGCAGAATTAGCAAATGTCCTGTCACATTATTATTTCCCATGGTCTTTGGACTCGAGATGAAACTGATCTTTTCCATTCCTTTATTTGCCTCTCCAAGGACAATCTTTTATTTAGTTACACTTTTTTATGTTTTCTGGTTTTATGTATGGCAAGATTGTCAGCATGAGTATGGTTAGGTTAGTAGTTTTTATGCTTGTTTGCTGTTAGATAAAGGTCCTATTAAATAGTAAACCAAAAGTTTAATATTTGAAGGCGATCTAAAAATTGGCTTGGTTCTTAAGCATTCTCTACCCCTCTTTCCACTATTCTATGATGATCACTGTGGAAATGGGCTACAAAGGATGGTGAATTGCTTGATGCTAAGGATTGCTTCATGTTTTGTTTGTCTTTGTATCCCTAAGATCTAGCAATGTGCCTGAAACGTAGTGGACGCTTAATAAATGCGTGCAGATTGATTAGACAGTTTTGTATTTTTATTTGTTTCATGTGCTGCCGTAGTTTAAAGAATTCATCACTTAGAGGATGAATCTCTGTACTTACCTAGGCTGGTCTTTAGACAGCAGATACCATATGTCCTTAGGACTATACCTGAAGCATTTCTTACTTGCTAGAGTTAATACTTCATTCGCATAATTTTTGAAAACTCAGAGCCACCTAGCTTAATACCATAACGAGACATGAAAATAGGTCTTTTGTGAAGGATATATACATATATACATGCACATGCACACCCTTATATCCATTGGACTGGAAAGAAGAAAACATGGGCTCTTATATCCTTAATCTGTTACTAATTAGGACTTGATCTTGGCATGTCATTCCCTGCCCCCCCCCCTATAAAATGGAGGGTTTAGACTAAATAACTTCTAATAACCCTTCTGATTCTAATTTTTTTAATTTTTCTTCCATAATATATCCATTTATGTACTTGAAATGAAAAACTGGTCCCCACCTAAGCTGGATGAGGGAGGCAAAGTCTTAGGTTGCATGCTATATTCAGGAGATATGAATCCAAATTAGAATCATAAAGAGAATGCTGATGTGAGGGTTTGGACCTATGTGAAGAGCAATATTGGTGCTAGAGCTTTTTAGAAGAGAAACAATTGTGGTTCCAGATATTCTTTATGGGAGAAAGACTTTGAAGCTGCAGACATGAAGGGGACCCAGGCTCCTCAACATAATCTTGGATTTAGAGAAGGTGGAGATTTTCCCTTTGAGAGAGATAAGGTTTGTGTGGGACGATCCTCCTTAATAAAATTAGAGTCTTGGCCAAAGGAATAAAAAGGAAAGATATCTATTCAGCTTTCTTGAGAAAGGGCACTCCCGCCTGCACTCAAGATGGCAATAACTGAGGAGGGTGAGGGTATGCCCTGCACAGTAGTTTTTATAGACCCTGACCACAATACCCCCACCTGAACCCCTTTCCTTTTAGTCCATTGGCTGAGCCTTGAGGGTACAATCTATCCATGGAAAATCTGGGAATTTTCAGCAACAAGGAATAAGTATATAAGAGCCATTTTTGGCAAAGGCGGGGGGTGGTGGTGTGTAAGGGGGTAAGCAACTTCTCTGTGGGACATGTCTGGAAAAAGAGATAAGAGAGTGAGTGAAGGCAGTCTGGAGTAAGCAAAAGCAGTCTCTGTCAAGGACTATCTCATAACACAAAAAGAATTTAAGAAAAACAGAATCTCTTTTGTTTGGTTTATCAGTCTCTCAGGGTTGGGTGAGACAAATAGGGCTGACTCAAGGAGCCCATGAGGGGGGTCTTCATTAAATATACCTATTCCACTCAGGTTCTATATGTGTGTATATATACATATATATATATTTTATTTTGTGCTAAGATATTTATATATATTTATATATAATATATATATATATATTTTATTTTGAGCTAAGATATCTCGTTCCCAGCTGGAGATCTAATTATTATGTATTTTCTGGGATATTTTAAATTATGTAACTTTTCTAATTTTTGTTTTCTTAGATAAATGGATTTATGTACTATTCAATAATTATAATGGTTTTTTGTGTAACCAATGTTTAGTTAGAAGGAGCTAAACTATCAAATTAAGCTACCTAAGGACTAGCAACCAGGGAAGCAGCTTTTATTCTAAACCAGATTTGTATCCCCCTTGACCATTAATATTTAAAGGGGGGTAGATAGTGATAATATTTAATATCATTTTTGGACTTTAATAAGAGCCGAAACTTGAATTAAGAAGAACCTAGACCTAACCATCTCTTTGTTCTCTGATAAGCTCAGAGAATACCTCTTCCTATGTCAACAAGGCCAGATGGATCTGACTTAGCGTTCCTTATGAGACCCTCAACCTGAGACACTATTTGAATAGTGGGACCTTTTCTTTTTATTATCTTGTGGACATGTACTATGTTACAACATGTTAATAATAGAGAAAATACAGATGTTCTGAGCTGTAATTTCAATTGATACTTTGTCATCTCTCTTATGTTAGTGTATTTAGAAACTATCCAATTAAGAAATTCCTTTCTCATGGTATAGTTAATCACTCATGGAGACCATAAACCTAAAGGACACAGACAACCTTGGATTGTCCTAAAAACAAATTTAAGCCTAGTCATTCTTATGTTAGTCAGTCAGAAATTTTCTGGCTCCATGATCATGTAACCACTAGCTTTAAGGGAATAAACAATATGCATGTATACTGTTTGCTTTTTAAATTAAACTTCCAGGTTAACAATAGATAAGATTCTATTTCAATACTCTTAGGGATAGGCAGGGGAAGGAAAAAGAGCCCAGTCACAGTACTTCCTCTGTTTCGCTCCAGGTAGAAATCACAGAGGGATAGGTGAATCAAATTCCAGAAAGATCAAAATATAACCCTTATAGATATAAAAATAATATATGGTCACATACATCTTCCATGTATAGGATAGATGGTGCTTACATAGTACATGTACACAAACAGGCACACAAACATATGAACTGTGAGAAAAATACTCCTTAAAGATTTAAATAGCCAGGGAGTATTGTATAGTTGATGGAAAGCTAGTTTCTGAGTTAAAAAAAGATGAGGATCCAAATCCCTGCCCCTGACATATACTGGCTTTGTGACTGTAAGCATGTCAGTTAACTTCTCAATGCCCTAGACAACTCTCAACAACTATAAATTGCAGAAAAATTGTTGATCTCTATTATTGGAGGAAATTTCTTCTTCTAGACCAATGTGATGGCAATCAAAATAGAATCTTTTGCTGTTTTTGTTTTAATATAATCAAGTGGCTCTGACTGAATCTTGCCTTTATCAGTCAAGAGTCTTTACAAGGAGTAAAGTACCAAAATAAAAGTTTCTTTAACTAAAAAATAGTGTATGTTTTTGTATTGTTAATTATTTTAATGTGATTAAAGATCACATTTCTCTTTAAAAATCACATTTCTCCCTAGCCCCAAAACACTATCCCAGGCAGTTTCTCCCCAGCCCAAGGACACAGCCTGCCCCAGCAACAACTGTTATCTCCCTTCCTGCTATAGTAGCCAGCTGCACCTATAGAACTCATTAGTTTGAACCAGCTGTGTGCTGGGTCATAATGACATTTACTATTCACTGGCCAGTCATATGTATCCTAGGCTTAGACATATGTATACTCCCTTACATTTATCTTGTCTAACAAGACACTGATGAGAGCAGTCTGGTATTTCTGAGTCAACCCAGACCGGTAGTTGACTTAGTGACCTAGTGACATTTCAGGCCTAAAACCACACCTCCAGGTGGCCCCTCCTTGGGCTATTTCCCAATGAATTTTGGGTATAATACCTGCACAGTAGATACCAAAAGTTAATATTCTTTTAAGAACTGACCATTCCTTAACCACTTCCTAATCCCACCCCAAAATACTTAGCTAGCATATTTGATGCAAGTGATACTGTAGAATATCCTATATAGACTTTCCTTGTACCCCTCTAAGGTTGCAGGTTCCCTAAGAACTCTTGTTTGCTGAAATGTGTAATAAATCTTTACCTTTACCTCAAAAATATCCTCAAAATCTTTTCCAGACAACTTGCCCCTGGTATCCTGGCCATTATGGGGGTCTCACACCCCACTTCCAGCCCTCGTCACATGTGCTTGATTAATGTGATTGTTAACCCCTTCGAAGTTGCTTACCTTTTATGAATGCAGATCTATGAACCTGTGATAGAAGCCCCCCATGTATGGTGGGGTGCTTACTGATACAACCAATAAAAGCATAGGTCCAGCATCCCTAAATAAATTAAAATAAGACTGGAATACATAGTATTTATATTGTTACTTTCTCTATTTTTACAAGCTGTTATACAGTGTGGTTTTTTCCCCTATGGGGATGCTAAGACTTTTGAAAACTCCAACTCTTTGGGCAAGTCACTTACTGGTAATGTTACTTAAAAATTCTTAATATTTCTCCATCTGCTTATGTGATAACTCAGGAGGACAGAGTGAGACTGAGGACTTTGGATAGCTCTGCCTCATTTCAATTCACCCACAAGTAAGGACATCACTCTCCTAATGTCATTGGTGCTCTTTGAGAACAAAGGACAGGTGACAACAACTTGCTTATGCCTTCAAACTAAAACTCGTCACCTTATCAGAGGCAAGACAGGCCCTCATTTAGTTGAGCACCTCAAGTCTATCTCCTGGACACAAAACCATCTGTTGTTCTATAGTGGAGTCCCTGTGAGTCAACTAGATTTCTCTTCAAGGTGGCAGCAAGGACATGGCTTCCATCCTCGTGGACGGTTGCTATTTATTTGTTCTAAAGAGGCAAGACTCACATCATGCTTGTCTCTGATCCTTAGCTACTTTCCTATCTCCTGTTCCTAGTAATTACCTTTCAGCCATTGTGATGATCTATGTAGGGAGGGAGCATGGCATAGGGGAATGGATATTGTGTTAAGAATCAAGGGAAATATAAGTTCAAAATTTGACTCAGGAATTGTTTAGCTGTGTGGCTCAATTTTTTCTTATCCTCTGTTAAATGGAGAATAATGACAATATTTGTGTTATGTATTCCATAGCCTTGTTGTGATGACTAAATGAAAAGGTATATATAAATGCTTTTCAAACTCTGACACTACATATATTACAATGCATTTTACCTCAGTTTATCAAGCATTGTTGCTTGATCTAGTATGTTTCTTAAGGGAGAGTACTTTGGAAATATC
Source organism: Bettongia penicillata ogilbyi (assembly GCA_023548195.1). Classification (NCBI taxonomy): domain Eukaryota; kingdom Metazoa; phylum Chordata; class Mammalia; order Diprotodontia; family Potoroidae; genus Bettongia; species Bettongia penicillata. The sequence goes on along the minus strand of JAJHZJ010000035.1, from coordinate 3,058,887 downwards.
AAAATATTTTCAAAAGATAAATAACAGGAAAAATTGAATGCTTTGGTGTAATTTTTTTTTACATAGGCAAAATAATAAAATTTATTAAATTTTTAGTTCTATTTATACTTTTGTTAGTCTGGCTCTATGACTTTATCAATACAGGAGGCCTCCCTCTCCAACCCCCCAACCCCCAGCCTGAAACTTCTTTCTTTACCTTGATGAATATAAGCAACTTTTCTGTAACTTATAGCTAAGTTGGCTAGGACATTTGAGAAGTTAAGTGAATTGTCCAGGGTATTTCAGAGGTAGGACTTGAACTCAGGGCTTCCTGATTCTAAGTTTAACTTTCTATTCATTACACCATACTGATCTTTTAAATTTGAATCATCATTGCTTTCCTACTAAAACCAAATAACTGGTTAAAATGTAGAACTACATTTACATAGTTCTATATCATATAGAGAGATATAGACATATATACGGATACGTATGAAGTGACACAGGATATATTTTATACACATGAAACTTCATGAGGGATATTTTTCACCATGAATATGAATGACTCATTATGAACAGAAATCTGTTAATTTTTAAAAATGAGAACATATGGCAAACCGAATATATACCAATTCAATTCTGTGTCATGTCATGCTCTATATGCATTTTGAATTCTTAATTGAATTCATGGGATCTTTTAGATGAGCTGCCTAAAGTAAAGAACTTCAAGATTCACTAATGAATTGAATACTTTTTTGAAGATTCATGTGGTACAATAGATGGTGAATCTAGTTTAAATCCAGCTTCTCTCTGTCACTATTCATATGACCTTGGGCAAGACATTTTAATTCTCTGGGATTCGGTTCCCCAACTGTAACTTATGAGGGTTTTAATTTGATTACCTGAAGGCCTTGTCTAGCTTTAGGTCTATGACTCTATGATTTTTTCAGTTACTTCTCTAATAGGCATGTGGTTTGTAGTTGATAGTGCCCAAGGGGAACACTTAAACTTTTGAGAATGACTTCTGTCATGAGTGTTGGTAATTGCCTCATGAAGTCGATAGGTCACCAGTAAAGCCATTTGGTTATTTTTGACTGTTTAATAGATAGCACCCTTAATTCAGAATTCCTATTACTATTTAAGATCTTAATTTCACCATCAAATATTCGTAAGAAACAGGAATAGTGTTAGCTATGTCTTCTAGAAATTGTATTTCACTCATTCAATTGTCATTAAATTCATTAGCTCTGGCATATTTAATGTAATTGTGATCACAGAGCATGGCAATCACTATTTTGAATTATTTATTAAATGCCAGGATAATTTAGGTGCATTTTAGCTATACATAGACCCTAATCCTCTTATGTTTGGTTCATGAACTGAATCAGACTTTCAGAGATTAATATTTATAAAAAATCAGAATTCCATTCCTAGACTTGACAGAAGACACTGTGGTAGGAGGGTCCTAAAGTTGTAATAACTTTGCATCCTTGGTTATTACTGAGAACTTTTTCTGGGACAGAAGAATTGAGGGAAGGAACAGGTATTCACCGTGTCACATGATGTATAGACAGCATGGTGTTACGAAGGTCCTGAACTTGGAGTCAGGAAAATTTGTCAGATGTTTACTAGTAGTGGCACTCTGAGCAAGTCATTTAGACTCTCTGTGAGTTTCCTCAGTTTCCTAACCTATAAAATGAGGAGGAAAGATGAACTCCTTGGCCCTTAAGGTCTCTTCCAACTCCTATAACTTCTCTGGGGATTGAAGGTGTACCTGAAAATGCAAAGAAAATAAAAGGGAGAGCTTTCAACTTGAGTGCTTAAAAAATTTGTTAGGATGGAGTAAAGAACTGTGGTAGCTAGAGCTATACTTGCTTCTGTACAATATTTGATCATGAAATGAAAAATTTAAAAGTAAGATTATCAGTGTATAGCAACACATTAGAGATGATTTTGAAATGTCCAGGGCTTCTCTTTGGATTCTAGAGCTATTTGACAAATGGGAAACAATGGGACAACTTTGAATTTTATCCTTTCCTTCAATTTGACACTGTAATGAATAGATGATGCTGAGGAAGTAGATTCCTGATTGATTACTGACAGAGAATATATAGACAGCCTGCAAAGTCAAGGCTATGTGTTAGGAAATAGTGAAGCAGATTCACTGGATCCCATCTCCTAAATTCCAAACAGCTTCTGTTAAAAACACATTCAGTGCTCTATAAAAACCTTCTCCCAATATGGTAAGCTTTCTTTTTGTGACTCAGATGTTAGTCAAAGTCACTTCAAGTTACCTTTCTTCCCCATGATGGCCTCCCTTCATCTTACACAATGCAAAAATAGAGCATGACCCTGCATCATCTGTCCAATGCTTTTGAGTCACAGCTGAACCAAATCCACTGATTTGAGAGAATAGACACATAAGGTTTCTAAAGGGTTTAACTTTTATTATTTTTTTATTTTTAATACTTTTAGATAGCTTTTCCTTATACTTAGCCTATGTTTTCCACTGCAGCTCTTCCCATATCCCTTCCAGAGAATCATTGCTTTTAAGAAGTTTAAAAGGGGAAGAAAAAAGAGTAATAAAATTAAATTAACATTTTGAAAAGTCTGATCTTATATGCAATGTTTCAAACCCATGACTTTCCCACCTCTGCAAAAAGAGTGGAGGGGGTGGTATCTTCTAATATCTCTTTCTGGGGAATGTTTGATTATTATAATTTCTCAGGATTCCGTTTTGAGTGTTTTATTATTGTGTTCTTTCCATTTATGTTGCTGTAGTCTCATGTGTTGTTTTCTTGCTTCTGCATACTTTATTTTGTATCAGCTCATATATGTCTTTTCATGCTTCTTTTTATTTGTTTCTTACAGTATAGTGATATCTCACTGCATTCATGAACCACACTATATTTAGTTATTTCCCATCTGATGGGCATCTGCTTTATTTTCAGTGCCTTGCTTTCACAAAAAGCATTACAACACACATTTTAGCATATACAGGGCCATTCTTATTGTCATTGACCTCGTTGGGGCATTCCTCACAGAGTTCCCCGTCCTTTTTTTTCTAAGTGTAATTACAAATTGCTTTATAGCATGGGTAGACAAATTCATATCTCTACCAATAATGAAGTAATGTGCTCATCTTTTTACAGCTCCTTCTCTATATTGCCTCTATCCTTTTTTCATCTTTTCCAATTTGCCACAATGAGGTAAAAACTGGATTGTTTTGACTTGTGTTTTTCTAATTTTAATAAGTACATTTTGTAAATAACCCGCAATTCTTTTTCTTTGAGAATTTTGTTTATATTTTTGAACATGCATCTATTGGGGGCCTTTATTTTATAGCTTTTACTTTTCATTTGAGTAACTAATCCTAAAATTTAGAGTTTGAGTTAACAGACGGCAGGATTATTTCCTATCAAGAAGTAGAGGCAAATAGAATCTAGTTTATACTTACTCGTGGCATGTCATTGACAACTCTAAGAGTTGTGTAATTAAGAAATACTTATCTCTTACTGCTCTGAAGGGTTTCACAGCTTATGTACAGAAACCTTAGGGATATTTCTGCCATATTGACTTCAATCATAGTGAAAAAGAGAGCTACTTAGGAAACTCAGGGGAGTAAAGGACTTTTTCAGGTCATGTAACTTCACTCTCTTTTAATTAATAGACCATAATTAGTAGTTCCTTGAAGAAATAATATTTCCAATTATTCAAAGTTATTTTCTTTTTGTATTTGAGCTTCCCCTATTTTTCCTCAAATCACTAGTTCCTAGCATCCTTCTCTTTGTGTATGAGGATCATTTTGTTACTTTTGGCATGTACATTTGTTTTATACCCCTTTCCTCCCTTCTAGCTCTATTTAGAGTTAGAACTTGGCATAGATGTGAACTTAAATATTAGAAAGCAGAAGCAGAAACCTCTCACCCCCTCCCCCCCACAGTGTCTACAAGAGGTCTGCGGACAAGAAGGTTGCAGTGGAGAAGAAAATACTTGCAGAGGAAGGACAAAAGCTTCAGTACCGAAAGTTGAACATGAGGATACAACAGTATCCTTTATGTAGAACATACAGCTTTGTTTTCAGATGGTTTATAGATTGTCTACCATGTTACTCTGAGGCCTAAAAACATATCTTGTATGTTACAATGAAATTCATTTAAACTCATAGCCACCCGGCCTTCAAGCAGCTTGGTATGTGGAACGGCAAAAGTGGCAAATGAGGAAGCCGCGGAATGTTAACTGAGGACGATGATATTTAGCTGGCTTTATGATTTATGGGCTATCATTCTGATTGCTGATCAGACTTACTGCGTCTATGGAAACGAAGGAAAAAATCAGTTCTGCCTCGTACAAATGTACAAAAACGAAAATTGTTTTTCTTGTCTGAATAATCAGCACAGATGTTGCCCTCCTTGCTAACCTTGTGTTATTATCTATTTTAACCAGGAGGAAAGCAAAGTAGTGTGGGCGGGAGAGAAAAGGTAAAGTTAAGAAAAGGGACTGAAGCTGTCTTAAAGAGAATCAGACATTAGCAATAAAATGAAGGCCTCCGCATTGCTTTCTGACTGGAGAAAACAGTCAATTCCCAGGTGGTCTCTAAGTCATGAATCTGTAACTTATCTCTCATTAAAACAACAGTTCTCTACGCAATTACCTATGCTAATTAAAAAAAAAAAACAACAATCTGTAAAATTTCAGACAGGGAAACTAAGAAAGCAGAAACTAAGAAAGTAGATAGAACAGAACCCACCAAGCACACTAGGAAAAAAAATAAATGCAATATAAAGAAAACACATATGCCATTTTTTTAAATGAGATAAGCGTCCTGTGATCAATGATTGACTTGTAATACTTCTTTGAGGTAATGTATGCTGGTCTTTATTTTCACTTTAAGCTTTCATTTCATTTAGTGTCAAAGAAGTATTATGGGTCAAGTCAATAGAAATGAGCTTATTTTTTTCATAGCATACAGTCCGCTTAAGTTTCATTGAACGATGCCAATACTGCAAATACTTTGATCCTTTTGGGAATTGAAAGTCAAGGATAAAATAGAGTCCGCACTCCCAAATCCAAAAGCTAAAACATAGTACTCCATAGACCTTTCAAATGAGTTTCAGAATTTACTTTAAGTAGTTTTTTCATCTAAGGTAGAAAAGATAAGTGCATTCAAAAAAATTATCTTTTTTTTTTTTTTTTTTACTATTGATTGCATATTTCCAGAATGCTAGCCATTGTTTTTGTTTCTTATTTTTAAGGTTGGCTTTTCCTTTTCTTGTTTGAGGAAGGTTCTAAGAATGCATCTTTCTGGTGAACCTCCCTCACCATTTTCCAATTACCTGGTGCATGCAGCCAGGCTAACGAGCTGGCAATAATTTGAAGGTGGGAAACCTTCTGGAAAGTAAGGCTCTAGGTACGAGAGGTTTCAGCATCTTGGCAAAGGCCTCACATCCATAGGAATGTTGAGGAGTTGACAAAACAAACAAACAAATGAAAAACTCCAAAACAAAAATCCTCTCTAGAAAGCTAATTGTGGTATGGAACAGAAAAGCTCATTTTACATTGTGAGATATGGCACTGTAACATAATAAAGAGCTTTCATGACCTAATATACTGTAGGGTATCCTGCTCCTTTATAAACATGTATCTACAGATGTAGTCATTTGATGCAGATCCAGGCTCAAACAACAGATACCTCAGCATCCTGGCTTCCCTTGAATCTCAGCTAAAATCCAACCTTTCGAAAGCAGTCTTTCCCACTTTTCCACTTCTCAGTGCCTTCTCTCTGAGATTGTCCCCCATTTATCCTGTATATATCTTGTTTGCATAGTTGTTGGCGTGGCGTCTCCTCCCTCAGACTGGGAGTCTTGGGAGCAGGGGCCATGTTTCTATTTTGTGTTTGGTTTTGCATCGTCTTTCTTTGTATCCCAGAGCTTAGTTCAGTGCCTGGCACAGGGTAGGCACTTGATAAATGCTTTCTGACTTGACTTAACATGATCAAGCTTTTATTACTAATTCAGAGCCAAGTTGGTTCCTTTTTAGGCACATGACGGGGAACAGAGGAGGGCTTGGGGGAAGCTGCTGTTGAACTTGGAGCACAGAATAGCCACCAGAAGTCCACTGCGTCTAATCTTTAGGCAGACTACAGTATAACCCAATAAACAGATTTCTACAGGTCACACACAACATAAGACACAGATACACAGGGAGGGCCAACCAGAAATAATCAACAGAGCCTTGACTAGATCTACATTGCAGAGAAAATTCAGTCGTTTTCCTATGTGTGTGTGTGTGGGGGACAGGGTGGAAGTGATGGTGTTCAACATGGTGAGGACAGCCATGTATGAAATTGTATAGGTAATATTGGCCTTCCCTTCCTCCATCCTCACCCCGCAATATTTGGTCTTTGCCCTGTGAGAATGGGGAAAGGGAAGTTAGACTTTGAGGGGGATGGCCAGGGGCATTTTTACTGTCCAGAATAGGGCTTGTTTCACTTTTCGTTTTTGCCACAGAGTAGGCACAGGAAGCTAGGTGGCACAGTGGATAAAGTGCTGAGCTCAGAGTCAGGAAGATAAGTCCAAATCTAGCCTCAGATACTTACTATCTGCGTGACTTTGGGCAAGTCACTTACTCTTAGTTTTCTAAACTGTAAATGGGGATAAAATAGTACTTCCTCCCTCCCCCCTTCCCCCAGGATCATTATGAGGAGCAAGTGAGATTTTATATATCTATATCTATATCTATATATCTATATCTATATCTATCTATATATATATATATGAAATGCATTGACTTCACACAGTACCCAGCACATCATAAGTGCTGCACATAAATGCTACCTATTATTATTAAATATTTGCTGATTGATTGACTATACCAGAAGACTGGAAGTGAAGGTGAAGGCTTGGCGATCATCTCTTTTAGGAAGCATGTCCTCTTGGGGAGGACTTCCTTGTTCTAGATGGCGGCGTTCTTGGACAAAACTCCATTTGTTCCATCTTTGACATCTGAGCCCAAAGAGCTAAAGAGTTCTATCACAAAGAGGGAATAGACTGGAATTTGGAAAGGTTTGCAGTGTTCATTCAGTGCAACCATTTCATTTTTACAAATGAGAAAACTGAGACTGAGAGGTTAAACGACATGTAATATCAATCATATAGGTAAATAAGTGCCGGAGTCAGAACTCAAATCTACATCTTCTAGCTATATCTAGTACTGTTTCCTGGATACCCTGGAATCTTAATCCTTGTCAGATTTGTCTCTGTATGGTCTATCTAATTTACCATATTATTGGGATACCCCTAACCCATTTCACGTGTTCCAATAAAGTTCACATATATTACCAATAAATGAATTATCAAAGAGGATTATAAATTTGTTTTAACAATAGAAATAGGGTTACAGACAAGAATGTAAAGGCTGGTTTAGTGATAAACTTCCCCAAACTCTAGATCTCCCTATTTGCAGGCAACTTTAGTATAGGAGGGAGGCTGGTGACCTTGTTACGGTTCTTGGAAACAACTGCAGCCTTACTTCCTCTACAGCTCAGCTATTGCAGTTTCCCTGAAGTGATAATAGCTGTAGTTTGGGTTTTAGATCTGATTTTACAGCAGACTCATTATGTTACCTGGGTAGAGGTCAACCATTGGTATTTTGGCTCTTCTCATTTGCACATAAAGAGAAGGGGAACAACATGGCTTAGCTGAGTTCTGGTTAAGAGAGAAGCAATTTTTTCATGTGCATGGTAAGTGTTTTTATAGTGAAGGCAAATGCCCTGCCCTAACTGGGAAGAGAGTTCTAAAGGATATGTAATTTATTCTTTAGCCTGATTAAAATTAAGGGCTAAAACTAAGCCTAGAATTGACATTTCATAAATGATACTTATTTGGGGTATTTATACACTGGTGTTCTTTATTTCTCTCAAATCTATAAACACTAAAGTATGCATGTGACTTTTGTTCACGGCATATGAAGAAATAGGCAAGACAAATGAATGTATAAGAATTTGAGAACCATATCTAACATTATTTAATTCAAAGAAAAGGTGAGGACTTGGTGTAAATTTTTAAGAACATTTTCTACAGTCATCCAATCTGCTTTGGTTCTTGAGATTTGATTGTTCATTCTTTTAGGAACTGATTTCTCTTTTTATTTCTCTGACTTAATTTTTTCCTTCTCACCAACCCTCCAGGGATTTGGTTTCAGCTTATTTGCCTGCCACATCCTGATTTTCATCTGATTGGCAAGATTATGGGCTGACTGTAGGAAAATCAGAGTATTATAAATTGGTTAGAGGCAATTTATGTGGGTTCCTAGAAAGGACACAGTAAGATCCAGTATGGCTTTCAGTAATGAATGATTTTTGCTAGAAAGCTTCTAAGTGAAAAAAACAAACCAAACCCAACAAAAACAACAAAAAACCACAACCCAACCCTTGCTAAACAATGGTGCTATGTAGAACACATTTAAAGGGGTGTCATTCTGCAAGCCTTCATACTGTTTCTGTGCCCTAACCATATCCTACAATCACTTTCTATGGACAGTGGGAGTCCAGAGGAAGCCATGTGAGTTAGTATATTCTGCTTTGTTATAATGGAGCACAGACTTTAAGAATATGACCTGTAACAGATAATAAAACATATTTCCCTTTTCCCTGTAGAGAGGTGGGGGACTACAGGTATGGAATCTTGAAAATATTGTCAGACAGTTACTGAGGAGCAGATTGATTTTGCTTAATTGTTACTATTTGCAATAAGGGAAAAGTGTGTGTGTGTGTGTGTGTGTGTGTCTGTCTGTCTGTCTGTATTCAGAAGTGACTCTATTCGAAAAACCAAAAGGTACCAATAAAAGTTTTTAAAAATGAATGAGATCTATTGAAATCTAATACATGTGGCTTTTCCTTTTCCCAGGTGTTTCCATTTCAACATAAGACTTCTCTTGCCTGCCAAAAACTATGAAAATAAATACTGAATTGAATTGCTAATTGGTAAGACATGCCTAATGAAAATTAGGCCATGAAATTATTTTTAAAGGTATATCATAGTCTACCTTTCTGCCAAACTATTGTTTGGTTTTCATAGGAATTTGTTTTTGTGAGGAGCATTTTTAATCCATGCGTTGACAGATTCTATGTTAGCCATGTCATATTGAAGCAGAGCAGAAGTAAAGGTTCCTAAAACTAGGACTATTATTGGCAGATGTGTAAGAGGACATTGAAAACCAGCATAGATCCAACAGCATTTCTTAGAGGAATGTAAGCTCCCTGAAGGCAGAAATTGCTTTCTTGTTGTATTTCTATGCCCAGTACCTATTACAGTGCCTAGAACATACTAACTTCTCATAAATATTGTTGAATTGAACTGCTTTTTAAAAAAAAGATCTAATTTTAAAATCCTGAACTTAAACATAAAAAAATTCAAAGTATAACACAAATAGACAACAATGTGCGAAACCACAAATTTCCATTTTGTACTGCTCCTTTTTTAAAAAATGCAGAATAAATTCATCATGTTGGAATTGGAAGCTTGGAAATTATTCTGTTTATCTGTCCTTCCTCTTGAACTTTCTTCTGTTATCTTCTGTGATATTTTAATGCCTCTCCTCTTTGGTATTATGATTGCTAACCTGCTGCTGCCTTCCCCTATCCCATTCCACAATCCAAAAGAGGTAAGAAAAAAAATTATAATAAGTAAGCACTGCCAAGCCAACAAATCCACACAACAGTCATGTCCAAAAATGTATGTTTCTTTCTGCACGTTGAGTCCATCACCTCTCTGTCAGCAGATGGATAACATGTTTCATCACATGTCCTCTGGAAATATGGTTTATCATTGCTTCAATGTAAGTTCTTAAGATTTCCAAAGTAACGTTGTTCATCTCTGATTCTTCATCACCTTGTAACAGTAAGCAAAGTGAGATTTGTTTGTTTGGAGTTGTTTTCCAGACTCAGGCTAAATTGTCAGCATCTGATGGTTCAGTCACAACTGTACTGAGTCATGTAGGTTTCATGTCTACTGACTCTGAGACAGTCAGGAGTCATCTTCATTCAATACTGGTAGGTTCGTATTTTACGTTGAGGGTTCACTTATGAGAAGGATCTTGCGATTTCCTGATTGAGACTCTGTGTGGCCGAATGTTCAGACCTCCTGACTGCTCAGATGTAAAGGCTCTCCCAGTCCAGGGATGTATGTAAAATATATAGCAATATTGCTTTGATTCAGGCAGTGTAGAGCTCTGTCTGTTCATTTTTATTTCTCCATATTTTCTCTGTTTGTTAAATAGATAGGAGGCTTAATATTTTTGGAAATGTAAAAGATAAAAAGGCATGTCTGGAAGCACTTAGTTGAACTAATTAAAGTGATTGTTGACCCCTCAAATGTTGCCTTTCCTTTTATAAATGCATATCTAAGAACCTGTGATAGCAGGTCTCCCTGTGTATGTCAGTATCCTTACTGTTACAGAACCCAGATGGGGTTTTCTTGGCGAAGATACTAGAGTGGTTTGCCTTTTTCTTTTCCAGCTCACTTTACATATGAGGAACTGAGGCAAGCAGGGTTAAGTGACATGCCCAGGGTCACACAGCTAGCAAATGTCTGAGCCTAGATTTGAACTCAGGAAGATGAGGCTGTCTGGCACTCTATCTACTACACCACCTAGGTCTTATTTATATATAAAATATTCTTTGAGTCTTCGCTCTATCAGTTAATACTGCTCAAGTTTGCTTGATATCCTCTCCTCTTTCATTTTTTTTTACAGTGCAGTAATATTCCACTGTTCAGCCATCTTCAATTAATTTCTAGTTTCTTCCAAATTCTGCTGCCGTTCCTCCTTCAAGATCAGGAATTTTGTTTTGCTTGTGACTGTAGCCTCTCCAGAATTATTCTCCCACTTTAAACCCCACCTGTTCATTGTTGCCTGTTTCCCTTTTGAGACTGATAAACTTCTACAACAAAAACTTATGTGTTAGCGTGTGTGTGTGTGTGTGCATGTATTTATTCAACTATTACTAATTTCAGAGAAGTGAAATTCATCTAAAGCTGGATTCTCTAACTGATTTCACCATTTTTGTATATTTTTCTCAGCAACCTCAGTTATGAGAAAAAACAGGATCCACTCCCTTCTTTATCTTTTGTGTATTTACTGTATCTGTTTTATTCTCTCTTCTTTCCCTTAAAAACAAAACAAAAACTCTCAGAACAGAACCAAGCCCTCTGTTTAACTTCCCCAATATTATTTGAAGGCATTAAGGGAACATCGTGTCCTCTAAAGACTTTTAGAATGTTACCATTAGAATGTTAGCACTGTATCATCATACAGCCTCTTCCAATTGCTCAGACAAAATTTACCTCACTTGGTTTCTCTTGAATTGTGTTTACATTTCAGAGTTACTCTTCAGGTACTATTTAGTGGTACTCAAAAATCCTCTATTTCATTAAAAGTTGATCTGCTATCCATCCAAAGAATCTCTGCAAAGTAAGTTATTCCTGGTTATTAGCCCAAATATATATATATATATATATATATATATATATATATATATATATATATATATATATATATAAATTTAAATACTTTAAAATCTCCTCTCAATAATTATAGAAGTTACCTGGTTTTGTATGATCTTGACTTTGGTTCATTCGTTACCTGAATTGCTTCATTTTCATTTCTTGCAATATTTTTCTTTGGTGGAGGAGCATTGGATTTCTGTAAATGTTGTTTTTGAGACTTTTCATTTTGAGATTATTTCCAGGAAGTAATCAATGAATTCTATCTTCACTTGGCCCTCTGATTTTAAATTGGGGCAGTTTTTATTTATAATTTATTGAAATATGGGTCCCAGACATTTGAAAAACTGGTTTTCTGGGAGTTTAATGATTCTTAAATTATCCTAAATTAACTAAATTAAAATAAATTAAATTCTTCAATTATCTCTCATTTTTCTATTTTTGTCATTTGTTATTGCAGATATCTCATCTTTTCTAGTTTTTAAAATTTCTTAATTTTGTTCTGATGTTTCTTTCTGTCTTAATCTCAACGATCTCTGCTTAGCCTATTCCAAATTTCGGGAAATTCATTACTTGGGTAATGTCAGTCACTTTCTGTTCTAAGTTATCTTTCAATTTTTTTCTCCAGAGTTATTATTTCATTAAAAAAAAGCTTTTGGCCTCATTTCACCTAAATACGCATATAATTTCATGAAAAATTGACTTTTTCCTTTAAGACCCTTCTCACAATTATTATTGAGTTATTCTTTCCTTCTTGGTTTGATTTTTTGCCATTTCTGAATCTATTCTAGTTCTTTAGTGTTTTGTATCTTTTTGTTGTTTACCTGTTTAATCAACTGTAGTCTTTGAATTGGGGCTTTGTGGCAAGGCTAGGTTCCCCTTTCTGTTACATTGTTGGGTAGAGTGATCAACTCTTCTTGATCTCGCCTGGATTCTTGCACTGACTTCTATGTCCCAAATTATTCTATGTCCCCGGTTTCTCTCCCCCTGCCCCTCCAAGTATTTGAGGCCCCAAGTGCTCTATTTTCAGGCTCTCTATGATCTGTTAAGACAGAGTGCTCATAATTTTGGAGGCTCTGACACCGAGGAGTCCTAATCTGAACACTGCCATGCCTGAACTGGTGGCTGCTACTTCCCAGTGGCTTCCAAGGTCTATACCATATGTTTCCAACACCTCAGGCTTTTTCAGGAGGTATCAAGAGAGACTTCAACTCTTGCTTCCTTTTGGATACTGCACTTTGTAGTTAATGGGTGTCTTCCCATTCTCAGGTAATACTGGGAGGCGTCTGGCTTGTCTTGTTAAATATCATTGAGTCCAACCCCCTCATCGTTCACATAAACCAATGGAGGTCCAGAGAAGTAAAGTCATTAGCCCAAAGTTAACATAAATTTTTTTTTTTAAGCTTAATGTTTATATTCTAGAAGAGGGGGAATCACTATGGCCACACATTCTACTGCTATAGTCAAAGTCAGAGACAAGTCTAAATGTGCTGTAACAAATTACTGTGAACATTTAATTACCTAAAAAGGAGAAGATAAACATAAAGTTATATAAGCTGAAGGCTTTCGTTGAGCTTGTGCCAGGAAAAGAGTTTACAAAAGCTACTTAAAAGAAAGACATACACTGTCCTGAAGGTCTGCTATGCCTTTCATGTGTATCTTTTATTCATAACTGACCCACATATCATGCACGGTAGTTATGTCGGCAAAGTGTTTTGATATGGTTTGGGAGCACTCATGTGGATTAGAGCTAAAAAATTATAGAAATTTCAGACCTGAGCTTAGTATGCTGTGAATTCTACGTTTTGTAGAAGTCAGGGCAAAATGCAGACTGTATATGGGTGACAGCTTGTCTGAGTCTTTTTTATGTTATGCATAAATTGATTTTATGTTAAAACTAGAAGATAACGTCTCATAAATATTTTGGCTGCTCAACATTTGACTACCCACTATGACAGAGGATATTTCTCATAATATTGCATGGGAATAAAAGGGAAGGAAAATACAAATTTGCTTTTTTATTTGTTATTTTTATTAGTAGTAATACTCTAATAGAAGACACATGGTTTAATGAATAGAGGGCCAGCCTTGGAGTAATCAAGACAAGAGTTTAAGTCTTGTCTCTGATACATATTAGCTGTGTGACCCTGGACAAGTCACTTAACCATTCGATTTCTTAGGCGACTCTTTAAGTTATTATCATTAACATTTAAAATTCCTCATAACCTGTATCTGGCCTCTATTTCCAGTCTGATTACCCATTACTCTATGCTCATGTACTCTGTGCCACAATCAAACTAGTTTAGTTTCTAGACTTCATTTCCCACCTCTGAACCTTCCACCCATGTTCCTCCTCATCTGTCCTCTATGGAACATCTAACTCTCTTTAAGACTCAATTAAAGAGGTGTTTCTTGATCTCCCAAGTTGCTATTACCCCACATTGCTGTTTTTGAAAATGTATATCCTGCATTTTATTTGTGAGCATATTATTTCTCTCTATTAGAATGTGAGCTTCATTGAGTGAAATAACTGTTATGCTTTTGTACTTAGATCTTTAGTTCCTGGCATGACATCTGGTACAAGATAGCAATTTAAGAAATTATTGTTGATTATTTAAAGTTGTGGAGAGTTGCCTCTCTGTGCAAAATTCTTTACACTAATGAAGTCACTGGGAAAAGAAGTAGCAATAGTCATGTTCTGCATGAAAATTCACATTTGGATTTTCTTCTGATATAGGGTATTACATACAGGAGACCATCTTGTGAAATATATATCACTGGTGATATAAGATGTTCTCTTGTTCTTTACAAGTACTTTATACAAACTGGTGGTAGGGCCATGAGAGAAATCAACATATTCTTTAAACAGTAGCTTCATTTACTCAAGTTGGCACCATTAGATGTGCTAAGGCATATTTTTTGGTCTAGCTGAAATTATTTATATATCAAAGCATTTTTTAAAAATGAGGTGAAAATAACAGTACTTAAGTTCATTCCTACCTTTTGGGTCTAGCATGGAGTTTGCTTCTGAACATAAAGGAAGAGAGAATGACCTTTTTCTTGTTATGCAGTTTTATTCCAATGAAGGGGAGGATAGGTGACTACCTAGGTGTATAGGGTGATTTGTAAAATCCAACCATCCTCTCCTCCATAGGCCATAGCTTTTAGGTTTCCTGGGAAACCCTTTTCCCTTGCTCACTGGGATAATTTTCACATATCTGATGGAAGAAGATGTGATTGCTCTGTCATGTTCAAACAGGATAAAACTGAGTACATCTTCCTTCAAAGAATATTTTTCAGTCAATTTCCACATAACATTGTACAATTTATCCCTAAATTAAATATGTATGTGCTTTACACAGAGCAAAGATGGAGGATTTTTAAAAAAATTATAATTATATAATTTAATAACTAAAATGTTAAAATATGATTCTGGAAGTATGGAGTTTCACCTGAAAGCTATCCAGATTTATCTAGTTTACAATTTTGAATTTTAAAATTACGTTAGAAGTTTTTAAAATTTTGGCTGTAGCATGTCAATTACACCTACTATAATCAAGAGATGGAATTTGTAGGAATTACAGATTATATTCTAAATAGACTTCTAGAGACTCAAGAAGGGGGGACCATGCGCTTGTTTCCTTGTGTGACATATACTGATGAAGATAAATGGATGAAAATGAAATTTCCTTCCGTGAGAGATCACAGATTTTGTTCACCAAACTTCGTATTCATGGGAATTATTTCATTCATTTTTTTTTGTCTGCATGCTACTAGTGTAGTAACTGGCACATAGGAAGTACATAAAAGATACTTAACTCAGCTAGGTGGCAGCATGAATAGAATAGTGGGTTTGAAGTCAGAAAGACTCACCTTTCTGAGTTCAGATCTATTTCAGACAGTTACTAGCTGTGTGACCCTTGGCAAGTCCCTTTACCCTATTCGCCTCAGTTTCCTCACCTGTAAAATGAGCTGGAGAAGGAAATTGTAAACCACTTCAGTATCTTTGCCAAGAAAACCCCAAATAGGGTCATGAAGAATTGGATACAACTGAAACAACTTAACAGCAACAATAGTGATGAATACTTGTGATAGATTGATTCAGGGTTGACTGGAGTGTTGGCTTTGGAGTCAAGGAAACCTGGGTTCAAATCCCGCCTTGAAAATAGCGAGTGACCCTGGGCAACTCACTTGACTTCTCTGTGCCTCAACTTCTTGCTCTGTTAAATGAGAGCATTAGACTTAATGATCTTGCGACTCTAAATATATGGTTTTATGATCCTGAGTTCTCTCTAAGTAAAGAATTCTCTTTAGTTTGGAAACTTTCTTTTCTGTGGATCTCTCTCCTCTCCTCTCTCTCTCTCTCTCTCTCTCTCTCTCTCTCTTTCTCTCTCTCTCTCTCTCTCTTCCTCTCATCTCTTTAAACACTTATTTTCTTACCTCTTACTACGAATTGATTCTGATGGAGTCTCATCTAATCATTTTGTTCTGTAAAATACCTAGGGAACACTATACACCTGGTGCTGCCACCATTCAGAAAAAAGTCCCTGCCTACGGTGACATCTGGACCCTTAAACTCTTGTGAAACTGGCTGCAAGGGGTGGAAGTCTGCCAGGAGCCCTGTGTGACTGTTTATGTTGGTCTGATCTTAAAAATTTCATACGTCAAAGAAGACAAATGAGTAGTTTCACTGTTCGTTATCTGTCATTCATTGGAAAAGGGGTTGCTCCAAAAGATCAATTTTACAAAGCTTGTTGTTTTTAGGGTGGTTCAAATTGTCCATTCAGGGTTGAACAAGTTCCTTCTTGGCAAGTCTTGTTTAATTTGGTGACGATATAAATATTTATGTGAATATGCTTACTCATTGTGTTCACAGTGCTTCTTTTGCTTATTTTGTCTTTAACATTTACGACTCTTTAGATGATATCACGTTTTAACATTGCACATTCTCACGAAGGCAATTGTTTTCTTACTTAGCTCTATGCAGCTTTGGAACTATATAGGGAGTTTGCCATCTTTTCCTCCGATGGTTTCAATTTGTATGAACTTTTCTCATTTAAGAAGCCAGATTTTTTTTTTTCCCACATGAGCATGAGAGCAAGCTGTCAAAAATCCTTGTTATTTATCTCTCTAATCTGTCTTCATGTCCTTTGTCCTGAGTGATACACAGAGGCAATTTGATCCCTGAGAAAAGTGGGTTCACGTTTAAAACAGTTGTTAGAAATATTTCCACAGTTCATTTCTGAGTATGGCAGGGCTAATGGGCAAATTGTTTTCTTCCTTGCATGGTGTCTTGGCTATTAGGTAGATTCATTGCTAATCTGGGTGAAGTAAGTCCCTCCTCAGTGCTGGCTCTTACTTGGACTTGCTAGACCGCTGATAGCTCTTCCAACATTTAGAGATCTCACTAACTCACACCAAAGGAAAGAAGACTGGAATAGGTTCCAACCTAGACGTAGGCTTATCTAGAAGATTATAAGCCAGTATAGTGGGGACAAGGGCATCCTTCATTCACCCTCCAGAACTCAGAGAATTGTCCCTTTGCCTTTCAGCCAGAAGGAAGGAAAAACAGGTCAAATTCCTCTACTAGACCCGTTCATATGCACTTGGTTCTTACTACTAACATGTAGTAAGCCCATAGGATACAATTATAATATGTCTGTGAGTGCTCTGAATAAGAGTCAGGGCCCTTTATATGTCATCAGACACTTCTAGAAACAGGTTCACCCAGCCCTCATGTTTCTTGGCAGCAGGAAAAGTATGCTGCATGTTTCCAAGGACAAGGTTCCCATTTGATTGGTCCTCTGTTACATTTATAGCCTCAATAATACCTAGCGAGAGCTTAGCACAGAGTGAATGCCTGAATGATCTGTAAGAAATATATCTCACTGAATATTGCTTTTAAAGCACAAATTGATTTTTTTTGCTTATATTCAATAGTAGAAACCTGCATTATTTTTTTGAGTTGAGTAAAGCATTCAGTATGATAACCCATAGGCAGATATAATTGATTTTTTCTTGGGAGTTGGTAGGTTCAGGGTAAATTGGCATCTTACCTAAAACTCCTAGTCTTATAGAGTTGTCTGAAGGAATCAAGAGGTTAAGTGTCTTGTTCATAGTCACAAAATGGGTATGAAATAGAAATAAAACTTAAACTCAGGTATTTCTGTCTCCAAGGGTGGCTTCCTGTCCATTATACCATATAGCCTCTCTATATAATAGATACCCTGTATTTTATACTGTATATAAATATGTATATTTACACATATTTGTGTGTATATATATATATTTGTATTTAGACACACACAAAACACTTAAATACATGTATGAATTATCAAGAAAGGGGTAGAGAGAAGTGAAAATAACTACTTTTGTTTAAATAGCTTTAATTTTAATTCTAGCAAAAGCCATTAGGAATATAACTTTAATAAAAAAGTTTTTTCACTTCATCTTCACTGTTAAGTGGCTAGATGAAAGCATCTGAAAAGTTTATTATTTTAGTTCAATTGTAATGCAATTATAAATCAATAGAAGAACCTGCCATTAAAGTTTCTATGTATATATATGCTTATGTATATATATATGTACTTATGTATATATGTGCACACATATATGTGTATATAAACTACTAAACAATTTTTTAAAATGTCTAGGTTTTGCAAAGAATCTGCAAACCCTGTTCAAAAATTAAAGTTACATGGCAAAATGAATGGTATACTGGACATACCAGAAAGACCCAGGTTCACCTGACCATCTCTGACAATCTCTAAGTGTGTGACCTTGAGTCTGTCTCTGAACCTTTTTCAGTCTGTTTCCTCATCTGTAAAATAGTGATAGTAATACCTGCAGTATCTATCTCATAGGGTTTTGAAATTAAAATGATAATCTATGTGTAAAGTAATTTTCAAACTTCACTGTGCAATAGAAATTTCAGATTTTAATTAGATTCATAATAAATCAAATAGTTAAATAATAACTTAGTAAGCATGCTCTGGGAACACTATCCTAGATTCAGGATGGCTACATTTCCCCTCCAGGTCTATAGATGCACTTAGGAGTTGGGAGTATCTCTTTTTTTAATGTTATTGCCTCAGGCTCCTACTGATTTTATTTTAGTTTTTAATTACAAAGGATCATCTTCCCCCCATCCCTTACCCTGTAATTAGTGACAGGAGAGTAATTCTTAGAAGGGAATATTTACTTCAATGATAAAGGAAGAACAAAATATGAATTTCCCTCCCCAACATCTTGGGGGCACATTATCTGCTAATCTACCTTGTTCTCTAGGGAGAATTGCTCAGACTCAGCATAGTTTTCTACATAACATTGGTCCCACCAAGTTCATAATCATCATGGGATGTCATTCATTTCTCATTTGGGGCATTGATGCTGAAATGGCTGCAAAAATGGCATGGATTTGGACTCCTAGGTACCTGTAGGTTCATTCTCCTGACCTTTCAAAGTTCACAAGACCAGAGAATCAAGATTAATCTCTACCTAAAATGGAAAGGAATAAATGGAGAGGCAAGAGGACTGAAGCTCATTCACACCGAAGCTGTCACCAGTTTCAGTCAGCAAGGGAGTCAAACTGAAAGAAAATGACTGAAGAGAATGGCTAAACAGCTGTTCAGCTAGTACCTTTTGAAAGAAGGCCCCCCTAGTTCTGGTTATACCAAAGGCTGCCATTAATCACATGGTTAGCAAACCAGAATCAGTTATAGGACATCTACAGTTACTCCATGGTTTCTTCAAGTTACTTGTATTACTTGTCATAATGACTTTCCTGAAAGCAACCTTCTCAGCCTCTTTGCATTTGGAGATCACTTGCACAGAGCCTCTTAGTATGTACCAGTCCCCGTTACATCCTATTATGTGTTTGAAAAAATTACTGTCATTAGTCAACTGAAAAGTGTTTTGAACTTCTAGTTCATATTCCCATTTCAGAATAGTTCTTTGGTGTCCTGGAGAAACATAAACATTGTCTTTTCACTTGATTTCCCAGTGTCATATAGGAAAGAGTCTTAAAACAGTCAATGTGTAACAGTATTATATGGTTCCACATGTACATACGATAATCACAAGTGTCTTCAAACAGAAAGTTATGCATTTTCAACAAACAGAGCAAAGAATATCTCACAAAATTAACCAAACTTTAATCCTTCCTTAGTACTTAATAAGTACCTGGCTTGGTGCTAAGAATGCCTTTCTCCAACCCAAAGACAATAAAGAAAGAAAAAGGAAAAGAAAATTGACTTCCTAAGAAAGGAAACCTTGCTCCAACAGAGCTTCCTAGATCACACAGAGCTTCTCCTCTAAAGGATTTGAGATCTGGTGATAAGTAGAAGTGACCCCTCACCCTCAGATGAGAAGCCAACTATCCTGAGGCAATTCACTTAGGGGTCCAGACAACTTTACTCTGGATCCCTATTCTAACAGGCACCTGGAATTTCTGTCAATACATCTCTGCTCCTAGGGAAATACTACTGAAATTCTATATTCACCCAATAATAAGACAAGTCAGCTCAAAGATAATAGAAAATAAGGAGATCAAATAAACCTAAAAGAAGGTAAAACTGCAAAGCAAATGAATTAAGCAGTAAGGGGTGACCACTTGGGATTTATGAGAATGAAGATAAACTTTAACCTATGTACTTGAAGATCATGAGGATCCTGTTGTAGACAAGCAGTCTATTTAAAAACAAAAAACAAAAGAAAAACCCAGAATATTTTTCAACTAGGCCCTAGCATTTTGATGATTCAACCCCATAATTCTCATATTAGCTGGAACTGACATAAGGAAAACACACAGAAAAATAACTATACATTTTTGTCCAAAAACAGAGAGAAGAAAATATTGCTGATTTCTCTAGGATTCACAAACCAAAGGGCCCAGATACAAAAGTCTTGAGCAGAAATCTCTTCATAATCCCCATCAGTGTAAGTAGGCTCATTTTTATCCCGAATAAGCACACATTTAGTGAGTATTCTGTGTTTTGTATCACTTTTGATTACATCTCTTCATTATCTTTATTGTACCATGAAGGGTTGGGGGCATCTCTTCTATTTCCATCAGCTCAAGCTCCAAATGGTTTTGTTCCCCTCACTGTATGTCACTAGAGCTCATTATTTCCATTTAGCCACTTAACATGCCACGCAAACCTTTTCATCCTGGAATATCACCTCAGTCTTGAAACTAACGACTTGGAGGTACCCTCTACCCTTGTGGTTTCTCCCTCTGATTGGATGGCTCCTGCCATGACCTCCATTTAAGGACGGTGCTCAGGTAGTCTATCTCTTCATTTCCCACCGGGTTTAAATTCCTCTGGACTTCTCTGTCATGACTCCGTGTTGAATACCTTATTCCTCTCGTGCCTCTTTCCTTCTACTTCTCAGCTCA
This sequence comes from Bettongia penicillata ogilbyi, assembly GCA_023548195.1. Lineage (NCBI taxonomy): Eukaryota > Metazoa > Chordata > Mammalia > Diprotodontia > Potoroidae > Bettongia > Bettongia penicillata. The sequence goes on along the minus strand of JAJHZJ010000035.1, from coordinate 3,038,010 downwards.
CTTTAATGCTTTTTTTTCTTTTCTGTTAGAAAGTAAGCACTCTGAGGGTAGGAATTGTTTTTCCTTTTAGTTTGCATTTGGATTCCTAACACTTATCTAGTGCTTGGTACTTAATAAGCACTTAAATTCTTATTGATGGTTAATATTAAGTAACTTTTAGAAAGGGATATTTACCTCAAACCTAAGGCAAGAACAAAAGTAGAAGCACTTTCTCCTGAGAGAAAGTCCTGAAAGGACTCAGAATGAGTACAGTTTCTACTGAGCATCCGTCCTACCAGATTCATATTCAGAAGTATTATAGGAGTGTAAGTCCCTGTCTCAGGTTCTGCTGGACTAGGTCCTGAATGTCACGCCTGAACATTGCTCCAAGAGGAGCAAATGCTGAGCTGACTGAAAAACCCACCATGGACTCAGACTCTCATGTGATTGCTCTTCTGACCTTTCAACACTCTCAAGGTCAGAGCCTCCAGATTCATCTCCTTCACCTACAATGGAAAATAAATAAATGACACTAAGTCAGAGGGCCGCATTTAAGACTCAGTTTTTTCATCTTTCTAAGTTAGCTGGCTGAAATTGGTAAGTTTAACACCTAATCACCTCAGCACACCTGAGGACTGCTGCCGTGAATAAATTTCAAGGTTCTAATCACATAGTATAATGAACTCTATTCAGCAATAAACTAAACATTGTTTAATAAAGTAAGAGCATAACATTTGTAGCACCATCCTTAATCAAAACTAAATGTCCAAATAAAGTCCTCTTTCATCTTAACTCTAGATTGACTTCCAAGTCCCATGGCTCTTCCTCAGTGGGCTGACCACTCCTGACTCTCCCCTGGATTCACACGTAGGCAGCTGCCTGCTCTTGCTCCACTTCTCAGCTCAGGGGGCCTGCTCCATTTGGCAGCTTCTGCCTCTGAGATAACAAAGTTCAACAGGCCAAAAACAATACTGACACACACCACCACCACCACCACCACCACCACCATTTCAATTCACCTCCAAAGTTCAGTAACTCTGTGCTAATAGCTCAGTTCACTTTAACAGCTCTCTAAAAGAGTCTCATGGGCATGTTTCTGCCCTACAGCTCTATTCACTTTAGTTCAGAGGCTCCTTCAGCAAGTCTGCCATTAGAGGTCTCCTCTCCCTGCTCAGAGGTCTCCTCTTGGCTCTCTGCTTCTCAAGGATGGCTCACCCCTTCGGTACTGGCTTTCTTCATATCTACTCTCTCTTTCCATACAGTCCTACTCAGTATCTGATTGGCTAGAACTCACATGCACGTATCTGATATTGGTTGAAACTCAATCCACACAAAGATCCTACCTTGCTTTGCTGTTACAATAACCTATTTAAAAAATATTTTTTCCAGTGCTTTATGTTCTCAAAACTGAGTGAGGTATAAAGATATCATAGTGTCTTTTGAGATGCTATTGTCATGATCATGTAGGATTTAAGCTTTTCTGTTCAATTCAATGTGTATTTATTGAGTGTCTCATAAATTATAAGCCAGTGCCTATGCTAAACATTGGGGATACAGAGCCAGAAAAGAACCTGTCTCTTTCTTTAAAGATCTTATATTATCCTGGGAAATAAGATGGGAAACAATATGCAAAACATATGCAGATTCAGTTCTCTCTTTCTCTTTCTCTTTGGCTAAGGGAAATTTGTAACATTTTAATTCAGGAAAGGCCCCATGTAGAAGGCAGTACTTCATCTTCTCTTGGAAATGAGTTAGGTATTCAAAGCGGCACAGGTGAGGAGAGAAAGCATTTTCAGGTCTAGGGTGCTAGCTTGTACAAAGATCTAGAGGCAGGAGATGGAATTGATATGGTTTAAGGGCTCAGGGACCCCTCAAGGATTGAAGTATAGGAGAGGGTTTTCTGGAATGAATTCGGGGACTTAAGCATTCTTTAACTCAATTGATAAAGGTGGGCAGAGCTTTCTAGGGAACTTGCCACTTAACAGGAATGATTCTAAAGCTTATATAGGAAAAGTACCAGATTATCTGGCAGATATGCTAATTAGGTAATAATTTACAACCTTGGTCACAGGCGTTATTCACTACTGGTAACCAGGGGAAGTGGTTTCTCAGGGGTGTATTTTTGGTCTGTTATGTCTATAGCAAGATAGCTTTGAGAGCTGACGTCTATAGTTTGACCTTTGAATTGAATATGATAACTTTGGGAATCAATACATGATAATTCTGTGGTTACAAGATAGTCCTATTTTTACAAGAGAATTTTTTCACAGGTCAGCTTGTTCTTGTGATGGAGAAAGATAGTTTGTCTTACTGGGATCCACTCATGAGTAATTGCAGGGCACCGTGTCCTTAGACTGGGGAGAAAACTGTCAGGGATAGTCTTCTCTGGGGAGAAACGCGATCTTGGAATTGGGGTCCATGCACAAGCACCCAAGTGCCTCATCAGGATGCCTTGTATAGGCAATGGCAAATAAGCTAGTTGGGCCCAAGTGTAGAATGCATAAGGGGAGAGTAATGTTAAACACATCCAGGGGGGATAAAAAAGATCAGAGCCAGATTGTGAAGAATTTCCCTGCCAAAAAGAGGAATTATCATTTGATTTTAGAGACAGTAGGGAACAACCAAAGATTTTTAAGTAGTGGAATGACATGTTCAGACACTAGTTTTGAGAATATCGATTTGAATTCTGCATGTAGGATGAATTGGAGAGAGAGAAGATTGGAAACTGGGAAACCAAATAGGAAACTTTTGTGATTATCTGCTGAGAAGTGATGAAGGCCTAAACCCCAAGACCTGAAAAGAACCTGTGAGTAGAAAGAAATTGATGGATGTGAAAGATATCATGGAAGTAGAATAAAACAAGATATGGCAATTGATTGGCTGTGGGAAGTAACTGATAGTGAAAATCTGAGAATGACTTCAAGTTCACAAACCTGAAAGAATAAAAGGATGATGTTGCCTTATACAGAAACAGGAAAGTTAGGAAGAGAAGAGGATTTCTGGGGAACAATATTCTGTTTTGGATATGCTGAATTTGAGATGCCCATGGGACATTCCTGTTGAAATGGCTATCTGACATTTGCTTATTTTGGAGTTGAACTCATGAATGAGAGAAGAGTGGTCATACGATTTGGGAATTATCTCCATTGAGATGATAATTGAGTCCTTGGGAGCTAATGAGATCACTGGATAGGGGTCAGAGGGAGAAGAAAAAGGCCTAGAAGAAAGTCTGTCTACAGGTAACAACATTGAGATAGAAGTGAATAATGCCAATGGTGGTAGTTATCCAGGTTTGGAGTGAATTGGATAGAAGAATGTGGAAAGGGGTTCCAGGGTGGAAGGTGGTGCAGAGTTGACCTGGTTAATCCTATAGTCACCTTGTGTAGGTAGGAAAGTGAGGTCAAAGATAGGGAACCCAGGAAGGAGTGAAGTGCTTGGATTTTGTATTAAGAATGAATTAATAATCAACAAGCATTTGTTAAATGCCACTACATGCCAGGAATTATGCTGGTCATTTAAGAGTAGATTTAGGAGAGATGAGATACGGGGAGACATGGAAGGATTAGAAGTTCTGGCCAAAGATAGAAATTTCAAAGTTCAGGATTGTGGATCGCTTGTGGGTGATAATGAGATCCAAGGTACGGTGTATACCTGTGTATGGCTGAATCAAAATGACAATATAGGTCATAGGATTTTGAGGAGGTAGATGAACTAGGAAGTCAGTTTTGAAAAAAGAAAGTTTTTTTTTCATATTTATAGTTGCTCGTAGTTTCTTATGTACCTTCTCTTCTGGAATGGAGCTTCAGTCTTAGGGCAATGTAGTTTGAGTCTTCTTTGAAGAATTCTGTTGTGGGACAAAAAAAAAAAAAAAAAATGTAATGCTCCAACCCCCAGGGAAACCACCCTCTGACAAACAGTTCTGGAGTATCAGCCAGCATACCTGTTGGCTGAAATGTTCTACTTCTGCCCATAATTAAAAAAAAAAATACAGTTCAGCTGAAGTCAAATCTTTAGGGTTAATCAAATAATTTTCTTACTAATTTTAAAATCCTAATGACTTATGGCAAAGGTACAACAAATTCTTATGAAAGTACTTTAGTGGGAGTCGTTTAGAATAAATTGTTTGGGGAAAAAAATAGAAATGAAATCTTAACCGTGGTGATTCCAAACAAAATGAAGAATGACTTTACAAGTTGATAATGAACTATTTCCCTGCAGCAAAGAATGAATGAAGGTTAAGTGAAGTTTTGATCTTTGCACAAAATAAATATGAAAAAGAGTGACATCTCTGGAAACCATTTTGAATTTTTAGACTTGTTTTGAAAAGGTCAAGTTTATAAAACATTTGCATATGGTGTTACTATTTAAAGAACATGAAAAAATAAACTTAGTGACTGGAGGAAAGTTTTGCATCTTTAAGGAAGGAAGAGGAGAAGAAAACTTGGCAAACCTGCAGGTAGGATCATTAAGACCTTTCTTTTTTCTGGCTTTACATAGGAGTTCACAAAAATATAAACTTCAATGCTTTAACAAGACATACAAAAGATAAACATGGAACATCAACAACTTGTCCTTTTCTGTGTTTTAAGTAATCACACCTTGTTTAGTTGGGGGAAAAAATTTGAATGAAATTCTTATCATATCCTACTGATTTTCAATATTGGATGAATTACTGTTGGATCATGAGACTGATCTGACATCTAACTGTTTCTCCAGTATTTTCTATTTTTTTCTCTTGTTCTTTTCATTTTGATTTCTAACTGCAGAGATCAATGGATGACCAGAATATTTTCCAGGTATACATGCAGTGAATGGTTACTATTATATTATTTTTCTGAAGGAAATCACATGTCAGAAGGTACAGAGTCAAAACTATACAAGGCACAAAGAAGATTTAAAAATACTCATCAAAATCAATTGAACTGTGTGTGCTAAGGTTTACTGGATTGGTATGAAGAAACTATGAGTACTGGATTCAATGGAGGGTTTGCAGACCTCAGATTATCCTTGAGAATTCAACGAATAAACTGTCCTGGCACCAGAGCACCATCACAGACAAAACTTGGAAATTCCATTTTCTGTGCTCTGATTCTGCTTCTCTACAACTTGTAAGTTTCGTGTGCAAACAGGAAACCAGAATTTTCAAACCATATCAGATGTGGACACCTTGAGGGAACAGACGTGTTTAGCCCACAGGAAAAAATGATTAAGCATGCTTGACTTCACATATTTTACCAATTGTTGTCTAGGAGAGAAAGTAGGCTTATTTTGTATTGCACCAGAGCCAATAACTAGGACCATTGGTTCTTAGTTACAATGATTTTCGTGCAACTTTCCTTGGAATTAATTTTCTAACAATTAGAAATCTCCAAAAATGTAATGATCTACCTCAAAATACAATGTGTTTCCTATCACTAGAAATGTTCAGGCAAAGACTGGATGACCATTTGTCAGAAATGTCATAGGCAGGACTCCCAAATTGCTACATAGGAAATTCAATGAGATAAAGCTAAATCTTTTTTACTGTGAGATTCTATGACTCCTACACATTTCTCAGTGTTTAATCCAAGATATTCCTTCACTATATTGCTCAGAGTATAGTTCTCAACCCATCATTTCACCAAATTACTCCCACCCCATCTAAGCAAAACTATAGAAAAGGAAACACATAACATTTTCTTTTCTTAAAATGTGTCTTTAAACACAGTATGTGCCTTGCTGATTTTTATAAACAGCAAGACACTCCATCGATCATTTGTCAGATATATTTGCCTTTCTACTTTCTGCTATCCAAATAAAAAATTGAGATTTTATGCGATTTGAGGAAAAGTTGGTTCTATTACAGCACTCAATCTCTCTCTACTTAAACATGCTTTCATCTCTTAGTCCATTTATATTGCCATCATAGAGCGATAGCACAAGAAGGGCAACAGTAGTTAGAAACTGTTAGAAAATAAAAACATAACCTTCAAATGTTTTATAAAATATGAGTAAGAATCCTAGCAATAAAAGCAAATCAAAATGAATCCCTCACAAAACATTACCAAGAAAACAAAATAACTGTAAACACAAGTCAAAAAAATGGTTATATTAAACATACCATGCAAAGGAGCAATAATTTTACCTTCTTAAACCCAGTTTATGTTTTCTGTTAGAAATGTAGGGATTGGACTATGGTAAAGAAATGCTAGGTGAATTTTTCTACTGTTACCTCCAAAAGGGTGCAGGCATGCATTTTTTTTTAATCTCCTGCCTTACATAGGCACAAAGAAGGCAAAGTCAAGTTAAGTGAGCAGCAATGTCCACATGTGCCTTCCAGGGTAGGAGGCTGGACAAGCTACTCCAACTATAATTTTTACATAAGCCTCTAGGTGTCAGGTTGAGCTCAAGGACATTCAGTTTTCTGTTCACTTAATCTTGCACATGTGCAGGCACATTCCTTTCTCTACATCCATAGCTTTTAGTCTATGTTCCCCTTCTGTCTCTTTGTATTGGTGTAAAAAGACCAGCCAGAGATTTCCCCTTTTCAGGCTGCCCAGATTCTCTCTCTGCTCTTTTAATCTTGTGTTGACAATGTAATGATTACAACTTTATTTCATAATTTTATCAAAATGGCTCCACCCATCTCTCATTAAGATTTTTATCCTTTCAACTTTATGGGACATAGAGGACTTTAAACACACTCACATTTTAGATTAGAGTATGTTTGCCGAGTGGAATAAACATAAAATAAACTTAGATTATTAAAACACCAAGCAGTGCTCCATCATTCTGGTAAATGTCTGAAACCCCAACTTCCCAGTAGTAGCAGCTACTCCAATTAAATTTGAATTCTCATCTTTCCTTTCATGAAAGGAAATAGAAATAGATCAAATGGAAAATATTTGTATGATGTTATTGATATGATAAGAAAGTATTGCTATGATAGATGAGTCACCAAAGATAATTTCTATTGACCATTATTTCCTCTATTAACTACTGAAGGACAGTAATTGTTTCCTAGCCAATTTCCAGGCAAACTCTGGAATTTGATGGTAAATGGAAATACTTTTTTTGCTGTCTCTTACATACATCATGAGCTTTTTCTTTATTCATAATCATTTTCTTTATTCATAATATTCTTTATTTCTAATGAATCTAATTCTAATATCCTACAGCATTCTTGTACAACTTATTTGATTGTTCCCCAACTGATGAGAATTTACTTTGTTTCTGTGTCTTTACTACTACAAAAGTGCTAATCTATGTATATGTGTAAGTATATGTATTCATATACACAATGTATATATTTGTAAACATACTATACATGCATATATATATGTAGATATATGTGGTATATGGGAATTTTTAAAATTATTCATCTCCTTGGGGTGCATGGTTTATAGATCAAAGGCTATGGCTAGTTTAGTGACTTAGCATGATTGCAAATTTCTTTCCAGAATGGATGAGTCAATTTCTACAAGCAGGGTATTAGTGTGTCCATCTTTCCATGGACACACTCAAATGTTTATCTATGTTTTGCCATCTTTGCCAGATTTACAGGTATGAGATAAAACTTCAGTTGTTTTATTTACATTTCTCTTACTAGTAATTTGCAGCATTCTTATGTACAGTTAACTGTTTTTCAACTTTTTTTGAGAACAATTTGTTCTTTTCACTTGACCACTTCTATATTAGGAACTGGATTTTTCCACATATATTTCTGGTCATTATCTATATAGTTTATGTGTCAGATCTTTATGAGATATTTGATACAGATATTTTTCCAGTTTATTGCTTTCTTTCTTGTTCTATTTGCACTGATTTTGAGGATGATAAAGCTTTACAATTTCATTAATGAAAATTATATATATTGCCTTTTGTAACTGTCTGCATCCCTTGCTTGGTTTAGAATTAACCTCCTAATCATCACTACTAAAGTAACTGGTATGCATAAATACCAATTTTTAAAATGGCATTTTCAGGTTACTTATTTTTTGAGTTTATTGCATTACATAGTGTAAGTTATTGAACTAAACTTAATTTCTATTATTTTTCCATTTTCTTAAGAACTCTTGTCAAATAGGGAATTCTTTCCTAAGCAATTTTAGTTTCCAAGTTTATCAAATGCTAGATTATTGAGTTTGATCATTTGAATTCTTCTTTATCTAATTTGTTCCTTTGGTCTACTTTTTAGCAAGCAGATTTGGTGTTTGCTGTTTTATAATATTGTCTGAGATCCTGAAGTGTTATTCTTTAACCATTTATGCTGCCCCCACCTTATTTCCATTGTTATTCTTTTTGTTCTTTCAAATACATTATGTTTTTATTTTATCTAGCTCTATAAAATATTCTCTTGATTGGCATGGTGCTAACTATGTAAATTAACTTTTTTTAGTATTGTCATTTTTATTGTATTGGCCTTGATGAACGGTCAGCTGTCCTTATGTTAAGTGCGCTGCCAGAGATGCACAGCATCAATGATCCTCTTTGTAATAGAGGATCCAGTCAATCCACTCCTATCTCCCTGCATGTCTATTTTTTTTTTTTACATCAAGAGACCTAGGAAAGTAAATGGATGAGAACTCAAGCTGTTTCAAAACATGAACCATGCTTCAATAAATTTTGTACATGTCATAACTTTCTCATTTTATCTTTCTTAGCTACTCAAGCCCACACTGATCTCCCCATTTTCTGAATTTCTAGAGTAGTTGCCCTCTGACTCACTTATCTTGGCAGCTACCTGTATATTGCCTTCCATCGTTATTCATCAGTTGCGTATGTGTATGTCTTCAATATACGTTTATCATACATTTCAATATATGTAATATACATTTATTAAAAACCTACCATATGCCCCTTACTGCTCCAAATACCAGGACAAACAAAGCTAAGTAAACTATGGCTCCTGCTTCCAAGGAACTTGTTTTAAGGCAGCTCAATAGAGTACTAATCATTCCCAAATGAGGAAATCACAGAATGCTTCAAAAACCAGGAAGTGACAACCTGGTTGGATATTGAGAGGAAGGAAAGTTCTCAATGAGCATAGATGGAGAGTAGAAAATCTGCCCCATATATGGGTTCAATGTAAGTACAATCAAAGAGGTAAGAGAGCAGAAGAAGGTCATGGAATAAAAAATGGTTCTTTTTGACTGAAATGTAAAATGTGTGTGGAGAAGTAGTGTGAGATAACTTTGGAAAGGTAAGTTGGAACTAAATCATAGAGGACTTGGAAGATGAGTATGAGAAACTGGGATTTTGAGAGAGGGCATCTGGCAATGGGCAATCATTGAAAGTGTTTTGAGTAGGAGAGTGATGTGATCACTCCTTTGCTTTAGAAAGATCACTTTGGCTGTGTGAGTAATAAGAGATTGAAGTGAAGAGAGACTTCTGGCTGGCAGGACAGTTAAGGAGCTATTGCAATAATCCAGGCAAAAGGAAATGAGACCTTAACCAAGGATGGTAGCAATCTAAGTGAATAGAAGGCAATGGATGGAAAAGCATTGTGAGTACAGAACTGGCAAAACTTGGAAGTGAATGTGGCACCAGGGGTGAGACAGACAAAAATCAAAGATGACTGAGGTTTTGAGTTTGAAGGACTTGGAGAACAGTAGTGCCGTCAGAACTAAGAGGGATTTTTTTTTAGGGGAAGGTGAGGAATTTAGTCGCATTAAATTTGAGATAATAATGAGGCATCTAGGTGAAGGTGGCTAACAGGCATCTGTGCTAATCTATGTATATGTATAAATATATGTATGTATACACAAAGTATATATTTATATACATATTACATATGTATATATAGATATCTATATGTAGATATATATGTGGTATATGGGATTTTTTTTATTATTATTCATCTCCTTGGGGTGCATGTCTAGTCATGTGGTATGTGGGTTAAAGGGTATGGCCAATTTAGTGATGCTCTTAGCATAGTTCCAAATTACAAATGACTAGAGCTCAGGGGAGAGATTGAGGCTAGAGATGTAGATTTGAAAGTCTTACATGTAGAAATAGGAGCTAAAAGCCATGGAGTAGATGAGTTCACCAAGGGAGAAAACATAGAAGGGGCAATCAAAGCATCTTTTATGAAGGAGTACCTAAAAAGAAAGGGAGGATGCAGGGGGAATTTATTAACAATAGTTTCAAGATTGAAAAGGTCATAGTAGAAAAGACTAATACGTGCTTGAAACGAGGAGTACAGAAGCAATGCTCCTTCGGGCTTTTGCTACAGACTGGGTGACAAGTAGTTTCTTGCATGTTGCTTTTGGTCTGGCCAGGAAGTTGCCTGGAAGTACAATGGACTGGAGAACATGGCTGAGAGGTCCTAGTGAGGGAGTAGAGGGGAGACATCACCAAAGTTTATTTTTTTCTTATCTTTCCTTGTTGCCTTGTTTTTGTGCCAGGATTTATTCCCCAAAGAAAGGAAAGAATAAACAAGTATAGCTTGGAGAGAGAATCAAATTAAGAGAACTGACTAACTTAGCAGGAGAGGGTCTAGGAGCTACAGAAAATACAAGGGAAAGTAAGTGTCTGAAACAGGATTTTAATGAGTCCTCTTCAAATTCATTGCTCTTTCCATTGATCCCTGCTTCCTCAAGGAGGATATGTCCCAAACAGTGTTATCTCCTGGGTTATAGGAACATAGATTTTAGAAGCTGAAGAATGTTTTGAAATCATTTAGTCTGAGCACTCCAGTACTGATTTCATTGTTGAATTAAGAGTTGACTTAATTTCACTCAGCTATTCAGATTACTTCATAAGGTTGAAAATTCCCATCCTGTGCAATTTTTCTCATGTGCTTCATGTAACTGAACTGTGACAAAGAATGGAATTGTGCTCATATGCTTGGACATAGTTGACTCAGCTTAGCATTTATGGATTTTTCCCAGGGAACTTGTTTAAGATACTGAAGTCACCTTTGAAAGGCACATTTTCAGTTCAGGATTTTATAGGGAAAAATAAAAGACACATGGTTGTCTGTCACACCTGGAGGTTTTCCATTAAAGGAAAGGGTTAGTATCTTACTAGGCAGATATAGATCAGTTAGCTCTTAGATAGAATTCACTGATGTAGCTGAGGCTACAATTGTTTTTAGGTTTTTAAAAAATCCCTTTTCTAGTATTGGAACATAAATCTATCATTTTGCCAAGACTTTGCATATGGATCTTTTCATGCACCTAAGAGCTGCAGTCTGCTTTTCATTGTTAGGCTTTCTGAAAAAAATAAAACATCAAACCTCAAATGTACTGCTGTCAAGCAGAGGAAGGAGATTGCCACAAGACCATGTTTTCTACTTGCTATCTTTTGGCTTATTTAGTCATAACTTTGGAAGAAAGAATAGTATATTCTCTCAGGATGGAAAATTTTGTTTTCAGATTCTTATTGACATTGTCATCTATGCAATTATTTTGTTTATTCTAGCTCAAAAAAGGCCAAAAAAGAAGGACTCTTAAGCCCAAACAATTTAGTTTCTTTGCTGTAGGGAAGATGTGATTCAGAAAGTCGAAAAAGAAATCACAGCTTTGTTACACATTAATCTTGAGCATCTGTCTTAGCATAAAGCATAAAAAAGGAAGAAGGAGAGGGAAAAGTAGAACACAGAGGGAGGATAGAGAAGTAGGATAGTAATCTTTTTATGTGTAGCTTTAATATTTTGCTTGAGGTCCAATATCAGAATTTCCAGAGCATAATTTTAAATTAAATTTGATTATAAGTTCAAAAACCAATTATATATTGTATACATATTTATTTCAATCAATAAACCTTTATATATTTATTTCATGTATAGGTATATGTAATTTCACTGGTGGAGGGAATTCCATGGGAAGAACACCCTCTCCCAATATGGATACTGTTGTTCCAAAATTTATAGTCTTAGGGTGGGTTGCCTGGAGACATGGAGTAGTTTAGTGACTTGTCCATGTTAACATATTCAACATGTTTAACAGGCATAATGTGAACCAAAATCTTCCTAATTTCAGAGGTTGATTCTGTCTATCCACTTAGCCATATTGCTACAGATAGAAAAATGCTAAATAGCTGGAAATTTCTCCTTATATTAATATATATATACATATAGATGCATCATTCTGCATCCAAATTATAGTAGCAAGCTTTTATGTAGTACTTTAGAGGTTTGCAAAATGCTTTACATGTTATTCTATTTAATATTTTATATGTTTGCTTCATATATACATCCAACATATACATGTATACAAACAAAACACTTATATATTATATAATATACAAAATATATTACATTTATATATAAAATTTATATATAAACTCACATATAACACACACAATTATAACAATTACAGATTACTTGACATTTTGATGCACAACTTTCAAAGCTCGTGTGCCTCAGTTTCCAGGAAATCTCCACTAGATAAGGCAGAATGAACTTGGTTTACTTAACATAAATAGAACTAAAAAGTATTTTTTAACTAAAAAGTTTTGATAGATTTCTTATGGATTGACTGTTTAAAGCCCAGAGGGGTCCCCATGAGGTTGCTACCTTTAATTCTCTCAGAGAAAGGTGCACACAATATCCCAGATGGATTTGTAAAGCACTTTTACTGTGAGTTGAATGCCTTGTAATTATATTTGGGACTAGGAGGATTAGACAAAGATCAACTCACATAAGAAAGAACTTTAATATGCTTAATTAGAATGTGAATGAAATAACAAGCAGATAAATGAATAGCAAGGTTCCTTACTGCCCATTTCCCAAAGCTATCTTTTTCCCACACAGATCCATCTCTTGGGGGAGCACTGGGCTCAGCTACTGATTTGACACTTTGGGCTTTTCCACCACGAAGCAGGAGGATGTCCATGACAGAATCATTGGGTATCTAGTACTGAGTTTTATGGCATAGAGCTGAGCTGTAGGTTAAGAGGGCTCATAGCAGTGGGCTAGCATCTGGGAGTGTAGGAGAGAGCCATGGTTGTTTCTCTGTATAGCATCTGGTCAAACAGCATATCAGGGCCAGGACCCAGCCTCCATTTCTTAGCTATTGTAGCTCTGTGGCTTCACCTCCCAGATTTGAGACTATTCCTTTCTAATACTTTTTATAAAATTGACGCACCAAAGGTGCAGATGCCCACAGGCTTCTGGGAGATATATTTCCAAAGAGAAACTGGTAAGATATGCGTAATTGAATGTACCCATTTAAACACTTCTGACATGAGTGGGACATGGAGGTTAATCCAAATAGCTCTGGACTAGCAGGGTAGATGTGGAACAAACATTCCTGCAGCTATGCAATCTGGGCTATATATAAGCAAAGAGAAGTCAAAGCCAAAGGATCAGATGGAGACATAAACAAAAACACAGAGTAAGCTGAAATGGGACAAGGTTATAATATTTTAAATCAGACAGAACACATGATGGAAAGTCAAAGGCTGGCAATGAAAACTGCAGCAGTTGGTCATGATTGTTCAGTGGTAAGAAGCTTCCAATCACAATGTGCTTTTAAAGAGGAGGTTGACCATATCCACCTTTAAGTCTTAAAGATCTTTCTCTGAGATTTAGAAACTAGAAACTCATGGTGACCATTTAATGGAAAATTTTCTGCTATTATTCTTAATTATGAAATAAACCAGACATTTAAAATATTCTACTACAAAATATAGCATAATAAAACAAAATGAATATATGTAGTAGTAAAAAGAGAAACAAAGAATTTGGGATGAGTGGTTATTGATCTTTCATGTAAATACTACAAAATATGCACTTGTCTCCAAACTGTGTAACTGCAGAAATAGTTATGCATAAAACCTAACAGTGACATACCAAAAGAGCAACCACCCTTCACAGATGTGGTCCTGTGATTGCTAGTTACCAATTCTTTCCAAGAAAGGTGCTGGCAGGATAATAATTTTTAAGAATACAGCCAGGTCCGAATGAATTCAAACAATGAATCTCCCCGAAGTGTTAATATTATTTGAAATTGCATTGCACATTTCCATTGGGCTGAAAATAATTACCATATTTTACATAATCATAAAGTTGAAGAGTGTGAATTCAAATACATTCCTTCCAGGGATTCATTACTCTCATGAATCAGGATCTAGCTTTATTAAAAATTTCTTTTGACTTTTCTGTTTCTGGAAAGAAATACCAGGGATACAGGGATGAGATAATGGACTAGGCTGTACCAGAGCTTTACTATATATGTTTATCAAACTTATGGGGGTGGGAGGTGGTCAGAGTTCTCCAGGTAGTATATCTGAATCTGTCTAAGAAGGAGGATAGACATCACTCTAAGACTGAGAACTAAAGCAGATATAAGAAAAGCAAGGAAGAAAGAGGACAGTTGATTTTTGTCAATGGAGTCATATTATCTCATTTGAGATCCATTACTCCAGTCTGGAAAGTGGGCATTGTTTTGGAGAGATGCTCATCACCCTTCAGGTACCTGTCCTACTGATACAGATCACTCCCTTCTTACACCTTCATCAATGGTCTTCATGAGCTTGTGTGACTAAAAGTTAACTACTTGGTGGTTACTTTTCGTCACCAGTGAGCCTTGTCAAACCTAGCTAGGCTCGTGTTCAGATGATTCTCTGTCAACAGGTTTGACCTTAAAGTCTTTCCATTTTGGAAGGATCTACCAGAGCTTGTACTTTACTGATATAATCTTTAAGAGTTCAGGGTAACCTTTATGCCTTGCTGAGCCATCTGAATAGGACTTCATTAGAGGGAGACTATTCTTTTGTGACATTTATGACTTTATTTTTATAAACTTAATATTAATTAAGTCTTTTTTTAAATCTGTGAAGCAGGGACACATATAACCCAAGTAAAGAAGAGAAAGAAACTTCTTGGAGTGAAGGAGAAAGCAAGATTCTACCCTACTCTTGCTACATGATCCCAAACTAAAATTTCCTCTTTTAACTGCAATTTATATCCTTCAACCTCTATTCTTCCTAAATCTGATCTTCATGATTATAACATTTAGTCCCATGATGACTTCCTTTGTTTCTAGACCTTTGTCTTGGTTCTGTTTTCCTTTTCCTATCTTCCCAGTCGTGGTTGTGTGGTCATTGATCTCAGCATTGTTCTGTCTTCTCCATCTTCAGATCCCTTACTCCCTTGTCCTTCTGCTGTTCTCATCCTGCTAGTCCTAACTCTAGAAACCTACCACCTGAGTTGTCTATTCTTAATTCTGAATAGTAAAGCACTGTTGAAGTAACTAACCTCAACTGAGCCTTTTCTGTGAGACTTCAATCATTGGAAGTTTTCAAGCAAAGGCTGGATAACCACAATCCTTATTATTAATTAGTCAGTAAATATTTTTTAAGCACCTACTGTGTGCCAGGTATTTTGTGAAGCTCTGAGGATTCAAAAAGAGGTAAAAGACAGTCCCCACCCACAATCTAATGGCCAAACCAATATGTAAAATGCAATCCTGCATATGCAGGTATATGCAGGACAAATAAGAAATAATTGGGAGAGAAAGAATTAGAATAGAGGAGTTGGAAAAGACTTCCTGTAGAAGAAGACAATTTTATTTTTTAAAATTTATTTTATTTTTAATTTTTGGAATAAAACAAGCATTTCCCTAACACAGTATAATAAAAAAAAAAGTTGATTGTGCATGAAACTGCAAACCTATTATGTACAACTTGCGATTTCTTTGAAATACATAATAAAGTTATCATATAAATTTCTTCTTTTCTTTTTTTTCTTCAGTCTCACCTCCTCACTGTAGAGGTAACTGGTATTAGAAAAAAGATTTTAGTTGGAACTTGAAGGAAGCCAGGAAAGTCAGTAGATAGAAATGAAGAGGACAATATTTCAGGCAGAAGGGACAATCAGATAAATATTCCCTTAGCCAAGAGATGGAGCCAAGAGATGGGATAGCAAGGAAGCCAGTGTCACTGAACTGGAGAATATGTGGCAGGGAGTAAGGTGTAATAAGACTAGAAAGGTAGGTGGGACCTAGATCATGAAGGTTTTTGAATGACAGGATTTTGTATTTATTTGTGTTTTGGAGGTGATTAAAGGCCAATGGAGTTTAGATGCAATTTGTTCAGATACAGGTGGAAGTAGACGGCCCCTGAGGGCCCTTCCAACTTGGAGATTTGGGGATTCTCTGAAGAAAAGAAAGGAGATAAAAAGGGAATTGATTTGGGATGGAGACATGATCTTGGAGATGTAGTTAAGGACTTCTTTCTGAAGGAGAATTGGACTCATTATTTTAGAAACGGTAGAAGGGGAAAGAGAAGGTATTTTTCACTGTGAACAATTGTCTGATCTGGGTATAGTCAAAACTTATTTTTTTACTCTATGATTTCTAAAGGAGTAGAAAACAAATCTCTCAGTATCTGGGAGCTGTCCTTTAGAGGACTGTCTTTCAGTTTCTTTGCATGTGTTATTACATAAGAGCTTGCTGCCTGCATCTCCTTAGGTATTCTTCTTGTGAGGCTTTCATCAAATCTCTGTTGGTGCTGCTTGTGAGCAGAGGAGGCAGAATAACAAGAACCAATGCTTTCTTCATGGTGTGCGTGTGTGTGTGTGTGTGTGTGTGTTCTTTTGTGTGTTCATCTTTCTTTGCCGAAGAAGACTATGCCATCAGAGAAATAATGACATGACTTGCACTTGACTTTGTTTTGAGTGAGGGAGAGCTGCGCAGGTCACCAGGCTTACTTCTCCAGAGCCATTTGGATCCAGTGACCAGATATTTATCAGGATGACTGGAGATGACCCAGTGTGAGGCAATTGGGGTTAAGTGACTTGCCCAAGGTCACACAGCTAGTGAGTGTCAAGTGTCTGAGGTGAGATTTGAACTCAGGTCATCCTGACTCCTGCCCTGGTGCTCTATCCACTGCACCACTTAGCTGCCCCCTTTCTTCGTGGTATTACAGAGGTTAATGCCATGTGTTTTACCATTTGGCCAAACATTCTCCAGCATTAATCTCTTCAGTACTTATGTGCTGAGCTAGAAGCTTGTGCTTGTAAAGTTTTTCTTAGAGGAGAGTAGAGAAAAGTCACCCTACTGAAGCTGCTGAGGTTAAGAAAATGCCCTCCAGTTCCCTAAGCAGAAAAAAGAGCAGGATCAAATAAGATAATGCTTGTGTAGTGCTAAGCACAGTGTCTTGCACATAGTAGGTACTATATAAAGATTTATTCCTTCCCACTTAGTCATTTCCTAGTCTGATTTACCATCTGGTCTGGCCAGTGTAATGAGATAATAAATTACATAACACAAACAAAATGTCTTGGAAAGCATAAAATGCATTATGATGATGGTGATGATAATGATGATGACAAAAGGGAACCAAGCACTATGCTAAGCTCTGGAGATACAAATAAGAAGAAAGAAAGACAACCTCAGTCCTCAAGGAGCTTACAATCTAATGGAGGAAGTTGGAAAGGTAGGGGCTACTACACCAGGGTTTCCTCCATGGTGGGGCATCTCGTTCTGTGGATCTGAGATGAAGTAGATGGAAAGTGAAGACTGAACTGCACAGACCAGGTTCTGCCTTCAAGAAAGGAAAGTTTTGGATGGGAGTTTAGTGCTCCATCCTCCAGTTAGAGGGGAGAGGAAGCCAAGGGAACTGGGAAGGTGTTGAGTACATCTAAGGTTGAGTTAAACAGTATAAGATTTCTGGAGTTCAGTTTATCCTCAGAAGGGCATCTTGTTTGAAAGAGTCTTGAGAACAGGTAGAGCTGCAGATTCAAAATGGAGTACCAGAGAAGCTTTTATTATGAGAATTATTGAAACTCTAACATTCCCCTAGTTTGTGAATCCTTCTTGTCCCCTGTATCCTTTTGTCCATTGTTACTAGCTCAAAAACCTTTGAGGTTGTGCTCTCGCTGCAGGGACAGGAAGGTAGGGAATGTTCAACAGTGGGCCACAACAGCAGAGAAATCTTGGTCAGAAGAAACTGCGGGTGAATGTGGAAAGGGAAGTAATAGGCAGACCCTTGGGCTCTTAGAAGGAAAGAAGCAGGTGACAAGGGGGCTGGGATGAGATGCCCATGTAGGCTTTTGGTCTCAAACCTTCAGGAGAACCTAGCTCAAAAGACAGGAAATAGGAGGGAGCAGCTACAACTGGGGGAATTCATGCTTAGTATCTCAAGTTTTAATTCTGAATCCATCTCCCTATAGAGTCATTTCTCTACATAAGGGCTAGAGATTTCAGAAGATTTTGCTTTTAATAGACTTTCATGATCTGGTCTGGGAGTCTAGCCATAAATTTGCTAATTGCTCTTTCTTGCTGGCAATGTTACCTGGCACTCAGCCCTCAACTCTTACTTACTCTATCTTACTGACAGTGTATCTGTAACTCATGTAGCAATATTCTCTTGCCTTTAACATCTTGTGATTAGTTATTTAATTTTTTAAAAATATTACTGTTTGTTCTACCTGCTGGTCTTAGTTCTGATGTAGTAAGATGGCAAAAGGCAAGGAAGTTCTTAGTCCTAATGGTCTCCTGAAGGCACTATCATTTCTTGTTCTTTCAATATTTAATACCCTACAAATCATAAAGATTTGGCCATTTAGCAATGGCTATACTAACAATATGAGTTCAATTATGTCCATGGTTAAATATGAATGAATGAATAAAGCATTTATTAAGGGCTTACCATGTTCAAAGCACTGAGCTAAGTGCAGGGGATACAAATAGAAATGTTAAGACAATCCCTATTATTTTTTTGTTTGTTATGTGATAGCGCTCCTCAAAAAAATCAATCCCTGAAACACACTAAATTGTTTTAATGTTTTCTATAACATTTTGGATGCTTTTCTTATATTTTAAAAGGCTCTCCATTTAACTTCAGTAAACTCTGAAATGCAGTCTAACAACTTGGAATTAGCAGATGCAATAGGCATTAGAAATTCAACAGTTTAAGTTGACATCAATAATTTCAGTCTTTGTACATAACGTTTCTTTAAAACAAGTTATATGTTATACTAATTCATGTTCATAAAGTATACATTTTTCTCTTTACCTCCTTTATATGATTCTCATCCACCCACACTTGGGGTAGACATCCCCCTAACTCACCAATTGGCTTGAGGCCTGTCAGTTACCCTCAGTCTGGTTTAGCCCATCTGCTGAGATGGTTTTACCAGGTGTAGCCACTATGAATGCTGAATCTTCTTGGAGCAACAGGTGAGAGTTGTGTGACAAATAGACAGCAGACATGGATGAGCAACCCTGAACAGGGCTTGGCAAGCCCTCCCACCAGAAGTGCGAGTCTTCCATGAACACCCCTTGAAGGGAGTCCTTGAAATGGTTTTGTAGACAAGTGACAGAATTAACTTTGTGCTTAAGAAAATTTCTTTGCCAAGAATTGGCAAACAATTGCTATAGAATAGCCTAATTAATCTTTGTGTTATGTTCATCCTTCATTGCTGAAGAAGACCATGCCATCACAGAAATGATGATGACTTGCACTTGACTTTGTTTTGAGTAAGGTCACCAGCCTCACTTCTTCTCCAGAGCCACCTTTGATCTGATATTCCTCAGGATGACTGGAGATGACCCAGGATGCACTAGGAGACCTTGGCCCCTTTAGCCTTTGGTCCTATTCAAGTACTCACTTAGGGTGAGGTAACACCCATTCATTGAATAGGACTGTTTAAGAAGTAGCCAGGGCACGGTCCCTTTAATGAGAAAAAGAAAAAGAAACACATCAGTCTGGGAGGGAAACAGCAAGTTACTATTGATAGTCACTCTAAAGCCAGGAGGGTCCAAGAGCCCTTAGACAGAGGCCCATTGGCATCCCAGCTTCAGAGTGCAGTAGGTTTAAGGTTTTGCTAAAGGACGGGACAGGAAAGGAAAGAGAAAAGGAGAGGAAACGAAAGGAAAACAGGCAAAGACCTTTAAAGAGACCCAATAATGAGAGAGATTGTTACCAGTTCCTGTAAAATGTGGCAGAAGCTTCATGAAGTTGGAGCAACCGAAAGATCAGAAAAATAGCTCTTAGCCCTGAAAAAAAAAATGCTGTTTATAGGTAAGACAATACAAAGACTGGAGTATTTGCCAAACAGTAAGTTTTAATGAATAAACTTACATTTTCATTTGTGGTTATGTCAAAAACATTATCAGGAATCCAGGAAAGTCTGAGTATTTTCATCAGACTGAAGAATCTGCTGAAAAATGTTTCGGGAATTTTTTTTTACTTCCAGTGGGTCTGGCAATCATGTCTCCATTGAGGAGATGATGAACTCTAATAAACCTTTTGATATAATGAAAAGCAGAATGAAGATGGAATATTGTAATAAGCCCTTTTACCATAGTATATGACATGAAAGGTTAAGAAATTTATCTAACAATTGGAGATACAATATACTTTGATGGGATCGGACATCCCTTGATTTAAACCTTGTTTGAAAAATCTATGATCTATAATCTATAAATAATATTAACCCAGAAAAGTATACTGTTCATCAAAAAATACAGTTAATATCCAATGGTATGTGGTTTCATGATGAAAAAATTAAAGAATATAGGTCAAAGTCTTGTGAATCCTATGCCACATCATGTAAAATAAAGAATAGTGGCTAAAGGGGAACACAGTGCACATTAAACATTATTTTTCAAGGTGTAAAAAATTTTAGGATTCATAGTATATCAGAAAATTATGTCTTTGTTTGAGTTACTTAGTATTGTCTATACCTGCAATGGACTTGTGTTCTTATCTTTTCCATTTCAGAAATCTTAAATTCCTTCTATTCTTACTCTAATTCTTTTGCTTCTGTGAAATCTTCCCTGATACTCAGTTGCTAGTAACCCCTTCCTCCTCAATTTTACTTATGCAATATATATCTATATGTATACATATATATGTATGTGTTCTTTGCATGCATACATATATATGTATATAATCACTACAATAGAATATGATATGCTCCCTGATATTGAGTACTGTTTTATTCAATCTTAGTTTTATCACCAGAACCACACACAGAGCCATGAACATATATAGTAGGTCCTTAATAAATATTCAGTTGAATTTTCCAGGCAAGTCCAGGGAATTGTTGATATGTTCATGAGAGCAGAGCTAGCCAACTACTGGGCCCAGTAGGGGACAGGAACAAAGATAGTCTGTGATCTGGATCCTGAGTCAACATTTGATCAGCAACACCCTTTGTCTTAGAGATCGCTTTCTAGATGGTTTGGCTCTGTCTTCTGGAGATAAATTAACCCAGGTGAAAATGGTTATCATGGATCTTCCTGAACTTGTCATTGTGTGCATTCTGAATTTCTCTAATTATGACTGGCCTTGTGAAATACTCTCTTACACCAATTAGTTGCAAATTACACAAAGAGGTCAAGGAGGAGAGTTAGGCTGTTTAAGGAAGATTGTAACTAGGCCATTTTCATTAACTGATCCTGAGCTCCATCTTTGTTGTGAGGAATCACAACAGATCAGTCTTTCTCCCATCATGGATAAAAGATCAAAGAAGCTCCCTGCCCTGCTTCTATTTCTGGATATGTATTAATTCACAAGCCAACCTGCAGCCCATCTCTTTCTGACCTTGAGATTGAGCTACTAGGATCCTGGATATTATGGGTGCCACTTGTGGAAAGTTGTGGGCTAGGAGACTGAAAGTAGATTCAGAATTGATTGAATGGTTCTCTATAAAGAGCTGTCACTAAATAGTTTGATATTAACTTGCAATGGCGTCTCCAATGAAGTGGTGAAGGATTTATTTAATATTTTTAAAAATATTGGAGAAAGTCCTATATGACATGCTCATCAAAAATTTGCAGATATATATAATCAGGAGGCATAATTGACATACTAGATGATTGTCAGGAATCAATGAAGTCTTGACAAGGAAACTCAAGAGGAATCAATGTAAAATCTTGCATTTGCATCTAAGCAACTAACTTCACAAATACATGACAGGAGAAGAATGCCTGGACAGGAGTTTTTCTGAAAAATATACGAGCATTTTAGTGTATCAAAAGCTCACTGATATGACAGTCACAGACTCATGCTATTAGACTCATTGAGAGGCATAATGTCTAGGCCTGGGGGAGGTTAAAACATCCAGAAGATGATGACCAGGACAATGAAGGGCCTCAAGATTATGTCATATGGTTATTGGTTGACAGAAATTGGTATATTTAAATTGCAGAAAAAAGACTGAGGAGGAGGAGGGTGGTGGACTGATTACTGTGTTTAGGTATTTGAAGCGCAGCTGCCTTGATGGTTCTGACTAGTTCTATTTGTCCCCATACCTCAAAACTAGAATCAGAGGGTATAAATTATGTGAGGCAGATTTAGGCTTTATGTAAGAAAAACATTTCCTAGACTAAATGACCACATGTCAGGTATGTCATAAAGGAGATTCTTGTTCAGGTATTGGTTGGATTAGAAGATCTCTCTGAGGACCTTTTCAGCTCTCACTATAGTTCTGTTGTCCTATGATTAGGTAACTTAAAGGCCTGCCAGCTGAGGCCACCATCCTCACTGGGTGTTATACCAGGCACAGTCACAAACTATACCTTTTCAGTTCCTGCGCACTACCAATTGATGATTGAAGGTTTGGAAGGGAGCTTTGTACAAAATATCCTTGATTCTTGAAAGCATCAAAACTTTCTCTAGTACCCAATGGACTTGTAAGGCTACTGGTTAAAGGAAAGCATAAGGGCACCAGAAAATAATAATATTCATGTCCTGAAACTGACCAAAGACTTTCACCTATATCACCAGACTAAACCACAGGTTACAGATCATTTTGGGCCTTTATCACCTCTTATTTCAACTATTGTAATAACTTCTTCATTGGTCTCCTATCTCAAATTTCTCCCCTCTTCAATCCTTCCATATGGTTGCCAAAATGATATTCCCAGAACATGGATCTGACAATATAACTTCCCTATTCAAAAATCTCTAGAGGTTCTCTATTGTTTCTAGAATAAAATGCGAACTTTTTCTGTAATTTGAAGCCCTTCTCAATTTGATCTCAACTACCTTTTCACTTTTATTAAACATTCTACTCAAATGGGCCTATTGGCTATTCCTGGTACTTGTCAATCCAGCTCCTTTGGGGAGACTGTCACCCATGCCTCAAATGCCTCAATTACCCTCTTTCTTCACCTCCTGTCCTCAGAGCCCCTGCCTTTGTTCAAAGCTCAGATAAAGTACACTTTCTACATGAACTTCTTACTTTTGTTTCTCCTACTGGCTAGTGTTTCCTAAAATATTTTGCATTTCCCTTGTTGACGTTTTATATTTTCTTATATGTAAATGTTTCCTTTAGTATAATATAAACTCTTTGAGGACAGACATAAAGCTTTCAAGTTTACTAGAATCAGTTTGAGTTGGATAAAATATATATTTTGGTTCATCTGCCTCTGAAGTCCCTAATTTTTGGTATTCCCATTATTTTCTAACTTGGACTAATAACCCCTATTTTCTTACTTCTTTAGGTATGGCTGCCCTTAAGTCATTCTGGTAATGGGTGGGTTTGACCTTTTGGATTATGTATGTTATAGTCCTTTCTTGGTTTGGCCTCAGTGAGGGCTGTTGTCCCTCTCCTTCATGTTTCTCTGGCACAGTAATCTCCCCAATTAAGCATTTCCCTTGATCCACCCTAACTCAAGGGAGACTTCTTCATAGTATATTGTAAAGGTAAGGCCTTCCTGAGTGGCTTTCCCTGTGAGCCTTTATCTTTACCTCTGGGTCCCTGGGGAAGTTTCCCATGTGGGACCAAAGGGTGTCTGTGTCACAGTGTCAGTGAAAATTAGTCTCTGACAAAACCTTGAGTCTGTTATTACTTCTGGTGGCATACCTGTGCCAAAGATCATAAGATCAGGATCTTATCCCTTCCTTTTTTTTGGGGGGGGGGTATGTTAGTCTTCTGAGAAATGTTGTGTTGTGTAGTTCTTTCATTTTCTTTTTAATACAAATTTTCTTACTGCATAAATATAAGTGATTTAAAAAAGGAGCCCAATTGGATTGGCTTCTACATGTATGATGCTCCCATATAGAATATTTGTTTTTATATACTATCTATTTATTTAATAGGGACCCAGGAGAGATTATTGGCCTAAATGCTAGCATAAGAAGTAGACATATGGTTCCCAGAAGACAGTGCTAATATGAAGAAATATAGAAGCATTTAGAGAAAATTGTGTTCAGAAAGCATCAGAAATCTAGAGAGGAGCCTGTGGAATGATTTAACAGGTTATAGACTGCTAGGGCAGCCAGGAAGTAGTATATTAAGTGACCAGAGGCAAATCAACTGAAAAAGACTCTAAATCACAAGAAACATTTGTTGGAGGAAAATGTCTGTAGCTAGAGAGAGAACCAAGGAAATAATCTCTTTTTTTAAAAAATGAAAAGGGAAAGACTAAGGTCCTAAAGGATCCTTTGGGTGATTGCCTGGAAAGGACAGAATAAAAATGACTAATGAGAAGTTGGATGGCCAAGATATGTAAGGTGACCCAAGCTGAGTGAAGGGAGCATTTAACTTTCCTGGATGAAATCGAGTTATAGGACTCAGATGAATAAAGTGAAGAACAGCCAAGCCTGATTTCTCAGGTTTGAATTCAGTGAAGCATGAAGCTGTGAGATCTATTGCAACAGCAATTAGCTCCAAAAGGATATCTTGAAGCTTAAATGAGATGATGGATGCAAAGCATTTTTCAAACTTTAAAGTGCTATATAAATGTCAGTAGTAATTATTGTTATTACGTTGTCATTACTTTGTTGTTATTAGCCTACAGGTTTCCAGTCTGGTGATGACTTCCTTTCCTGAGCCGCTTTTGTACTCCTGCGAAGCTCAAGCAATGTTTATAAAACAATACGTGTTGCTAAAAGTTAAACAACCCAGTTCTCTGGGAAACATAAAACCCAATTACATGTATAGATAATTTTAAGTTTAAATTGTATTAATAATGATTTCTTATGACCAGACAATCAGGAAAAAACAATACATCATGTCCTGATTTGTAGGAATCTCAATTTCTGAGGTGTAAATGATCACATTGAAAATTTAGCAATTGTTGCTCTAGCACACTCCTGGTTTAACCCAGATGAAATGAATCCTTGGTTACTGAAAGAACTGGTGAATATGAAAGGACAAGTGAAAAAAATATTTACTGAGCAATTGATATATTCAAAACTTTGTACTAAGCTCTGGGAGTACAAATAGAAAAGCAAGACATTCTCTTTCTCAAAGAGCTCACATTCTAATAAAGGGAAACAAGGAATATAGAAGGTATCAGCTGCAAGTAATATGTTCCTTAGGGGGCAGTGGCAAAACAGATTGTAATGCATCTTCCTTAATGTTATTTACACTGATAAAACCAAGTTTATTTCTGATGTCCAATGACTTGATGTCACAAATTTTGGTGTCAAGAACATTTTTTCCCCTAGTATTCAGTAGCTCTGACTGTCTGTGAAGGCAGGGTCTGCAGGATGCCAAGAAGTAGTTAGCAGGTCACATTTTCCTGTGGATGTAGGCTGCAGGTTATGAGAACTGTGTCATTGTCAGTGATCCATGGAAGAGTGTGAAAAGTGAGAGGCGTGACAAGACTAGAGGATGGTAAGAGTAGTTCTAAGCTTCAAAAAATGGAAAAGGGATCTGAAAATTGTATAGCTCAGTGAGTTTGACTTTGATGATACATTTCTTTCATGATGTTTTCCAATTTTATTAAGTGGACAGCTAGAAAAGAAAGAGATGATCACAAATAGCCAAAATGATACCCTATTTACCTTTTGGGCAGAATTATTAACTGAAAAATCAAGAGAATACAATAGATATAGTTTACCTAGATTTTAGCAAGATATTTAAAAAAGTAACTCGTGCTATTTTTATGTAAAGGATGGAGAGAAATGGCTAGACCCATTGGTCTCTCAAGAGGCAACCATGATATGAAGGCATGTGTGATCGACCACTAAGAATGGGAATATGGAGCTCATCCTACCCTTTCTATGGTAGCCAATCATGGGGTCTGTCTCCACCATATGTCCACCTGTCTTTGTACTTCAGTACTTCCAGAGGATTAGTCTCTCAGGATAGTTATACTCTAACCACTACTTATGTATCTACAATAGCAGATGAGCAGGTGCCAGTGGGAAAATCCTGAACCTCCAACACCATCCTTTACTGACCAGATCACTTTGTGGTTGCCACCTGTGGTCCTTGGAAGATGGTCTGCATGATGGTAGCAGCAGTTGGTAAGAGCTCAAACCCATCCATTTAATTTTGGGTTGGATGGAGTGATTTGTCTTTCAGATCTCTCTCCTTTTCCTCCACCCCTACCCAAGTCCTTCTTTTCTTTATTCTGTAGACCATGATCATTTTTCTCTTCACCTAGGTTCACAACCACATTGTAATTCCTCAACTTCTTACTCTCTTTCACCCTGTCTGCCCAACTATTTGCTACATCTTGTCATTTCTCTCTCCACAGTATCTTTTGCATTTGTCCCCTTCTCTCAACTCTCATGCCACCACTCTAGTTTGGGTTCTCATCTCATTTCTCCTGGACTATTGCTATAGCTTTCTAATCAGTCTTCTCAATTTTCAGATGCCAAAGTAAATTTCCTAGACTTAACTTCTGACCTTGTCCTTTTCCTGCTCATTAAACTTCAGTGGTTTTCTATTAACCAGAGGATCAAACATCATTTCTTTTTTCCTCATCATTTAAAAATGTCTATTTTGTATAATTTTTTGTAATGTAGGTAATTATTAGTGTAGTAGTTCATGTAGATAATTGATAAATATACATATTTTCAGGGTGAATGCATAAATATTTTGAGAGGAATGTGATCAAAAAAGTTTAGAGATGACTGTGCTAGATGATAGCATAAGTAGATGAATTTGGAACAGTTTGAATGATTTTAATTAAACTGAAGTCTCACTAATCATTCAAACTCAACTTGGAAGGCTATATGTAATTTATCACCCCAGGGATCTGAGGTTGGCCATATGCTATCTGGTACTTTTATTAACTAGGATAAAGGAATAGTTAGCATCCTTTTCAAATTTTGTAAATGTGACAAATATCTAGAAAGGGGGGGTTGATAATACTTGATGACAGTGTTAAAATATCTTGATAGGCTAGTGTATGGTATAGAATCCAACAAAATGAAATTTAATAGGGATAAATGTCAAGTCATAGACTGGGGTCCAAGAAATCAGTTTCACAAATATAAGACAGGGAGACATGCTTGTTACTGAGGTTTGTTAAGAAAAGACATAGGAATCTTAAAGGACTGAAAACTGAATATGAGTCAACAGTGTGAAAATGGCAGCAAAAATTCAATATTGGGGTATAGTAAGGGAAGTATCGAGTTTAAGAACAATCAGATAACTATATTACTGTACTCTGCTCTATCACATGTAATATTATTCTGTTGTGGGTAACACATTTTGAGAAGGACATTAAGGGGCAGCTAGGTGATGCAGTAGACAGAGCACTGGCTCTGTATTCAGAAAGATCTGGATTCAAGTCCAAAATCAGAGACTTATTAACTGTGTAATCCTGGGCAAGCCACTTAAATCAGCTAAAAAAAATGGACATTGATAAGCAGGGGAGTTTTCCAAGGTAGACAATCAGTGTGATACATGTCAATGTCAATTGAGGTTGCTGAGGATATTTAGGCTTCTGAAGAGAAGGCTCATGGTTGGGGAGGGGGTGTCCATTGATAAAATCATAAATCTAGAGTGAGAAGAAAGTCCAGAGGTTGCATAGCCAGATTACCCCATTTTATAGCTGAAGAGCCAGAAGTCTAAGGGACTTCCTCCAATTCACACAGGTAGTAAGCATCAGGGACAGAATTTGAATCTAGTTTCTCTGACTCCCTTCTGAGTCATGAAGGTGTGACATGGAGATATGAAGCTGTCTGCAAGTACCTGGAAAGCTATCACCTGGTAGAAGAATTAGACTTGATCCATTTGAGTCCTGAGGGTAAAACTGAGAGGGATGAGTTGAAGCTACAAAGAAGGAATTTATAGTTAATGTAATGAAAAAATTTCCAAATACTGTAACTTTTCAAAAATAGACTTGGCTATCTGGGATTATAGTTGATTTCCCCTCACTCAAGACCTTCAAAAAAAGGAAACTCTTGTAAGTAGTGTTATGTTAAAAATGTTCTTTCAGATAGGATTTGCATTTGATTGTCACTGAGATCCTTTTAGACTCTGAAATTTTGTAATACAATGATTTTGTGACTTCACCAGTGTAGAAAAGTTATTTAAGGAACCTTTTATTTGACAATGTTGAGGATTCATTTCACCATAGTCCCCATGCTTATTATGTATGTATGTATATATACACACATATGTGTGTCTATATCTATGTGTGTATATGTACATATACACACAATTAGAATCATTTCAGAAGTGAAGTTATTGAAATATTTTATATTTAACCATGGTCTTAATGAAGTCTATATGCATACATATATGTATATATTTTTCTTAATTTATGAAGTGATACTGCAGACCTGCCACCATGATATGGAGTGTGGACTATGAGATCTTTTCCTCTCAGAAGTGAGAATACATTGTGCTCATCCAAAGAAACTCTAGTGCTCCACTTTCTTCTGACCATTGGCATTCTATTGTGAACCATTTGGCCAAGATTAGAGATACAGTTTATGGCCAGTTAATGAAGTAAAGTAGATGAAATCAAAACCTTAACCATAATATATCCTTAGCACAATGCTAACCAGTTGAACTAACTAGCCACAAACTCTAAAATACAGTATTCGTGCAAATTTGCGACTAGTTAGAAGGCTTTGGATTAAGCAGAGCAATATAATGGTACTCTTAACAGAGGCATTTCAATTATATCTTTCCTCAGGCAGTCTCTCTCTGGAAAAACAGAACAGCAGAAATAGACCTGCTGTGATCATATTTTGCCTAATTAGTTGGTTCATGCATAGGATTCCAGTAACAAGCATGTTTGTACTTTTTAGCCACTTCTAAGAATTTAGATAACAGGGCTATTATGAAACATCTGAGGGGACATTCTGGTAAATAACATGCAAATAGGAATGCTTTCAGAATTTCTAAAATGGTTGCAACCTGCCATATATGTGGAATCATAAAAAAATAGCTTTGTGGAAAAAGTTGTTCTAATGTAAGTTGGAAGATTTCAGAACAACTGAACTGTAAACTTTCCTCCATATATAGAAAGATCAAGTGCTCCAGTCATAATTTTCAGAACTCTCCAATAATGGGTGTCTGATTCCATGGATGTGGGTATTTCCTGGGAAATGTGGATCACAACCAATCTATTCTTACCCATTCTGTAGTGATTCTTGTTCATGTTCTCCCCCAACTTTACCACTGGGAGCCCACTCCACAACTCAGGGATCTTCTTCATGTTCTCTTGATATTAGACAAATACCAGTGGAGCACCTAGGTTGTTTATCAGTTATTATTCAAGTTTGCCACATATTTATTTATTTATTTTTTGATGAAGCCTTTCTATCTCCTTTCCTGCAAAATTTTAATTTATAATATATTGTAACCACTCATACCAACAAGGTGCCTCTCCTTTCCCTCTTGGTTTATTTTCACCTTCACTACTTTGGAGACTGAAGTGTTTATGACTTACAGCCACACAAAAGCATGGGAAAAATATAGGTATTAAAAAGATGACCCTTCATTTCAAGGAGAGGCTTAGTGTCATTAAAAGACCATTGTATTTCTCTCAGCAATCTAGGCTTATCTTTTGCTCCTGTGCAATGCTGGGCCTAGTTCTTTTTCCCTTTGTAGTATCTGCCCAAAGTATTACATACCCATGATACTATACATTCTGATGAATGAGCTCTATATTTTGTCTGTTCAATTGTATGTCATTAT
Source organism: Bettongia penicillata ogilbyi (assembly GCA_023548195.1). Lineage (NCBI taxonomy): Eukaryota > Metazoa > Chordata > Mammalia > Diprotodontia > Potoroidae > Bettongia > Bettongia penicillata. Next base: position 3,008,255 of record JAJHZJ010000035.1, on the reverse strand, counting down.
CTGGACTACAGGTATTGTTCATTCACTTGGTTTCCCATGTGTAAACAGTTAGATCAAACTCCTTTGAGAAGTGAAGGTGCTCATTTAGGATACTGCATGAAATTCTGGGGCAATCACTACTATATCATCTACAAACCTGACCATGTGGAGTATTTTCCCCCTTCAGTGTGGCCTCTGAATCTCCTCCATGGCAACAGTGAGCACTTTTGGTGAGCCCATCTTATGACTTGCTTGATATTCATTATCACAGATAGTCAAAGTTTTCTCTTTTGTTATATCTTTTAAAGGATCCTGTATAAATCTGACATATACAGAGCACACAGGAAACAAAACAACAGGGACAAATTTGTTGTTAGTGTGTTTAACTTAAGAATCAAAGATGAGAATTCATGACCCATGTGGGAATTGAAGTAGAGGACCTTTGAAATCCCCTCAAAATCTGGGATTTCATACTTTTTAGTTTCTCTAGAAATCTTCTATTTCATCATTGTGGATGTACTTTCCAGTAAAGCAAGTGGCAATGTCTCCACATTTTAATAGATGGGCTTCATAAGTTTCTGTGGCAACAAAAAATACATTCATAACTTCATGGTTAATCTTCAGTTGATGGACTTCTCTCAATTTAGGAATATTGAATGACAAGCAATCTTTTCTCAGGACCAAGTATGAAAGCTTTCTAGTTTAAGAGATCGGTCCCGACTTGCACTCTATTGGCATATCCTTCAAGAATTAAGGGTCATCTCTAAGCCATGATGAAACATTGGCACAAGACTTTAGTTTCAACATGTACAAACTAATTTGAACAAACTGAGAACTTCCTTTGAACTTTTACTCCTACTTCTAGTCTAAACCGGAAGCAGGAAGTTGATCGTGTTTGGCTGAGAGCATGAGGACATAAAGAATTTTCCCTTGAATCAGTTCTGTAGTTCATGCAGGCAAGTCCTCCGTCCTTAACAATGGTTTCATTTTCTGGAAGGCTGTGAAAGCAGGAAGGGAATGCTTGTTCTCTTAGCTGTTGACCTCAAAGCTCTCTGCATCTTCTTTTTCTATTACTAATGATATACCCAAGAGTTCGTCATAGAAATATATTATTAGAGAATGTCATTCTAAAAGAGATTCCTAATAATGAGGTTCCTTAAACTTTCTATTAAGATAATTCAATAAATATTTTCCCCAAAAGTGAAGAGAGGGGTTTTGAATTTCTAAAATGTCCCACATTTTCATTCCCTACACTCAGCACTAAAAGAGGAAATTTTAAAAATTGAATTATATTAAATGTTTTATATTTGCATAAGTAATCATTTACTAGTTGCTATGAGCAAATTCCACAAATTTGCATTTTAGTGCTGCTTATGGAACCCTGAGTTGATTAGGGGCAGCTAGATGATGAAGTGGATAGAGCACTGAGACTGGAATCAGGAAGTCTGAGTTCAAATCTGACTTCAGACACTCACTAGGTATGTGACTCTGGGCAAGTCATTTAACTTCTATTTGCCTCAGTTTCTTCTTCTAGAAAATGGGTACAATAACAGGTACAATCTACCTGATAGAGTTGTTATTAGGATCAAATAAGATATACCTGTAAAGTATTTAGCACAGTGCTGGGCACATAGTAAGTACTATATAAATATTAGCTATAATTTTTTTTTATTATTATTAGCCATTTATCTCCTTTGTCAAGGGTATTAAATATTTGAAAAAATGAAAACTAGATAATGGATTTGAATAATGTAATAAACTAAACATAAAATTAATTTACAATATATATTAAGAGAAACTTTCTGGTTAAGTTCCTTTTTATTCCATATAGTGGCTGATGTCAATTGAATGGCTCTGAACTCAGGGCAAGTCATTACTTTGACTGGAGCTTTATTGAAATTAAATTTGGAATTTGAGTCAATGCCCAGGAATGATGTCAGATAACAGATTACATTTGTTAAAGTCTCTTCAGTTTAAATGTGTGTTTAAAATAGCCTAGATAACAATTCCCAGACTTTATAGTTTATACTGCATTTAATTTAAAGTTTTTTTTCTCTTTGAATGAATAACTTGAAATCTCTTCTTATGGCTTTATAAACCTGCTCCACTGGATCTGTGAACCTCATGGATATTGCCTGCTTTGATAATCAGATTCATATAACGATTCATCCATGTCTGCCTACCTCATGTGAGTTAATCTGTGCCTTCCCATAAATCAACCACAGGGGGTGCATCTCAAGGTCTTGCTCTTTCTCTTGGCATTGTTTGGTACCAAAGAATTTATTTTCTTCTCTTGAAAGATGTTTGTGTTTTCTTATACTTGGTGACCTATAACTAATTGAACAAATAGGGCCATCATTTTGCCAAGTCGCTTTGTGGAACCAGTTTTCTATATGATAAGGGATTTCACCTGGAAATGAGAAGTTTCATGAAGGAATGGTGGCTTCCCCCACCCCCTTCAGAATGGTTAGTGAACTTAAAATAAGAAATAATAACAGGTTAAAATCCTGCAAAATCATAAGCATTAATGTGCAGCATAGTTTGATTCCCACAGGGATGAACTTTTCTCATTTGTACTATGAATCAAGCAAGCAAGCATTTATTGAGTGTACAAATATAAGTGAGAGGCAATAAGGCATGGCATATAGAGCCCTGGGACTCCAAGCCAGGAACACCTAGGGTCCAGCCTTGCCTCAGACACTTCCTAGCTGTGTGACCCTGGGCAAGTCATGTAACCATTTGCCTCAGTTTCCTCATTTGTAAAATAGGGATAATAATAGCACTTATTCCCAAAATTGTTGTAAGGATCAAATGAAATAATAATTGTAAAGTACTTAGTACAATGTCTGGCACATTGTAAGTATTATATAAATGTTAGCTATTATTATTATTAGTAGTAGTAATAGTAATCAATTAAACATTTATTAAGAGCCTACAACAATAAGTCAAAGGCAGCATGGAACAGAAAATAGAACACTGATCTCACCAGATATCAAACTCAAAAACAGGAACCACTAAACCTTACCTGGGGACCACAGTGTGCTGCACATTGACTTAGGAGACCATATATTCATATTATCTGTGTTCTATTGTATTTTTATTTATTTGGCTAAATATCTCCCAATTATATTTAAATCTGAGTCAAAGCACACTTGGGAGCATTGTGGATCAAGTTTGAGACCTATGCTCTAGGCACCTCTATCAGTTATCATTTACAGAGAACTATTAATATTAATGAAATCACAAGTTCAGTCCTTATCCTCACCCTCCAATGACAAAAATAAGTTTCTTCTTTCAAGGACATTGTATCATGTCCCAGGATATAACAATACAGATCTGAGCAGATACAAAATGTATACAAACTAATTTTGGAGAAAAAGTTGTCCAGAAATTATATCTTGGCAAGAATCTTTTGGATTTGTGTGTTTATTATGGAGAAGTAGTCCAAGCCCAGAAAGCTACTTGAAAAATGGTATTCCTTCTGAGAGACTTTTTCTCACTTTAAGTTACTGGAGAAGATTGATGGAAAACTACAAAAGTTCTGAAGCAGAATTATATTTAGAGAAAAAGAAAACCTGAAGAGCTGGTAATCATGACCAACAGGATTTTCCCCATCAATTTGCTTACAGGCTCCTGAACCTTCTGCCTTTTTAGATGATGAAAATTACATAGTAGAAGAGAAGTAAGAATCTTAAGAAATTTTTTAAACAATGATTTCACTGTATTTAGTGCATTTCCTTGAAATTTACTGAATTTCACTCAAGTGTGAAACATGAAGATGTTTCCTGGCATTGGTAAAAGTACTTTTCTTTTTCTTTAAATGCATTTCACATGCTGCCAATGACTAATGCCAAATGAGTTGGTGTTTTTAGAACTAGTCATCCATTATGCCAACTAATAGTCCTATCTTGACCAGCATTAGTGGGACTTGATAACCTGGGGCAGTGCCTGGGGATTCTGGGGATTCTTTGTTCTGTAGGCAAGGGAACTGACTGATTAGCTGCAGCTGTAGATTAGGGGGTATTTTGACTTTCTCTGTGGATGACTGACTCAACAAAGCATTCTGTACTACTATATGGCACCTAGCTGTTGCAGTGGATAGAGTACCTGTGGCTTGGAATTGGAAGATTCATCTTTGGGAATTCAAATTTGGCCTCAGACACTTATTAGCTGTATGACCCTAAGCAAGTCACTTACCCATGTCTATCTCGGTTTCATCTGTAAAATGAACTGGATAAGGACATAGTAAACCATTCCAGTATCTCTCCTAAGAAAACCCAAATGTGGACATAAAGAGTCAGAATCTACTGAAATAACTCACTACTCCCACCGCCACCCTCATCACCACCACCATATAGCAGGCAGTGCTAGGC